>OX442332.1:18476869-19101869 GCA_949358125.1 Idaea dimidiata | reverse complement strand
TAGTCGATAGAAAAATCAGTAAGTATAGTTATCGCACTAACAGAGGAATTCCGCAAAATTATGATAGTCGTAAAAGAACTCCACAGAATGTCGGTTGTCACATAGAAATTCTACAGAAGAGTATCGAGTTTTACGATGACCATCAAAACACAAAGAAATTCTACAAAATAGTTGATTGTCACTAATCCTGTCCTAATAATATTATAAAGCTGAAAGTTTGTATGTGTGTATGTTTGTTTGTTACTCAATCGGTTCAGTGAATATAGGGGATATAGGTAGCTGGATACCGGGAATAACACAGGCTACTTTTTATCCCGATAACCCAGCGGGAACGGGATTTACACGGGGAAACCGCGGGGCGCAGCTAGTATTCCTTAACAACAATAATCAAAGGAATTCCACGTAAGTCACACAGAAAAATCCACAGTATAGATAGATAGATAGATAATAACTTTATTTGTACAACATTACAACAAAACACAAATATTTACATTACATGAAGTAAACATATTTAAACGTAAATTGCACAAATGGGCGGCCTTATCGCTGAAAGCGATTTCTTCCAGGCAACCTAGGGGTAGTATAGTTATCTTCTAACAAAGGAATTCCACAAAATGTCACAAAGGAAACGCGATGCTCCATTGTAGTTTAATAGTATGATAAATTACCTGGAGATAATAATGATAATAGAAATCTGACGAAATTCGGTCCACCAGTAGAGTCGAATATCTGCCTGTTTATTTCTTTGTTTCTTACTGCTAACCTTGTTATATCCAGTACAGGGAATAATATTTCTGAAAAGATATATATTTACAATGAGAATTTAGATTCAAATCATTATCCAAAGAAGAAAGCCGAACGCCCACCGTAGATTAATAGTAGTTTATGCACCGAGGTACTAAAGCCCTGGCTTATATAGCGGGCGTCATATTGAATTCAAATCTAACGAAGGACTGTAGAGAGTAAAAAAAAAACTTAACTCCCGAGCGAAGCGAAGGAGTTATGTACCTAGAGTCCTGAGTGAAGCGTGAGTTTCAAGCGCCCAAGATAAAGACAGGCTTTATTACCCAGGCGAATACTCTACTTTACACATTTACTGCAAGACAATAAAAGGGCTAAAAAATAACCATTTAACTAACAACAAAGCGTTTGATGCAACGTGTATGAAATATGTTTACAACTTTATATTAATTAAATTTAACAATGTTACATCAAAATGACGAAATCACAAAAAAGTTGGGGTTTATATTAAGTAAAACTTTTTGCCTTACCCTTCCGTCGAAGCAAAATAGAAGAAGAATAGCCCACGTTTTATTTTTTTTATGTGTTTTGTCTAGGTGGCCAGTTCGAAATGGCCGTATGCTACCAGAACCTGAGTTCCATATTTAAATTACTTTAATACTTGCGGGATTGGGTCTTACGCGGGCAAAACCGCTGAACTCTCCTAGTTAAAGTATATGAGTTCAAACTTTAACATAACAAAGAAACAAACAAATTTAAATTTACCTTTTGGCCAATCTAGCATCACTTTCAATAAGTTAACTGTTTCTAAATCATGAGTATTATTCTGTAAAATAACAAAAAAAAACATTATGTTATTACATCATGCTTAATAATCTTGTAATAAAACGTTTCTTTTATGACTTTTTATATTATTGATAAGTTTTTTAAGGAATTTTCTATACCATAGGTAAGCCAACACACTCAAGCTAGATAGATTAAAATAACACCGATTTTGATGAAATTTTGTATAATTAAATTATATTCGATTATTCCAACAGACTGGAATTTATGTGGAAGTTAACGTTCAGTAAGAAATTATGAAAATGTATGTTTACTTACCAATTCACCTAATTTAACAATATTTTCTAACTGTTCATCAGTCATTGCATTCATGCCGTCCCCAATTTTACTGTTAAATTCTTTTAGTTTGTCGAGTATCGCCTTTAAATTTGCTTGGTCGAATCTGAAACACGGTTTACTCAATTTTATATCAGTTTAGATACCGAGGACGAGCTGCTATCAGGCTAGAGGGTGAGCTGCTGTCTGGCTAGAGGGCGAGCTGCTGTCTGGCTAGAGGGCGAGCTGCTGTCTGGCTAGAGGACTCGCAGCTATCTGGCTAGAGGGCGAGCTGCTGTCTGGCTAGAGGACGAGCAGCTATCTAGCTAGAGGGCGAGCTGCTGTCTGGCTAGAGGACGAGCTGCTGTCTGGCTAGAGGGCGAGCTGCTGTCTGGCTAGAGGACGAGCTGCTGTCTGGCTAGAGGGCGAGCTGCTGTCTGGCTAGAGGACGAGCAGCTATCTAGCTAGAGGGCGAGCTGCTGTCTGGCTAGAGGACGAGCAGCTATCTGGCTAGAGGGCGAGCTGCTGTCTGGCTAGAGGGCGAGCTGCTGTCTGGCTAGAGGACGAGCAGCTATCTGGCTAGAGGGCGAGCTGCTGTCTGGCTAGAAGACTCGCAGCTATCTGGCTAGAGGGCGAGCTGCTGTCTGGCTAGAGGACGAGCAGCTATCTAGCTAGAGGGCGAGCTGCTGTCTGGCTAGAGGACGAGCTGCTGTCTGGCTAGAGGGCGAGCTGCTGTCTGGCTAGAGGACGAGCTGCTGTCTGGCTAGAGGGCGAGCTGCTGTCTGGCTAGAGGACGAGCAGCTATCTAGCTAGAGGGCGAGCTGCTGTCTGGCTAGAGGACGAGCAGCTATCTGGCTAGAGGGCGAGCTGCTGTCTGGCTAGAGGACGCGCAGCTATCTGGCTAGAGGGCGAGCTGCTGTCTGGCTAGAGGGCGAGCTGCTGTCTGGCTAGAGGACTCGCAGCTATCTGGCTAGAGGGCGAGCTGCTGTCTGGCTAGAGGACGAGCAGCTATCTAGCTAGAGGGCGAGCTGCTGTCTGGCTAGAGGACGAGCTGCTGTCTGGCTAGAGGGCGAGCTGCTGTCTGGCTAGAGGACGAGCTGCTGTCTGGCTAGAGGGCGAGCTGCTGTCTGGCTAGAGGACGAGCTGCTGTCTGGCTAGAGGGCGAGCTGCTGTCTGGCTAGAGGACGAGCTGCTGTCTGGCTAGAGGGCGAGCTGCTGTCTGGCTAGAGGACGAGCAGCTATCTAGCTAGAGGGCGAGCTGCTGTCTGGCTAGAGGACGAGCAGCTATCTGGCTAGAGGGCGAGCTGCTGTCTGGCTAGAGGGCGAGCTGCTGTCTGGCTAGAGGACGAGCAGCTATCTGGCTAGAGGGCGAGCTGCTGTCTGGCTAGAAGACTCGCAGCTATCTGGCTAGAGGGCGAGCTGCTGTCTGGCTAGAGGACGAGCAGCTATCTAGCTAGAGGGCGAGCTGCTGTCTGGCTAGAGGACGAGCTGCTGTCTGGCTAGAGGGCGAGCTGCTGTCTGGCTAGAGGACGAGCTGCTGTCTGGCTAGAGGGCGAGCTGCTGTCTGGCTAGAGGACGAGCAGCTATCTAGCTAGAGGGCGAGCTGCTGTCTGGCTAGAGGACGAGCAGCTATCTGGCTAGAGGGCGAGCTGCTGTCTGGCTAGAGGACGCGCAGCTATCTGGCTAGAGGGCGAGCTGCTGTCTGGCTAGAGGGCGAGCTGCTGTCTGGCTAGAGGACTCGCAGCTATCTGGCTAGAGGGCGAGCTGCTGTCTGGCTAGAGGACGAGCAGCTATCTAGCTAGAGGGCGAGCTGCTGTCTGGCTAGAGGACGAGCTGCTGTCTGGCTAGAGGGCGAGCTGCTGTCTGGCTAGAGGGCGAGCTGCTGTCTGGCTAGAGGGCGAGCTGCTGTCTGGCTAGAGGGCGAGCTGCTATCTGGCTAGAGGGCGAGCTGCTGTCTGGCTAGAGGGCGAGCTGCTGTCTGGCTAGAGGGCGAGCTGCTGTCTGGCTAGAGGGCGAGCTGCTGTCTGGCTAGAGGGCGAGCTGCTATCTGGCTAGAGGGCGAGCTGCTGTCTGGCTAGAGGACGAGCAGCTATCTAGCTAGAGGGCGAGCTGCTGTCTGGCTAGAGGACGAGCTGCTGTCTGGCTAGAGGGCGAGCTGCTGTCTGGCTAGAGGGCGAGCTGCTGTCTGGCTAGAGGACGAGCTGCTGTCTGGCTAGAGGGCGAGCTGCTGTCTGGCTAGAGGGCGAGCTGCTGTCTGGCTAGAGGGCGAGCTGCTGTCTGGCTAGAGGGCGAGCTGCTGTCTGGCTAGAGGACTCGCAGCTATCTGGCTAGAGGGCGAGCTGCTGTCTGGCTAGAGGACGAGCTGCTGTCTGGCTAGAGGGCGAGCTGCTGTCTGGCTAGAGGGCGAGCTGCTGTCTGGCTAGAGGGCGAGCTGCTGTCTGGCTAGAGGGCGAGCTGCTGTCTGGCTAGAGGACTCGCAGCTATCTGGCTAGAGGGCGAGCTGCTGTCTGGCTAGAGGACGAGCTGCTGTCTGGCTAGAGGACCAGCTGCTGTCTGGCTAGAGGACAAGCTGCTGTCTGGCTATAGGACGAGTTGCTGTCCGGTTAGAGGACGAGCTGCTGTCTGGCTAGAGGGCGAGCTGCTGTCTGGCTAGAGGACTCGCAGCTATCTGGCTAGAGGGCGAGCTGCTGTCTGGCTAGAGGACGAGATGCTATCTGGCTAGAGGATGAGCTGCTGTCTGGCTAGAGGACGAGCTGCTGTCTGGCTAGAGGACCAGCTGCTGTCTGGCTAGAGGACCAGCTGCTGTCTGGCTAGAGGACAAGCTGCTGTCTGGCTATAGGACGAGTTGCTGTCCGGTTAGAGGACGAGCTGCTGTCTGGCTAGAGGGCGAGCTGCTGTCTGGCTAGAGGACTCGCAGCTATCTGGCTAGAGGGCGAGCTGCTGTCTGGCTAGAGGACGAGCTGCTGTCTGGCTAGAGGACCAGCTGCTGTCTGGCTAGAGGACAAGCTGCTGTCTGGCTATAGGACGAGTTGCTGTCCGGTTAGAGGACGAGCTGCTGTCTGGCTAGAGGGCGAGCTGCTGTCTGGTTAGAGGGCGAGCTGCTGTCTGGCTAGAGGGCGAGCTGTTGTCTGGTTAGAGGGCGAGCTTGCTATCTACCTGCCTGTAACCTGTATAAAATATGTGTCCCCTCTCACCTGATGTAAGAGTCGTGCGGGAACAGCGGTCTCTCGGCGCCGGCGCCGGCGCCGGCTCCGCTCGCAGCGGCAGTAGTGTAGGCGGCCGCGCCGGTGAAGGGGTCGGCGGCGGCGGGCGCGGGGAGCGGCACGCGCCCGCCGCCGGACCCCGGCACGTAGCGAGACTCGCCTGTCAATGGGTCCGCGAACCTGCGAGCAACGGTTACTAAGGTATTTAGTCTATGACGCCTTTGGTTTATCTTACAGTTCATACATACATAAAATCAAGCCAAAACCAAATTGAAAAGCCTGTTCTAATATTTCGTAATTTTAAACCAAACCATTATTTCGTAAATTCAAACCTCGCCGCGAGTGTGTTTTTAAATATGTATTCTTCCTCAAAAATATTTCTAAACCAGTTTAAATTTGATTTTTTTTCGCTGTGTTACATCTTTATTAGACAGATTTAAAAATTGGCCCTAAATAAGAAGAAAAGAAAATTGTTTATTAACTCAAACGCTACACGTTAGAAGACAGAAATGAAAAACAAAGAGATAGAATATTATAACAAGGTCGCAATATTAAAAATGATGTAGCTAATATGAATCAGCCTGAGAATGCCAAGCCGGTTCATTAAACCTAAACTTAGATTTTTACTTTTACTACCAAAAGAAGCACAAGATCTTGTTTTAGCCCGCTATTGTTTGTTTTAGAATGAAACCACCTCTGAGGGATGATTTTTATTAGACCGTCACGAGTCCGAGCTTCGTCGTCCATTGCTCGGCCGCCACTCAACAGACCGACCGACTGCTCGCCGAGCAATGGACGACGTAGCTCGGACCCGTGACGGTCTAATTTAAATCATCCCTATGTGGTGTAAAAGTATATACCCTTTCATAAGTACAGATTAATGCAATTAATTCGAATTAACCACTTACCCATTAATATTACGTAAATTTGTTTTTATTGCTCAAGGCATATTTACTAGAAATAATTTAGAAAATATTTCTAGCACTTACCCATTACTCGTAGCTGGCAGGGAATCCAATTTTGCATTTGTAATTATAAAATTCGCCACTTGTTCCAAATACACTTGTGGTAAATCGTTTCTGAAATGCAAAAAATATATTTAAGCTTTACTTTTTATTTCATTGTATTTATTAACAATTTCTAAAAAAGGCTCGTATAGTACAATTTCAGTCTCTGCACACCAGATTGTAAATCATAGTAAAGTTAGAGTAGTGTGCATATTTCAATATGTCGATATCAAGAAGGGCATAGTGCTGAGCATACCATTTTTTATCATAAGATTGATAAATAAATAAATCCTGTGACGAACACACAGCGCCATCTAGCCCCGTGGTAAGCTGCTAAGCTTGTGTTACGGTGGCTAGACAACGGATATACCACTTATATTTATTTTTCTTTTGTAAATACATACATATTATACATAGAATTACGCCCAGTCCAGATACAAATATATTTTTTTTTTAAGCTTAAATATTTGCACCCAGCGGGAATCGAACACGCAACCTTCTGTATTGTAGCCAAGCGTTCGCCCGACGCGCCACAGAGGTCGTCAAAGTTTATTATAAGATTGATCACTTTCTTAATGACAAATCTGTTGGGGATACTTAATGTTATTATCTGACGACCTCTGTGGCGCGTCGGGCGAACGCTTGGCTACAATACAGAAGGTTGCGGGTTCGATTCCCGTTGGGTGCAAATATTTATGCTTAAAAATAAATATTTGTATCTAGTCTGGGTGTATTTCTATATATAATATGTATGTATTTACAAAAGAAAAATAAATATAAGTAGTATATCCGTTGTCTAGTCACCGTAACACAAGCTTAGCAGCTTACCATGGGGCTAGATGGCGCTGTGTGTTGGTCACACAATTTATTTATATTTATTATTTGATAAATATAAATAAGTTATATAATAATAAAAGATAGTTATTTGATTTATATCTTTAATTTATTTGACATATTATGTAGTAAATGAATGACATTACAAATACTTAACAAACTAATATTGATATACCTTATAAGCTGACTGTATACCTATTATGGTGGGCCTAGAGACATCATATTTATTTATATAACACCTACTGTAGTTGTGAATAAATGAATTGAATTGAATAATTTCCGAACATAAATCCCACTCATGGGTGGGACAGCGAGTGAGATATACTGTATCGCCCGCGGTGTGCAGCGAGTGGAAAATTGTACTTTTAATTATTATGTTACTTACTTATGTATAAATGCTTGAGCCGCTACCCACGGATCTTCATTTTTATTAAAAGGCAGTTTGATTGGTGGGGCGCCATCTTTGATATCCACGCTGAATACGAAGTCATATTCCTGTAACAAAATACCTTTGACTGAAGTCGGTTCTACTAAAATTTATAAATGTTATAAACATTCACGGCCTTTGTGGCGCGTTGGGCAAACGCCCTACTGCAATGCAGAAGGCTGCGGGTTCGATTCCCGTCGGGTGCAAATATTTGTGCTTAAAAATAAATATTTATTTTTAAGCATTGCTGTCTTTCTATGTTTAATATGTATATATTTAAAAAAAAACTATAATATGTAGTATATCCGTTATCCGCTTGTACTATGGGTACTAGACTCATAGTACAACCCCCGTGCTTAGTTTGGGGCTACATTGCGCTGTGTGTAATGTCGTGCAATATGTATTTATTTTATTCAAACGAAGAAACAATAGTATTAGATAACATGTAGGATTAGGTATTTGGCTGTGTAGCCCCCGACATAGAATAGGGTTACTCCATCACTTCCAGTGCCATGTTAGGCGTAAAAGGCGACTAAGGGATCTGGGGGAGACTCCCGAAGCTTTACTTCTCCCCTTCTACTACTACTCCTACTTTTAATTTTAATATTGAACTAAAATGTAATAGCTATCTCAGTTTACATAAAGGAATATCGATGTTAACACAACCGTTTTGTATACTTTAAGAAAATACTACAAATAACCTCATTTCAAATCCTACTAATATTATAAAGCTGAAAGTTTGTGAGTATGTGTGTTTGTTACTCAATCACGCAAAAACTACTGAACCAATTGCAATAAAACTAGGAATATAGCTGGATACCGAGAATTACACATAGTAGGCTACTTTTTATCCCGATATTCCCGCAGGAACGGAAATTACGCGGGTGAAACCGCAGGGCGCAGCTAGTATTATATAAAGGCGCGTCAAAGTCTGTACAAAATAATATAAGTTTAGTTTTAGTTTATACATATTTGTAATATTTATGTGCAAACTTGTATTGTTCATGTGAAATAAATACATTTTTAAGTAAAAGTTTACTTTTCCTTGTATGGTGGGGTCCGATCATAAAAATATTGCCATATCTATTTTTAGCAGGTATGGGTCAATTATGACTTACCTACAGTAAGACCCCGAGTAATTTGGGGTTTAAGGGAACTCCGGGCTCCCGAGAGGGATGCAACCGGGAACATAAGGTATTCATGTACAATAACGTTACCTTCCCTTGAAACATGGTCTTGCCCTCACTAGCGGGGTTGGCCCCCATGACGTCACCGATCTCGTTCCACGTGCATTGCGCGGCGCTCCACGAGTAGCACTTCACGTTGGTCCCGCGACGGACCAGCTTTGTTTGACCGTCGGTCTTGCCCGGCTCCAGTAGGATTTCAGGTCCTGGTAGCCTGGTAGTAGAAGGAAAACATATTTTATTAATACATTCTTTTGAGTGTAGCGACGTATCAAAATGATCATGTATTTAAAAAAATACAAAATCTTAATGATGTAAACTATATTGACTCTGACTTTAAGCAGTGTTGGCTTCGGATTCCAGCCGACCAAGAGAAAAAATTATGTCCGCGTCACATTGGCATCGCTCTTGAAGAAAAACATTGTAAGGAAATAAACATGTTGTGGGATGCATAATGGTCTGTGCTTATTGCCTAACATACCCCTCTAGGAAGTGGCCTTTGCCCTACAGCAGGAAAATGAAAAAATGCAATTATTTTGCGTTTGAGATATTTTTGACCGAACGAGCGAAGCGAGTGAGGTCCAGTGTAGATGGGCCTGTATCTTTGTAACTTTGTATCTTTGTATGTTTGTTCGACGATAACTTGAGTATCGTAGCTCCGATCTTCATGAATTTTGGTGTGCGCGTAGTTTAGGTCAGTAGAATTTATGAGTTCGAAGATGAGCCGGATCGGTAGGGGGGTTGGGAAGATAGAGGGTCGTGAGGTCTCAGTTCGGGGCGAACTACTAGTTTAGATTAGTTTTAGAAAGAAAAAAATGATCAAATTCAGAAAATAAATTATAAAATGTCGCAGAAAGCAGAATATAAACTGTACCGCTCAAAACTATTTTTTAAACAGAAAATCTTGTTATTTACTTACTCAGATAGTTTATATCCACCTATTTCTTGTTCGGAGGCAGCTTGCATTTTCTGAACTTCTTCCTCAAACGCTTTCAAAGTCGTTTCGTCTGCGATCCGAGCCGGGTCTTTCGTAAATACCCTGACGAGACCATCACTTGATCCTGAAAGAATTTAATATCTATTATATATTTTTTTTTTTTTTTTTTTTTTTTTTTTTTTATATATATTTACCTATAGGATTATTATTTTTTTATCAGCTTGTTAATTTGTCCCACTGCAGGGCAAGGGCACCCTCTAGTTAGACATTAGAACAGTGATGGTCAAGGGTAATTGTAGTCTGCCACACACACTATTATATAAATAACTATTTAAAAACAATGTATTATGGATTAAAATATAATTATATTTTTCTTAACCACCCCTCAGGGTTGTACTTGGTGCAAAGGTTGGCCATTTCTATACAGAGAAGGCGACTAGGATCCTGTGCTGCTTTGCGGCAGGTATGATCAAGGATGGTTTATTTATTTCACATCAAACATGTAGGTACTTAAACAATTAACCAGCTCTTAAACTCAAAATTTCTTATTACTTTTAAATTTAGATTTGCTTAATTATTTAGGTACTTTTCAAATTTATAATGGCGTTTCTGTATTCCGCTGTGAGTTATCAATATTAAACTAATAGATAATATGGGTACTAACCAGTAACAATATCTCCGTTGTCCAGGCAAATGACACTCCAAACGGAATGTACCGGCAGACGTATCTCTCTAACGCAGTCGCCGCCTTTCCAGAGACGGACACTGCCATCCTCGCCGCAAGTCGCGAAACCATTCTCTTCGGCGGGGTTCATGCTTATACTGCAATTTTAACAGTTACAAAACTATTTTATAATTGCAAACTATACTTTTGGATGGTCGTGTAGTCTGGCATAGAATAGGGCTACCCCATCTCTTCGTGTGTGTGTCGTAAAATGGGATCTAAGCTAGACGAGGCGAGGCGAGTCTAGGCGAAGTAGTCCCAAGAAGGTTAGGTGGCTGCAGTAAATCGTTGTCAAATTTATTTCTAGTAGATATCGTCTATGATCAGTTGCCATGGCAACTCCAAATAACTTGCGGTATTAGCGGACTTCTGAGAGGGATGGAACTGACCGCAACTGGGAACTGACTAAGATGAGACAAAGAATACTTTAGTGGTCTATTAGTTATAGTGTAGTTAGTTAGTGGTGGTGATTATTAGTTTTTAATTACCGTGTAATTCGCGTTTCATTTATTAACCACATTCTTTTAATGCCATACCAACATTTCGCTAACTTTACAGCCAGCTTTATCAAGGTATCGAGTTAAACCTGGTAAATATTGAGTTTTATTACAATGCAAAATCGCAAAAAAAGGAAGATCGCATAAGAAAAAACAGTGTTATGTATTTAATTTGTAGTCAAAATATCCAATTTACAGGATCTTGTAGTGACTTCAGAGATATAGAGATCGGTAGAAAATTAGGAAAAATTATAATGGAGGGCAAGTAGAGTTACAGAATAGGAAATAAGTATCAAAAGTGCAATCTTTGCAAATTGCCAAATAAAATTTCTGCTTTACTAAATAATTTTAAAACATCACACTTTCAATTAAAAGTATTAAAACAAAATTCTAAAAGATTTCTCAGAGTTTTTAAATAAGTAAAATATTATCTATATATTTACAGGTATGTTATTACATACCTGTAAATATAGTTGGAGTGCCCATAAAAAGTGTTTAAACATTGTCCGTTGTTTGCCCAGAGTCTGATGGAAGCATCATTGGAGCAACTCAAGAATGTATCATTGCTGGCAACTGCGAGGCCTCTAACACAGTCAGTGTGACCTGAAAATCAAACATATATTTTGTGTCAGTCACAATCCTCATCAATGGGAATATTAGGATTAAAATAATAATAGTTTATATGTTTTTCTGGATCTTCAGCTTTCAACATACCAATTTTCACCACAATCAATTCAGCAGTGTTAATGTTCAACAAATAAATACAAACTTTCACCAATATGCTTTTAGGGGCCAAACCCCCTGTTTTCCTTGGTATTTAAGTTATAGGCAAACTCACCAGTTAGTGTGGTAATACATTCTCCAGTCTTTTTCCATATTTTAATAGTTTTATCGGCAGAAGCAGTAGCGTAGGTCCCATTACAGAGTTCAACAGCCGACCAAACAGCAGCCTGATGGCCTTTCAGAGTTAGAGGGACAGAATTAGGGTTGTTCATATTCCATACTTTTGCTGTATTGTCCCAACTAGAGCTGTGAATGGATGTTCATTATACTCATACTAACAAGTACTCCAAGCTAATTTTTAGCTTTAATATTATCAAAATGGTTTTATTATAAAAAATACAACCTTTTATTGTGTAAAATAAGTGGGTAACCAAATTACAATGGAAAACTACCACTTATCTAGTTACAGCACTCTGGGGTTCTATTTTTGAACCAAATGCACCACTTTGAGCAATTGAAACACATCAATTTCTACTGATTTACATTTTATTTCTGTAATTTTTCTATGTGAATTGCATGACAGTTCGCATACATGGCAAGCGGGAGTCTATCAAACGAATATCTGTAGATATTGAATTGTTTAAAATGCCTGAAGTGTAAATCAGAAAACTGAAATTCAAAAATAAGGTTATGGTCTCCTGTTACCAGTTAATGTCCTATCAATCATATAGAGACCTCATTCCTAATTCTAGATAACAGATTCTAGATACCAGTAGAGGTTTTACTTACTTAGGTCCTCCTGTGTTTATCCCTCATAATTATGGATCTATGCAACATCATATTATTATACAAGACATGACCATTTAATGTAATTTTTAGTAAATAATATAAGCTTCTAGATATAAATGAACAGTACATTAAATAGGTAGATATTTAGGTATGCCTATTGTATGGATGATATAATATGTTAGATAACAAAAGGTAGATACACAATTCTTTGTTTACTGACTAACCTTATAAGAACGCCTGAATCTCTACCAGGTATCACACTGCATACAACATTCTCATGGCTTTCTAAAGTTATCTGCACCATGCCATCGTGCAGCGTATACCCTAATATCGTATTGTCATTGCTCCCCGTAACCACAAGTCCTTCAGGGTATGCCTCGCAGGGTGGAAGCCAACAGACACAAGAAACGAAGTTTTTATGCCCTCTATAAGTCACTACGTTCACAAAATCCTTTACCCTGTGGAGTATATTCAAGTTATGTATATTTTCTACCTCTGGAATACTTAAGTAAATAAATAATAATAGTAAATCTAACAGTATATACAAAATTACTTACCCTTCGGGATGCCAGAGTTTTGCGGTCCTATCTCTCGACGCAGACAATATGCAGTATTCCTTCGATTTAGCAACACAACGCACATCCATCGAGTGCCCATTTAGGACCGAGCTTAGTTTGTAGTCCGGTACAGCCATTACAATTGAATTTAATTTTAAAAAGTGAGATGAATTAATTTTTACACAGAAAACAACAGCGGCGATGAAACGCGACCGAAAGTTGTCATGTCATTAATGTCATTTAAACTCAAATGTCAGTGTCAAAAATTAACGTTTCAATGTTGGTAGTTCGAAAAATAAAACATAGACAAACAGAGAATTCTGGTTGTTGAGGGTTAAAATTCCAAAAACCGTATCAAAATCAACCAGTGTGATTACTTTATTCAGACAGAAGCATAGTACAGAAGTTCTTTTTTGTGGACATGGCAACATTTTTGAACCATCTTCAAGTTGATTTTTCCAAAGCTGACAATCTAAAAAAAATAAAGCGGGAAAATTAACGAGGAAATCTTTCACATAATAAAATTTACAATTAAAAATGTGCCAATATTGTTTATTAAATTTAAAAAAATCTTTATGTAAAATGACAAAGTGAACTTTAATTCAATTTATTGCCAAGTTATATGTGAAATTACTGGTTTATTTGTATATATTGTAAGGCATCTACTGCAGGATCTTGATAGATAATAATCGGTCAAGCCACCTTCGAGTAATCGGTGAACAAACATAAAAAAAAAAAAAAAAAAAAAAAAAAAAAATATATACGCGACGAATTGAGAACCTCCTCCTTTTTTGAAGTCGGTTAAAGAGAGTCGGCCGGCATTGAAGGAAGCTGCAAATCTAAGCTACAAACAGCGGTCAACGTTTAAAATAGCTCTTTTATTTTGTACCAATTCACTTTTGTCGCAATATACACAGTTCTACACTGAACAAAATTTCATGAAGATTTGCCAGACTGCCAGGACCGGCGCGGAACGCGGGTGACCGACCGACAGATGTCTATACATGCATACCTATTTTTTCTTATGTAGTGTAAAGATGGCGTCTACCGTGTGTGTATCGAGGTGCCGATTGTTAGCAAAATTGGAAATAAATCGTGGTCTGTGTTTGTCTCCTGTTTTTAGAGAATTGTCGAGTAGCAGGGTGAGTAACACATATTATTAATCCACTATTTCATCTTTAATCTCTCCATTTCATATAACATTACCGAATCCCAGAACGATTTTGGTGTGCACGTGTGTGTATGACTTGGTATGTGTGCGTTATCATCAACTGTCAAAAATACTGTCACGATTTTTGAATTGAATGAAAATTAATTAAGAGTTTTTTTGGGAACAGGTTCTTTTTTAAGCCTTAGTAATTTTCTGTAAGTGAAGAAAATTCTAATAGGAACCTAATTAGTAATTGTAAAAAAACTGTTATCTTTAAGTAGTAAAATAATATTTATCCACTAAATTGTACGGAAAAGTTTACAGCCTTACAAATTTCAGTCTTAGTTTGTTATTAATCTAGTAAGTAGGAAGACCTATTTGCCCAACATTTTATATTCAAGTACCTACTTACTTAGTTATTTTGGCTACTTATCTGTCATTCATTAGGTATATATTTTTAATCATTATATATTTACAGAAAAAAGCAAGTACCTACTTAGGTAGGTACTTATCGTACTTATCTTTGTCTAGAACTTATAGCCCAAGCCTAGTTGCTTAGTAGTTACATTTTTATATCACTTCTAGGTAGGTTTTTATCTCTTTTCCTTATTCTATTAGTAATTAATTACTCTAACCAAATTGAAATTTAAATTGAAGTTTAAGAAGTATTTAAGTCTAAGGTTCTAGAAGAACAAACATAGATCTAGTTTTAACTATACCTATTTACCTAGTTCTTTTGGTTAATTACCAGTTTCTGTTTGTAAGTAATCTTCGCTGTCAATATAATAGGCAAAAAATCTTATTAGAAAACCATCATCATCTATCTATCTGTGTATGTTGTATTGTACCTTTATCAAAATTAGCCCATTGAATACCTTTTTAAAATTAAAACTGTATTTCCCATGGGTGTTTTTCTGGTATGTTTAATGAAAATTGAATTAGTTCAGCTTTAAAATTATGTACCAACCCATTACTGAGTAGAAAGTTTGTTGTTGTTCTGATAAAGCAGTCTGTTCATATATTATACATTTCTGACTGTATGTATAATACATCATGACATCATCCACATTTGTGATAGATAAGCGTAATGAGGAACTATTATTGGAATTTCTATTAAAACAGAATAATATCTAGGTAGGTATGTTTGAAATATATCTTATTAAATAAGGAACTACCTATGTCAATTTCTTACTCTCTTATAGCACTAAGGTTGGATTCTGTAGTTGAAATTGGTAAGTATGTGCAAAGCGCAAACACAGTTTTAGAGTCAGAGATATGTAAAGGACTTCTTATTAGACTAATTGTTTAGAGTCTAGATTCTAGGTACTTAGATAACTTTATTTTTACAACTCAAGAAAACAAAACAAAATATAAAGTTATTCAAAGCCAGGATTCCTAAAAAGAAAAGTACCTAATTCTGTTTTTGAAACTGGTTTTAAACCTTTGATTTACAAAACGGTTGAAGCGAGGTAGGTACTTAGATTAAAGATGAAGCTCCAGTTTTTTTATCAAAATCTGTGCTAGAGGTAAAATTTTATATTACAATTAGTGATGCTTACCAAATAAAAGCATAGTAGATAGTTAATTCTTACAAACGATTGAAGCTACGAAATTGGTTTCTTCCTGTTATGTATTTTATTGTGAAGGTCATATAAATCATCCTTCTTCTTAATTTGTAGAAAATTACATAAAATATACTTAAATTATATTTTTCAATGTGTATAACGGTATACTTACAGGTTCAGTCAATCACTTTTATGTGAGAACAAATAAAAAAAAACATTAAAACAATGGTACTAGAATAGACGTAAAATTGCAGTGTTATCTAAGAATAAAATATCTCAGTATGCTACCTCTAAAATCCTAACTATGTAATTATTATTTTTGTATACCTATGTATTTACACATGTCTAATAAGTTTAATTTAGATGTATGTCACCAAGGCTATTTATTGAACATACAATCAGTAAAGTTCATTGCACTGTTTACATATCTCTGACTGTAAACCTGTTTGTTGACTGACCTATGTTGTATTGATAAAAAAAATGATGTATGTAATAGGCACAGTTTGATTGGTGGACTAGGTGCCCTTTATCCAGTAATATTAAAACGATTTTTACAAATTTAAGTAATTTCTTTTCAGATTAAAAAAGTAGGTATGGCATTTTATACTTAATTAAAACTATACCTACACCTTCCTAAGTTCCTATGTACTTACACCCTTATTTATAAAATAATATTTGCACTTGACTAAGTTATGTGACGTTTGTCTCTGTCTGTCAACTTTGAAACTTCATGTGACAGTAAAAGACAAACGATGCATGGTTATGCAGCGCATTAATTAATTAGCGTTTATAAATAAGGGGAACTATAAGTAATATCAGTTTCATAAGTATAAATAATAATAAAAAAGTTAGGAAGGTAGGTGAAGTAAGGCAAAAATTGTATGTCAGTAAGTGGTGATGACGATTGATGACGACGAATAACGATGGATGACGATGGTTAAAAAACAACGAAATAACGCATCTTTAATTTTTTATCCGCATATCCGGACTTGATATCCGGATAAAAAGTAGCCTATATGTTAATCGAAGTCTTAAGCTATCTGCATCCCAATTTTCATTGAAATCGGTTTAGCCGTTTCCGAGATTAGCGCGCACAAACGCGCAGACAAACAGACAAAAAGTTAAACACGAAAATAGGGGCGGTACATACCGCTAAAAATAGTTTTTTCAAAATATCTTTCAAAAACAGACACCGCTAAGTTACGATTTTATTATAAGTATACTTATAGATTTAATCTGAATTCATGTAGGTAGCTGTCTGTAACTGTAATTTACACGAGAGTTTATTCAAGTAACTATATTTTAACACTGATGATTCTCATTATTAGCAAAGTTACAGTCGCCCTAAGCCTACTCTATCTTCCTTATTCCGGTAGCTACTAGATTGAATCAAATCTCAAAGTTCGAGCCTGGCACCTACTTCCTTAGATTCGTACCTACCACATTAGGAATGTAGATTTGGGTTCATTGAATTTGATAGTCCTTGACTCCAATGTCACTATCTATTTTCATTTTCTCTAATTGAATTGTATCAGAGTATTCTGGCTTTTTCATCGCTATAGATCTTATGTACTAAATCCGACTTATCCATCTAAATTGAATGATGATACGTATTTCGTGATTCATTCATCTATTTGTTTAGTTTTCTAGGTGTAAAAACGGTCGCGTCATACCTACAAACGGAAACCGATAATTTTCAAGTTAATCATTATTTGTATAGCCTAAATGAAGACTCACGTTTGTTGTAGTTACGTCCCTGATCATCGCAAGGCGTTGCAAAACATCTATTGAACAAACAAATTTAATTCTGGATTGTATTAAACATTGAGCCGTATAACGGCGATCGGTATTTCGTTTATAATGACTTTAATGACGTAAGACAATATGTGATATCATGTGAGAAGACAAGTCTTTATCTATCTTTCACGTTAAGATTTTGGCTCCATGAAGATTTCCGTATTGTAATTTTGGAACCGTACCTAATGTTGTGTTGACATTATCGTCCTCATCAAAGACATTAATTAATGTGTCATTAGTTCATTGTACAGTCACGTTGTTATAGACATTTGCCTATGATGAGATATAATCGCTACACGTAGTATACAGTTTATCGGGCAGAAACGACTTTAGATATTTATTATTTGGTGCTCATAGTTTTAATATCTTGCGTTAACATTTAACTATTATTGGATAAAGGACTGGACGTTTTTCACAGGTCGAGCTATGGATTGATTCTGCGATTCTCTACTGCCTACTACATGTGTGATGATAACTAAAAATGTTTTTTACTTCATCACAAAAGGTTTTAAAGGTCAAGTCCTCGAAATAAAGACATTTTTATGACTGAGAAAATGTAATCTAAGTTTGTCAGTACATTTTAACAAGATAATAATATTTTGCTCTAACAGTAGTGTTTTGCGTGCCAGTGACTTCAAAATTACTTACCTGACATACCTACATACATACCTATAAACTGGAATGACGCTTCATATCCTTCACGACATTGAATAATACCTACAACATAACATGCCTTAACGTTATGTCAGAACGTAGGTTACCCAAAGGTTACTTACCCAAATAAATACTCTATCATTTATGAAATGAAATGAAAAACAAAGGAGTAATTTAGAACTTAATATATCTAATTTCGAACAAATTCATTTTATATAAAAACTAATAAGTACCTATACCTTTGTAAAACAATTTTATTTCATAAGGCGTAAACTTAACCAGACCTAAACTAACATAATTTTGTAAAAAAAGTGGTTTGTAATATTCAAAGCACATCTCCATTTTAATTTGTGAAGATAGACGTTAGGAACGTAAAACGAAATCTATGCGATGATAATGTATTTAGTATTCTGTTCGTGTTACATAAAATTATATCATCGACATGCTATGATTGTTTAATGAGCGATTAAAATAATTTATTGTTTATCTATGAGTAAATACTATTTCTTCAAGAAATCAATGAAAATGTGTTTTCTTTAAATAAATACGTTGTTAGCTGGTAATACTACACGTATTGTTTGTGGATAAGTTTTTGATTAGTTTTGACCTTTCAAAGTATAGGGACTCGTCAAGTTAACAATTTTACATATATGACAGTGAATGACTATGATGTATAAATTGTAGCAAGTTCTCGTTCTTGGGGGGGTCTTTAAGTTTCACAATAGGCGAATAGTCAATGGAATAAGTGAACGTTCCTTAGCACTTTGTGCTTAGCAAGTAATGAAAGCCTAGACTGAAACTTCTTATCAAGTAAATCGTTTTTCTTTTGTCTAATAGTCTTTTTTTCTTTACAGGAGTCATGGTGCAGGAGATGGCGGCCCGCGCGCCGCTCCTTTTTCACGAGTGTATGTGTTCATGGTTCGAAATCGACCCCAACAAAAGTAGATCCGGAGAAATCTGAGGGTAAGGACTATAACAGTGCTTCATGTTATTTATAAAATACATTTATTACACAAAAGAGACCATCACCAATACACGGTACATTCGGAGTGTTACATCTATCTTTAAGAAGTTATTTAATACTAAATAGATACAAAGTTTTAAAAGCTACAATGTTTATTTATAACTACGTACGAGTGAAGGAAATAATTTAATAGATTGTAAGTAGTTGAATTACAGATCACATTTACGTAAGCAAAACCTTAATTTATAAGCTTTAATTAAGTATTATTTTACTGACTTATTGCTATTTAAACTATCGTAGCATGATTCTAACACTTCAAACTCCTCGAATACCATTTCTCCGAATTTTCCCGTGGTCGACATAGTTTGGTTAAGATTATCGTTTACATAGTAAAATTTCTTTTCAAAAGTATGTGACTCGGATTGTTTTTCAGATAGTGCGAGTTCTTTATCATTTTCTAAACTATTTTGACCTGGTTCAGCTTTTTCATGTTCTTTGTTTTCTTCTAATGGAAACTGATTTTGCGGAACATTTTGCGGAACAGCGTCACTGTTTTTAAGATTGTATTCGTCCAATTTACTGGTACATTCGTTAATTTTTTTAAGAATAACTTTCTTATCTTCGATGTCCTTATTTTCAAACGGAGTTTTCGCAATGCCTTTTGAATAGCTCTCCAGCCTACAGATTTTGTTTTTAACAGAATTTTCATCGTCATAAACTAGAGGTGGATCTTCTTTGGAATTTTGTTTTCTGTATTTTATTCGAAGGTTTTTGCTTTCATCTGTACCTGTAAGTTCTAAACGACTGCTACAACTGTTAGATTTAACAAGTTTGAATTTAAATCCAGGAAATCCTTCGGTACGTTTATTGTCTTGTGTATTTTCTGTGTCGATTCTTGTACTCACGTTTAGTTTTTCTGTTGTTATCGGTTTATGTTTATCAGCCACAAGACATGAACATTTTTGCCCTCGGCATTTTGTCTGACAAGAATAACAATCTCTGCTACAGTTTTTTTGAAGACTTTTGATCTCCTCCATAATTGCTTTGGTCATGGGACTGACACTGGATCCTGTTTTTGAGTTCATTACTTTGCCGCCGTAATAAGTTACTGAAGTTCCGCAATCTCTTATTTTCTTAAGAATGTCTGGACTCACGTACTGACTTTCACAACAAAAATCTTGGCTCATTGAATCACAAAGATACTCGTCACTAGAACTGTATGCGTTGTCTCTTAAGTTTTTTTGTGAATACGGGCTAAGACCATCTGTTTCATATTCGTTGTTTGAACTGAGATCTCCACTGGACACACCACTGGACATGCTAGCATTGTCCCATTTCTTGTTACCATACGAGGTATCGATAGTTAATTGCCGAATAACTTTCTTTCTACCACCCACTTTCGAGCCCTTTGTTTCTTCACTTATATTTCTGTATGATGTAGCTCGCCTTGTTAATCCTAGGTTTTCGTCTAACAGTGGAGGATCTTGTGTCATCATAGGAGTTTTCATCTTCAAAGTGTCTTCAAATAGATTTCGTACTTTCTTAACTGTATCTGGGTTCGGTAGTTCTTCTTCTATAATTTCTTTGTTCACCCTTATTGGGTGGTAAAAGAAATGTCTTCGAATACTATTTTTTGATTTCTCCACTTGACTATTAGCATTATCATTTTTCTTTAAAAGTATAGGAGGAATTTTACAAGTATCTGTATTTTTCCTAGGAACTGGTTCAACTTTTGTTCTTACTGGTTCAATTATTACTATATTGTTGTTTACTAATAATTCTTGAAAACTGTAGTCCTGTAGATATTGCAATAATCCATCAAACTGGGCTTCTTTACGGTAATTGGCTATCATACTGTTCTTGAATAATTCAGATTTCATCACTTTGTACCGAACATGATCAAATTCATCGCACCCCTTTTCAAAACCTTTAGCTTTGATAAGAGTGGCTTGTGTTTTTTGGTTTTGATTATCGTCGCTACTCAGTTCAACTATCTCAATTTCTGGCGTGTCTCTCGATGATTCTGCTTCAGATATCTTCATTGGTTTTTCGTAACTAGGATTTCCTTCTGATTCCTTGATAATTTGTTGTGTAGCAGGTTCTTCTATTTCTGAATCACTTTTAACTTTTTCGGTTTCGTCTTTCCATAATTGTAACTTTGTTTGACTGATCTTGCGAATACTGTCTACAATTTTCACACTTTCTAATGACTTCACTATACTCCCGACTGATATTTCAGGCAAGATTTGGTCATCTTCATTAATTTGTTTTTCATTTTCAAGTTTGTCGCTTTTATTCGTATTATTATTTGAATCATCTTCTCTTTTAGCTTCCAGTTTTGGTAATTCCTTAGCTTCAGGACTTTTATCAATCAGTTTAGACCAGTAAGTTTTGACTGAATTAAGTTTTTCTTGGTATTCGATATCAGTTTTTATTGCGTTATTTAATTTTTCTTTGACGTTTGTTTCAGGTTTGACTTCTTTAGATTGTTCTTCGGTTTCTTTTTCAATTTTGTTGCCGGTATTTAAATTTTGGTTGTTTTCGTAATTAGTATTTTCCATTTTGGGGACTGAATTCCCTTTTTTGTTTTTAGAATCTATCACTTGCAATACCTGTGGTCTTGTCATAGTAGTACTAACTTTTCGGAATGTATATGTTGGTATTTCTATATTATTTTTGTTATTGTCTTTTATTATTAACTTAGAAGGCGGTTTCTCGAATTTATTCTGCACAATCGCTATTTTGTCACTTGTTTCTTTCTTCAGTTTAGGTATTGTAGTTTTGACTACTTTGTTTAATTTGATAGTAATGAAAGGATCTTTTGGTGTATAAAAACTAGAAGTATCAACGTTAAATATATTCAAAATATCTTTATTTTTGTCAGTGTTGGTTTCTTTTATATTGGAAGGATTATTTATCTTGCTTGAGTCTTGATTTAGAACTTCACTTGAACATGGATTTACCGATGTATTAACTTGAGCTGTTGCTTTGTTATTTTCTTTAGCGTCTTGAGTTAGTGGAGGATTTATAACTATTGTTTGATGACCACTTAAAGGTACAAGAGTAATACTAGATTCTGCGGATGTTTTGAACGATTGTACCCTAGATAAAAGTGAATTAGTCTTTGTTTCTTCGATTGGAGGTCGCTTGCTACTATTTTGTTCGTTTGTTTTAATATGTTTTTCCACAGTAGCTGGACTAGGAATCCGGTGGTTTTCGTCGTCTAGTGGTTCACGTTGACGTAATGAATAATGCTTCTTGACACCGGTCCTTGGCTTATAAGAAAACGAAGTGATGTTGTCGTTAGAACGCGATTTTACAATTTCAGGTCTGTAACCATTTGAAGTGATTTTAAGACTTTCAGATTTAGTAATAAGTTTATTGTTTCTTATTGTCCCTTCGATTTCATTTATCTCCCTTTCGTTTTGGTGATGAAAATAGTTGGCTTCTTTTTCGTCACCGTTTGAACTTTCAATGGTTATAATGGATTTCAAATCGTCTTCAAGTTTTGTGAAACTTTGTATAATTTGTGGTTCAAAATACTCAGGCTGATAAACACTGTTATTTTTACCTACTTTTGAAGAAGCACTATGATTTGTTAACGGCTTATTTAGTTGACCGTAGTTCTCGTGACCTTTGGATGATAATATTTCTCTAAAATGGGTTTGAGCTATTTCATAAGTATTTTCGCATGGAACGTCTTCAGGGTCTTCTTCTCGCAATTGTGCGTCGATCCGTTCGGATTTTCTCAAACACTTACTTATATTTATGTCAGGTAAAGAATAGTATTGATTTTCTATCAATGTAGTTACAAACGGTTCTGTCGTAATATTTTTAGATGATGTGCAATTACTCTTTGTAGAGTAATTGTCACTTTCGATGTAAGTGTTGCTGACGTAAACTTCGTTGTTCTGATTTTTAAGTATTTCGTTAAATAAATTACCGTTTTTCTTTATAAACGAGTCTCGTTTAATATCAGCAAATGTTCTCTTTTTATTCACTTTTGTATAAATAGGATCAGTGTCAGGATTATTATTTTCTGTAATTGTTTGTGATGTCACAGAAGTGTTTTCTTTGAATTGCGAATCACAATATTCATCAATCTTTTCTGCTAATGAATTAGCTAAGTATTCTAGTTTATGGGATTTATCCGATGATGCAATTGAAATAGAAATGTAAGAAGTTATACTATCTGCAGGACTGGATATGGTTCCGTCGTTTTCAGACACTAACGATTGGGTATCGTTTTCCTGTTTTTCTTTTACTGTTTCTTGATGTGCGCAAAATTCATCATTTTTACTATTATCGTCTTTTAATTGAAGCTCGTCGTAAGATTCAATTATGTTATGTTCTGATTGAGTTTCTGGTTCTGTTGTTTCTTTTTTGTCTTTTTCACTGGACTTTTTGGATAAACTGTCGTTAGTGAACGACTTAGGTGTTGTGTTTTTAGATCTTTCTTTATCTTCGTTGTCAGTTACGTGTTCATCTCTAGATATGTATAAATCTTTACTGTTATTTGGTGATCCTACAGATCTTTCAGAGTCTGGAGAGCTAGCTTTATATTTTTTTCTATGGGCATCGAAATTGTAATGCTTTCTGACGTAGTTAGAATCTAAGCTATCAATTTCGCTAGGATTGCGTGAATGTCCAATGCTATCTTCTGATAAATTAGTTTGTTTTAACTCTTCGTTTAGGTTAGGCCAACTTCCACTCACAGATCTGGGATGATGGCTTCCGTTTCGTGATAAGGCGTCTTCTTTTTCTGATTTAGTTTCGTTCGTTTCTAAATTAGTAAAGTTTTCTTTTTGAGCGTTTATCTCACCAAAACAAGATGCAGTACTGTCAATGTAAATACTTTCCAAAACTTCTTCCTTCGTTTGATATTTTGTACGCCCAATCAATCTGAAAAGAGAAAACATAGCTTATAGATTTGGCTCTTACAGTATTATGATTTATGAAATGAATGAAGTTAAATACGAATCAGAGAAGATCAAGTGATGTAAAAGTGAATTCATTCGCATTTGCCTTCTTGCAATTATCTTACCTGTCTTTGAAGCAAGGTTTATCAAAGAGCCGTGCTCTTGGTATTAATTGTGATCGCTTGCTTTTGGCGTGGTTTTGTATTTGTAGATCGGTGAAAGTCTCTTCTCTTATCACCGCTAAGCTTCGACTGCGTCGAAGATTCGAACCCTCTGGTTCTTTATGTTTGCACAATCTTCCGTAGCTTCCACTAAATTCAGTGTCCGAATTTGCAAACCTTTTTTGCAGAAGTTCTTCTGCTGCTCGAGATCGTGTTAGATGTTGATAAAACTCGTCCTGTGGCAATTGAACCGGTAGCTTGTAGTACTCGGCTAGTTTACTCTGATACTTCTCGTGCTTTTTATTATTTTTGATTTCGCCGCTGTCCCTTTCTTTACTTTTTGACAGTTTCCGTTTTTTGGGACGCTCTTCTACACTCTTCTTTGATTCAAGGGAATGATTTAGCGGCCTATCGAATTCTAATGTTTCTGTAGGATTCTCAAAATACTGAATGTCACCAACAGTGTTTGCCGCGGACTTATGCTCGTCTTGACTCGATTTCCTTTCGACAAATTCTCGAAGACGGCTTCTTGTTGAGCTGGTATTGGAGGTGACGCTCTCCGGTCGTCTGTTCGGGTAATCTAAGTTGGAAGACGAACGTCTGAAGAGGCTTGTCTTGATCGACCCGAAGTCGCCTTCGTCTTGACAAGAAGCCGTTGAGAAGTTCTGTGCCCTTATACGGTCAACGTGATTCTGGCTAGAATACGACGCGACCGAGTCCACCGAGTGCCTGAAAAGAAAAACACCTCAGATTAGATTAACTCATGTTTGCATTCTGATTCGAATGTTTGCTAAAGATAATGTTTTGAAATTTATGGTGTACAGGTACACCTAACATCTGAGTCATAGGAGTTATCTGACGTCAAGTTCAATATTGAAGTAGGGCGACGATTTATTCAAGCTTTAGTCACTTTATATTATCAACATAGAAAAGTATTTGTTTATATCGATAAACATTCCGGTCCAGTTGTACAGTTCTAGACAATATTGGCAACCTGCCATTTGAGTGTGCAGAATGGCCGTTGACAACGACTGAAACTGGCAAATATTATCTGCTAATAACTTGATGTAAGAAAAGGGAAATAGTAAAATAATCTGCATTTATTCAATAGCTTTCTTTATTCAGGTCGTATAACTTTTATAATTGTACTGTATTTTAATGATCGCATTTAAATGGTTTTGTTCAAAAATTCAAATAATGAGCGTGTATAAAATAAAAATTAATGAATTAACTATAGTGGCAGTAAGAGTTAAAATGCGAGTTATAGAGTTAAAACAAAGTTGCCAGGTAGAAGCAGTTCGTAGCCTTTAATACTGCCCGTCACGAAATGATGGTAATAAAAACAGCATTTTCATTAACGAAACCCTGGACCGAACAAGCTACAATAAAAAAAAATTAGAGGGTCTCTGAAACGAAACGTTACTTTGACACTTTCTGTATTACTTATCCAGAGTGGTAATAACGAAAATGGCCTTACAATAAAATTATTTATTCATTAACTTTCCTGTTCGTGCTCCGGTTTTTGCAGATGTTTGGAAATTAATCGCATTAGGGAGGTTGCTACTGAATTATTTGTTTTTGTTCAAACCGACAAATGTTAGTAGGTAAATGGTTAACAAACTTTATCTTTCAGCGACATTAGAAATAGTGCAGATGACAGAGTACAGCAAAATCTTGTGATAGTTAACGTTGATTTAATCTGTAGAGATGCAAGTTTTGAAGTACTGCCAAACGTAACTGAACCCTTAGTATGAGTCTTGATAATTTATCATCTCGATGAAACTGGCAGTTTCCTTCCACACATTATTTTAGTTCATAATAGTTACCGCCAGGGGCGCTGATGGAAAATGTATGAAGTAAACTGTCAGTTTCATCGAGACGATAAACTATCAAAACTCATACTAAGGGCTCTGTTCGTAATAATGAACCGGCGGCGGCGCCTATGTACGAGTAACTATATAGAGTATAGACGTACAGTTCTCTTTGCCAGTTTTTCGTTAGATTTAAAATTCAAGTAACATTTCTTGAAGTAACGTATATATGGCCTGCACTTAAATGAGGGGCGCAATCTTGTAAAAGCGATGAGGTCGGGTAACTTTGATGTTCCTCGAAAGCTACATTTAAGATTCATGTTGGTATGCTAGCTTTAATTTAAAATTTATGACTGTTTAACAGGCAGTCCCGCAAAATCGACAACTTACGAAAACGATTGGGTTTAGAATTCTTCAGCTAATTATGTAATTCTGTTGTTAACAAATTTCAATTATTAATTTAACAATTAGATAGATAAATAATACTTTTACAATTAATTAAAGCAGTCAGCAGGTCATAATTATGCTTCAACTGTAGTGAAAACTAACTCTTTTTTTTTCTGAAGTAAATTGGTATAGAAACCTAATATTTTAAAACTTAAATTGTGAATTAATTTCTTCAATCAAATTAATCATTAATTCTTTCTTTCCATAAATAACCTTATTTGGGGATCTCTATTTCGCAAAGAACGAAATTAAAGCTAAATTTCAAAGAGAATCACACGATTTGGTTGCACAGTGAAATATCTATAATTGTGTTGCTAATTTAACACTCAGAAATAAAAGTTATTATACTACTACTATACTACTAAATCGTATCGTTTGCCACCATCCCGCTATTTAAAAAAACATGGCGTTTTCATTTTTGTTTTAAGTATTTGTTGTTATAGCGACAACAGAAATATACACATCATCTGTAAAAATTTCAACTGTCTCGTTATCTGACGGTTCTCGAGATACAGGTGACTAACAGACGGATTGTCTGGTGACAGACAGACGGACGGCGAAGTCTTAGTAATAGGGTCCCGTTTTTACCCTTTGGGTATGGAACCCTAAAAATGGAAATATCTAAGGAAAATTTGCGTGCGATAATTTTCTACAACTTTCAAAGGGGATTATCGCGACTTCAGTGTTTTGGGGAGATCACTTCTGTGTTTAGTGATGCAGCACCATGTCTTAGGACTGTATAACGCTGGTTCTTAGAATTTCATCGTGGACACTCTAGCCTCAGTGACAAGCCACGGAAGGTCGTTCAAAACCGCCATGACGCAAGAGAATATCAAAGCCGTGCGGTAGCTAATCCTCGAAAATCGTCATGTGACACACAGTAAAATAGAGGCATCCATGGGAATTTCAGGGATCACAGTCCAAAAAAATCCTGCACTAAGAATTTGGCGTAAGAAAGTTGATCTCTCGTTGGATACCATATTTGTTTAGTTAGTGTCGCAATTCGACCAAGCTGAGAACATTCTTTTGTTTTCGAATTCTAAATTCAAAAAGATGAAAATGCCATTTTTTTAATAATCGCGCGAGCTCTAGTACTACTTTAATTAAAATTACCCCTACCCTCGCGGTGGAGACGTAAATGCGTACGTTTTGTGGCTCGGCAGATATTTTAAAAAGTAAATAGTAAACAGTTATTGGAGTTCGGTGCATACCTTGCTGATGCGAAGGAGTTTGGTGTGGGGACCCTTGAAGGTATATGTTTTCGCCTCGGGACACGTAGCGGGGCTACATTTCTACATTTCCTACCAAAATCTTTCTTTATCATCCGAAGCCGTTAAATTAAAAAAAAAAAACAAAGCAAATGTTTGTTTTTTTTTGGAATTGGGACGGTATTTTGTCCTTCGAGATTTGCAGCAAGATGTAAACAAACGATAGTATCACCATCGAGTATGAAGAACGAATGGGAGACTGACAGTGACGTTCCTTTACAATCTACGTCAGTGTCATATTGTGATTTGATCCGGTGTTCGTGCGCCTGTGCATGGGCGGGATCGGTTGCAGTACCACACGGCGCGGGCGTATTGCGAAATCTGACGCGGTGTTCGGCGCGACACTCCCGTCGTCGTCGGCCGTGCTCGGACCGCTTGACTTTTTGTCAGTCTGCATGTTTGCGCAAATGACACAGAGATGGAGCCATTAGGACATTGTGTATTTCTTTCTCCTTTGTTTGATTATTGAATGTTGTGTGTATGTAGCTATAGAAGTGTTCTAATTTATAATACTCGTAAGTTCTAATTTTTGTAATTGGTATCCATTGCTTAAAGTTAGGAACTAGTTTAATGACATGTTATTTATAAACCGTGACTTGAATTTTTATATTAATGTGTTAGTATTTTTTAATTCTTTTATTTAATAGGCCTAATAATTTGTATTTTTTTTCTTTTTTAAATTTGTATTACTTAATTTTATGAACTTAGATCGATTGTTATGACATTTTGGTACCTAATTTTTATTTTTGGACATTAGTATTATATATATTTTTTTTTTTTTTTTTTAATAGCATAAATACCTTTTTTTGTCTAATTTTAATTTGATGATTTTTATTATTGTAATACTTTGTTAGTTTTTGTTATGACAATGGATAACCAGGTTAGGACGACTTGTCCCCACTGTCCCCCGGGTTCTACGCGCCTCTTTTCATTACATGGTCTTAAGGTTCACATTGGGCATAAACATAAGGAGGTTTCAGCGTCGGGGAGTATTCAGGGTCATGATGGGCATCTGGTGTCTGGGCAGTCGCCTTGTCCTCAGCATTGCTGTCTCGAGGACCTCGGTGTCTTGAGAAAATCTGTGCCGGTGTTGAAACACATACCGAAGGCGGCTCGGGTTTTGGCGGCGGGTCAGCTTAGCAGTCTGATGGATGCGTGTGTGGAGAGTAACAGCTCGGAAGACTGGTGCTCTCTGCTTACTTTCTCTTATCGGGCTCTGAGGGTTCCTTCTAGGTCTGGACGTGGCAATTTGACCCAAAAGGTGAAGGAGAACATCTTGTCCTCTGACACTTTTTTACCAGACGGCGTGACCATGCATCGGCCTCCGGGTGGTCGGTCAATGTCCAGGGTGGTGGAATCGAAGGTGCATGAGGGTGATCTGAGGGGTGCCGTTCGCCTTCTGATGTCTGAGGATGACGTGGCCGAGCCTGGAGCGGAGACTCTAGCGTCTCTCCAGTCGAAGCACCCACCTCCATCCCGTGCCCTGGTTTTCCCGGATCCACCGGATGACTCTATTTCTCCTCTGGTTGTTGAGCAGGATCTGGTGTTCCGGGCCTTGAGCACTTTTAACTCTGGTTCAGCGGCAGGTTTGGATGGCCTTCGACCGGCTCATTTAAAGGAGCTCACTTCTGGAGCAGCCGGTGACAATGGGATCCGCCTATTAGGTAGCCTTACTGGCTTGGTCAATTTCATCCTTGGTGGGCGGGTCAACTCGGATATTTGTCCCTTTATTTACGGAGCTTCTCTTTGTGCGCTTAAGAAGAGGGACGGAGGTCTGCGCCCAATTGCGGTGGGTAGTACACTTCGGAGACTAGCGGCCAAGGTGGCATGCGTTTCGGTCAGGGAGGAGATGGCAGCCTATTTGCGGCCGCATCAGGTGGGTTTTGGAACCCAGCTCGGTTGCGAGGCGGCTATTCACGCCACACGATCCTTTGTGACCTCTTCGGATAGCGCTGTAATCGTGAAGTTAGACATTAAAAATGCCTTTAATACTCTGGAAAGAGACGTATTGCTTCGTGAAGTAAGAGAGAACACACCATCCCTTTACGCTTTTCTTCACCAAGTTTACCGTAGGCCGTCTCATTTATTTTATAACGAACATTTGATTCCGTCGCAGGTGGGGGCTCAGCAGGGGGATCCGCTGGGGCCGTTAGTCTTTAGTTTAGGCATCCAGCGTGTTATCACTGAGGTAAGATCCCCTCTTAACGTGTGGTATCTGGACGATGGAACTATTGGCGGGGGGCCGGAGCAGGTGAGGGAGGATTTGGATGTTTTAATCCCGCGTTTAGCCGAATTAGGATTAGCGGTTAATTCATCTAAATGTGAATTTTTCTCCTGTGGGTCCGGTTCCTCGTCTTCTTTCTCTCGTTTTGGTAGCATTCTTCCGGGTCTAAGGTGTTTGTCGGCCCAGTCTTTTTATTTGTTGGGTTCCCCCATTTTTCCGGATGGCATTCAGCGTGCGCTAAGTGATCGAAGGGATTTGCTTCGGGTGGCTTGTAACCGTTTAAGAGATGTGTCCCCACATGTGGCGTTGTCGCTTCTGAGGTTTTGCTTCGCTGTCCCGAAGATTACTTATCTCCTTCGGACGGCTCCCGTGTGGCTCCATTTGGACGAGGTAGCTGATTTTGATGAGACTCTCAAGTTTTCTGTGGAGGAAATTTTGAATATTTCCTTGGATGAGTCTCAGTGGAATCAGGCGTCTCTTCCAATTCGTTTGGGGGGTTTAGGAATCAGGCGAGCCCGGGATGTTGGCCTTCCAGCGTTTTTGGCGTCCTCTCATGGGGTTGTGGGTCTGGTGGCTAGTTTGTTGGATTTGAATGGCGACCAGATTTGTATTCCTTATGTGGAGGATGCTGTTAAGGCTTGGCGGGCTCTCAACCCGGGCTCGGACCTTCCTTCGTTGCCGTGTGCGCAGCGGTTATGGGATGAGGTGGGGGCGGAGAGAGTGTTGAGGCAGCTACTGGAGACTGCCCAGGGAGCGGACTTGGCGAGGCTGAGGAGTGTGTCTAGGCCAGAGTCTGGGGCGTGGCTGCACGCTTTGCCGTCACCTAATTTGGGAACGCACCTGGATGGTGACTCTTTGCGGGTGGCTGTGGCTCTCCGCTTGGGATGCAGAGTTTGTGAGCCTCATACATGCATCTGCGGTTCCATGGTGGATGCTAGTGGTCACCATGCATTGAGTTGCGTTCGTTGTCTCGGTAGGTTCCCGCGGCACCACGCTCTCAATGAGCTTATTCGCCGGGCTTTGGTATCGGCCAACGTTCCGTGCGTTCTCGAACCCCCCGGTCTTAGCCGTACGGATGGCAAGCGACCGGACGGCTTGACGCTTGTCCCTTGGCGTAGGGGTAAATGTCTCATTTGGGACGCGACCTGCGTCAACACGTATGCGTTGAGTCATTTACCTCATACTATGAGGGTTGCGGGTGCGGCGGGGGAGGCGGCGGCGGGGGCTAAGCATGTCAAATATGCTCCTTTGTCCCAAAATTATATTTTTGTTCCCGTGGCCGTGGAGACGTCGGGGAGTTGGGGGCATGAGGGCTTGGCCTTTGTGAGGGAGATTGGGTGCCGGTTGAGGGGGAGGGGGCTTGATGTCCGTTCCGGAGCGTTCCTGCTGCAACGATTGTCCATTGCGGTTCAGCGCGGAAATGCTGCTAGCATTTTGGGCAGTTTTGCGGCGGGGACGCTTGGGGATGGATTATTTTAGTTTTAGTTTTTATTTTGGTTTTTTAAATTGTATTTCTTTTTTAGTTTAATATTTCATTTTTAAATGTGATGTTTTTGTAATATTTTTGTGTTTGATCAAATAAAATATTTTGCAAATTAAAATTGAATAACCTTTTAAATACAGACAACTACACCTGCATTTATATTTGTGTAAAACTAGTTTCAGTATAGGTCTACAGAGGTAGGTAGGTAGGTAGGTAAAAAAAGGCAATTTGTAATACAATTATTGACAAAATCAAACCAATTAAAATATAAAAGCTTTAACTTTTTTTGAAAAGGCTTAATTACAAAAAAGGTTTCTGGGTCAAAAAAATTCATGCATACTTTTGCTTCCGTTGTTATTAAAAACGTCCGGACCAAAGTTTTAAAGAAGACTCGTTTGAGTAATGATCATGGAGTTCTTAAAATACGAGGCCACTGAAAAAAAGTTGCCAGAAAGTTTTTTTTATTCGTCGTTGTAATTAAATACTTCTTGTACCTACTCTCGGACGGTTTGTCTCTATAAATATTCATAGTCACAGCGTATGGGTTGCCCTATATCATGACAGGTCACCTGAGACTTGAGAAGTAAGTATGTACCTACTGTGCAATGTTCTTTGAAATATTATCTTGGGTCAGCATTTTATGTAGGTTAAGATATAAACTCTCTTTTCCTCGTAAAGACGACAAAAGAGTAATTTTCACACAGATCTTTATTCAACCACTTGTCGATACCAGAGAAAAATTAAGCTTAAGTTACGATACTTAAAGAAATGCTTTCCAAAAATTTCGCACCCGACAGGATTTGAACCGGCATCTCTGGGGATCCGTCCCAACGCCTTTTCCAATTTGGCCAAATTGGAAAAGGCGTTGGGCGAAATTTTTGGAAAGCATTTCTTTAAGTATAGTCGTCTAAGTGTAGGAAACACTTTAAAATATATCAAAAACTTAAGTTACGAAATCTTAAGGTTGGAAAAACGTGGAAAATAACATTACTGCGTCGACAATCTGTAAAATATAAAATTCGTATCGAAGTATATTGCCATTTGAAGATTTGACTACCCACCATTGAAAAATCAGCTCTAAATCGTTTACATTATTCCTTCGACACTCATACAAATAACTTCAACTCGATTTGCTGAATCGAAGCACATAAAGTTTCGTATCTATAACGTCTGTTTCTTTTCTTAAACCTTGCGTAGGTAATTTAATGTTTCACCTCGATCTTCTTTGAATCTGGATATCTTTTGGTATTGATTTGGTCAGAATTAGAGATTTGAAAATAACTTTATGAAGACATAATTCCAAAACGTAACGCTGTCAAATAACAAATTATAAACTATAGCGCAGCACTTTAAGTTACAGCCAGAAACCAAACCTAATAACCCATTGCAGAAATAATTGGAATCTCTCCTAGAGGACGTACACAATTTCCCACTCCGATTCAGCTTTTCAAATCGAATAAGGGACGTTATCATCAGATGAAATTTCACGGTTTTATTGTTGACAATTTGGGTCAGCTTATTTTTTAATGGTTGACTTTGTGATCAAAACTTGTTTGGACAAAGATAAGGTTACAAAGGATTAGGTACTGTGGTTTTATTCGATCGTGATTAGGTACTTTATAAATAGTGACATTTACTCGTACGCAAGTAAGGATGCTGCACATAGGACGATCGCAATTTGTTTACCCCATTTCCTTGGTGGTAATTGAGGAACAATGACTTCATTTGACGGAAAAGGAAATTCAGTTTTAAATTGTAAATTGACTCTGGTACTATTGTACAATATTTTCTCACTTTGCTCTGAGATGTATCATCTGTTTGCATCTGTATTTATACTTACAAACCACAAACGAGAAATGGAGCATAAGATTAGCTTTCCCATTACTACTGAAGCCGAGTATTTACGTTCCTTGAAGTTGCTTTCACGTGCCTTCACACTTTGTTCCAGCAATTATTCAACGCCAATTGTTGGAGTAATATCAAGTTACTTACGAAGAAGGTGTACTAGTTTTCATTGAAAATATAACATATACTTCATATCTATCACGACGTTATAGCAAGTTGAGGCAAGCAAGAAATAATATGGCTACGACTGTATCCGTACGGATACGAGTAAGTGCTAGGTGTGCGTACTGGAAAATACCCCTTTTACATAGTAAGGGAGAACGTGATATGTTTTAGAATACCCACATCACGTTTTGTCAAATTCGCAAACTTAAAACTGCGTTTTTATTATTATAAAAAATGTCTCTGTTCAAGAAGTCCCGTAGACATCATTTACAATCAAAAAGTTTATTTTAAAAGGTAAAAAATATTTTAAGTTTCTATATAGACAGCGAATAAACTATTACGGCGCAAACTGTCATAAAGTTTTAGTTATTAGACATACCCAAATGTTTTTGATTTACCGCCTTTTTACGAATGAAAAGCAACAGTCAACTTAATTTTCTTTCTAACAACTTTCGTGCGTGTCTGCAATATTCGTGATCACGAAGAAAATAATAATCAAGTTTTATTTATAGCTGCAGTCAATAAAAGCTAATCTTAAGGGGTAACCCTTAACACTTTAATTGGGGGCAAAAATGTTAACAATTTTCGAAATAGGAAACCTTATTCCAAATAGCTGTTAGAAATGAAGAATTTGAAAGAAAAAGTCGGTGAAATCTCAGCCTGTCTTTTTATTTCTGGCCTCGTCGTCGTCGTCGTCGAGACGATTTCGTCGGTATACGTCACTGGCTACGAATATTTTCAGACAGTAAACAGATAAAAGACGGTAAATTTATTTCAGCAAATGTTTATTACAAAATCTAACAAGATATTAGATAAGTCAAAGAAAAAATTGATACTTAGACTGGAAACATCAATCGTTTATGTAAATATACAAGTTGATTAAAAATATATCGGTTTTTAAACGTCAGTTGTTTGTTAGTTTTCAGGAATCTTACTTCTTACTAATATTATTAACGTGAAAGTTTGTATGTCTACTTAACCGATTGCAATGAAACTTGGAATATAGGTAGCTTGAGACTTTTCATCATTCATAAATCATTTATTCAGGAATATAGGTTACAAATTTACATTAGATGTTTGGTGTATGGCTCTTTGGCTATATTCTACCTAGAAGGTGTCAGAGTTATCTTATCCTAAGTTTAATGTTCTTGTGTCTTACCTCGTCGAATTATACTTAGAATAACACATAGACTACCTTTAATCCCGATATTCCCGCGGGATCGGGACTTGCCGCGGGTTAAATCGCAGGGTGCCGCTAATTTGATAATAAATGCTTGCTCGATGTATGCATGTCATATCGCAATTCCGTACACCCAGTAAAATTACCATCACACTTTGTCATACATAACATAACAAGAATTGGTGAACAGAATTATCCAATTAAATATTACCATATCAAAGCGCTCGCTGCACTTAGAATTGTAGGTACTCAAATGTGACAATGTTTTCATACTAGAGTCTATTATTGGCGCAAAGTTTTAATTGAATAAACATAGAGTGGGCATAGATCGCAACTGGGGTGTCACGGTCGTAAGAAAGCGGTGCGGATATAAAAAGTTCAATTATGTGTTTACGTAGTGGGTAAGCAGATGGAAATTGAGTGATACATAGACAGGTGGGGAAGCGGTAATGTTACGTTTTCTCGAAGATAATGGTTTTAAATAGGTATTCGTAAGCAATTTTTAATTTAATTTGTCATAATTAAGTGCATTAGATAGGTATAAGTCATTACCTAATTCACAATGAAAGGTGAAAGTATTGAAATAAAAAATAAATCGTTTTATATTTATGTCTAAGATTTTCGAGATTGTGCATAATAAAACACTATATTTACCGGGTTCGGTCAACCTTAAAAAAGCCAACTGTAAAGTTGGCGAAAGCTCGGTCGTTGATAATAATGACGTTATTTAATAAAACGCGAGTACAACCCGGTAAATATTGTGTTCTGAGTTCTGACGTGCAGAAATTCACGTTAACTTTATTAGGCATCAAACGGAAGTTATCTTCGAGTTAAACTCAAATCAACCCCACAATACATGTTTCAGTAACTGACATAAAGTTTAGTTATGTAGGTAGATACTTGTTGAGGAGCGAAAACTTGCTTTATACTTACGTGCCTTGTATCTACTTCCGTCAACATAATTATGAAGGAAACCACCTTCTCGCGGCAGGTATTCAAATTATGGATCTTATAAAACACTAGCTGCGGCCGCGGTTTCACCCAAGTCCCAATCCCGCGGGAATATCGGGATAAATATGTGTTGTTCCAGGTCTACGTTAACACGTTCCATGTTTTGCCGCAGTCGGATCTGTAGTTTTTGCGTGAAGGAGTAAAAAAGTCACATACTTTCATGTTTATAATTAGAATATCTATGTCGAAAATCATGCAACCGAAATGTTAGGCATAAGAGGATAATCGCCTGCTTGATATGCGACTCATAATGAGTTCTAAAAATTAATTGTGCTGTATGTCATAAATTAATGTTATAACAAATGATTTGTCATGGAAATAATAATAAATAAAAGCTTGGCGCGCGTTCAATATGCCCTATACTAACTACCTAGATTAGGCGGTGGCTTTCTGTATGTTTATGTCGTTACGAATACCTTTCTATTATTTTCAAACTGTATATTACTTGAGGTAGGTAATAATTAAGAATTCAATATAAATAGCACATTCTACACAGAGTGCCACCACAATGAGAACTACAATGACCATTCTATTGTTTTTGAGGTAGAAACTAAACAAAATTAGATGTATACAAATATTTTTGCCAAGAAATTGTTTTCAGCACCTCATCGTTGTCTTAATCACTTCACAAAAGATAATCCCACCCACGTCTCAGTTGTTTGGCGTAATAATCGACGCGAAAAGTTGACTAAGCCCTTGATTTCCATACTGTCGCCTTGAAAGAGTTTGAGGATGATCTGAATGAAAATCGCATTTACGCGAGTGACTAAACAAAACATGAAAAAAGAAGATAAATTCAATAAATTATTTTTTAAACATGGTTAAGCTAAAAATGACAGTTATTTTGTTAGGCTATCGTAGAAATTGGCCTTTTTTTGGAAATTGTTGGTGGATGATTCTCTTAAAAATTGATCAAAACCTGTAGGCTTACTTTTGTTTACGAACATTTTTATTGCGCACGGATGATGCCTACTATAATAATTTTCAGATTTTCTTTCTTTGAATGAAAGTAACCTTTTTGTATACAACAGGTATAGGTAAGAAAGGCCTAAATATTCGAATCTAACAATAGAATTTTTGTCCAAAACCTCCAAAGTTTTAGCTTGACGATCCGGTAAAATGTTCCTTCATTGTAGAACGTGTGTAGGTACAATGTAATATAGACGATGTTTGCCGGAATATTGGCGCCAGTGTCCACGACAAAGTGTTCAACTTGGTACCACATGTACGACTAAATTATGATACTTAAACATCGCCTCTGATATTCAAAACGGCTTAGTAATTTGAGTCTGTTTGCAAGTAGATTTTGGACAAGGTTAAAAGCTGACATCTTATCACTTGTAATTAATGTAATATTGCTTAATATACAGGTTTTACAGTAGATACAGGGTTGAGCAATGATAAACAAATCAATTGCTTCACTTTTCGTTCAATTCACATGTCCTCATAAATCGACAAGTGGATTATCCCAAGGCTTGCTGGATACTTTCACTTGATTTAAATTAATTATCAGGTTAAATTAAATTTTCAAACGTAATTCATTATTTGAGTAGGTAAGTAATTTACCTTTAATTTAAATCTAAACTTGTTTATCCTCAAGGTCTCTGAAATCGCCGAAATTAGTTTTACTTAATGTGTGAAATCAATTACCTAATTAATTGACTATTAACGGTTATCTCTGCAAGTTATCTCAAATTTATACGCTCCCGAACTCTTGATTAATTGTTTAATCGACTTGTAAATATGCTAATGATTTATTGTTAAACCAACCTTATTATTGTTTACCTACGTAATTAGTTTCGTACAGAATAATAATTTCTGTAGCTCAGATCTAGCTCGGAGTACCTACAGGACTAAGTTCTTACAAAGATACATGAATACTAATTTGTTGTACTTAGTAGACTTCTTCGATGGGTGTACTCTGGTACTTAATATGAAACAATTTGTACAATCTACACAATCGTGTTGTTATATTTTCATTCGTTTATCAGTGCCAATGAAATGAAAAATGAGTTTAATTGCCTATTTATTATCTTTATAGTGTCGTGAATGTTGTGTTATACTCACATAATTGCTTGTATTTATGATGTGACCTGATTTACAAGACCCGAGTAACACCTTGCCAATGGCCTTACATAAATCTGTTAAAGTGCAGGCGTTGAAGCTGTGAAAACAACCAGCGCTTAAAGTCATTGCAGTTCTTTTAGATTGCTGTAACATTTCATATAACCTTGCAAAAACCCGGTTAATAAAATGTAGGTACATAAGTGTTGGTAGGTATGTGATGCATTATTTGATAGTGCAGAAAGATAATAAATAATTTAAAGTCCAAACTTCAATGAAATGACCCGCATCATTGATTTAAACTGCATTGTCGCACAGGTTCACAATGGTGTCAAGATCGTCGAGGAATTGGTTACGCAAGGTTTGATTGATTTATTTTTTGGTCATGTTAGTCATGTACTTGCCTTTACTGTTTACAAACAATACATAATATTATTATGAGAAATATTGGGCGTTAAAAGAAAATGTTGAAGGATCTTTTAAATCCTGTTAAATCCCTCCTTGCTGTATTGGCACTATTTATGTACGCTATGTGTTTATAGGAATAATAAATTATATTTTTGCCGTAGATACATTTAAGGTAGGGGGTTGATTTGATAAACATTCACGGTTAAAATAAAATGAAGTATCGATTTTAGTACTTTTGTAGATACATTTCAGAACATTACAGACGTCAGTCACGATTTTCTTTACAAATTAAACAATATTGTGTGTATACGTACCTACGAGAACCTATTTACCTTTAATTTGCACAATGTTTAGCGTTCCTAAAGCGTGTCTCGTGGAAGGTTGTTAATAAATCAATATCTACAATATGACCATGACGCTAAATAATTCTAAGACTTAATTGTTTCTCGAGAAAGCAACCGCGTACGTTGGCGATAGTGAACATCGCTTACTTGAAAGTTGATTGTAATACAGTCAAGAAAAGTTATTAGATAGTGACTTTCATAGATCGCAATAACAGACTAGGTAACGAATCATGATTAATGTAAATTTGAAACGTAATTCGAACTTTTTAGTTTGAATAACTAGCGGAATATTGTGCTGCGTACACACAATTATCATAAATTCGTATACATAGTATACATTGTGACACAAGTGTGTAATTTTGGTGATTATTGCTGAGGCGATATTTAGATCTGTAATAGAATAGCAATCGAAATATCACACTTTGGTTACAAGCGCTATTAGTATACTTAAGTGCGGTGCTATTAGAGTTAGTAATTTTTCAAGCAAGTGTGGTGAAAAACGTTTAATAATGTTTTTGAACACAACGTTTTCTATTAATATTTTTATTTTAAAATTCCCTGTGTGTGTATACGCACCATAATCGACTCAGCATTTATTTGCCGTACAAAGTTGGCAGTAGACTCACGTGTCTAAACTCGTGAAGCCTTGTTATCGAATGCTAGAACTTAGTCTTCAGAAAGCAATTTGTCTCAGGGCACAACCCCTAAACTTATTTTTGTTTAAATCTTCAACGAGTTTTGAATAGAATATTTGCCGATTTCGTTTTTTGGAAACGTAAAAGTGATGTAAATATAAATTGTGATATATCATCAATTCAAGTTGGTATTAGTAATGCTTCTGTAATTTATGTCGAATCATTAATGTAGATACGTGACTCTATATTTTTTTCTCTACCTGCGAAAATATCTGTCTCTGAACAGTGGAATTATTTTTGAACTAGCGCCGCCCCGCGGTTTCACTCGCGTCCCGTTCCCGCGGTTTTATCCGCATAAACAGTAGCTTATGTGTTTGTTATTCCAGGTTTACAGCTACCTATGTTTCAAGTTTCATAGCAATCAGTTAAGTAGTTTTTGCGTGATGGAGTAACAAACTCACGGACAAAATAACAAACTTTCGAGTTTATAATATTAGTAGGTAAGATGTTACTTTTCATTGGAATAAAAATAACTTTAGGTATACAGACTTAGATTTAATTGAAAGTTTTTTTTTACTTTTTAGTCTAGTGTGTTAGTAACTAATTTTAAATTACTTATTGGAATGAATGTTACTTTTAAACTTACGTTCCTTGCGTGTCTATGCAATGAGGTGTAAGCTATACTCTACCGATATACTTAAATACTAAATAATAGAGGTTAAGTTTGGGCTAGGTTATAGTATACATATTGGGCGAGCGTTAAGGTGCAAATCGTTTTAAAAAGCTATTTTGTAGCGCTTCTTTTATAATGCTATATTTAATTTCCGTGTCATGTTAATTTTATGTCTTATTTAGATGCATTCTGATTATTTTGGCATTGTAATTATTATGTGAGTTTTATTCAAAATGAAGTAGGTTAATACCTACCTGATGTTTTAATTTATATATGCCATAAGATTTAAGGATACCTACTTAAAAAGTTTGTTCGAAAAAAAAAGACCTGTTAGAGAAAATACGAGATACGATAGTAGTACTTACTTGAAATCTAAAATACTTTTAAATATTCGGAATACCTGATGTTAATGTTCGAAACCAGTCAATAGACATGCAATAAGGCTATTAACGTCTGCAATATGCCTACTCTTTATGAAATGGACCAGAGATAACTGAAGGCCGATCTCAGCTGGAATAAATCGGCGATCCTCACGAGTTACGGTTAGGTCATTTCGACTCGATTGAATTTTCTGACTCGGACTCTCGTAGACTAAAATGGATTTCTGTTTGCAAGAATTTAAGGAAATAGCGATTGGATTTTTGCACACAAACATTGGTTTGGGAACCTCTCGCCGCCAATATATCATTGTGGCGTGAAAGCTCCGACTATGAATGGATATTTGATAAATGCATTACAGTTCTGATCTCTTTGTTCATTTTTTTTACTGAATCAATATCGTTTATATAAGAATGTAGTAGTGTTAATTAATTTGCATTGTCTAATCATCCACATTCTGTAGGTATATTAACCCTATTACACTATCAATTTTTTTTTTTCAAAAATAACGTAGTATTACTTTTAAATAAATAAAATAAATAAATATTGCACGACATTGCACACAGCGCAATCTAGCCCCTAACTAAGCACTAAGCTTGTACTAGGGGTACTAGACAAAGGGGCATACTGCATATTATACTTTTTTTTGTTGTAATTATATACATGTTATACATAGAAAAACACCCAGACCAGATACAAATATTTATTTTAAGCATAAATATTTGCACCCGACGGGAATTAAACCCGCAGCCTTCTGCATTGCAGTCAGACGTTTGCCCGACGCGCCACAGGGGCCGTCATATAAACCATTCCAATCAGAAATGAGTTAAAAGACAAGTGGTAACACATAAACTTTGAGTGCGTGACTATAAAATTTAACCACACGCATCGCGGTCTAAACCGGAGCATAAAAGTGAAATCATTCGTACCATCTGTGATGATGTATTAATAAATTAGGTATAACATGTTAAAATATTGCTTCTGGTAACATTTATTTCGTATCTTGACGAGATGCTATAAAGCATACGTACTTATCTATCTTTGTATTGTACGTAGATTGTATCTAGTTATGACCGACCAATACAACTTTCGAAATGAGTATAGAAAAATATGAGTAAAATAAAATACCGTTTTTCTCACGAGAAAAAGAATTTGTATTAATAAATCGTTCAAGTGGGTAAAGTAAACGAAATATATAGGAACTACACACCGGAAAAAGCTTCCTAAAGCGTGAAACTCCGATTCTTGAATACTGATCTCCGTTCCAGATCAGTATATTATTATTATCTGTTACCTTCTCTATTCCGCCCTAAATTACGCGAAGTCACATTTTGACAGGAAGATTATAATACTTTTAAGCACAATTAGCTGTTACCCGCGCTTTCGTCTGCGTAAAAGTGCATAGCCGACTTTTTCGTACATTACTCAGGTTATTAATTGGATTTCGATGTAAAGTACCGCAAGGTTCCTCGAAAATAGGACTATCCAATATTGAAAACCAGATTTCAATCGGATTAGTAGTTTTTAATCGTATTAAGGAACAAACAGAGAAACAGATATGTAGGTACACAAACATGAATTATAAGATTATAAAATTTAGTTCTACTACTTTTCCTAAGTCCCCTAGACATTATTTTAATTTACTTCCGAGTAACGCATTACATTTACAGACTTTTTGTCCTCTCTTACTTTAAGTATAAGGATAGAAGGATAAGTTTTCGACTTTTTGAAATTTTGTTCTACGACCCGTCGAATATTTATTCAATTTATCACTACAACGAGCTCTACGACAAGCATTTTTAAGTACTTAACATAAAGTGCAACACCTTTGCGTTCAGATGGCACCTACATTTTTCTTTGTCGAAATTATTTGTGTTCCGTTTGCACCTTTGATATAAGAATTTCGTGTAAAATAGTTATTAGTTTCAGTTTCTATTACTTATTCGATCTTACCTTAAACTATGTATGTAAGCAAAATGTATTGTGTCCTACGGGGTGTTTACATGTGAATTACAAAAAAAAGTCTTGATATTAATAGAAAAAACCGGGATATAGAATGCTTTTTGACGTAATTACTACCTACCTACTTTACATATAGGATTAATCTGATCTGAAAAATTTATCGAAAAATTTGGTTAACCCCATACGGGATGCCATAGCCACAAAAACTTCAAAATTCTGCGCCTATAAATTATGTGGATGAAAGATAAAACGGACGAGTCTCTTGTTATTTTTTATATGAGTGTACATTGTGATTAACCGACTCTATAATCCCTCTATATCTCCTTTATAATCCCAGACTCTTTATAATACTTACTTATAAGTAGGTACCTATGTTAAGTTGTTTGATGTTCAATAAAGTATTTTTAACTATCTATCATTTCTTTTAGTTACCTATAAATCTTGTCATTTGATCTCTTTTTGAACTACGATCTATATGAAATCATAATAAGCCTAGATTAATTTTACACCTTAATGATCAATTCCGTACCTGCTTACTGTAATTAATTCTGCAATTTGTATCTACCACGCGTCGGTGTTTCACACGCAGCACTACCTACTAAATAATTTAGAGCAGTGTATCTCTCTCGCCAATGAAATAGTATTACCAGTTCGAACAGATAAAACAATCCATACATACGAAATGATAAAGTCATGACTCATGACTATGACTGACTGAACGATATAGTGTTTTGGGAAAGGTCATTTAAGCTAAAAAAGAGTTATTATTATTATTTCTTTTTATCGGTTGTGAACCGATTATGGCCATTTGGAAATTAGCCAGTGTCAAGTATTATTAACATATGTAAGTTATTTGCATCAAAAGTTCGTAACAGTCAAGTCGTCATAGGTAAAGTCCAAGTCTAGGGAATCATTTGTAAACACGGCGGTAATTTACAAAGATTGATGACGGAGCTTTGGAGACAACGCTAAAGTCCATGTTTTGCACCGATTTTTACTTTTATTTGACTTGTACACCTTCACGAAACTAAATTGATTAATATGTCCCCAAAATTAAACAATTTACACGCATTTTAACTAGGTTTCACAAAAATGAAAATTTAGCAACACATCTCCTCAACGTGTTTCCGCCAGAACTCCTAAAAGGGAGATGACTAGACTTCTAGCTCAACAACTTTTGTTCTAAGATATTTGAAAATTCGAACGTTTATTTTTTCGAAAATGTTGAAGCAAAGGCACACAGGAAATTACCTAATAAAAATCATTATCAATAGATCACTCTTGCTAAGCGGTTGTTGCAGCATATCTCAACTACCTTTTGCAACATTAAAATGTCTCGCAGATTACGAATAAGCATATGTACTTAAGTATAGATTAAATGTCTACTTATTACGATGCAACGAGCAGTGGACCACTTTCACAATATTATATATCCATGCATCGTGTTTAGTTCGGCTCAGGCCGCCCGGGCCCGACTGGTGACGAGATATGGTTCGAGTTTTTTTGTAAACTACCCACTACATTGTAATGATAATGTTTGTATGGATCTAAACGTAATACAAATTACTTTATTTCGCTTATTTATATGTAATTGTAAATAATGAAATCAATATAAACGAATCTTCATAAAATTCAATCAATAAAACAATATATAAATGTGTATATTCTAAGTTAAGTGGGTTTGAATGTAAATCTATATTGGTGAGACTTTGCATGTAAGTAAACAAGAACCTACCTATACGCTTACTCATAAAATCATAGTTATAAGTCAAAACATGTTTCTCAGTAAGCGATTGTAAATCTTATGAGAAATAAAAAAATCTTTAAACCTATGCTGACCTAAGTGCGCTTAATTGTATGTTATATCATTCAAATGACCGAAGTGCAATATGGATGTATGAGAATTGCTATCATGATGTATGGAGATGAAGTAGCTACTAAATTGTGTACTGATTCTCTGACTGAATGTTAGAGTGGTGATAAATTGATTTATACATAGGAAGTGGCTAATCTGACCAAAGCGATTTGTGTTGGGTTGTTAAAAGCCTTGAAGATACAATTTACTTGCCAATTACTTTGTTTTGATGAAAGATTGATTGAAAACAATTTAAATAGGTATAGGTAATATTACCTTAATGATTGCTATTACAAAAAATATAAGAAGGCAAAAGAAAGGGTGAAGTACTGTTGCAAATAAAACAAAATAAACTCAATCAAGCAGAACGACAATTTACAAAACACAGACCACAGACGGATAAAGTGGATAAGACCAACAGAAATTATCCAAATGAACCCAAAATAGAACGTTTAGATTCGGATACTTTCTACCTTATAATTATTAATTCGTTCTAGCAGATAAGTAATAAAATTAACATAGCGTCGCTGACGTCATCATATGAATAGAATATTAATGTTGCCCTAGTTTGTGAACAAGGATTATTAACCGCAAATTAGTAAAACCCTAACAATTCAAAGTTGCTTACTTCAAAAAGAACCTTATTCCCTTAAACGTTAAAATTAATTTTGTTTTCAAATGTTTACGCGATCTCTGCGTACCGTCCATGATTCCGGCTTGATTGTTTCTTTTCAAAACAGCGATTATTTCTCGATAGGTAACTGTTGTTTTACATCAAAATACATGATAATTTTCCGTGTTAAATGTCTGATAGAATTCGAATTTGTTATTGTGTTTCCTTGAATTTGTCTAATTTCATAACAATAGTAGAGGTCATTGCCTCGAAATAAAATAATAGCATTGTGCATGGGTGCAGTGTTAATTTTTTATTAACAGGTACATTGGTACTTTTCTCAGCTACTGCAGGAACAGATTTATCATTTGCATGTGTTTTGGCTTTGTACCAACCTTCAAAATCAAGACGAGATCATGCAAATAACCTAAAACATGTAGGTACCTATTTGCAGATTAAACATTGATAACTAAGTACATTCACTTACAAACAGTTAAGTACAATATTTTATCTATCAGCTTAGATTTGTAGGTAGTTATTACCTTGCAGAATTTCTTGCGACACAGAAAGGTAGCCAACCAATCTATCAACTGATCTGCCTATGCAATTATCACGTCTGAGTGTGAAATTTGACAAAATTGCTTCACATGGGTCACCTTACTTGATTCCGTAACATCTAAACGACAACATTTACCTAATTACGACTCTGAGTCAACTTATATGAATCGAGTTCCAACGTGAATTACTAAAACCTAACTTATGCTAATTATTACCAGTTTTAATCTTACTCGTATTTAAAGTTATTCTTATCTTTCAACGTTTATTGTCGAATTTTCATTTACAATTGGAATTACAAAGTCATTCCTTTTTAACCAACTTTAACAAAAACGAAGGCAGAAGTTGTCAATTCGTCGACATACCCATAAATGTATTTTACCTAATGCATGCTCATTTCAAATACCTCGGTAAAAGGATGTAGGTACTCTCACAAAAGCCACAGAATAGAAAGTCATAGTAGTGATATAAAACGATTTTTGGTAATCAGTCTACTTATATTCAGTTTGGATCTTGAAATTACATAAGACAAAAGGGCCATAGAATACACGTAATGGACGTTACATACGATTTGGGCAACTATAACACAAAGTTATTAAGTACAAGTAAAAAATACAGAAGTAGGTTGAAATTAGATAATAAAAATACGGAAGGAAATGTTTTACCTTTTTACATTTTTAAAGATACGTTTACGTCTACGTTGTACTTGTTTTTATCACGATAAGTTATGATGAAATTAGACGTGCAAAGGATATTATTTTTTGCAGTACTTAACTATGTACGTACGCACGTACTTCCTATTTACAATGTATTCCTAATTTAAGTTATACCTACCAAACTTAAAATGAGTCTTAAAAACTTTCCGTTATTAGCTAGAGATGTGGTACACCAACCTTCGTAAATTAATATACCTGTGTACTTTGCAACGTAAATTCATTAAGGTTTTTTAATTTAAGTTAACAAAACTGTGTTCATTAGACCAAATAACTTATAATTACAATACGTACGTGTCGATGTAACGTTAAAATTTCTATTTTGTACAATGCTTTTTATTACGTATTTTATCTATGAACTCAGTAGTGTCGATTTTTAACGGTTTTGGTTACACAAAGTATGACGAAGATCGCATTATTAAGTAAACACCTTGAATTAGGTCTCCTGAGCGATATTAGATCTCTTATCGCTTATCTCAGCCGCTTATCATTAGCGGTGTCCGGGAAAATTGTCAAACGTGCACTTTGTCAATAGTGAAATAGTTTTGTCATTTTGCAACAGCTTAGAAATCCTTGCTCAATGCGGATTGAAACAAATTGAGATAAAGAAATAATTCGTTACACGAGTAATGACGGTTGGTTGATGCCGTGCCACTTACGTCTAAATCTACGGTGCCTATATTTTTGTCGAAATAAAGCATCGCAAACAAAAGATGAGTTTACTATTGTTAATATTTCGTAAAAATCTGTTACAAAAGCGCTTTCGTACAATGAAAAAACCATTAACTGAATCAAGCTTAATGTGTTTTCTATCATATAAGTTGTGAGAGAATACCACTTTCTTCACTTCACTTCTCACGTTTCAAGTTGATCGCAAAATAAAGATTTTTTTATTAATAGCTGAATTCTAGGTTTAGCCAATTATTTTTATATTTACTAATAGATATTTCCGCAATGATTCTTATTCGTAAATTTCATTAATGTAATTAATTATTTGAAGTGTGGCTATAAATGCGGAACGTTCTTTATGGATGTATCAGGTAAACAATGGCAAACACTATGTGAAAAGTTAAAGCATTTAAAGTACGTGCCTAATTGTCCTTATTTGTTGACAACTTAGTATACATTTTTAAGTTTAGATCGGATCAACTTTACCTTTTGAAACATGTTGATAAAGTCCTTGAGATCGATGCACAATATCACACTCAGAATTAAATAATAAAGTTAATTCACTGTCACACGCGATACACGAGTATGTACTGATAAGTGAGTGAGGTGTTGTCGATTGTGCGCGGAGGCTGTCGCGCAGTGTAGGCGCGTCTGGTGCGCCCGCGCATACATCACGTGCGTCGACTCTAGCGCCGCTGATGCCGGCTCGCGGTGGTCTGTTGTAAAACTAACTGCGCTTTTTAACGCATCACAGATTAATTCACAGATTTATGCCTATGGCCATATTCAATTGATGCCAGTGCAACTGAGACACCGTTATTTAATCTCATTGATGACAAAACAGCAGTTTATTGTCTGAATACTTTCGCCATATTTACAAAGCCACACGACTGAACGAAATGTCGTGTTATGCAAAGGAAGGTAAATAAATAGAGTACCTACCTATGTTATAAGCCGTGTTTGCTGAGCACAGCAATGAGCGATTAAGCGAAAAACTATGGCAAGTTAACGGCCAAGATTTTGGCTGGGTTTCCAATTAAAGCTCGCGAACTCTGTTCTCAACCTTCTTGGATGTGATGAATATCTAGATTAATAAGTAATTAAATACGTTTTAATTAATAATATTGTGGATAACGTGTCGTTTAGGCTTGGTAAAATTAATAATTTACTCTTTCAGACGTCGAATGAATGGTTTCATAATGAGTAATGACTAGTAGTAGATTTACAGAAAAGTTTAGGTGGGTACATCGTACGTAACGTGCGTCTTCTATTATCGTTTGGTTATGATTCCATGTATTTAAAGACTCTTGTTTTATTCATTTCAATTATTTTTATTATGGTCGCTTACTATCCATTTCGTTTATTTGAGGTAGAGTTGTCAAATATACCTAGTATCTTGTATTACGAAATTTGACCTTCGAGGTTGTTTGCTACCAGCAATTAAACCGTTGTTATCGTGTTGATCAAGTATTCTTCTTATTAAATGTTACAAATCTATTCATATTTGCCTGTGAACTAGAAACTACTATTTTCTATTTATTGACTGCACGACTATCCTGTGGTTTTTGTGTTCATACCACGCTGCCAGGGTTGGAAAACAGGGTCTATAACTATAACCCTTTATATGTGTAACACTTATAAGTAAAACACTTTCGTTACGGTAACACTTATGAATCGGTTAATAACAGTAACTTACCCTAACAGAAACGAAAGTGTTACAGATAAAATTGTTTCGGTTAATAAGTGTTATTAACACCTATAATTCAGGCGCTGTTGCCATTTTGACATTCGCTCTAGTGATGTGCGTTTGTAGAGGTTATTGCTTAATTTCTTTTAGCCATTGAAATATTAGCTTTACTTTTCTGACTTCCAAAAAAAGGACGAGATTATCGACGTAGGTACCTACTTTTGGGGTTTCGTATGTACCTCAAAACCCTAATAAGAAACACCTATCTTTTTTTGTGGATTATTGTTTTGGTATGCATACATACACACTGGCAATCTGTAAAGCATTAAACGAGAAATGGCGCAGTTATTTATTTATTTAATCGTATGATAATTTGAAATAGGCAAATGTTAATATTACAGAAAATTACATCAATAATTAATTGTTTACTATATTTATTATAGTAAACACATGTCACAGATGAAAAATAATTAATATATTAGAATTATATGTCAACATTCAGGTCCAATTGATAAAATGAGGTTTTAAGTCGTCCCATCGCTGCATAAGGTGCTCCCAAGTTGACGACCTCTGTGGCGCGTCGGGCGAACGCTTGGCTGCAATGCAGACGGTTGCGGGTTCGATTCCCGCTGGCTGCAAATATTTATGCTTAAAAATAAATATTTGTATCTGGTCTGGGCGTATTTCTATGTATAATATGTATGTATTTACAAAAGAAAAATAAATATAAGTAGTATGTCCGTTGTTTAGTCACCGTAACACAAGCTTAGCAGCTTACCACGGGGCTAGATGGCGCTGTGTGTTTGTCACAGGATTTATTAATTATTTATTTAAGTCTAAAAAATTATCATTAGACCGGTCCTTCTGTATGGTAGTGAGACGTGGCCAGTGCTTGTGCGACACAAGCAGGAGTTGCAGGTCACGGAGATGAAGATGCTGAGCTGGATGTATGGAGTGGCACAAAAACATCGCGTTAGGAACTCGCGCATCCGAGGCAACCTTCATGTCCGAGACATTGCGGATAAACTGCAAGATTGTCGCCTTTGCTGGTACGGTCACGTCTTACGAAAACCGGCCAAAATAAATGTCTTGCCATGGCGCCTCCGCCTGGCCGCGGCAGATTGGGTAGACCCAAGAAGTCCTGGCTTGACATCGTAAAGGGTGATATGCGTGCCAATGGTCTCACTACACGGGATGCCGAAGATTACGCGAAGTGGAGACGCAAAAGCAGGAAAGCGGACCCCGGGCTCCCGAGAGGGATGCAACCGGGAACAACGCTCGGATGATGATGATGATGACAGAGTGCGCTATCAGTCCATCCCCATTTATGCCACAGGAAATTGCAACGGCCATGTTCGGTCATAACTCTGTTAGTTCTGTTAGTGCAATATTTATTATTTTATTATTTATTTGTTATGAAATAGAAAGTTTCATAACTTTAGTCAATGCATTGACATGCATAATTTTACAAGTTGTTACAACGACTGACGGTTGTTGAGACGGCGGCACCACAGTTTACGTAACAGAACCCTTTGGCTTGATTGTGGGGTCGATTCTGCGACAATTTAAGCTCTGCATTGAGTCCCAATATATTTTCCAGTAGTCGTTGATTTCAAAGTCTTTTAGTGTTTTGGCAGCGGCGTACGGAAGGCGTCTAGATTTCAAACGATCGGAGGTGGGCCAGTGAAATTCTCGTGCACTGGTAGCGAAGGCTGAGAATTAATCATCTCCATCCCTCTATTTAGGGCCTGCTTGCGTCGCAGCAGGGCCACATACACATCCAACCCTAAGCCACATAGCACTGCTATATTAAGCCAATATTGAGGGGTGGATTTCATGAGGCCCAAAATGCTTCTCATCGCTTCGTTTAATTTTGTGTCCACTTTGCCTACATGCGCACTCGAGCCACACCAGGCAGCAGTATTCCGCAGCCGAATAAACCAAAGCTAAGCCGGTCGTTCGGAGGCAGTTGGCAGTAGCTCCCTAGGTTGTCCCGCATAGTTTGTGGAGAATATTGTTGCGGGTGACCAGTCTTTGAGCCAACTTGTTAAGGTGCACTTTGTACGTCAGGGATCTGTCAAGAGTTACACCAAGGTATTTCGGGAAGGGGTTAAATTTGAGCTTTTTGCCGTTAAAGTGCACTGTCGGTTGGTAATTGGCAAGACTATTGTTCAAATGGAAACATGCTACTTCGGTTTTGCTCGGGATCAGACTACAAGACTTAAAATATTTAGACAGCTTAGCGACGTCAGCTGTCAGGATCTCCTCACTAATCTTCAAATCCCTGCTCTGGACAACCAGTGCGATATCATCAGCCTTAATAAATTTCATGGCTGTCGTTTCTGGAAGGTCGTGAATGTAGAGATTGAAAGTTTTGGGACGAGCACAGATCCATGGGGTAGTCCGTAGTAAATTAATTTACGTCTACGGCTTTTAGAGTTGCCAAATGGACTTCGAATTCCCTTTCACTTAACATGCTGCTTATTAGGTCTACGATTTCTTTACTATTTACAGATTACAGACATGAGCTTTGTTATAAGGCCCTATTTCCAAACTGTATCGTATGCCGCCGTTAGGGTAAGAAGCGGCAGAAACCCGCTTGCCCGACAGGGGTGGTAGAATCTATGTACGGTTTTATTCTAGTGAGAAGCATTCGCTCTAGCAGCTTAGAAGAACAGCCTAAGAGTGCTATGGGTTAGCAATGTACCAGTGCCTTCCCGTTGTGATCAACATTACTGTAGCCCAAGGTAGTATGGTTACTGTTGAAGTCACCAGTGTGAATGCAAGGATGGGCAAAATGTGGTAATACAGATGGTGGCCACTGTAAATTTGTGGGCTTGTAAATGTTGAATACGATAAGGTCATCAACCTGCAAGGTTAAATTGTAAACTTAATCCCGCTCGCCTGAGCCGAGGAGCCGAACGCCATTCGCACCCAGTTCTTGTTAAGGTAATAATGCCATATTTTGGATGATGAACCGCCTTTAAGAGGGTGTACCCAGGCATACTGCCTCTTCTTTCAAAGTCAATTTCAATATCGTCTTTGGTGTGAGGTTCCTGAATGTTGATGATGTCGATTTTATTTGCCTGCGATAGATTTAACAGGTAGTCACTATTGGCTTTATTAATACCTTTAATGTTTAATTGTAAGATTGTAAGATATGTACTAAAGGTCTGATATCTTTAAGTCTTGGGGCCCTGAAAAGGGCCATTTTTACGCGACTGCCAAAGGAAGTGTTATGTTTTTGCCGTGAGTCTATGTATGTATGTTTGTTGTTCCTAGAACTGAGGGGTTTTGAGTATTTATTTTATTCGCTTATTTCAATCGCGTTTCTTTTTATAGCTCGTTTAGCACCACCCAGGGGATACGTGACGGGTTGTGGTAGGTAGCTCCTGCAGACACGAGCTGTACCCGTCCCCTCAGGCGTAGTCGAACTCGCGCACTTAACCAGCTATAGTAGGCCAAAACTGATGTTTCTAAGATGAATTACTATAAAAGTTATTTGAAACAAAAGTTTTTTAAAACATATTTATTAAAGTCAATGACATTTACTAAGTCATGATTCACGTGAAAACACGTTTGTTGAAAATTTTCTTGATAGGAAAAAATCCCAAACTTCCCTCTAAATTGTACAAATAAGTGATATTACTCAATCAATATTGTCCGTAAACTAATAAAACTTTGTATGAGAACTGAACTTAGCTCAATACAGGTCTTGAATGATTTGAATTTCAAGATTAACGTTTAGTTATCTTGAAACTGGCAATTGTATGATTTTACGCACTAATTTTTTTTAAATTTGTAAACGCATAGATTGCATATATTTTAACTATTGGTGCTGGTATATCTTTAGATGGCGCTAGTGGTTAAAATAAATCGCGGTAACTTTGCGTTTGAAGTTTAAAAAATCAGTTTTGGAACCCAAAACAACAAATGTGATTTATGAACAACATTTTTTTCATATTTCCCTTCCCTTAGCTAGAATTCGAGCGCGCGACGTTGCCATATGGTGCACTGAACCAACGACGATTAATTTCGGTTAATAAGGGTTAACCGAAATTAACAGGTATAGAAAAAACACTTTGATTCGGTTATAAAACCATTCTGTAACCCTAAAGCTTGGTTTCGGTTACACTAATCGCTATATTAACAGTGTTAAAAACCTTTAAACGGGTTACGGTATACAACCCTGCACGCTGCATATCATTAGGTGTTTTATGTTATTGCCCATTGTATTCGTGTGACGTTATATTTATGCAATCATTATTAGATTTTGTATTGTTGTAAAGAAAAATAATGATAGCTGCATATCGCTTTAATTGCTATTTTGGATATAATTCGGTACCTATCCTATCACTTCGTGCATCTTTTTATAAAAAATGTAAGTGTACTTTATTATTTTCACTCTAATTAATTATTTAGGTACCTCAGCAAAAAAGCTAAGTAAGCTAAGCTGCTAAACTGGTGTTATCAAAGTCAATTTTAAAAATAAATTTGACGAAAGTAGCGTGTTAAATTGTAGGGCGCATTTTTTTTGTCTAGTACATTCTCGTTGGTTATCAATAAATTGTATAAATTAGAATAGGAAATGGTATTATTCAGTAGATGGTTTCCTTATTTAGAATGTTCAATTATCTTATATTTTTAGGACAAAAATTTTGATGTAGGTTCCTAGGCTTTCAACGTAAATACTTTAGTTAGATAGATTCAAGTTCTTTTGAACTCGGATTAACCTTCAAATCCTACGTGGGGACCAAATGTCTTGCTATGGCACTTCCGCCCGCTCTCGACCGCGGCAGATTGAGAAAACCCAAGAAATGCTGGCTTGACGTAAAGGCTGATAAAGGTACGTGTAAGCGGCCGCACTACACGGGATCTGAAGATCGTGCGAAGTGAAGACGCCAAAGTAGGAAAGCGGACCCAGGCTTCTTAGAGAGATGTAACCGGGAACATAGCTCGGATGATAGTGACCTTAAAATCTATGGTGTAACGCTCGTTAAAAATGATAATCTTAAGGAAGGAAGGATGTAGTAGGTCAAGACGAAGCGACTATTGTTTTGTAAATCATATGAAACAATTACTTTAAAGTGCTGTATAATGTCGTCTGTGACATTGATGATATTTTGTTTGAGGTCAGTGCATGTTGTTATTCGGATGTTTTATTAAGTAAAATATTGATATGTTGATAGCAAATTTATGAAATTATATGTAGGTAGGTATAGCTAAGAAATATCTACTTCCTCTTATTAGGGGTTTCGAAAAAAATACCAATGCTATTTTAGATAAGCACAAATTCAACTTTGTAAGTAACTTTGTTCCCTATTTTAAAAATATAAACACATTTTGAGATACCAGTCGCGTAACTTTTATTATTTTAGATTTTTTTTGGTTTAATAAGGTTTCAGCATTTTGAAAACCCAAGGAAAATATGTAAGTAACAACATTACGTAGGTAGGTACGTACTTAACCTAAAAAATCATGCACTTGCAATGGTACTTACGCATAGTTTGTAATAGGCAAGTACCTAGTCCAAACATACTTATTATATTGTCACGTCTCGTCCTTGTTAACACGTGCACTTTGCAAGTGGAAAAACTAAATTCAACACAAGGTTAATTATAACGGATGTCATATAACCTGCTTAAAATATCGAGTCTGATTTAAAAAAATTCAAAGATTTTCAAAATATCGTATAGTGGTGGGGCTCAGCTAGTGTTTGAGTTTTCAGGTCGCTCTAACATGCCCAATGACCTATCGACTGTTATCAGATTAACAATCGGGACCAACAACTTAACGTGCCTTCCGAAGCACGGAGGAGTTCGAAAAAGTGATATTATGTCACAAAAATTATCGGTCACCCATCCAAGTAATGACCGCTCCAAGCATTGGTTAACCCTCAAGATTAACTTAACTATTCACGAACGGCGAACGGGGGGAGCTCATTGGCCTAGCTAGGTGCAGCTAGGCCAATGATCTCCTCAGCCTCCAACTCTTTTTTGTATGTTTAATTTTAGTCCGTAATACTTTGTAACACATTCTATTCTATTTATAAATCAAGTGTACCTAATCGTAGAGCTCATTTAAAAAAAGCATTTCAAAGTGGTGCGATCGGATGACCTGCGTAAATAACATAGTTCCAGTTTAGTTTTCGATTTATTTGATGGGTACTTTTAATTTACACAGTCCGAATTTCGATAATTGAACCCGCCCACCAATTTTACCAAAAAGTACCTACCCATATGTATACAACTCACCAACCACATTCCCTCTAATAATAGGTACTAAAAGGGGTTCTCTACGCTACTTCGAAACACTATCCATCGAAACACCTTTCATTTCCCCTATGGTACGTTTCACCGAAAATTGTTTGACCGAAGCTTGCAGTACCAGTATATACCTAGTTGTGCAATGTGCATATTTCTCTTTAGAAGCAGATATTAATAATAGAACATAAAGCGTTTGGGTCACTTTATAAGGGTTTGCCTGGTCGCAACTCTTAGGGATGTATGTTTTGGTTACCATAAAATAAAACTTTCAAAAAAAGAGTAGGTACACTTAAAGGGATTTTGTGCTGAACTGAAAAGATTAAAGAGAATCCTCCTAAATTCTTGACATTTTCACGTTAAGCCTGACCAAAAACTTCTTTTGAACTATTTTGGTGTTTGGTATCTACGTATTTGAGGATTTAAATATATAATCCATACTTGAACCGTTCAGACAAATACTTTTCAAAATTTGACGCTGCTAGAACTATCGATGACCATACTGTTACAAAGGGCACCTAGTCTCTCTACTGTAAACGTGAGCTAGGTACCTGTTCTTTGTTCCCAGCCTAGCGATTAGATTCTCTCAAGCCTGTATTAATCCTCTAAAACACAATGTAACCACAGCTCTTAGTAAAGTGCGTCACTACATGTTTAGACTGTGTAGGTATGTTAAATTGTTATAAATAGAATGTACTTGATCGTAACTTTGGCCAACTTTGTGCTTGATTTTCTCGTTAGGTATTCTTTTTATATTAAAAACAATTTAAGTACTTACCTTCTTTACAAACTTTACCGATTGAGTTATGTAAGTACATTTTGTCATTATTTCCCGAGGTCGCAGACGATGCGAGAAGTAAAAACAATGAAGTCAACAACGTAGAATAACAACAATCACCTAGTAATTTCAAACTTAGTTATGATTTTTAGTTAAAAATGTGTATCGTAAAAATACAGCATACCTATACATGTAGTAAAGCAGTAAGTACCTAGAATTTCAATAATGAACAATACCTCATATACAAGATGTAACTGGTAAGCCATTTTAATCCGAAAGGGGGTTGTTCTAGACGTTTAGGCGAACATCTTTTGTTCTACGACTTTTGAAAATTCGAAGTACTTTTCGAAAAATTTAGGTGTAAAGTTTACTTGAAAATCAGCTGTTTCTTAGAGTTCGAGGTCATTGACCTTATGTTGTTCTTTCATTTAGTTTGGTCTACTACAATCAAACCGTCAATTACCTTTATTTTCAAAAACAGCTGTTTTTCCAGTGAAACATAATCTCAAAATTTTCAAAAAAAAAGTTCGAATTTTCAAAAGTCGTAGAACATAAGGTGTTCGCCTAGACGTCTAGAACAACCCCCTTTCGGATTAAAAGGGCTTACCTGTTACATCTTGTATATGGTTTTATTTCTCATAAAATTACATTAATCACTTAATGAGATACTGAAATTCTAACGTAAGTTAGATTAGTTATATCCCGTATAATACACATAAAATTAATGAAAAGAAACCATTGGAATTAGTGTAACCACCTACAATTTGGTAGGTAGTGGAAAACATTCCTCATTCCCAAATGTATTAGATATAATACATAGTAGGTCTAGGTTTTCGTAGGCAATATTCAAAATTTAATGTGATATATTTATATGTTTATCCAATTTACTGAATCGTGAAATGCAGTTTTTCATAAGGAAATTGATGTCATCTTTAAAAACGGCCCCTGGTTATTTACTTGTTACTTCACGATCGAGGCTTGTTTGCGGAATCGTATTTATAAAGCTACCTGTCTACATTCAATGTCGAGTTTTTCTAAAGAAATAGCTGATTTATCCAATGCAATTGCACTATTGTTCCGGTGGTCGGTATAGTTTCTTGATTGGGTAATTTATGTTTGTGTACCTACCTACTAAGTGTACCTACTGAAGTTTCTCAGCAAATTGGATTTCCTATTTATATACCTATGTTATACCTACCTAAAGTTTTCTAGGAACGAAGGAGAAGACAAACGCTAATGAATTGTTTTTTTAGAATACCTAGTCTAAAAATCAACGTCTTACATATTTATTTCAATCCTTAAAGACCTACAAACCCAATATAAAAAATTTACTCAACAATTTTGGTGAATTAAGGCTAGACTCGTTGAAATTTCCGAAATCGACCTTTGTTTGTTTTTATAGTTAGCAATAGTAAACTCATTTTTTTGGTCGGATAAAAATATTGATTTTTTAGTAGTTCAAAAAACCTAATGAGAAAACATTTGGTTATAAACACGATATTTTTGGTCGGATAAAAATATATGTTATGTATTAGTTCAAAAAGTTTTTGTAGTAGGTACCTATGTTATGGTCTGTATTCAGAGAATATCGGACTTCTATTAATAAAAAAAGTAAAATGGTAGGTAATTAATAATTATAAAGGATGTTTTACAGTTCGATAATATATTATGTCAAATATTCTCGCATTCTGCTGTCTGGCGTCGGCGTCGTCTAAGGCAAATTAATTTTACTCGGTACTGCAACAGGCTCTTAACTCTGACTCACACCTTGTTTCAGTTAAATGCTTTAATCCTGAATCAAAAATTTGTAACAATTTATGACAAAGTCATCACATCACACACATGTTCATGAATTATCGATAGCTAGTACTATCTGGCGAGTCTCCTGGGTCAGTAGGATATCAGCAGTTGAGCTCAAAGTACCAATTTAAGTTTCTTGCTATTGTACGAAATATCTATGAAAATAAATGGCCTTATCTAAATCGTTCGTTCTACTCAACTGGCCCCGGAAAACCAATTTCACAGTTTGAGTGAACATTTTTTTAAGGCATAGGTAGGTACAATGGTTTAACCCCGGGGATGTTTTGGACGAGTTTTCAAATATTTGGCAAGTCTTTGTTTTGACGCGTTCGACCCATGTTTTGTGTTTTTATTTGATAATATCAACCTCGGTTCCGATATTATATGTGCGTGGGAGAGATATATTATTTAACCATAAAGAGCCTAGACATGGCACAGTATTTTACTATCTATGGTACCTAAATATCTTATGGTTCTATCTTCGGTCTAAATCACAAACAGTAGATATTCTGTCAATTGACTTTCCAATACCCACCTAGAATTCTCTCATTTCTAGCCGTAAACACTTTCTTGGCTCTGGACCACCTTTGGCCGTCCGCATTGTGTTCAAGTTTTCTAGCTTTGCCTTTTGTTCCACTTGTAACAAAGCCAAATTGGTAATTGTACTAAATTGCCGTCTTGATGGTTAATAGCAACGATCTGAAGTCCAAAAAAACGAGTAAAAGTTTTAAGTGATGTTTCAGGCTTCGAGATCTTTAGCATAAATTATTTGGACTCAAATTAAGCTGTCACGGTTGTTGACTTTCGTCTTGACGTAGTCTTTCTTGTTGATGAGTTCAATCAGGTTTTAGGTATTAGGGACATGATATAGTACTAAACGTTAAAAGGAACAAAAACATTATTTCTATAAAAATCAAAGTAAAAAGTTATTTTCTGAAACTATTAAACTCTTTGTAAGTATTATGTACTTATAGATATCTATTAACTAATCAAACAAATTCCGGGTTTAACGGAAAAATTTATACCTACTTACCAGCCATTTTTTCAGATTTTATTTGGGAAGTAGGTATTCAATAAATGAAGCAATAGCATTTCTTTGATTTTAACGCTTTGCTTGGATGGAGCGCTAAGGAAGATAATATGGTCACGTTTTCATACTATAGGTATATACTACCTAATGAAAAGCCTACAAAGTGTTGAGCTGGTCATTTGTCTCGCCCTCACGCGCGGTATCCCAATAGTATCTGCTATTCAATTCGACGTGTTCAATGTAGATATTGGATATCAAACAAAATTAAGAACATATCTTTAGTTAAACGTGAGGGTCGGATTAATTTTCTGTGCAGTACCAAATTCAACTTTTTCATAGTCTTGGGTTGCTGATCCTTGAAATTCGTAGCGTTAGGTTAGACAGTGCGTTAGTTATAATAACACTTAAACAAATTGACTATGATGGATGATTTACATTAGAGTTTTGGCAACAGATTAATTTGAGATATTTTCCTCGTAGATAGAATGAGGAAACGACGTCTTTACCAAAATTAAGGTGTCCATTTTAAGTAACTTTACTTAGTTTCATTAACAAAACATTTGTAAATTGCTCGCTTCATTCAAATTGAAATGTTTATTGAAACATACTTAGATGAAAAATAATAGCAAAATCTAGTACCTACCTAGGTCAATGCAGCTAGATATGTAAACGATCTATACTTAATATACCTATTTGGATATTCAAAAAATCGAATAAACTAACACTATCATATACGGGTGGCATAAATAATAGACATACGGGTGTATGTCTAATTGTCTATTATTAAAAAGCCACAATAACGATATATAGACACTTTCACTCATACTTACCAACAGATTAATTAAGGTATACCTGCTGTGGTATCATCTAATTAGCATCCACCGCTGTCAGTTCCTATTTGCTGTCAAAAAGCATATTTTATATTGTACATTGCTGTTTGAAGTTATCACCGGTAACAACCACGTTACGTCAAAGCAGCAATGTACTGCAACTTAGCCACTAGTAACGGTGGATGCTAATTACATAATACCACAGCTGCCTATATGTGAGCGTTTTCATTAGACAGTTTATCTAATTCAGTTTTTTTTTGTTTCAGGTAAATATTTTGTCAAAAACTGAGCGTTGCATTCGAAAAATGGGAAGTAGGTACCTGACCGGCGTAAATTATTTCTCTTTAGTAACGAGTATAGAGTAATTTTGGACGCAAAATACCTTGAATATTCTTTTTAACAGCAGCTAAACAAACGTAGGTATACCATACCTACTACGGTTTATTTGTTTTACAGAGCCGAAGGACTTAATTAACTTAGTCCGCTGGACATTCTATGATATCTAGTCTAGCAATCTTCACCTAGTTACAATTTATTCGCAGAACGAAGTTTTATTGTCTTTAATTTGCTATAAAATGAGATCTCGTTTGGTAAAAGTTGCCAAGCAATTACTTTGGGTTTTCTTAGGATAAGTACCTGAGTATATGTAAAGATACTTGACTAGGTATTATTCTACTAAATTGGTTGGAGATTTTGTTATATTCCTATAACTGTAGCCCTCTCAGTTGATTAAGTATTATCCTCAACTTCTTAAAAGTTTTGCGTTCCGTTTTAAAGTTTATGAATACTTATTAAATTATGGGGGTTGAGATGAAAATTTTACTTGCATCCTTAAATCTAGTTTCAGGAGAATTAGTACGTAGATATAGCATAGTAGTATAGTACCTACTTATTTCATATCGCAGATAGTGCTGGTATGCTTCTTTCGTTTTTTCTAGGGCAGAACTATAACGAAAAATAATGTTGCGAAAACAAGAATTAAACAGTTGTAGGCATTTTGCTTCGAAGTTTTGTACTTAACTAACAATTACTTAACTTATTTCAGAAATTCAACTTCGCTTTTAGAAATAACAATGCGTGGGTTGGTAACTTGAAAACTGCCAAAGGGCTTTTTTATTATTTAAACACGTAACTTATTCGACAAAAACATTTAGATATAATAAATTGATTGTATAAAGAAACAAAAATATTGTTGGACTTTGGTAGGTACATTTCAATATACCTACCTTAGTTCAACAACTGACTTACAGACAACAACTTAAAGACTTTTTATGTAAGTACCTATATATAAAAAGTATCTAAGCTAAGTTGCGGACAGACAGACAAACGTACGTAGGTACTTACCTACATGCGAAATCATATGATTTCCTTACCGACTACATAACTCTAAAACCTATCTAAAACTGATGGAAGGCATACGAAAGAATAAAGTAAGATTGGTTAAAGGCACTCACACAAAAAACTTGTATGGAGGAGGTGATAAGAAAAGAGACCAGTTACTTTTTTACGATATTCCTAACTCCAATTGTATGTCGTAAAATCTTCCAGAAAGTAGGATTCTTTGTGCAAGTAACGATCAGTCAATTTTTATTAGAAAAATATTGGCTCTCATTTTTCAGCATGTAGAAAAAGAATGATTTATTGAACAGTGAACATTTTTTCTTGAAGGATGTATTAAAAGGATGACGTATGACACGATTTACCACCTAAAGCTTTATGGAGGAAAATTAATTTCGCACCGAAATCTCTCGTAAATCCGATATTGTAAAGCAGGGAGAAGTAAAGCTATTTTGATTATGTCTGAATCCTGATATGGTATCCTGTGTATAAAAACCTACTTATCAATTAGATTAATAACTTAAATAACTTAAATAAATAAATATTGCAGGACGTTGCTCACAGCCACAGCGCTATCTTGCCCCAAACTAAGCAACTAGGCTTATACTGTGGAGTGTGGATTAGACAAACATATTTATAATCATTTAAATGATTATTTGTAGTAGGTAAATATCTAATCATACAAATACACACACATATCAAATAATTATAATATTATACAAGATTATGAGTTTCGTTCAGGGGGTGATTTTCCACATCAAAACGAATAACTTTTGTACATACAGAAAATATCTGGAATCAGAACCAAATAGTTATGGTCATCATAAATTCTTGTTCCGGACGGGAATCGATCCCGCGACCTTCTGCGACGCAGTCGTAGGTTCGCTCAACGCGCCACAAAGGCCGTCTCTTAGTTCATAGTTGCAAGTTTCAGACCACATATTGCAAAATTGTAGCTTTTTTAATTCGTATACTTCCCACGTAGACCAATGTTTTACAATCTAGAAGCTTTAGAGTGTACCGACACAGTAAAATGCTTCGGTTGTAGGTCAGTTGGATATTAGGTGAACTGAAAAATAAAGGTGTATCGGAAATAAGCGAGCATCCAGTCTAGACGTCTTAGTGCTTCGTGACGTCGAACAGCTTTTGTTGTAAGTCTTTTAAAATAGCGATTTTTTCTTCAAAATGTTTAGAAGTATCGTCATTTCGACTACTCTTGATAACATAACTCTCAAGCTGCATTCAGAAGTCATTACTGCAAAAAAAATCAAATTTGTCGCAATAAGGTTCTATTTTTCAAAAGTCGTAGAATAGAGTAAGTTGTTCGCCTAGAAGTGTAGAACAACCCCTTAGTGCGACAAACAGTTGAAGTAACTCGAATCGCTGTTTAAATGACTCTGTCTTAATTCACAGCCCAGTGAACTGACATTGGCGAACCGTATTTCTGAATTCAGTTTGAATATTTTATTGCTTCAAATTGAAGTGGCATTAAGGGTGAGGTCGATCTTTTGAAATTTGATTAAATATACTAGGCATACTATGTCCGATATCTTTGTATAATATTAGATAGTTATGTACTAAGGTTTTGTTAGATATATTTTGATATGCAATGATGTTGTTGTTAACTTAATTATAAGCCTGTAAAGTATATCACAAAGAAGGTAAATAATATATAATATTTAGCTGCCTTAGACTTGGTCAAATAAACATATACTTAGTTATACTTATACTTAAAACTAGCTGCGCCCCGCGGTTTCACCCGCGTAAGTCCCGTTCCCGCTGAAATATCGAGATAAAATGTAGCCTATGTGTTATTCCCGGTATCCAACTACTTATATTTCAAGTTTCATCGCAATCGGTTCAGAAGTTTTTGCGTGATTGAGTTACAAACATCCAAACACACACTTTCACATTTATAATATTAGGAGGGTACAAAATGCAAAAGAATTTTAACTTAATATAATTATTTTAATTGCCCTTTCCACTGTAAAAAATAAATTAACACTGAAAGGTAACTGTAGAATTCTATGAAACTTAGTATAAGGGTATTCGGTACCTATAACTTCAATATTTTCTACGAAATTATTGTAAAGATACTTGTTAGAAACATAATTTCGGTATACAATAATTTCGGTAAATAGAGAACTGTGATTTTAACAAGATACCTACAATACATAATGAAAACCTGTAATAAAATACCCTTCTTTATCATGCTTTATCAACTTTAAAAACAATATGCTCCGCGGTAAAACTTTTCAATACTATGCAAAACCAGATGTTTCAATAAAGTTGCGCTGAATTTCCCGCATACAACAATTTCGCCGCGCTATAGAAATAATTTGGATGGGGATCTATTTGTTTTATGGCGCAAGTCTTTATTTACAATATAAAGAGGTCGAGCTTTCCCGTATTTGCGTAAAAACTTTGCCGTTTTATAACTATCGTGTCGGTTGTTTGCAGATAAGCATTCGTTATTGGAAGTTTTTTTGTGGATTAATGGATTTCTATTCAGAAAGCCTTTTTTCGAAACTGTATAAATAGGTACATGTACCTACATAAGCTTGGAGTTTCGAGATTGCTTTGTGACCTTTATTTTAGAAATAAGGTGCTTACCTCTTCTAAAAGGATTTGTCCCTATTACTAAAATAATAAGAATTTGTGAATAAAAAGGAAAAACACTCTACTAATATTAAAAAGGTGCAAGTTTGTCTGTAAATATATACGTAAGTTGCCTGAAAGTGTAACAAGCATACTCGATGTTTGTTACTCCTTCACTCAAAAACTATTGTAGCGATTGCAATGAAAGTTTTGGTAGGTAGATCCAACTATCTGCTTACTAAGTTTCACTGCAATTGTTTAAATAGTTTTTGCGTGAAGGAGTAACAGATCTGAATCAAAACAGGGCTATGTATACGAGGATAAAAATTGCCCCTGTGTTAATCCAGATCTAACCAGTATGTCTGATACCTACTGATCATAAGCCTATATTCACCCGGGATCGGAACTTCGAGGGTGAATCCGCAGGGCGCTAGTGAAATAGAAATGTTTCAGCTCTACTTGATAAAATACAAAATACTCGAAAAGCCTCTGATATGATAACGAAGCCTTTGTAAAATCTTTTGTTTTACAAGTCTTAAAACAACATTATTATGTTCAGAACAGTAATTTGATCTCTAAATCAACAAGGTTTCCTTGAAAATGAAGTAGGTATTTCGATGATCAGTGTTGTACAGCTAAGGATTGAATTTTATTTCTTATTAAGAATTATCATAGATAGTGGGTATTCTACATAAACGTTCGAATTTTGTACCGACTTTTTTTAAAGGTGTATGAGTGTATGAGTAATTTCCGAACAATTTGACTTTGGAACTGATGAAGCTCGGTCGTCAGAGCCGAGTTTGAAATGCTTCTCCTTCTAGTCTCTTGTAAGAGACCTGTCTAAATTCTTTGTTAGTTAACTTACAGCAGTACTTATTTGTCGTAAATGCTGTAATTCAAAGCTTAAAGTTTGAACTTTGCTGAAACATAACCTTGTTTAGAATGTTATATAATTAATTCCTCGCACTCTATACGTTTTGGTCATGGTCACGGAATTTATTCATGCTGACTTTCCTTTATTTGTATTCCTTTCGGTCCGCAAGAACATAATAACAATCGTAAATGTTTATTTTGTATAAACGAGGCTCGTTTAGATTGGTGTGCAGTATGAGGACATAATAACGTTAGAATAATCTCATTACGTAATGATACTTATGTACTTGTAGGTATATTAAGTACCTATCCTTATTTGTAATATGTATATTTAAAACCAGGATTTTGTATAATCTTTTTATAACCTAGCTACGTCCCGCGGTTTCAATTGCGTAACAGTGGACAGCTTATGCTGTTAATAGCTCGCCCATCATTGTAGTTGCCACAGTAGGCGTTGCTTAGCCGGCATAATCACCCACCATACGTGCACTGATAACATAGGTACGTATAACATAACGCAGCGGTGGCACGTCGATCGCCGCCCGCGCCCCGTAGAGCGTCGCGAATTTCTTCGACATAGCCACAAAGGGATTTCGCGGCTTGACTTCCCGTGCACCTAAATTCTAAGAAAATAAACATATTTTGGTGTTTTATTCATATTTTTGCAAGCCTTAATTAGGCAGGGTATGTACGCACACAATATGTAGGTAGGTTTTCTTTTATAAAAGTATACGTAATAAATAATTCATACATAGGTTTATATCAAAGATATCAAGGCTCGTTATCTATAATAATAATAGGTAATAATTTGATATGTAATTGTCCGTTGTTAACATGTAACTTCTATACATTTCATTCGTGCCGTGACCGGATGTTCTTATTGCTTTGTCAGTTAAGTGATGAGTTTGGTGACTTGAACTATGAAGATTCAAGGTTAAGATTTTTTTATTAACGTTTAAGAAATAATTCTATTGTTGTTGCTCGAAAAAGAAGAATAATGCGTCACTTATATTCAACCCGGACGCTAGCTCAGTTAGGATCACTAGAGAAAGGTAAATCGTGGATTCAAGTCCCGCAAAGAAAATTAAATTTTGGGATAAAAAATCATTTATTCTTTTGACGAATTTTCCCTAAACACTGGGTAACCCTAAAAGAAAGTCTTCGACTATTGTTGTAATTTATTACTATGGATGGAACGACACGCAAGAATCGTACACGGATGTATTTGTACCTATGCGGTTGCCTCTAACTAAAATTTACCCACTAACCCTTCCGTAAACACCTTTTACTAACAATTTCGTTACATCCAGCTCCACGATCGAAAACACAGGTAAGTAATTATGGTGTTGTTTGGGACCGGTCGTATTTTTACTAGAAATAAAAGATACTAATTTTTAGAAAAAAAAAAAAAACGATGAACACAAAATTAAAAGTTAAAATTATTTTAGCACTGAAACATGAACCGAATATAGAAAATTTCTAATTCTAAATAAACATGTTAGATAATCGTGAAATACAGGAAAGTTAATAAAAACGAGGTAAAAATGCCTTGCCTTGTTTGATGCTTAATTGCAAATGCCTTGCAATTAAGTATCAAACTAGAGTCCATTGATCACTTGATGGTTACCTTACTCTATAATTTATTACCCTATCCTTGAGTCAATAATATAGTATGTACATAAGTAGGGTAGTTTCTATTTCTAATATATTTTATCTACCTGTCTCAGAACTGTCTACATTTTATAGTAAGCTTCATTTTTGTATTGATTAGGTATTAATGATATTAGGTACTCTAGGTCCATCCAAAAGTAAACGGCGATAAATTATCGATTAGGTACTTTACCCAATTACCCTTATTATTAAAGGGGAGTAAACTCGAAGTAGTTATTCCGCTTTTTCTTTATATGTGTCAACTTTGAAAGTTCTTGTCACGGAAAATGACAAAGCAGTACTACTCCCCTTACTACTCCGACCTTACTCCACTCTTATTAACAAGGCCAAATGTGTTTTTACTTAAAATAATTTTAGTTAAATATCGCAACAAGTAAATTAGTTAGGTACCTACCTAACGTACCTAAGTACCCTATTTTTGTATCTGGTTAAGGTTAATGCAATTTTATTACTAGGTATTTTAAACTTTATTACTAGGTACGTAATTTACTTGCGAATTACCACCTTCACCCCGTACTACATATTAGTATGAAACTTTGAACTCAAGGACTAGAACAACGGGAAAAATTAAGGTTCCTATACATTTTGTTAAACGAAGCGTTCTTTACTAAAGTAGGCAAACACCCTGAAACTATCTACATAGTAAAGGAACCTACGTTATATAAACATACTACTAGCTGTGACCTGCGGTTTCACCCGCGCAATTACCAATGTCGCAGAAGTTTAAAAAAAAACATCTCTTACTGGATGGATACCTACAAATCACAAAAATACCCAATACAAATTGCATGTCCCTAGGACCAGTAGTTTAGGCTGTGCATTGATGTGTATAGTCAGCCAGGACTTTCAATTTTATATGTATGTCTCCACCCTAAGTCGTTGCGTGGAACCTGTGTCACGTCGTGTGTTTACATATTTTAGCGTTCCGTAGTCAACAAGGACTAGGTACGTATAGTTTCGTCTTGTTTTTTACGTCTGTATTGGTATAATTTTTTAATATTGCACAACATTACACACATAGCAATCTAGCCCCAAACTAAGCACTAGGCTTGTACTATGGGTACTAGACAACGGATATACTATAATATTATACATTTATTTTGTAAAACAAATATATTATACATAGATAGACACCCAAATCAGATACAAATATTTATTAATATTTATTTGTTTATATGACTTTTTATACAAAGAACATTGTAATTTGGCACGGTAACCTGTATTTTAATCGTGCCGACGAAGTGCTACGTATAAGTGGGGATGAACCAAATAGGTATTGCTTTAGTCTCCCCAATAGTATCAAGTATTGTTAGATGTTGCATAATAATAATGAATTGAAATGAATGTGTCAGAAGCTTAGAGTATACATAAGCAATAGAGCGCGCCTATGGGTATTTGCCTACTGCGCAAAGTGTAAGCAGATGCTCTATACCTACATAGATATTCAAATGTTGAGGTTGAATAGTGATTTGCGAATTATTTTTACACCGCGACACTGAACATTTCACCATAATTATTACTAGAATAAATTCTAACGAGAGAAACAGTCTAGGTGACTGATAACAGTCTTTGTCATTTTTCGACTGTTCATACCGGTGCTTACAGTTCATACTCACATACCAGCGCGAGCGCTCTATAGCTTGCTTATGTATACTCAAAGGTCACAAGTAATTTTCGTTTTTGGAAGTCAAGTATTAATGTTTTAGACTAGTTAACACTCAGAGTTGTTACTATAACGGTTGTAATAACAGTAACGAAGATGAGGAGAATACTACAACAAAATAGGTTTTAAAAATTAGCCATCTAATAATCGCTGAACTGTAAACAACAAGATTTACGTAGCACCTACGGAATTCTACAATGCGCCAGGCCGAAACGCACTTTGCTACTTCATTCTCTACTTATATAGTTGACCTTTTTCTAAACAGGTTGAGGGTGAATAGTTGTTATTAACATGTCGGAAACATTTGGCTTTAACGTAGGGTTTGTTGCGGCAACTCCCGAATAATTTGATAAATATGCAAGCGGACGAGAAAGGAATTTCTGAGGCGAGTTAAGCAAACGAGCCCTGAATTAAAGAGTATATTCCTAATGCAGTAGGTATACTTAGTATCAAAGTCTGTTTTGTTATTTTGGCTTAAAAACAGATGGTAGTTACAAGACTAGATATGACGAGTTAGCATACTAATGTCGAGTTTGAAAAAATGACGAGGTATAAAAATTACCATTTTCAAAAAATAAAAATGTCGAGTAATAATAATGACAAAATGACATCAGAAGGAAAACTCAGTGATGCTTTTGACGTTTGAATCGTCATTCATCAACTTCATATTAGACGGGCGGCGATAAGGCCACCCATTATTCCACTTTTTTTATGTTGTACCTATCTGTTTTCTTTGTACGTATTTACATAGGTTTGGTGTGTATTTATTAAAGATTTTATTCATTAGATGTACACAGCGTGACTCACTTCAATTTTACGATAGACGTAATAATATTGTTACAGCGCTACAGCGACTTTCGTATTTATTTTCCGTAAAAGGAACATGGAATATAATGTTTGAGACATCTCGCCCGATCGTTTGTCGTTGCTTTGTCGTCCTGTTGTCGCTAAAAAAAGTAAATATTGAAATAAAAAATACCCCGACTACTTTTAAAACCCGTAGATAATTATTATTTTTTTGAAGTTGGTGTTTTTTTGATTTATTTGATATGTTTTTTTAGCAGAACGACAACGCGGCGACTTCACGACGACTTATATTATAAGACATCATGGAAGGGCGGATCATCTCTAGTACTTACTTACTTACTAGAAATAATATCTTAATGTAGGTAGACAAAACATCATCAATGTCAGAGATATGTAAAAACTTCTAGATACGTAATAGGGCAAATTTCTTGGCTACACAAATGCAAGCTATCTAGCCAGAGAAGTCTTAGTTCCGTCCCAGCTCACGTCACGATCACCCGCTTGTTGACACACAGTACATTTAGTTCACTTTCACAACATTATTCACAGACAACAGTGCCTACGTGCGTATTTAGGCGATGCACGAATTATACTCCAAAAACTGGCAAAAATATTTCATTTCATACGTAAGTAAAGCTGTATTTATTTATTTTAGTTTATTTTTTGAAAAAGTTTTTTTTTTTCAAAAACTCAACGAAGTTTTTGACTTTGACGTTTTATCATTCTCTCCTAACCGCTATGAGATGTCATAATAATATTATAATAATATTATGACATCTCTTTCTTACGTCATGCAAGTAGCATTGAGTCTTTATGTTTTAGAAAGAGACAACAATAGTTTCGTCTATTTCTTCTTTAAATTATGTGAATGAATATAAATAATGAGGTTGTATAGCATACAATTGTGCCGCTTTTCAATAATGATTTGTTCTGCAATGGCGTCTCTATAACTTTAATAGACTCATTGATCAATGTAAGAATATCCGTAAGAATGAAAAAAATACTGTTGCTTAAAAGGTCTTAACAAGAACCATTACTGTTTAGTGGCACTAGAATTACTATTCACTGCTCGTAACTGAAGCCCTCTCAGGAATTGCTTGGTTAGTAGGTAATCGGATAACCAAACGTCGTAGTTGCGTGAGCTAGAGATGAACGCTGAATTCGGCTTATAAATATACCTAGGTACCTATATGTATTTATTGTGTGTAGGTAGGTACTTACCTACATACAATAAATACTTATGTCTACTCTGCCCATACCATCTCACCCAGATTTAAGATAAGTAGACCAGAGAAATTGAAAACCGATAAGTTGGAACTCGAAATGGTTGGAAGAAAAGGATCATTAGTCCAGCTGAACTTAACGCCTCCTAACGTTATTATATTAGGCACGGCGTAGACTCCTTTTCACGAAAGAAATCCCGTGGTAATAAAGAGAACTGCAGTTAGTTCTTCAAAATATCCTTCCTATATATTTCTTGTAGCTACCTATATCACTTTGATTCAAACACGACTTTCAATTTCACTTCAAAAATAGCTTAAACTTCCATTAAAATAAAATAAAAACACTTTGAGTACATTCTGCCCTGCGAATCGCACGCCGCGTCTAGGGGACTTTTGTGAAAAGGAGTCTAATGGGATACTGGGTGCAGCTCTTCAAAGCCGTTTTAAAATTAACACTACAAATTTTGCTTTAAAATTGTACGATTTTGATTATGTTACATATTTTTAATTTTGAAGTGATTTTGTACCGAATGCCCGCTAAATACAATAAATAAATATCATGCTATATATAGACAATGGCTCTGTTCAAAATCAAAATGTGATTAAAATTCTGTATGTAGTATTATGATGTAGTTTTTAGTAAAATTTTAAACTATCTAAGTTTGAATTGTCATTGCCTGTTTAAATTAATTAATTAATTTACAACTCACAAACTTTCGCTCTTATAATATTAGTAAGATGGCTTTCTAATTTGAGTTTAGGATAGGTACCTTACAACCTATATTTTAAAAATCTTTACAAATAGTTTTTATTACTTAGTGTAGTTAGTGTAATTATCTTCTAGAGTCGTGTATTTTCACAAAAATTTATATCTTTAGAAATAGATTTTGCACAATTCTAATTTATTTTCGTATTTGGCAGACATCCGGGCCGATACAACCTAAAAGTATTGTCCAATCGTGACTGGAAACTTTACAGTATTTGTTTCGTTAAATACACCGCAATTCCGAGTTTCACTCCAGAAAGTTACCCGCTTCAAAGTCAAAACGTGCCGGAGGATTCATGATTTTCTAAGACCAAGTTAACGCGTATAGTTACCTACTTAAGTACCTACCTACCTAACTGCATTTTTTGCTTTTTTTTTGTTTTGCAAAATAAACTCTGTCTTTAAGCTGCCGAGTTTTGGCGGGAACGTGTTGAGGAGATGTGTTGCTAAATTTTCATTTTTGTTAAACCTAGTTCAAATGCGTGTAAACTGTTTAATTTCGGGGGCATATTTACCAATTTAGTTGGTAAATAGAAGGTGTACAAGTGTAATAAAAGTGAAAATCGGTGCAAAACATGGACTTTAGCGTTGTCTCCAAAGCTCCGTGAAAAACCATTGTAAAAAAAATGGCCTTCGTTTTACAATGATGCTCTCGACTTGACTTTAACTATGACAACTTGACTGTTTCGATGCAAATAACTTGCAAATATTAATAATACTTGACACTAGCAAATGTCCCAATGGAAAAGCCATATTAAAGAAGAAGAATACGTTAATCTACCTATAAAACTTAAAGTCCTGACTGCCTGACTGAACTAAAAAATAACGCCTAAACCGCTGGTCCTACAGACATGAAATTTGTAGGGTATGTCCTTTGTAAAATTGTGTAAGTAAAGAAATGGTTTTTGGAAATTCCCATGCGATTGGAACTTATGCTATTGAAGCTACGAGAAACTGCTAGTTGTAAAATAATTTCTGTATACATCGACATTTTCTTTTGATTTGCGCTCGCATATGTTAATTCCGATTCGGAAATATCGGACCGTGTGGGGCAACTCTTAGTTTGTTTTCGATTTATTTGCCGTAATCATTCCATTTGTTGTATAGGTACCTAATCTGGTTTTAAATTAGTTTCTTCGAAGTGCGGTTTTAATTGGTTTTCTTAAACTTTAATTAGTAAATGAGATAAAGACTGGAGTATCTAGTTTGTGTTTTTTTAGAATAAATAAACGTTGATAACTTTCACCTTTATAATATTGGCAACACAGGATCAATCCAAATATTATTCTTTAGAGTTAGGTAATCTGAATCCACTAGTTACTTAGTAGGCTCCTAAGTTTTGCTCTTATCTAAGTTTTTCGCGTTTCCCACTTAAGGCACCTGTGCTATGCTGGAATACTTCGCTTTATCCAAAACGAAATAAAACTATTAGCTCTGTGAGAATATTCTGAAACAACTTCAGAAACATCTGATGAAAAAACTTGGGGCCTGATTACTGTTTTGGCACGGTTGAAAAACTTTGGAGATACAAACTTCTTAGCATTGAAAATATCGTACTTACCTATTTATCCGGTCTCCTAAAATGTCGGTACGGCTTTTACATCTTGCTTGCGTCTTATACCCGCAAAAGATTTCGTACATTATGACAAACTTTATATACCGTTCCAGATGTCTTTACAATTCGTGTACTACGAGTAGATGGCACAACTATCTTACTAATATTATAAACGCGAAAGTTTGTATGTATGTGAGGTTGTTACTCTTTCACGCAAAAACTACTGAACCGATTGCGATGGAACTTGGAATAAAGGTAGCTGGGGACTTGGATTAACACATAGGCTACTTTTTATACCGTTATTCCCGCGGGAACGGCACTTACGCGGGTGAAACCGCGGGGAGCAGGTAGTATCTAAATATTGCAGCTGATGGTACTATGATAAATTGGTACCCAACACATCTATACTTCTAACTAATATTATAATGAGGTAACGCTGGTAACATGTATGGATGTATGTTGATTGTAGTCTCTGAAACCGATTTTGATTTAATTTAATCTGTTTGTCCATTGTATCTTTGGGACGTTTTATCGAGCGGGATCAGAACTTGCTCGGAAATCGCGGGATGCAGCTTATATTATAATATAATATATCATATTACAACGATTTACATTATTCGTAAATTTCAAATACCTGTTGGCAGTAGGTAACTTTTCTTTATCTCTACTTTGTGCCTACAAAACCGAATCTTAATGACGTGCAGTTCAAATGGATCCTAAAACATAATGTTACGATCCATATCCATAATAGGAGTATGTCAAAACTCTTTTATGATATCTAATAACCATTTTACGCCGTAGTTGAGCTAATATTATAGGACTCTACTGAACTGTAATTTGTTTGAGTGATTTTTAAGTGCTTTTGAATAAAGACAGATAAGGAGCTGAAGGGCTCAAGTAAGCATTCTTATTCGATTGCATTGATGATTTTATCTGTTTAAGCGCTTAGAAGGTTGCAAAAGGGGCGTTTAAGCACTTCGCCTTTTAACTGTATTGTCTTTAAATGTTCATCATCATTATCATCAGCCTATTGCAGTCCACTGCTAGACATAGGCCTCTCCAATTGCACGCCACCTAGATCTATATTAGGCTTCTCGCATCCAGTTTGTGCCAGCCGTCTTGCGAAAATCATCGCTCCAACGTGCCTGAGGACGTCCTACACTACGTTTGCCGAGACGCGGTCTCCACTCTAGAACTCGTTTACCCCAAAGGTTGTCGGTTCTACGGCTAATATGGCCAACCCACTGCCACTTCAGCTTGCTAATCCGGTGAGCTATGTCGAAGACTTTGGTTTTTTTTCAAATGTTGCCATTGCCTAACTTCGTCTCGACATGTCATCAGTAATTTTGTAATGCAATCAAGAATGAAACAAGCTTAAACCCGTATTCATCAACAACACGCACTCGTCCTTTGTCCCATTTCCGCTGACGTTGCTTACCACTCACGAGAGCAAGACAAAACATTAAGCCACGTATAGGGTCGTTTGTGAAGATGGGCCTTAATCGTTTACCATTTTATTAGCTAGTGTGATCCAAATAGCACTCTCTATACGTCTGTCTATCGTGCAGCGTGCTACGTAAAGTGACGTATTGTCGAAGCACGTTGGCACGCCACAGCATGAATATTTATTGTGCATTCATGACTGATGACAATTTGAAACGTGTTGCTGTTGAATTGCCACTACAGAACCACTGTATTATAAAGGAACGTGAAGACTACAGCTTGGCCGGGAGATAAATGTATTGCTTTGATCAGTACCTATGTTTGTATATGTCCTAGGTACGAGTATGATTAGTTTTTCTGCCTGTAGATACTTACCTATCTCTATGATATCTTTGATTGATCATCGACTAGAATAAATATCTATGTATTATTGAAGATAAATCATGTAGTTACTATAGGTGTAATATTATAATCTAAGAAATCTTGTAAAATGAAACAATAATGTATAGATGTGTATACCTATGAATATAATAATAGTAGTTTATTTACCGAGGTACTAAAGCCCTGTCTTTATAGAGGGCGTCATATTGAATCCAAAGCGTAACGAAGGACTTTAGTACCCAGAGTCTTGAGTAAAGCGTGGGATTCAAGCGCCCAAGATTAAGGCAGGCTTTATGACCGAGGTGAACTACTTTACTTTACTTGTCTACTGCGAGACAATGAGACAATAAATAGAAAAAGCTACAAAAATAAGCATTTAATTAACAACAAAACAATATCGCAATTTATCTATTTTTTGTGTTATGCTAGGTGGCCAGTTCGAAATGGCCATATGCTAATCTAAACTTTACACGATCATATACTCTTTGAACAAAGCTTTCATGAATTCCGACGTTCCGAATTTAAACTACTTTAAGCCCTAGGGCTTAAATAAACATTTTATGCCCAAGAGACTAATGAAGCGCTTTACGGTGACCTTTTTGATTATATAACGTAACTTTGTAGAGCCGTAGAGATGTGTAAAATAATGTAAAACAATACGGTTATTTTTATACTTGAGGTTTACTGTTTTCGTTAATATGTTTTATTTGACAGGGTTTTTGTGTTGTTTTTTTTTCATATTACCTACGCTTCATGTATACATCAACACAGCAGTGTTATATGAGCTTAGTGTTCTGTATAATATAAAAGTTTTTGCCTTTTTTGCCATAACTTACTGCACTGTTTGTGGTGTGTTGTTTTGTTTGAGCTTTATGTTTTTGTTTTTAGCCAAACCAAAAAAGAGACGGGTCAAGAAGGAATCGGCTCCAGATCGAGATGAGGGGGTTATTACGGATCGTGAGTTCTTTGTCTTTTCGTGACTGACTTTTCTAACATTTAACCATAAAATTAACCCATAGGTGACTGGACGAGGGTCGGTAGTTTTTCTACAAACGGTTTGTATTCAATAACTTTTTCTGTTCTTACTTATACACATTTTCAGAGAGGTTTTGGTTAACATAACAAAATTAACACACAATAACACTTATATTTAAGAATTGTAGTGTATATAAAACTGAAGTACCTACCTATGTGTTGCGATTCAAATACCGCGACTGACGCTCATGAAAAAATCCTTTTTGGGTTTTATTAATTTGACACCTTTTCATCGTTATCATACACTTTAAAATGCACCCTATTTAATGGAAATGAAGCACATTTTTAAATGTATAGGACTAAAATCCAAAATTTACTTCGCCTTTTTGTCTACATATAATATTTCTTACTCTTACTAATAGTATAAATGTGAATTTTTTTCAAGTAGGTATCTGTGTATGTATGTAACTTTTTTATCATTTCACGGAAAACCACTGAACCAATTGTGATGAAACTTAGGATACAGATCGCTGGAGACCTGGAATAACACATGCTTTTTATCTCGATATTTTCGCGGGAATGGAAATAACGCGGGTAAAACCGCGAGGTGCAGCTAGTTATACGTAAGTAATTGGATAACATTGGTAAGTATTGAAGATTGAATGAAATTCATGGATTATTCAGATTATTGATTAATTATAAATTTGCCTTTAGATTTACCTACTTTCAAACGAAGGAATCTTAAGAAGTAATTATCAAGTTGTTTCAGTTTCAATTGCTTTACTTATAATTAAATAACGTGTGAACGAACATTTTCGAAGTGAAAATGAGCCCTAACTGGTCTTGGTAATTGAAAACTTGGATGCTTAACTCCGAGATTAATTTCCTAATGACCATAATCTTCTAAGTTGTCATTCTCGTTTTGAGTCTAGATTACTTACGTAATTGTTCATTTGATTTTTTTAACTTTGTGACTAATGTAGAATACAATATCTCCAAAAATTAGCTTGAACTGGATTCCAACCTATCATTCTTTCAGAAAATTACGTGCATACTCTTTTTTTTAATAGTTGTCATTCAAGTTGCAAAACCAGTGTATTTGTAAGTGGGTAAGTATTTAGATGAAACTAAATTTAAAAATAATGTTTACAGTGTAATTGTTTGCATTTCGCCATAATATCACTTGATGTAGGTGACAATGCGATTAAGGATTTAGCTACACAGAAGATGATATGACAGAAGATAGGTACCTACCTGTTCAATCATAAATTGACCACACATTGTACACTTCAAGAAGACTCATTCTACTGCAGTCTCTAATTTCTCGTATGCAAATTAGGAGTTTTCACTAAATGTAAATTGTACAAATACTCCACTCCCGCATTTAAAACTTATTCACGAGAGTTTGTGTAAAGCTGTTAGGTTTTACTTTGAAAAGCACTCCACATTAGCATCCGTTCGGTTAGGCACTAAGTACTGCTTGAAAACTGTCTGAAAGGCACTAACGATTACGGTTTGACAAAACGTTCTTGAAATGTTCCTGTGTGAATGAAGCTTAATTCGGAAAGTACCGTTGAAGGGAAGCATTTCGATTCAATCCCAAGAAAATGGATTTGAAGAGACGGAGTGAATGTAGGTATACCTATGGAATATTTTTCATGATTTACGATTACGATTCTGTGACATTTTTTCGCGTAAAATTCTTACAATTTATTCATTAACCTAAATAGAAACGAGAAATACATTTATTTTAGAGTACCACCCAGTTGAAAATGACAGGCGTGTCATATTTTAAGACAAGGTTAAGTTAAATAAACGCTAATCTGTTTGAGCGTGAGCGCCTGACGGGATGATCATAGCATCGCGTGCGGCAGTGCGTTGCGTGTATGAAAACAACAGGTGTTTTGTAATGAGTATTAAATAGAAAGGATTTGGAATTATAACAGTCTACACGCGGCACTGTGTCAAGGCTTATTTAAACAATATGTTTTGTATAAATGGGTTGTTATTTTATTATGACTTTTAGGTAGGTACATAAATCTCGATAAATTTTATAATAGTTTTATTATTCTAATAATGCCCGCGTACTGCGATATCTGTGTGTAGATCTCCGTTATAATAGTTATTACGTGACCCTAGGGCTAGATATATTGAGTAGTCTGGCCCATTTACACTATCGACAACGTAAACCAGTTGGAATGAGTCATTCAGCCTAATGTGCCTCCTTTCTAGGCTCCTTATTTTATAACCCAAAACCTTTTACACTGCTAGGTACCTACCACAAATGTCTATAAGTATTATTATTCTAGTTACATTCTAGTCTAGTTCTTTTTATACTCGTACCTTAAACAAGGTACTCAAAACTAAATCGTACGTACAATGTACATACCTATATATGCATAGAACTGTAACATAATTCCTAACTCAGTAGCAGGTTCATAAAGACAGGAAGTCAAGCGTTATTCAGCAGTTTTTATTTTCTTTTATTTAAGGCCAGCTACAGAAGACTACAGGTACAAATTGAATAAGGTGTAATTTGCATTGCCTTTTGCTACAAAGGAACCTGTGTTAGTTTATCGGTTCCTTTCATTCGTTCCGTTCATTCAGGGAACTATTTGTCTTCTATTTTAATTAGCTGTGCAAAAGGAAATAAATAAGAAATACTGTCTGTCATTGGTTATTCATTTATTCCATTTTTACCGATGTTATTGAACATTAAGAGAAAATAAATATCCTTTATCCTACATAACGCCCTAATTATGTTCCAATTTATTGACACAATTATATTCTAATACTTTATTTATAATTAATTTTGTTTATAAGGTATTATATAACCAAGGATAGGTAGCTGAACAAAGCCAACAAATTAGCTTTTATCCATGGCAGCGGATCAAGCTATCATTTTTCTTGGAGTAATGATTGCTCCGTTTGAGTATAAGTCGGTATTTTTCATACCCAACAGTCACGCAACATTGTCATCGCGTTGAATAATAAACAAAATTGCTTATTTATGTACGAGATGCTAGTTTTTTGGTCGGTGAAAGTCCTAAAATCTTAAATCCGTGCACGCAAAATTAACGTTCGCATTAACGCTGGCTCTCTGAGTAATTGTTGAGTTTTATAGTAATGCGTTTGTTTGTTAGGTACGTTATGGAACAGTTTACCTACCTAATAGTGCACCTCGATGAAGTGTTGAGATTTTGAAGTGCCAACTGCTAATGTGAAAATTGCCTGTTATTTTGTGTATCCCGGTTGATGGATTTCTTAACATTCGGAAGGAGAACAAAACCATCAGAGGCCTTTTAGAATAACAAATTTATTCTCAAAGCATTATGTGGATAACAAACCGTTGCGAGTGAAGTACCATTACTCTCTACGCTACAAATGCAAGTTCCGGTTCAGATAGCATAGCACCGTATACCTACCTACCTACGGGATTTTATTGATTAGGTATCCATACGAGAAATTACTTAGATTACGTGATGAGATGCTAATCGAGTGTAACCTGGATAAATAGATATCATACTAATCATCCAGCATCACGGGAATAATTATTATTAGACTAATACAATCATATAAATAGGTAGGTGTACGTAAAAAACTGACGATGTGTTGATGTTGGAAATAAAATTACGGTACAGCTGTTGAAAATGATCGCACCGTAACTATTACCTTACCTTAGATACTGTAAACACACATTAGTGAACGAACCCAATAATTACCTGAAAATAAAAGAAAAACGTGTTAATTAGGTAACAGAATAATTAGTAAGTAGGTACTACGCTAGGTTTATCGAGTAATTAGTTTTTTCTGAACTTTGAGATTAAACAATTCTAAAAATATAACTTTTACAACTTAATCTTCACAAGTTGTTATTTTATGCTGATGCAAATATTATAAAAGAAGAAGTAGATACCTAGGTTCACAAAAAACTGATACGAATAAATTATGAACGGTGAAATAAATTATTCACTGAGGATTTCCACAAGAGCTGAAAATGATGTGAATTTGCATTATCTAGGTGAAATTAAAGAACCTTTGTTCATTTCTTTTCGACAATTTTGAAAATTCATTGTGTCCCGTTCTCTTCTTAGTTCATTACAAAAATCGATATTAAACTTTAAAAAAATGAGATTTAATGAATTTAGCTTTACTAATTTCGTTAACTTGCCGTTCTACCTGTTAGGGACATTTTCATAATATTCAAAGTAGGCTGTTATGTATTTTGGACTCGAATTCTCAATTAACTTACGAAAAGGTAAGTAGACAAGTACATTTTAGTTCTTGGAACGGTATTCCTTAAGTGTACTTTTTACGTTTACTTTTATTTACCCTAATTTGTATTTAATAGGTCCCTTTTGGCCTTCATTGTAGCAATATTAATAAATATTAATATTATACCTATCATTAATGCTACGAAATGAAAATATAATTTATTCAGCTGAAAAATAAATAATAAAGACATTTAACATAAGTATTATACTTGAAAACCTAAACATGTGACAATTTGAGCTTAAATTACTCATAATTAATGTAACTATGAGCCGATTTTTCATTCAACGGATAAAAGATATCCATCGAATAAGTTCGAACCAAACCAAAATTTAACAGCCTTAAATTTAAGATTATTTTTAATATCATAGTGACGGTTTTTTTCGGTGGTGTGGGATTTGAAAAATCGGCCCTTAACAAAATAATAAATAAAAAGATGTGAAGTAAGAGCACAAATACGAAAAAAACCGTCACCTCAGTCTTATAAGAGTCTGGCTGTGTAGCAATTATTATTGTACATTGCTACATATATTCAAATACAAAATAAATGTACTAATAAAGAATAAAAGGAACTATCTTCCGCAGTCAACTAAAACGATGGTTAAAACGCACGAGTTGTTATCACAACCACGTTTGTCTGTGTTTGAAATGTAAACGAGAGCCGAAATCACGCAACCATTGTTTGTTTCCGAGGTTGGTTCTTTTTAAATACTCAGTCCCTGGCGACACGACGCGACGAGCGATGGTTAAGCAAATATACGAGAGTACTTCACTGAAATGAACAGTACGGAGTTAAAACTAGTATTTTATTACCTAGTGAGTATACCTACTCACTGGTTGTAATGAACGAGGCCCCAGGACGGATTTCAAAGCTTTGAACAAACTTGCACTAGAAGTCGTATCTACCTATTTGACCTTACGCAACACAAACGAAATTGACTTAGATCACGCCGCATGGAAGAATCGAATTATGAAAAAGTATTTTTTTAATGAAGAATGTTAATAATAGGTAGGTATGCCAAATCGGTTAAAAGTTTGTTACAGTAAAGCTTGTATGTAGACAAATATAATAGATAATATTGAGTCCCGCTAACAGACACGTGACGTCATTTACAACGCTCTCTGCTAATGAAACGTAAAACGACATATACTGTGACACCGCGCTGAGAGCGCGAGTGGACTGAAAAAATCTGAAAACTAGATTTCATTGCAATTCAACACCGCGAAAACAAGTAAAATCTACCTACTGTAGTGTCAAAATTGTGTCTAACCGCCGCACTTGGTTAATGAAACCATCACTAATTGTAGATTTTACATAAAAAATCTTTGTTCAGTAACAGTTAATCGCCCAATAATGCCTCTCAGTACGGTAGTAAATTAAATGTTCAAATCTGTGTCTAGATGGCGCAAATGAGGTTCTAAAAATTTTACCGCATTAAATTCCTCTAGCGTCCCGCCCTTTGTTTAGTCAATCTCTGTTAAAACGAAAATCTTTTCGTCAAACAAAAGTGTTAACGTGTTCAAAAAGACGTGTGTGAAAGGTGTCGTGCATTTGTCAGAACAATGGGCGGGTTAAGGGCTGTTTACATTGTCAACACTTGTTTAGGATTCGACAGCTTGTTGCGTTTTATGAGCATCCCTTTATAAATGTTTTTTGTTGTTCCATAAAATGGAAAATGTTAATGAAGGACAATTTAATTTGCCCGTGAAATTCTGTTATCGACGTGGTATTTATTTTTGGTTTAACCTTTATGAAAGAACTAAGAGCTCGCTTCGGTTTTTCAGTGTATTTTAGGATATTAACTGCCTTACCCGCCTTTCCGAAGAAATTGTCTAATGAAAGTAAAAATGTTATTATCAAAATGGGTAGCGTAGTTTAGAAGCCTTTAATGTAGAACAGCGAATTTGCTTTAGAGATAATTTTGTTAATAATTCGCTTAGATCGCACAAAATAACCGAAATTGTTTGTCCAGACTGTAGTCTGACTGTAAACTGTAGTTTGCTGGTTTATAGAAAGTTTACATAGGTCTCTAAATAGAATTTCACGATTTTAGTCTTGTAAAACTAAAAACATAAAAGATCCCTTGTAAGCTACGTCGTAGCAGTCTACGATTCGTAGTCCCAGCTACGATGCTCGTAGAGCAATGTTGTAAAAACATCGTAAATCATCCTTTGCACTTCTTTTGGGATAACTCGTAAAAAGTTTGCTGTAAGCTTCAGTAGGAACAAGTGCAGACATTTCGATTGGTGGATAAGTTTGTTTACAGGGTATATGTATATGTTCACTTGTTTGAACTTTGGTTCAGGGGTTCTGTGCTCTTATATAAGTATTATATAATTACATTAATTTGTCGAATACCTGTAACGCAAGCCTAGTTGCTTAATTTGTGATAAGAAGGTGCCATGTGTCGTCATGTCGGGCAATATTTAAAAGTCTTTAGGTTCAGTTTAGCACATGGTATTGATGTTGGACACAGATATCTATTACGCGTAGAATTGGTTATATCAAACAATACCAAAAAAGAACGAAAGGTAATGTGTAGAGCATGATAGCCCCTTGATTATTATGTGCGCCGGGCGTAATAAATCCTTATCCATTCGTATTGTTTAGTCCTCGCTATAAATTATATTTTGTTACAATATGTAACAGTGATATGATATTATTACGAACAACATAATATTAATATCCTCGGCCTCTGTGGCGCGTCGGGCGGACGCTCGACTGCAATGCAGAAGGCTGCGGGTTAGATTCCCGTCGGGTGCAAATATTTATGATTGATTGATTGATTAATTCTTTATTGCAACACACCACAATTAAATAATTACAATAAGAGGAAAATACATAAACAACTTAAAAATTAGGTGGCACAATAGGCGGCCTTATCGCTTAAAGCGATCTCTTCCAGGCAACCTTTGGATGGACCAGAAGCGAAAGAAAGATGAAAGGTAGGGTGTTAAGACAAGAGAAAAACAAAAATGACTTGAATAATAATACAATAACAGTATGACACATACAAAAAATTAATGGAAAAAATAAATAAAAATACTAACAACACATACATATATATACACATAAATATACATATAAACATAGATAAATACGCACATATCACATAAAATAAACATACATAGTAATACATCCATACCCACATACAATAAAGGTACATTTACATGGACCGTCTTACAACCTAACGTTTTTCAGCAATTTCAATATAGTATTTGTAAACGCTGTTATGCTTAAAAATAAATATTTATATCTGGTCTGGGTGTCTTTCTATGTATAATATGTATGTATTTACAAAAAAAAGTATAATATGTATTATATCCGTGTCTAGTACCCAAGTACAGACGGAATATGATTAAAGTAACCACCATATATATCCATAGCTACAGCTAACGTCTACTTACAACGAAACGGCTTATCAACAGTTAGTTATTTTAGACCATAATTCTAATGATCCGTTGGTGAAGCGGTATCTTATATGGATTTGAGTGACAGACACTATCGAGTTCGAAACCTGACTGCAGTAATTCTTTTTGATTAAATTTATGTATTAAGTGATAACTTATATATTTATTTTTGCTTTTGTATGATTTATCTTAGTATATGTTGCACTTAACCTTAAAAATACGAAAACAAAATGTTTTTTAACACTTTATTCTTACAAACAACGCCTTACAAGACTTATTGTATTGTGGGTGGTTCTATAAAAAATCTTACTTTGCAATAATGCCAATTTCGTGAATTACATGTATGGTATAGGTAGAAACGTATTTATATTATACATTTTCTACCAAATACACAATAACATCACTTGTGACATCTTATTTTTTTAAATGCAAACACTTTTTATAAAAACACCCAACATAACACTCAGAACACAACACTAAGAACAATATTTTAATAAAGTAAAGGCCTACTTTAACTTTTAATTATTTGTTGAAGTCTATTTTTCATGCTATTCACCATATTGTGGCACAAATTGTTTCCACTCATCCACTCCATAGTTGATGTCACTAGATTCTGGAGATTTTCTTTTGTTTCGCTTGACCACTGATAAGTCCCAGTTTGAAGTCATTTGACCCCACAAGCCATTTTATGTCGTTACTGGGTCTCCGGTTCTCCATATATTTTTACCCATAGCCGGATTGTTTTTCTCTGTAAGTAGATAAACCAGGTTATTAAATTTAATGCTTCTTTTTGACATTGAATAGACATGACCATAGTTTTTCCCAACAATATTTTAACTCACCGTTAGATTAAACGAATGTAATTTAATTGTTTTCTTTATTACATAACACTACAACATATTTTAAATGAAACTTTAAAAAAACGAAAGAAATGCACAGTAACCACAATGGTTTATTCGTTTGTTGTGTGATATGATTTTATGTAAAAAGGTCAGTTATTTAAAATTATGTTACAACTACCCACAATTTACTCATTATATTAATATTTTGTAGGTACAAGTAGCCGTTTGCTGGTATAGATTCATTTTTTCATTACGTTTGTTAAAGTTGGATTAGCAGACTGGTTAACTACCTTGCTTTGAGATTCAATATGCGGTGGTTCGAGCCCCATTCATTCCTCATATTTTTTTAAAGATTTGGTGTTATTGTAATTTGATAATATAGGTATTGACGGTATTGTCAATCATAAAATATTTAGAATATGAATTTGAAATTACAAGTTGCCATCCAAGTTGATAGGTAATAAAGTTTTTATTTTGCTGTTTGTTGCGCTAGTAGCGACACCTGTTAGCTATGCTTGTAACTAAATTGATAAACTAAACTTGGGTCGGATATTTTTACGCAGACATTGTTGTAAGTGGACGTTATAGCTGTAGTTATGGATATCTACATGGATACATAATCTGTATTCTGTCTGTACAAGCCTAGTGCTGAGTTTTGGGCTAGATTGAGCTGTGTGTATCAAAATTTTAATGTACCTACTATACGCCTAAAGCACTGTCAAGTGCTGACAATTGCAGTAATATGAAAAATATTGTGGAGCTTAAATTTTCTGTGGGTATGTGTGAGTATGTGTGGGTGTGTGTGGGTAACCACTTCCAGGATAATTTGAATATAAGAAAAAAAACAATTTGGTGGGAATTACCGGGAGCAATAACTATGGAACAAAAAAATAATATCTATACGCGACGAATTGAGAACCTCCTTCTTTTATTGAAGTCGGTTAAAAAGCATTTTTTCTAAAACACAAAAATAATAGAGGTACAGGTATCTTTGTAACATATAGTAATTCCGGGAGAGATGGACCAGCGGGAAAGATGGACCAGCGGGAGAGATGAACCACCTTCAAAAACTACCAAGATGTTTTTTTAAGTGGCGATACTAAAATGTTCCTGTCAGCCATTGTTATCGTATAAGCGCGAAAGTTTTTTTGTATCAGTGTATGAAAGTTTTGGAGTACTCAGATTTTTTTTAGGCAGTGTTAGTTACTTGAAGGTATTTACGCGAATTTGCGTTTTCGTTAATAATTACGGTACTAATGCGTTTTTTATGTTTATAAAACTGTAATATAATCGCAAGATATTTGATTCGGCTTGTAACTTATTTTTTTGTGGGCGAGTCCATCCATCATTAAATTTTAAGGAAGGAAGGATCATTTTTTTCAGGAGAGATTTGCGATGCTGGTCTCACGAAAGTTGCACTAAGTTATAATGTTTTTAATTGAAAACCGACTTCAAAAGCTTACAATAACTCCATACGGTGCCACTGACTTATTTGTTATGTAATTTGAAGCCGGGAAGTTTGACTGAATTGGTCTAAAAAGGTTGTAGGTTTGGCATAACAGATAAGTCGGTGGATGGCACTGTATGCAAGTGAAGTTATTTTGTGCTTTTTAAGTCTATTTTTTATAATTTTATGCAGAAAAATATTTATTATTGTCTCATTGAATTCGGTGGTCCATCTCACCCGCACAGTTCGGGAAAGAAAAATTTCGACAACTTTTTTATGATTGCCAAAAAATATAGTCACGTTCACATCACGTTTTGTCCTAATTTTTTGTAATGATAATTATTAATAAATATAGAATAGAATAGAATTAATCTAGTGTGGATGCCACCGTCAACACCATACATCATCATCCAGCAAACACTACAATTCCTAACCGGTTTTCCTTTAATTTAAGTTACTTAACGTTGTTTGTTAACTGTTAGTATGTAGTTTGTTTGCTGTAATAAATCCATACATAATTTTTTTATTTACTTTCTGTCCAAAGTTATGAATTCGAAACAAAACGTGGTCCATCTTTTCCGGAATTGCTATACGTGTTTTGTTTACTCTTTTAATGAAAATTGTCACGTTGTTCTTTCTGTGGAGTTGGTTTAATATGTTTGTGTTGTGGACTATTTATTCTTTATTCTGGTGTTTTGCTGGTAATAAACTGTCCAATATTTAATACCATACATCGGCTCACATATTGCAGCAGGCGATATATTTTTAAACAACAATACAGCTCGTTCGCTTATTTGAATACAATGAGTGTAGACATATATACCTATAGACTGAATAAAACGAAATCCCTGCATCGGTACATTTTAATTAATCGAAAACTCGATGAATATTTAAGCAACATGTGGGGTTACAGTCGCATTTATGTTAAAAATAGCCTGATGATTTGTAATTGGTCAAAAGTTTGGGACAGTTTTCTAGTTTGGAAAAGTTAATGTTATGTCACTCTTCAATATTTTTTTTTTTCGAAAAACACGTTTTTATAGTATAAGTAATCGTTATGTTTCCTTTCGCAAATTACAGGAAAGTCGCGTTATATGCCATCGCTATTTCGGGGACATGAAAAACATGTACAAACTTTTTATCGCCCGATAAACAGTTTGTATCGTGCCTTAAACCTTAAAGCCTTTTAAGGTATCCAATTAAAATTATCGTCAAAATTGGAATGCCATTTTGCCGTAAGCTTTTACAAACCTAGTCAGGTTATGAACAATGAATTTGCATATTTTCTAACATTGTTACCTACATAACTGAAAGTTAGAACAGTAAACTCTTAAGGGGCTGTATTTTTATTAAAGGTAGCGTTCGCAACCTTCCCACATGGTTTCCCACCTGCCGTCCGCAATAAACTTTGCCGTCAAACAGAAAATATCATAGAATATGTTGGCTTTTACTATTTTTGGAAAACAAAGAGTTTGGCAAATTATTTCTATTGTGTCGGAAAAATATATTTACTCAGGTACTAAGTTAGGTATGTTTAGTAAGTGGCTTACAAACTTGGAAACTGCTCAACAAACCAAGCGTTAGACGTGATGTGCTTTATCTAACAAAAACTTAGATTTTCACTGTAATTTGTTGACAGCTAAAAATATTTACGACGTTTTTTGTTGATAAGCAATAGAGTTGAGCCGAATAGCAGACTAGCCGACTAGTCGGCAATATTTATAAATAATAAAATTCCCAATAAAATTTTAATCCGTTTTCACACACGTTGATACATGTTTTTGTTTTTCTGACTGAAGAAGAGAACCCACTTGAAGAAATTAAATAGATATTGCTTTTATTGCATAATTACTAGTTGACGACTAGTCGGCGACCAGTCAGCCTATCACTAGTAAGCAATAACAAAGGCCCAAGTCGAACAAATAATAACACAATCAGCAACCGTTACTTTTAAATTGAATTCAGATTGTTTATTTATAAAAACATCCTTATTGAATAATTCACAATTTGCAAATTCCTGTTGGCTTTTATATTACTTTAGGCTGTTAATAAAAAAAATGTTCCAATAAATATGTAAATTACAGGGTTATTTTTTTAAAAGTGTTGTTTGTTTCATTTTCGTTTATCTACTGCGGTGTTGTTCCCAAATTGTTTTTTTTTCTCTTTTCATGTAAATATTTTCAATTTTCTTACTTAAGTTGTGATATGGAAAAATACTTGGTTTTCTCATTCACCTACCTGGCTTATATTGTACAGTGTTTTTCCCGAGTGGCAATTCTTTTCGATCTCTTTCAATTTCTCAACGCGTATAGTTTCATACTTTTCCTATTTTAAGCCTTTCGTTTTCTTTCTGGTAAAAATTTGACGCAAGTGAGTCAATAAAGTGGGTAAGGTAACGTTAAACCATGCCGCTAATTCCTGGGTAGTTTGACTAGGATCGGCTTCCACTATCTCTCTTAATTCATCGTTATTCACCTGTGTGGGCGGTCTTCCTCGTGGCTCGTTCTTTAAGTCGAAATTTCCATCACGAAAGCGTTTAAACCAAAATCGCACGGTGCGTTCATTAGTAGACCCCCCTCCAAACGCAGCATTGATATTGCGGGCTGTTTCTGCCGCGTTAGTTCCGCGTCGGAACTCGTATTCAAAAATCACTCGAATTTTCGCAGTATCCATCTTTCTTGTCTAAATTGAATAACAAAAACAATTGAAAGTCGATATTCAAATGATTCACATTTTTTAAAAAAAGAACATCACAGAAACCATTTGAAAAAAGTTTCATTCGAAAACCTCAAACCATGAAGATTCTATGTCAATTCAAAGAACCTATTGCAATAAAACGGCAATTTCATACTTTAACCCCTATTATTAGGAATGGAAGTTCTTGACATAAAACTTAGATAGTAGTTGGAAAGCTAGAGTCTAAGTTTAAGGCACGTTCTTTTAAAGTTACCGTCTCGTAAGTAGGTACTTGAACTTGGTAGAAAATGTCATTTTAAGAAAAATGTTATTATTCAAGAGAGGAAGTTACATAACGAGAGGCAGTAAATAAACTTTCAGATAAACTAAAGCTTTTAAGGGTCGATACGTTTATAGGTACCTACTTGTACAAGTGTAGGTACTATAGATAGATAGATACTCGTAGTAGCTTTACGTCCGATCTCTTTAAAGGTAAACGCAGATTGATCCGAGCCAAACGAATCGAATGTTTGTCGTCCACGGGAAACGGTACCGGTAAGAAACGGTAACGGCACTTGTAAATTTGATTTATTCGGCTCGGATCAATCTGCGTTCACATTAAGCCCTTGAAATTTATTGTGCGCCAATTAGGATTTAGTTAATGATCATTAGTGGACAATTGGAAATCGAAAAAAAAAGACTGATATCGAGCCGCATTGCTATGGACGTCAGAGTTGTCGGTTGCGGCGCTTTGGGTTCGGTTTCAAAATGTCAATTACAATTCTCCTGAGCCACCAATAAATACTGTAAACTTTTTAAATACACACGATTCGTAAACATGTTTACATTTTACCGGTTCTTAATCGGGTATTATTATTTATTTTCTTACCTCGATGTTTCGATCATGTTACAATGATTTTACGATCATGTTACATAGATTTTGGTCGCGAGGGGGCTGAAGCCATATCTAGCGTGCCGTAGTACAAGACACGTTGACGTTAATGGCGATCGGGCTCGATGTGCCCATCGGCCTTTCTTGAACATAAATTTGCTAATTCTACGAACACTAACTCAATCACAATCGAACCACAATAATTTTCAGGGACGCCTATTAAGACCACCGTTAGAGAACAAGTTATTTTTTATCTCGAACTTTTCTGTGGGATTTTCTCAAACTGTACCTACCTACCCATATCATGGGAAGTGATGCGGATGAATCGAGGCCGATATAATGTAGAACTCGTAGCTACTTATATCCTATCCTATAGTAGTTTCTATCCTACTTAACATTATATACCTACTTACGCGAAAATTTATAAGGTATGTAACGTGACTTTGTTACACTTTCACACAAAAACCGCTGAACCGGCCGACCGATGCAACTTGGTGTATATATAGATAACTGAAGAATAGGAATAACATATATATACTACTTATTATTCCGATATTCCTGCAGGATATAAAGCCTTACGCGGTTCAAACACGGAACGCTGCTAGTAAATAAAACGATTACATTGCATGGTCTTATTATACTCTAATTTTAAACTTTAAAACTAAAATAAATTACCTTTTTTTTTGAAAAGTTGATATTACGAGTAAAAGCATGCGTTAGCTAAAGTTATCGCATTACTACACGCAGTAATACAAGTGGAGGTATTTAGGTAGGTTTGTATGTATATGTTGCTATAACAAGGCTTCGAGGTTATATTATACTGCAATGCGTAAAGTAGAAAGCTAACAGAGAGATGAGAACCATTTTAAGGATAGATTATTGTTTGTTCTACTTTTTCCTAGCAATCCTAATCTCTGGATCTATAAAATATAGTTTTGTTGATTTGGTTGTTTTTACCCGGCTGCAAAAGGGACGGGTTTTGATTGAATACACAAGTAAGATGAGCGTTTAAACACTAGTCTCAACTAATGGTTAGAGATGATGAGAGAGTTATTCTAAGATGTAACACGTTCATCTTGAAGAAGGAAGACGACAGTGGAATAAGACATTTACAATTATTTTGCAATGATTTATTTTTAGAGTAGGAGAAAACAGACACGAATAAAAGTGCCTCGACAAAAAATAAAATGAAACGAGTCCATTAAGAAAGTAAGACGATTAAATACAACATAGCAGTCTGTCAAAATACAACATATAGGTTTCAAGAAATAATTCGTAACATTAATTCCAATATAATCATCATCGACTAATCTACGATTATAAAGGTAGAATATATCCGAAATTCAAAATAAAAAAGGGACTTACTTTCATAACTTCAGAGTGTCTATAAAAACTTGAATTTTATGCGTCTAACATTACACTAAGCATAGTAAAATATAAAATTGTCATAAACATCACTGTTGGTCGCAGGAATCGGAGGCGGAGAAGAAAAATCATTAGGTACGTAACATTTTGAGTCTCTAAGCTGATTCATTATTATTAAGCTGAATCTTACTTAATTTAATTAAGATTCAATTTTAAAGCAACTTTAGGTACTAATATACCGAATTTCCATTTTTTTTTTCATTTTTCCAACCTACCTATTTTACACGTGTTTGTTTATTTGTGTTGGTAGTGTTTCAGCTACTCGGTTCTCTAGCAGCTAAATTTTCATTTCCCTTGCGTTGTAGGTGGATAGGGTGGCATATGAAAGAGGCTGTATTGAAAGAGACCCATTGAAAGGGTGTTGAACTGCGGCATCGCTCGTTACCAGGTTTCGTCTTGTTTATGGCAACACTAAGTTTCCTGTTTTAAGAGGCGGAAGCGGAACTGGAGAGTAATTTTATGTAATTTTGTATTATTTATGTAGGTACTTAGCATTATACAAAGACTAATTGGACAAAGACAAACTTTATTTGCTATAAATAGACACTTGGGACTCAAGGGAAAATAGAAGGGTTGTACTGATACTGATCAAGTCCAGGTGTCTGTGTTTAAAAAACACCTTACCTTTTACGTAGCAATGTTAAACCAAAGTGGTAGTTTCTTTTATGAAACTATCAGTCGGTTAAGCATATTACATAAAAATTTATTTTAACGTATAAAATAAAGATTAACCGCCGCACTTACAGATGTTTAATGGTTGATTAAACTGTCACAAAATTGAAGATTTTATATAGAAAATCTTTACTTAATGACAGTTTAATCAACCATTAAAGGTATCTGAGTAAGACACATGTGTTCCTATGTATTGCAGGTAAGCTTATTTTTATTGTCATAAATGCGAAATCTTTTCCTTTTACATTACGGTAGTAAAACGTTTACTAGATCTCAATTAAGAAAGGCACACGCAAAACTATTAAGTAGGTAGGTATGATACAACAAATTGCTTACTAAGGAAAAAATAAAGGCCCGCTTATTGTTATTTGAGCAATGAAAGAAATAATAAAGATAGCCTCGTCGCCATTACTGTACGGTTTATTTGTAATAAAGCCTCAGTAGTTTATCGTTGAAGATAATGTAGATTTAGGCAAAGTAGGTACCTACTTCAAATCAAATTCTTAGAAAAGGTCTAGCTTGTTGAATATTCGCTTTGTCAAAATTGTAACCTACCATTGCCAGTTAAATGATTTGAATAGAAATGCCGCATAAATTAACTTTGTTCCCTGAAGGACTAAATACGGATAGCAATAGAAATTGCGGTACCTATCCTCCGATATAATTAAATCAAATAATGTTAAAGCTGAGTTCTCACCGCGAGCAGCTGTGTCAGTATACCACACCGATCGGTCTTGTATGGTCGGTCCTACCATTGTGCTTAAGGAAAACTCGCGGAAAAATTCGTCTGTACTTATGATTGTTTTTTTTTTCTAAAGCAACCTACATGCTTCAGAAGGCACGTTAAGCTGCTGATGCCGGCTGTTATCTTTGATAGCAAATGTAAGATAGGGCCATAAACAACCTAAAACCTTTAATATTAGGTGAGCCCCGCCATTTAAAAAACGTATAGTACCTACCTAGACCACAACAATCGCAGTTGTGGTCTAGGTAGGTACCTACCGCTTTTTATACGGTTAATTAAGTCGGAGTTTCATAAAATTACGTTTTAGAGCAATGTGTAATTATCACGAAACTGTCATAACATTACTTTATGTAATTTTGTAGCGTATCTAAAACAACTTACCTTTCCTTACTTTGTAGGGTAAAATAGCTCGGACTATTCTAATGTTGTTGTCAACCCAGGCTGAAGTGGTTTTACAGTTTAGAGTAACTGAATCCCAGGTAGGTATAGTTAAATCAATCCCGTAGTTCCGGATTCAACGGCTAAATACCGTTGCAGGATTACGAGAAGTTTGAGCATGCGCACAGTTGGTTAGTCGAAAATCTAATTAACTGTTCCTATTTAAAATTAAACTAAAGTTTTTTGATATAATTAGTTGATTGCATTTGCAGGATTTACGAATAAAAGTTCGAATTTTAAAAGGTCGTAGAACAAACAAGTTTCGTCTAGACGAGACATCCCCTTAAAGAAGAACAAACCCTTAAATGGATGTCAACTAATTTACAATAACCCTGTATACTAATGAATGTCAAAGGACATAGCAATTTTAATGAAATAAACAACGATAAAAGATCTACATTGAACAAACCAAACCATTTAGTTAATCCTAAGAGAACAGTGGTAATACGAAACCGGTGCTCGATCGGTTACGGTTAATATGTACCGAGCTGAGATTAATGAAGTTATACGTCAAGGAGTCTGCGGAGATTGCGGTCGTTTTAATCATTGACTAAATACAAAATTGAATAGCAAAATTTAATTCCTGTTTGAATGACTTTATCTGGATATTTTATCACAATTTAATATTATCATAATTCGTTCATAATATAAAATTATTATTTTAGATTTACAAACTTTTCTGTTTAGGAGTAAAACATTGCAAAACCATTACCTACCTCCCCTATCCATATTAATATTAAAAAGAGGATAGATTTGTTTGTAATTAATAGGCTCCTAAACTTCTGGACCGATTTAAAAAATCTTTTACTAATATAAACCTACGTTATCCAGAAGTAACAGCTAATTTTAATCCCGGTAATCCTACGGGGTCGAGACTCACACGAGTGAAACTGCGAGACGCAGCTAGTGTCTAATATAACACCAAAATGAATCTCTTAAAAGAACCTACTTCGATGCCTTAGAAGCCATATAGAGGGACAACGTGAGAACAAAATAAACAGCGAGATTGCCAAGAAAAAAAAAAAAAGAAACTGCGTTCTCTATTGGTTTATTTATTTCTATTTCTTATCGGTTGTGAACCGATTATGGCCATTAGGAAATTAGCCAGTGTCATGTTTTTTAATATATTATGCAAGTTATTTGCATCGAAACAGTCAAATCGTCATAGTTAAAGTCAAGTCTAGGGAATCATTTGTAAACACGGCGGCCATTTACAAACATTCTTCACGGAGCTTTGGAGACAACACTAAGTCAATGTTTTGCACCGATTTTCACTTTCATTCCACTTGTACACCTTCACGAAACTAAATTGATTAATATGCCCCCGAAATTAAACAATTTGCACGCATATGAACTAGGTTTCACAAAAATGAAAATCTAGCACAACATCTCCTCAACGAGTTCCCGCCAAAACTCCCCTCTATTGGTTTGTAAAGGGTAAGAAGCATGCCATAGAATAAATATTAGTTAGTATCTACTACCTTCCCGTACGTACAGCCGCCGGCGCCCCTGATATATTCCTATGTACCTTTGGGCAAGACTGTTAGGAAAGTTTGTTTGATTGATGACTTCCAACTTTAATCTGATTATAAAAATAACTCACTGTAGTCCTAACGTCACGTTTGGAAATAAAAATGGATTTTCCGGTAATTATTTTGTTTTTATTTGTTCTATTATTTGTTTGTAGGAAATTGTAATGCTCACAAAAATGTTTGTTACTTATAAATTATATTTCTTATTTTTTTGTTAATCGTATAAGTGGGTATTCCTAGCCATCCACTTTATTATCAACTACGTTAAAAACCTCTTCGTATACCTCTTGTGCCCATCTTGCGCCCCGCAAAAACCCGTAGTTAGTCCCGCCCCGACCGGCCACTCATAGACTAAATACTGTAAATACTTTAGTTTTTTATCGTGACTATTAATGTTTTGGTAGGTTGGCATACATGGACGTGAAGATTTGACCCCAGGGTACCTTTAGCGGATAAGAATTGTTCTTTCTTTCACATTAAGAATTACTAATAATAATAAATGTATCGTTTATTTTGTAAATTTGTTAATAACTTCAACAAAAGCAACACTGTCAAGTCTCGCGTCGTAACGTATACAATAGAGACGCAATGCGGAAGTTTTCAGGATTTCCCTTGTTTTCACGTAACCTGTTTAAATAAGGCTCGCGGTATTTAAAATCAACTCAGGGTTGTAATTGAGGACAAAGTTGGTTGAGGGACATGTTTATTGTTTCTTTACAAACTCTAATGAAGAATGTAGTAGGTAAGTTGTTGCTATTTGTAGGTAAGTCCTTTTAAGACTTGTAGGTTTGTAAATTTCTTGATGAAAGATATCTGTCGAATAAAATCAAACATTACCAAATTAAAAGGGCATTACTTGCATGAGTGACCGATACATTGTATCACAAAATAGTAGTTTATGCACCGAGGTACTAAAGCCCTGTCTTATACAAGATGTAACGGGCATGCCCTTTTAAGCCGAAAGGGGGTTGTTCCAGACATCTAGGCGAACAACTTTTGTTCTACGACATTTGAAAATTCGAACTTTTTTTTTTAAAATTTTGAAGTTATAGTTCACTGAAAAAAATAGCTGTTTTTGAAAATAAACGTAATTGTAGTTTCGATTGTTGTCGACTAAACTAAATGAAAGGACAAGATAAGTTCAATGACCTCGAACTCTGAGAAACAGCTGATTTACAAGTAAACTTTAAACTTAAAATTTTCGAAAACTACCTACTTCGAATTTCCAAAAGTTGTAGAACAAAAGTTGTTCGCCTAGACGTCTAGAACAACCCCCTATCGGCTTAAAAGGGCTTACCTGTTACACCTTGTATAGATGGCATTATATTGAATCCAAAGCATACGAAGTTGACAAAAACTTAACTACAGAACAAAGCGAAGGAGTTATGTAGTCCTGAGTGAAGCGTGGGATTCAAGTATCCAAGTTCTATGATAGGCTTTATTACCGAGGCGAATACTCTGTATATACATCTACTGCGAGACAATAAAAAGGCTACAAAAATAAGCATTTAATTAACAAAACAATAGATTGATGCTACGTGTTTGGAGTATGTTACAGCTCTTAATCAATGTTACATCAAAAAGACTAAACCAGACATCGGCCTAAGTCGACGAAAAAACAATTAAAACTAAAACATTTTGCATTACTATTCCGTCAAAATAAAAATTGAAGAAAAAAACGCAGTTTTCTTTTTTTTTATGTCATGTCAAGGTGGCCAGTTCGAAATGGCGGTATGAAATCCAATCTTATTGATTAATCCACTTTGACTACATCCTTCATGAATTTCAACGTTCCAAATTTAAATTAGCTTAAGCCCTAGGTCTATACAGCGCACATTATACACCTAGAGACTAATGATTCGCTTTACGTTAACCTTTTTGGTCAAGTAAAGTAACTTTGTAGATGTGTAAACATTTTTTTTTACCTTTTCGATTTTTCACCGTTTTTATACCCTCTTCGAGAAGGTAAAAAAATGCTGAACGTGTTCAGCAGTTGTCCCGGTTGTTATCTCTGATAAATAACCAAGAGATTCTGGAAATGTTCATATTTCAAATTCATATATTGTTTACTTAACATGTTCATTTTAATTGCTTCGTCTAATGCCGGAAAGTGTAGATAGGTACAATATACTGAATTTTACCTTTAAAGGCTTATTAACTAGTTCCATGAGTTTATAGGTAATAGCCTGGTTTGCCGTATCTTACGTATGGCTTTATTGTTTCTGGTAGATTTATGGGTGAGATGGTGTTGTTTTATTGGCTATTACGTGCAAATTATTGTTACTTATATGGTTCACTTTTAAAAGAAAGGAATAATATGTTACTTTCTAACTGTTAATTATTGCAGTGCTGCACTATTTCAAAGTATAGGTACTTATATTATAAAGAGGGAAGATTTATTTGTTTGCATGTTTGTAATGAATAGGCTCCAGAAATACTGAACCGATTTATAAAATTCTTTCACCGATAGAAAGTTACATTATCGACTTGATCCCGTTTGTTCGGGACTTACATGGGTGAAACGGAACGTAGAGCTAGTCAAAGTATACAAGTCCACTCACTTTCCGTTTATACTTATAAACTGTTTGTGACTAAAGAAGCCTTTCTCCTTTTAATCATTTCTATTGAGAATGAGAATCATCTCTCTTGCAAATCACTTAAAAATGGTTATTTACGGTAGGTATCTATTTTTTATTTATTACTTTTGCCGTCTCATTTTCACCGCATTGGGTAATTAAATATTGCTCTTACGAGTAGTATATGGTTTCAGCTTAAAAAATATCAAGTTCAGCTGAGTTGGAGGCTTTTTAATTTCAATAGTCTTTAGTAACATTTTGATTATATCTCTATTACTAATGAATTGGAAACTTCTCGAAATGTCGGACATTTAAAATGCCGAATATGCTAAAACGAGATTCTAAATAAAAAAGTCCTAAACCGCGCTTTCAACTTAAGCGAAACTCGTTAACTTGGATTCAAATCTCAGCTACAGTTTTTTGTTGCATTTTTCCTCAAAAAATATTTTTAGGTGAAACTGGCTTGAATGGAATGAAACCGAAATATTTACTCAGTTTTTTTCTCGAATTTCTTACATTCCCCAAGATTCTGGTAACATTCATCATGCTTCAGAGGACGAAGGAAACCCTTCTAGATCTAATCATGTCAGTATTCCGATCTCGAGATGAACACCTCTATATTACTTCCGGTATGTGCAAAGAAACCCCAAATCCCTCTGGGCAATAATGGTATGTGTGTGGAATTTAGCATCGTAATATTTTACATAAGGGCATGAATTTAATGGACTGTGTTTTCTATTATAAATGGACTCAGTATTTAGACTAAATAACCGGACTCGGCTTCGCACGACTTTTCTAAACATCACCTCGGTAAACCCCAAAATCCTGCCTTCCTATAGTAATTAAAGTTAGGTAACATATATTATAGGTTATAGATATATTTTACTATAGTCAATATAACTGGGATGGCAATGCTTTTTTAAAACTATTGAATTATTATTTTGTAGTATGTGGGCCCAATGCGGGTATTTGACTCTAGCAAACGTTAGGTACTATCACGTTCGTGCTACGTACACTACAAAATAGATGGAAAATTAATAAGGTAGCGGACGTAAAGTGAAAAACTTGATAGTTTGGGTAAACTCCCACTACGGGTGCTGAATTCAAATATTCTAAAAAAATGCCCATCAATTTAAAGAACTCGTTATTAACACTCCATGTTAGATAAATTCGTAAAAAGGCTATAAAAATAGATAAAATGAAACGTTATATTTGCGCACTTTATCCTACAATATTCACATAAACTGAACTTTATATTCCCAGATGAGCCGGAGTCCACTTTAAATTATTCCAAATTGGAAAACAAGTTTAAATTGTCATTTGGGTCTTATGTAGGGTAGGTACCTAAAGTCTATAACAAATACAAAATAAGTTCAAATTTGAGCAGGAAATTTACCTAATTGTTTTTAGTTTGCTTTCGTTTACGTCTCTGTTTTCGTCTTGTTGTTTTTTCTGAGGCTGTTTTAATTAATTTGACAAATAGCTTCGAAAGGTATAATATCCGATAATTGTTCAGAGCTAGATAAATAAACAACACGATCCGGAGTTATGTCTACTGACGTAATTGCTTTTGTGTACTCTTCCCATTTTCTCCTTTTTTGTCCGCATTGAGACAAAAGGGCTTCATTTACACCTAAGCTGTTATTAACATTTTTACTAGCGCGTTGCCACGATGTCGATACATGTGTTTAAATTTCTCTATAATTGTTCTAGAAATGCATGCTTGCGATTTACAATGTAGGAACTAATTAATGATAAGAAATAGGCACCCAACGATTTCTCATTACTCCTAAGAGATCATGTTTTATTAAATACTCGCAATCAGCTCTGACTTTGCACGGGTGTACACTGTACAATATAATAGTCCTTACAGAATAATTTAACATACTTAGACCTTCCAAAATAAATTACCTAAAAGATAGTGAAAACTGTATAAAAATGAAACAAAGAACGTAAGTACAAGGAGTTAGCTGAGAATCAACAGACGAAGACAGCGAATTGCTTTGTTATGTTTAGATATGTGTTTGCCAACATAGAATCTTATGTATGAGGACATCGGAAAGCTTTTAATTGTAACAATGTCTGGGTAAACTCTGATACACAAGCCTGTTGGATTAATTCAGCATGAAATTAAGTCCTGAAACCTTTAAATGATCCGATACGATTTTTTTACTGACTTGACCTGTGGACTTGACACTTTGAAGCCCAGGATATCTTATTTCTTACTAATATTATAAACGCGAAAGTATGTATGTGTGTCTGTGACTTTGTTACTCAATCACGCAAAAACCACTGAACCGATTGCGATAAAACTTGGAATATTGGTAGCTGGAAACCTGAACACATAGGCTACTTTTTATCCCGATTATTTTTTTAAATTTTTATTTAGTTATTTGTGACTATGTGTCTATGTGTGTGTTACTTAATAACGTAAAAACCGCTGAACCGATTACCATGGAACTCGGTATGTAGATAGCTGGAGACCTGGAATAACACATAGGCTACTATTTATCCCGATATACCTGCAGGATCGGGACTTACGCGGTGAAACCGTGGGGCGCAGCTAGTTAACCATATATTTGTTCCTATGATGACAACAGATGTTTAGTAGGTATCTCAGGGCACGTATGAGCTCCCCGCGAGGGAGTATAAGTCGCGATTATCAGTCGACCCAATATCAGAATATAAAGTAGCCTATATAAGGATAAAAAGTAGTATTTATATGTTATTTTAGGTCCTGACGAACTATATACATAATGACTTTAATCGTAATTGGTAACACGAGCGACCAAAAAACACGCAATAATTTGCTCAACGGCTATTATTTTTACCCACGACGGAACGGAGCAGCGTATATATGCGTTTGTTTACTTTGAACCGGCAAGTATAAAGTCGTACCATATAAAGGTTATTTGGCGACCATCACCATGTTTGTGAAACACATTTGTTATCCGATCTTTTAGTTCGGCAGTGAGTTTGCTATTGTGTATTTCATTGAAAACTGAATATAAATCATCGCAAACAACAGCGTTTGTGGTACAAATTGACGGCTATGTTAGTTAGGAAAAATATGTATTCTTTTTATCTCAAGTCTTTGTGATGGTGAAGAAAACTGAAAATCTTTTAATAAATGATCTTATCTTAATTATGACAACTGATATTTAAAAGAGTGAAAATACAACTTATCTTACTTGCCGATATTTTGTCAACTATCAAGTTTATAGTAGTAGATTTTCTAAGTTGATTTGGAAATTGGTTTTAATCTATTAAACAATCTTCAATATTTTAAGTAATAATACTGTATAACTTTAAAGCCAACGATTTATCGCGGAAGTCATTTATATTTATCTACTTATTCTATAGTAAAAACGATATGTTGTAGAATATTGAAATAGCCTTCTAGTTTCCTCAATATCCTACTAATATTATAAAGCTGAAAGTATGTGTGTATGTATGTATGTGTGTTTGTTACTCAATCACGCAAAACTAAACGAACCGATTGCTATGAAACTTGGAATATAGGTAGCTGGATACCGGGAATAATACATAGGCTACTTTTTATCCCGATATTTCCGCGAGAACGGGATTTACGCGGGTGAAACCGCGGGGCGTAGCTAGTTTATTATGAACTGTTATTAAAAGGAATTTCAGATGGCAAATGTATGACAATATACTTTTTAGAAATAATCCAACTTGAGCAATTAAAACTTCTTCATAGTGTCTTCAACTTCCTGAGGATGTAGTTTTTACCTCGAACAAATTTCTAGCATCCTACACACCCAGTTAATTTATCGCGGTTATATTAGACAAAGCCATTAAAACTAAAGCAATCCTCACCATGGATAGCGTAGTTAGAAAAAAGTTCAATACTATTTGTTACACAAACTCACCACAAACCAAATAAAATGTAGCTAAGTAGTTTCCTTTTGTCTTAAATAACGCTGGGTGCCACTATAACCTGTAACCCTGTAAAAGAAACTTAGCTCTACGTTTTGTTATATCTACGTCATTGTCAAGATAAATCCCTCATGAAAAGCTCTAGACTTTTGTTCTGGCTACATTTACGTTCTGCAATCTTGTCACGGAGTCGTGTTTTACAGTAGGTATAATTGCACAGTGTATTTTGTAGCAGTCGTTTGCATAGTGTTGTACAAACAAGACTATAAAACGAATACCTGAGTGTGATTGAAAAAAATAAAGACTTTAATGTCGAACCGGATCTTAAACTGTATAGTTGTACTGTGACCAATTTCACTGAATAAATGGGTACCGTGAAACATTTACAGTCCTACTCAATATGAAATGTACTTAGTATTATAATTAAAGAAAAGCGTTTCTTTCGGTACAAAATATCATGTAGATTTTTTTATTTTTGAAATCACTAACGAGAAGAATTTATTTCTTAGACGGTTTATTTCTTGTTAATTTTTATTAAACTCTTTCGTAGAGTTGATTTTATTATCCAGTATTTTACCGGAAAACTGTATTTTACAGTTCATTGAAGTGATACGGTTCGTAGACATGGCTAACTGCCAGAATCTCAATTGTTATCAACTGTTCTAGAAAGCCTGCTACAATCAAGTGAACGATAGCACATCGTTAAGTTTATTTGTAGATGTGGTGTCTCATACTTAATTATCTTTCTGGTTTTTAAGAAATATTGTTATACACTAACAAATTATTTGTTATTCTAATGTAGGTGGGTATTCGTTTTGAAAAAACCTTTTAAAAATCCTGACTTATTTTGAATTTTCCAATTGAGACAAAAATTTATCTACCTAATTAAACTTCAATTTATAAAACCTTTTTCTTGTCGAAATTAAATGAAAATACTTTTTCCCTATTTACATATGTATTATAATGTAATATTTGGAATTAAAGACACTCGAGGTCTCCCACTTCTGAATTCAAAGTATTATGGTTACCTAGATATTGGTACTACCGTAATCAAGCTCAGGCTACATACAACTAACAGAGACTTGGGTACAGTAGGTACAGTGTGTATCTACATACATACTAACTTTCACGTAATTCAATTATGTCTAGACTGGGCTAGATTGATGGGAACCGAATGTGTTCATTAATTCATGAAAGCTACTTGACATACCTACATTCCTACTGATTCCTATAAGGCTGAAATAATACTAGAAAGCCACTGTCGAAGCTCCGGAAAACATACACGAAAGACCGTGCGACGATGCAGAATTGACGACGACGACATGTTGGCTGGTAACAAATGATGATAGTCTAGTGTTTGTTGTGATTTGTTGACTCACAAACCAACACGTCTAACCTTGTTGGTTGGTAGACAACTTAATAGAACATTTAGAAGTATTATATATTATATTACCTCATCACAACTACCTGAAATAAATTTGAATAAATGTCCTAACCTCACAGAATATTAAGACCGACCCACTAAGAGCGTATTTGATTAAGCTAATAAGCATTAGAGACAGCCTTGACCGACTTTAATGAAAATTAGAAGAGTGACTAGCTACAATTCATTATAGATGACATATTATATTTTCTGAGTGTGTGTGTATCTACATATTATTACAAATCTTAATTTCATAAATAAAATGTTCATTTCCTTTGATGTTCCATGAAAAACGAATACCGATCTCCATAAATATCCTGTTAAATAAAAGTTTAGGCCGCCAAAATCGTGACATAAATATAAACTTTATATTTAAAACTAAAGTTTCACGGAAACCTTAAAAATTCACCGAAACGTAGTAACTTTCGCTTCATTTTAACAGCCGCTGTATTTCTCTCACTATACGACTTTGTAACCGCTCGAAGGCTTTATCGTCTCAAATAGGGGTTCCGAAACCAATAGTAGAGTTGAATTAACTTACCTAGTTGTGTAACTATAGGTACGTACGTAGTATTCTGCAGTCGTGTATGTTTCCTATATAGTTTCTATAATGTGTTGGGCGACTCAACAAGTGATCAAGGCGCGGTAGGTAGTTACTGTAGCGGTCTCTCATAAAGTTGACTAATTGAATGATGAATGGTGAACGAATGATACTCGGCATAATAATGTAGATGGGGAAGTAAATTGACTGATTATTATGAAGGATATGGATAGTAGTATGTTGATGTTTACTGTTTCTCTAAATTTATGCATCTACATATATGCACCTACCGTAATAGGTGCACACTAGCAGTGGCCTCCGTAAGTCCTAATCCCGTACGAATTTCAAGTTTTGGCGGACCTAAGTATTTAAAGAACCTACAAAACGTAATGTCTTTAGGTAAAACGGTTTAAGCTGTTCGGTGATATATGTATGCGTGTTCATCAGTAAAGTACCATACAGACTTTGACGTGTTTGCTCTAGTTTAGATATAAAATAGGTACCATTTGTGCTACATCTTGCGTGGTGGCGGGTTGACTGGCTCACGAGAACAGTTTCCCCAAAGAGGAATATTGTCAGGTGACCTATTGTAAAATGTTTAAATTTATTCTGCAGTATAAACTAAGATAAATTTTGTGCAGATTCAAACTACTCGTAACATTTGAGATACCGGCAAATGGATGAAGTATAGACAATCAATATGCAACTATATACGATTCCGTAGGATCAGTGTTGAAAATATAATTATTAAAATCTGAATATCATAAAACGTAGCTAGGTACCTTAAAATAAAATGGGTGTAGCTTTAGACTGCTTTTCCACCAGAGATGTGCTATGCTACGATGCTATGAATGCGTTTGATATACACCAATCATAATATTCATTGATGCACATAGCGTATTTTCGTAGCGTAGATTTCACATCTTCGCAGCATAACTGCATAGCACATATCTGGTGGAAAAGCAGCCTTACACACTAAGGCTACGTCCGCATCTAATGGGCAGGTGGCTTACGTAGCGCCTAGCGCCTAATAGCTTGCGTTCTGGTAAGATACACAGCTAGGCGCCAAGCGCTCAGTGCAATCGGTCGCGAACTTTCTAGACCGTTTGTTTTAGTTAAGTGACTCGCTAGCGTCTAGGCGCTAAGCGAGCCACCTGTCTATGCGGACTTAGCCTATAATGCATATTAAAACCTTAGATTACCTAGACGTGAGTATTCTAACAACGACATTCGAGTTTTGATTCATCTTTTTTAAAGGTGTGTGAGTAATTTCCCAAACAGTGTAACTTAACTGCTGAAACGCGTCCGTCAGAGACGAGTTTAAAATGCATCACTATCACGCGACCTTTCTCTTTTGAATCTCTAATAGAGACTGGACGGTTCTATGATTGTAACATTGTCGGCCCTTTATTGCAAAAGATTATTTCGCTTATCTTCCATTATGAAGTTCCATTCTTTATTCATCAGATTGCGTTCTAAAGTAATTAGGGTTTGTGAAAGCGAAAATGTCTAGCAACTATGGAAATCACGAACATATTTGCATATTGTATGTAATTATACAGTTTAAATATGGTTACCTACATCGATGTTCAGTGATATAAACATGTAAACGTGGTTTTCGGCTTTTTTATTGGGATACATTTCCTGTTTTATGCGGAATGTTTGAATTTTGCAATAAAATGTAATGTTATGGACGTATTCATTATAATAAATATGGATTTTAGAAAACATGGTTGGTTCCACTACAAGTAGGTATTATTAAATAACGGAATTACGAAATGAACATGGTAAAAAACCCCTTATTTAATAATATTTGTTTTACCTATGGATATTATATCGGTCCAAATGCATGACTTTAAGGAATTGTGACTATTGCAGATGCAAAACAAGTGAATCTACTTATCTGTTAAATTCCACTAACTCCCGCTTGAAAGTTTCGCTTAGTCACACTTTCCTACTTAAATAATGGCAAAACTTGCCACTTAAAACACTTCAGCAAACACTTACGAAAACATCTTATAATGCAACCTGCTTGAATAGTTTAAAGATAACAAATAAGTGTAAAGTAAACTGAGAGAAAATGGCGCAGAGATAAGATCCTGTACTAAACAAAGGCAGAGTTGGTCGTCCACCGTGAAGCGATCTAGCCAAACATGTGTGTCATCGAGAAATATGCGGCTCGGTGAAACGAGAGAGCAGCGCAACGCTTCGGTGAAGACGTTTTTTACGAAACTAAATTAATGTGCGGGCGCAGTGCGCGCGGGTTGTGCAGCTACTGCGCACTGAAACACCTGTCCGAGTAATTAATTAAAAAAAATTTAAGGGTTTCTTGTTGACTCTACGAAACCCTAAAAATGTGAGCCGTTTCGAAACGAGAGTTAGACAGATGTAAAACATTTGACATTGACATATGTATTTTCAAAAAGCGTGGCGAACGTCGCCACGACACAAAAAGCATATGCGTGATGTCATTATTTTGTATATTTGCGTAAAAGTTGGTTGTATTGAAAATTCATGGTGCTTGCATACAAGACTTGTCTAATGGAACCGAGGCTTAAAAATAAAAGCATTGTTTATGATGACGATGAGTCAAGTTATTCTCAAAGAAATGTATTCTTTTGTTTCGATGAGATATCCTGATTTTAATTTAGATTATAAGGTATTCTAATAGGATACGTAACTTCAAAATTTAACTTTGCAAAAAAGCTGTCCTTTTTCCTATCCAGTTTTCATTTAATATGTTGTTATCTTTTAGTTCCTGTGTCCCGTCATTTAGCTTATAACATAATTCATCCCAACAACTGCATCTAATTTACTTTATAACTTATGGTCACTTGCTGGGTACGGTTATTTTTTAATATTCGGATATTACCGCAAAAAATCACATGTCCATATAATTTCATAATACCGCGTACGAACTACACATTTTGTTCTATATTGTCCACGTTCAAATGAACGTAAATACGTCACACAATTTATCAATAAGTAGTGTTCTATTTTTACCCACGACGGAACGGAGCCCAAACGCATATACACTGCTCCGTTCCGTATAAGTAGCGAATAGTCTGGCCGTACCCTATTTATTATCGTACGCGGTTGTGGTTACGCTACGCAAAATTGTTTAGTTAATTAACTTAATACGCCATCCACCCCGCGTACATATTGTCGATTATTTTGTTCAAGTGAGCAGGTGTTTTCCCAACAAATTTTTAATTAAAAGTTTTATGTAGGTTCTGTGCTTGTGTATAGGTGAAATTCAGCCGATAAATTACTACAAGACTGGTATTGATAAAGTGGTAGACTGTAACTGTAAATAAAAGAGCGTACCTAACCTACCTACTGGAGTGCGAGTAAATTTATTAAGTCTCTTTCTCTAATATAAGTACCTATAGATTATATAGAGTTAAACGATGCCTTACCACTCGTATACCTACTTGTTGATCAGATGTGAACGTAGCGAATAGTGAAGATCGGTCTGTCCCTCACCCTTGCCATAGGTATCCATGTCAAAGGTTGACTTGTAGAGATCGCTTTGAGTAATATGCCCGCCAAACTGTGCCACCTTTTAAGTTGTGTACGTTTTTCTTTCATTGCAATGCGAAACGGAGTGTTTCAACACCACCTACTTAGTGGACCGTGTGGTGTGTACAATAAGTTATTTATTCCATTCATTCTTGCCGGAAGATGACATTTTATTTAATTTAAAAAACACACTTGTGAGGTAATAAATTTTTGAGGTAGAGGTACATTTTTGAATAAATGAATGAATGAATTTATTTATTAATATAATTCTTACCAAACATTTATCAAATTACATTAGAAATCGACTCTACACTAAGCACAAGCTTGCTTGCAAGCTTAGACATAACATAGTATGTAAAACCTTGAAAGCTCCCAAAGAATAAAACCCACTAAATTAATAAAATACTCACCCAATAATGTATCACTTGGGCCCCCTACAGTATCATTATAATAATGTAAATTATATGGACATTAATTTCTTGACCGCACACTGGAAAATTAAATCGGACAGAAATACGGGCACGGTATGAGTATAACTGCAATCTTTTTTCTAATTGTTACTGTAACTGATTGTAGATGCGGTAATTTCTCCTTTTACGTTACTCAGAGTGTGTTTTATGGAGTGTATATTTCTGTGCTCACTTTTATGTCTGAAATTGAGGTATCAGCCGTATTTACAAAAATTGATAATGTTTCATTTATAAGACTGAGACATAGCGTTCTTTAACTCCCACTGCATCGCGTGTTCTCTAATGTCCTGTGAGGCCATATTCTCATAACGAAAATATAACGATAAACTTTTCTGTGGAGAATTGTCAAATGTTATTTGAAAACTGTTAGATTTGAGATTGAAAATTGACTGAGATGATTTTGAAACAAAGAAGTTATATTACTAGAACTAGAATTCTCACAGCGCTATATAACTTACTTATGTATACTCAAAGTAACTATGAGGTACATTTAGTAAAAAACTATGCATCAGAGCTTTTATAACTGTACTAGACCTTAACTATTTTTCTTTCGTAAATACATCCTACTAATATTATAAACGCGAAAGTTTGTATGTCTGTGACTTTGTACTGTATCACACAAAGAGTACTGAACCGATTGCGATAAAACTTGGAATAAAGATAGCTGGAGACTTGGAATAACACAACATACTTTTCATCCCGACATTCCCGCGGAAATGGGACTTACGCGCGTGAAACCGCGGGGCGCAGTTACTTCTTATATAAATAGACTTGCCGTGACTGGCGTGGGACTTTGCAAAACCCTTTTTTTAGTGGCAGATATGTACATATTATAAAGAAAAGACTCTTCAAATTTCATGTCTCTGGGACTAACAAGCGATTGAGGCTTTGGATTGATGCCATATGTATTATAATAGGTAACTGGGATACCCAGTCCTGATATAAATCATAAGTAGAGAACCTACGGTATTTTTTAAAATAATATCTGCTAGAGACAACATTTAAATAAGGAAACTCCGTATGCAGATAAATAATATAAATATATCTACAAAATAAAACCAAACGTTTTTCGCAATTCTAACTCTACTTATTGTTAGAATGCTTATGGCATTCTAAAGTATTTTTATTGCACTTAAATCTAAATTCAGAACAATAAACTCTTTAGTGAATTTCGCATTTTCGTAGAATTTAATTTCCTTCTACCCTTTAAATTCATGGAAAATGTTTTAAACATAAATGTGGTCTCTGAAATAAAACACAATATTTTCTGGGTTTTACTTGCGTTTCATTTATGAACGGTATTGAAAAAAAAAAGAATATAATTAGAAATACTGTAATAAGTTGATACTGAGTTTAAAAGTCTTAAATAAATGTTCTGCAATGATTTTAATGAATGTTGCAAGTTTTATATTAGTTTAATTATTAACATATACCTAAGTCCAGGAGTTATCTATTCTGATTATGCCGGAATGCCGAGGATCGTGCGAAGTGGGGCTCCCGAGAGGGATGCAAACTTGAACATCGGTTGGTTGATGATGATGATTCTATTGGAACTGAACCCGGAACTGCATTTAATGTCGTATGTACTTTGTCGTGTTTTGACGTTCTTATAAGAAATGGTAAAATAAATGGACTCGTGTTCGATTCCCGTTACGACACAAAAACGAGTATTATACTCAACTGTTTATACAAAGTGTAACGGGTATGCTCTTTTAAGCCGAAATGGGGTTGTTCTAGACATCTAGGGGAACAACTTTTGTTCTACGAATTTTGAAAAAACTAACTTTTTTTTTAAAGTTGAGGTTATGTTTCACTAAAAAAAACAGCTGCTTTTGAAAATAACGGTAATTGAAGTTTTGATTGTAGTAGACCAAAGTAAATGAAAGGACAACATAAGGTCAATGACCTCGAACTCTGAGAAACAGCTGATTTTCAAGTAAACTTTGCACTTAAAATTTTCGAAAAGTACTTCGTCGAATTTTCAAAAGTTGTTCGCCTAGAAGTCCAAAACAACCCCCTTTCGGCTAAAAAGGGCTTACCCGTTACATCTTGTATATATTCTACGTACCGACACCCACAAAGATTTGTTACTGTGGGCTTCCATCGAAGTAGTAACTTATAAGATTGTATGGCATAGTTGTACTGATGGTTAAAAAAGTTGACGATAACGGCGAGTGCGGCGTACGCGTGGGCAGCCGAACGACCATCGGCCAGTTAGGATCCGCTCTAATTGCGCAGGCGTCGAGCGCAGACCGCTCGCTCACATCACCTCGCATCTTTCAATCCTACTTCCGATATGATTGTTATTATTATAGTTTCAACCAGAAAATAGGTAAATCTTTTTCACATAATATTCACTTGCATTAGATAGCTATAAATTACCTAATTACTTTTTAAGTAGGTACCTAATTTCGTTTGCCCCTACTTATGTTTTGAAATTTTCCTAAATGATACCTACCTCCGTTACTTGCCAATTTATCTACTCAACGGTAAAAGTAGACGGTGAAGGAATAATTTCTTATACCTTAGCGCATAATTTTAAATGGATGGCGTTTAAAATTTAAATGTCAAAGTTCCGACCCTCGGGTATACTGTCGGCAGCAAAAGTCGTAGTATCACAACGAACTAATTAGTAATTACCGCAGAAGTGAGCAACACGCGCCGACTAAGTTTGCACGTTGCCTAATTAACGAGTAATCTATTGATCGTTTCGGTGTTGCTAATATTGTTATCAACACAGTGCGGCAATATAATATAATGTAGGTAATGTAATATAATATAATAATTATTATAATTCATTAAAAATTTACACGCTTGTATTTTCGGTTAATTTATCTTTGTATATAAAGTTAAAATGCATGTTTAAGCGCAAACTTGATTTAGATGATGCCTAGCTAAAACCTAGCTGTAAAGAAGCAAAAAATGTAATACTCAAACGTTTGTGTTTTAAATACAAAATAAAGCAAATATTTTTATATAGCAACATTTAACCAAACGACTTCAAAACTTAAGAGTATTTTTAACTGTAGATCTTTACTTTTATTTTACCAACCGTACACAGTGAATTGTTTAGTAATTTGAAACCGATGCACTTATCTTGAAATAAATTATGCAGGATATATCTACGGTGCAGTTTAGTAACCAATGGGATACCTAAATGTATAGATAAGTTTAAGTTTCTTTATTCTTGTGCAAGATTCTAAAGTCTTTGTAGTCTAGAATTTTTGGTAGAGAAATGTAAAACTTTATTTCGCGTAACCATACTTTAAATAAATATATTTTGTGAGTAAACTGAAAAATAATTCATCTCTATTGCCTACCACCTACACCAGACAATGTCCTTATAACCAGACACCAGAAAATAAATAATGAGTACATTCAGATTGAAAACATTAGGCGTAAATTACATTTAAATCAACTTTTTTTATAAATTTTTATTTACATTAATTTCACATAATTAAGCAAAGTTCACTGAAATAAACCACTTTTTTCTCTTTAGTTGAACGCCCGAAGGAGATCTTACAAACTTTGTTTGCTTTACGACCTCCCTGGTTCTAATTTATATTTTAATACTAGTACGCTGAAGTAACAAAAAAACAAGATTTAAATAGTGAAAAATGGAACAAATTGTCGAATAAATCAGTTCCAAGAAGTTTAGTCAGAATAAATTGAGGAAAAATACCTATTGTTTGATGAACTCAATAGCAAAGATTACATAAAGTTTCTGTAAAATGTACTAAGAGTGCATTGAATCGTATTATAACTTGACATGTTTTGGGTAAGTTTGTATTTCTATGATTACAGTGATGTCTAAGTTATTTTTTTAAACTAAACTATTTAAGTCTAAACTATTTTTTTGTCCGTCACAAACACCACAGTTTATTTATTTCATGCCTATGAATTCACACAATAGCGGACAATATCTGGGTTGTTTATTGGAACACGCTATATACGGCTATACTACCCACATACATATATTTGGAGAGATGCGTATTTTAACGCTTTTCAAAGCCTGAATCATGTCATTGGATACTTGCCAGAGGCTTACAGCCAAATTTCAGTTCCTTAACCTACATTTGAAAATAGAATACTAGATTTGTGTCAGGACCTTTTGGATTTGCATCTTACGACTGCTGACGACTGTTTTTACCACAGATTTTTCGTGACGAATGTATTTACCTACGAGTTCTTAATCTATCGCCTATTAAACTAAGTTAGCTCGCCAGTTTTTCAAACAAATGAGCATAGTTTGCGGTTACGCACATATATCTATGATAAACTAGCTCAACTATGCTAACTAAATTAGCTTAGTTGGTTAAATATATGCGAAGGCTTTATTATTTGAGTGACACGGACCACTGTTCGTTCCAATTTAAAATGGTTGTAGTTGCCCCACTTCAACCTACGAATAAATTGTTCTCCAATTGCATTTTTTTGGCTTCAACCTTCTCGTTTGTAAAATAAACTTTGACAGCTATTTCAACGATTTTACTCCATTTGTTTGATTCATTTATATCTGTTAGTTTTTAGATTGGTTAAATGAATATAGCGAGTATTGATCTCAAATACTATTGTTATTTCACAAATAAACATTTATATGTATACTGTATGGTATGGTAAATGTAGGTCATTTTAATTTGTATATAATACTGTGCTTATACTCTTAAAGACGCCATGCACGCTCACTAAAAGAATAAGTCAGATCTTTTTGGAGACTTTCCCAAATAATCCTACTAATATTATAAAGCTGTGTATGTGTGTATGTTTGTTTGTTACTCAATCACGCAATATAGGTAGCTGGATACCGGGAATACCACGGGGCGCAGCTAGTATATAATATAAGTCAAAAACTATAGGCACCTATATAGATAAAGTCCGTGACGTTTATTATTTCCTCAATATCTCTGGAACTCGTATCGGTTTTTATGAAACAATTAATTCTATTGACCGCAACTTCATACTTTATGCTTATGAATTATGATGGTACGTTCGTTGTTCCGTGCTAAATACGATGGAATTTTAATAGCTCTTTACAGAGAAATGCGCTTTGGAAACAATGTCCATTTTATGAGTGTGAACGCTCTGTGTGTTTGCCTCCTTGTTAGTCCTATATGAGTGAACCTAGACTCATTTTAATTTTGTAAATGATCGACCTGTTTTTTTTTTGGTTTGTGTTATGTATGTTTACGTAGTCTAATATTTTAACTTTGTATTAGAAGAGATGGAATTAGCAGTAGTGGAAGGAAGTAGGTATTATACTATTGGTAGACCAGCTGACGACTGTTTAAGCCGTTTTTGTTAAGACTGTTTATAACTTGCAAAATAAGTCACGATGTGTGCATTTAATTTGATTATGGACTAACTAAGTAAGCCTTTTAGGTTTTTGAAATGACATAAATAATTTAGGTTCAATAAAAATCTTCAACTGCCTATTTAGATAAGTAATACTAAAACTAAATTAAATACTTATATCTAATACTTGTACTCCCTCGAAATCATCCTCACGAGGCATTGTCCCCATGTTTAAATACAATTGTACAACATCAAACTAAGAAGTATTCTGGTAAAAGAAGCAAGTGACATAATTCAAAAAATTTGGAAGTAGTCAACTTACCTCCGCCTTCTGTTATGAGTCTTTTTGCGGTCGCGGGCGGGCGGATCGCTTGCGTACGCGCCGCCTTCACCCTCCGCGCTGTGTCCCGCGCCCATCCTCAACCCATGCCACACACACACCGTCACTGACTGATACACGCCTAGCGACACCCACACGAACTATAACATCGGAAACTGTCTACAGAAATGACCTTCGGTATCTCTCTGGAACTGTAAGGGTGCCTTGTTGAGGATAGCCGGGCTGCGTTGTGCCCCGGCGGCTCGCGGCGCGAATGTGAAACCGTCCGTCGCAAGCGCAGATGCGGCATACATCGTCTTGAATTATTGTTTATTAGTTTATGTTATTAGATGAAGCGGTTGTTGATAACGACTGTAGTACATAACTAACTGTACTCAATGCAATAAAATTCCTTTCGTAGGTAAACATGATGAATGCGCTGTATATGAGTCTATAATATTATGATTCAAATTCCGCAATATCCAGTACAACGATTAAGGACATTGCAGAATCTTATAGACCCATATAGTAGTTTTAAATAGTGTTATGTAAACCAAAATTACGTTAATCCAGTGTAAATCTAATTCTCCTTGTATACCTAAATCTCGAATAGCATGTAATATTCTGCGATGTAATCGGATTAGTCTACCACGGGTAAACTCGATGAATACGAATCCATTTTTGTTGTTCAAACAAAAAATATAATGCAGGTAATGCGTATAAGTGGTTGTAGCATTTACATGTTTTATTTTGTATTTACAGTGATTGTCGGGGGAAATAAGACGACATATTTATTTTTATGTCTCGTATTCACCCTTAGGATATAGAATATCATTTTACATTCAGTCCTTAGATTTACAAAACCATTATAAAAACAACAGATTTAATAAGGTTGCAAGGAAAGCACGAACATTCGTTTTATAATATCCAAAAATATTTTCACCTTAGACATTTATAAGGAACGATTGAAATCACAATGTCATACAATCGTAATTAAGTAATTAACACAAAACCGCTAGTTTTCATAACTTGCGCCAGAGTCCACGGGCCACACTAATTATTGCGCGCGCGCCTCGGAAATCGCTTCGCTCTCGTTTCTACTAATTATACGAGTTACTGCTTTCCCGATGAAAACGTCGCGGAAGGAACTCGCCTAGTTTCCATGTGACATACTCACCTGTTACCTCTAGCTAGTCTCTGAAATAATCTACATATCTACATTTCTATTATGGTTTAATTTATAGTTGAATAGGTACATACATATAGCCTTCCTATACCTTCCTATTCCCCTTCTTACAGCTATAGTATACACCATTCCTTCAGAATCTTAGATCAAAAATGTAAATATGGCTGTCAATATCAACGGGAAAAGTAAATAAAGAGCTGTCACTTAGAAATAAATGTATGAGATATTTATAATAGACATAATTGATCTAAGATTCTAAAATGAGGTATTGTTTGTTAACTATTTCAAAGCATGTTAGGTACCGCAGCTGACTAAAATATAACTTACAGTAACGCTAATCTATCGTTAATTTTTTTTTGCTCCCGACACAGCCTGTGGCACAATTGGTGAGCACGGAATGTCGAGGCTGCTTGTCCTGTCGGGTGTACACATTTTTGGAGAGCATTTCTTAAAAAATTAGTCGTCTTCAAACATAAAATCAATAGAATAAACTTTTTTTAATGAAGGACTTATGGTACCTATTGCATTACTCAGCCATAATTGTATTTACTAAACACAAAAACCACAGACTAAACCCACCTCGTCCTGGCAACATCATGTCAATGTGGCATTAATTACGGAACCGTTGTATTAATAAAAGTTTTCTTAACAAAGACTTTTACCTCAGCATTTTCCATTCCCTTTAACTTCTTTTAATTTGCAATTTAGTCCGTAATTTGTCAGAAGATAGGTTGCCGGCATACCTACTTAATATACAGGTAGTACAGTTTTTATAAACTGGTCTTCTTTTGCACTTTTACATCGTCTGGCGTTCGTCGTTATTGGTCATATTTTTAAGGTTCATGGTTTAGTCAAGTAGGTAAATACTTTGTTTCACTTATAGTAAACTTTCGTTTATCTTCTATATTCCAATCTACAATAATTATTGTCATTATGGTAACAATTTCTTTTTATATATTTACCTACGTGTTAAAGCCAACCACATGAATAATAACCTTCTCCCTTCTAGATTTTAACTGACTTCAAAAAAGCAAGTTATTTAATGACAACACTTTATTTACCGAGATTAATTTTTGCGCTTTATTCATGATTTTTAAACGACCGAGCTCGGCGCGATTAAACCCGGTAAATAAAGTGTTGTATTATTCAAAATCGCGAAAACCATAGAAAAATGTAAGTTATTTGTAGATAAAAAGTGTGTTAGTTGTTATACTATATTTTAGACTTCTAATTCGATCTTACGAGCTCCAACACTGAATCAAGTTGACCCATGAACTTTATATTATAATGTTCAGCGTGTGTGTCATACTCATAGCTAAGAATTATTGTTACTCACTGTACTAAAAATAACTTACAATTGAGCGCAATTTCAAGACAATTTAGACGTTTTTCACATGTTCCCACGGGTCACTTTTTTATATATTTTACAAAGGTTTCCTGTATTTTCCCCAAGTACCCTTGACACCCCAAGTATTCCATAACACTAATGCGATACATTCACCTCTGTCACTTACAACCAACGACAATAAAACCAAATGACTGCTCATACCGTGAATTTTTCTACAAAAAAGAACTCACCGTTGCGGGCAGGTGATGAGGTAATATTCAAATCTTGTGATTGGCCCATGAGTTACCTATCTATACCTAGACTCTTTGTGATTGGCCGTTCTTGCACGAAAGTACTAGTAAAGAGATTTACTATTATCGTGAAGGGGGAAAACTTATGAGTAGTCAAATGTTTTTATTGTCTTTGCTTACAACCGTGCTCAGCTTGGTGACATCAATTCGGAACATTCTCGTATTATCTGACAGTTTCCATTTTATGCCACGTTAGCCACTTCGAAGAATAATTTAAGATGTTATCATTGGAAAGATTACATGAAAGTATGAATTCATATTAAATATTTATAGGCGATTTGAATGCTTAGTAGGGTCAAATAGATCCCGTTCCCATGAGAATTTTCCAAATTCATGGTTCCGGGTCTCGGTAATCTTGCCTTTCAGATAAAACATGACTTAATATTCTAACCCCCTTACTTATAAACGCTAATTAATGCGCTGCATAACTATGCATCGTTTGTCTTTTACTGTCACATGAAGTTTCAAATTTGACAGACAGAGACAAACGTAACATAACTTAGTCATGTGTAAATAATATTGTATAGGTAAGGAAGTATTTGTTTTAATGCCTTGCAAGCCTAAGTAAAATGTATGCTGTAAATGCAGTTTCCTAGAGTGAATCGTCGTGTGTGGACGAATGCTGAGTCACTTGGTCATGAGAACCGCTGAGAAAAGCGGGTTCGAATCCCGGGTAGCGTCGATTTTTGTAATTGAATTTCTCCTGTAAATTATTTCTGAAACATATGTTGTTTGTTCTTTGATAATTAAAGTTTTATATGCCCTACGTATGGTGTCTTACTTCAAAGAATAGTTAATCTATCTTTCAGAGTATCTACGGCCTTGAATTTCCAAAGGATCGTTGTATTTCACATGAATTACTCTGTAAATAACATCTTTGCTACGTTTTGGGGTTGGGTATGTAATTAACGTTCTCTGTTTCGGCAATAACAATTTATCATCTTGGTTCCAAGGAAGTTGGTGGTGTTATGTTTGTCGCAGCTGATAAAAATCAAAGCGACAGTAAAAGATCGATGCTGATATGGCGTAAAAAACGTAGGGATGGGCCTTAAATGGGTCTATAATTAAGTAATATTTAGCAACACAGTTTATTATTATTTACTGTTTCTCGTTCGATACAAGCGATGCATAAGTTGTTTAACATAGGTACTTAAGCGGGCAGTCGGATCCGCGACTCTCCATACAAACGTCTCCCTTGTTTTCATCCTGAATATCGCCCTCAGAGCATTTTTGTTTTTATTAAGTTTTATATCTTATTTACCTAAATACTAAGAAAATTTTAAAATCTGGGATAAAGCAAAACGTTCCGCAAAATTTGCGTAAGTACAGCTAAACTTAATATTTATTCTAAAAAAAAATGTTATTGGGCAATATTCAGAACGAAAACGGGATGAATACATTTCAAAAAAGAAGAAAAGCGCTAAGCTAGCTAAGTAATATTATTCTACACGTAAGTACCTACCTTATTATACCTGAATTTGTAGGGACAGTTAAAAGAATACCTAACATCCAATTACAAATGAGGCTGTCAAATTCCTCGCCAACCTCTGCCGTTAAGTCTAAGCAGAAGAAAAATATTGTTTGTTGCGAAGCATATTCTGCATCAGCCACAAGTTTGGCGAATGTGAAATTCAAATACATGTTTTATTGAACCTTCTTCTAAGGTCTGCAAATAACAGAATCACGATTCATTATGTTTTGTTCGATACTTTTTTACTTTGAAAATTGTGCTGTATTTTCTATATTTTACTCTTTTCTTCTCTATTATACTATATATCGATACAATTTTTTATTTAATACAAAGGAAATAATCAATACTTTAAACTGCTTATGTGATGATTTTTAATATTGCTTAATTTCCGTAAAATTATTAAAAAATGATTTGAGACTTACGCCTTTTCAGTTTCGTGTTAAAAGCATGAAAACCTTCAATCTAAAATCAACTGTATTACAACGCATCTAAGTAGACGTTGCGCCAACCTCAGTCCGCCGTCTGGCGCCGTCGAAGGTGGACCTATGTCAGTTTTCGCTCCCAAATAATTACGTAATCTATTTTAAATTATATTTCGTATAGATTCGAACTTTTTACATTTTTTCCGGCCAATATGAAAATAATTGTTATATTATGACAGTCATGTCAAATCATACCTACTGTCATAAAACTGTCTAGCATTGTTGTGATTGTTGGTAAAACGTAGTGATTATTTATCTTTGATATTTGATTGTTGTTGTACTAAAAAAAGAAAGACTAAATAATTACACAAGAAATAAATACTACAAAGATAATAAAAAATATAAATAATCTAAGGTGAATGACCATTGAGTCCAAAAATGCCCATCACACTGGTGGCATTACCCCGTTGAATCGCCAACGATACTATTTGTACTTAGTGTTGCAATCAGAGTAACTGTATTTACTAGCAATTTGCAATAAAAAAAGCTTTTTCCAAACGAAAGCTTGCTAAAACATCAAAAAGAAATCTAAATATCGTAAGAGAGGCGAAAAAATAAATCTATTTACCTTTTCCATTGTCAAAATGAAAATTGAGATAGGTACTTACCTACAAGGATTTTGCGGAATTAATATAATAAGTATCTACACTTCATCAAGGTAATGCAAGCTAATAATCGACCATTACAAAAGAGAAAGTAACTCTACCAGGCTGTGGTTCATTTTCTCGCCCAAGCCGCTAAACCGATTTTGATAAATTTCGATTCAAAGATAGATGGTACTTTGGCAAAGGTTACTTTTGAAATTGATATTCCCGCGGGTTCGGGACTATAAAATAAAATAAAATAAAATCTATTTACTCATAGAACTTGTATACCTTTCAAGTTTCATTAAAATCGGATCTCATAGTGCGGAGATAGCTGTTACCGCTCTTAGTGGGAGAATCACCCCACCAATCAAAAAACCCCCACGACAAAAATAGTAAGTTTACACATCTACGGCTCAACAAAGTAATTTTACGTACCTACTGCTCTACAAAGTAATTTTATTTGACCACTAGCTGCGCCCCGCGGTTTCACTCGCGGAAGTGAACGCGTTATCACGGGCGCGGGCGGCCAAGCGGTTGCACTTTTTCGTTCATACTCGGATTCTACTAATTGGATGTCGATGCAAAGTATACCACGACCTTCCTCGAAAATTGAACTATCCAATATTGAAAACCAGATTTCAATCGGATCAGTAGTTTTTAATTGTATAAGAAACAAAGAAACAAACAGACAGACATGAATTTTAAAAATTATATAATTTTGTTCTATTATTTTTCCTAAGTCCACTAGACCCCTTTTTTTTTTAAATTACTTCCAAGTACAGACTTTTTGTTCTCTCTTTCTTTATTATAAGTATAGATAGATATAGATAAGAAAAGGTCAACGTAAAGCGAGCCTTTATTCCCTAGGTGCATAAAGTGCCATTATACACCTAAGTAGGGCATAATAGTAGTATATGCACCGAGGTACTAAAGCCCTGTCTTATATAGCGGGCGTCATGTTGAATCCAAAGCGTACGTATCTTGAGCGAAGCGAAGGAGTTATGTACCTAGAGTCCTGAGTGAAGCGTGGGATTCAAGCGCCCAAGATAAAGACAGGCTTTATTACCGAGGTGAATATTCTACTTTACACATCTACTGCGAGACAATAAAGAGGCTACAAATATTAGAATTTAATTAACAACAAAATAATAGATTAATGCTACGTGTATGAATCTATTTTAGCAATATTTTAAAGGACAAATTTATCTTCAAAAATTCACACGCGACGAGATTTGAACTCGCGTCTCTACGTGAGTGAATTTTTGAAGATAAATTTTCCCTTTAAAATATTTCTAGTAGATATGCCTTGTGCAATAAAAACAAATTATGAAATAGCTCTATATTAATTAAATTTAACAATGATACATCAAAATGACAAAACCAAGCATCGGCTTTAGTCGATGAAATAAGTTGGGGCTTTATATTAACTAAAACTTTTTGCCTTACCCTTCCGTCGAAATAAAAATAGAAGAAAAATAGCACAGTTTTTATTTTTTTATGTGTTATGTCTAGGTGGCCAGTTCCAAGTGGACGTATGCTACCTGAACCTTAGTTCTAAATTTAAATTACTTTATGCCCTAGGTGTATAATATCGCTTTACGCTGACCTTTTTGGTCAAATAAAGTAACTTTGTTGAGCAGTTATAGGTGTGTAAAGTAATTTAAATTTGGAACTAAGGTTCTGGTAGCATACGGCCATTTTGAACTGGCCACCTAGACAAAACACATAAAAAAATAAAAACTGGGCTATTTTTCTTCTATTTTATTTCGACGGAAGGGTAAGGCAAAAGTTTTAGTTAATATAAAGTAAAGTAGAGTATTCACCTCGGTAATTAAGCCTTTATCTTGAAAAAGATAAAGACAGGCTTAATTAATTAATAAGTGCGCTTGATTCCCACGCTTCACTCAGGACTCTAGGTACATAACTCCTTCGCTTCGCTCAGAAGTAAGTTTTTGAAACCCTCGCTGCGCTTGGGAGTTAACTCTAGAGTCTTTCGTATGCTTTGGATTCAATATGACGCCCGGTATATAAGACAGGGCTTTAGTACCTCGGTGCATAAACTAATATTATTTGACCAAAGAGGTCAACGTAAAACGAGTAGTGACTCGCTAAATATCTAATGTGATATCTGGGAAGTAAAATGCGCGTTTAAGCCCTAGGGAATAAAGTAATTTAAATTTGGAACATTAACATTTGCTTGTATTACAGGTATTTAATAATAAAAATCAGACTGGTACATTCAGGCTCTGGGCCAAATGCACATTGCAAACAAAAATAATTGTCTTTTGGCCGCATGGTAAGGTGATAATAAAATGAAAATAGAAATACCGGAAAAAGACGATCAATTTTGGAAAAAAGAGATGGGACCGAAGTTAACAAGTTTTTACATGGAATGCTTACTGCCTGAGTTGATAGATCCACGCCATCCCAGAAAAAGAACAATTCTCGATCCAGATTACATAACCGTCAAAAAGAGTGTTTGTCAAACCTCTTAATCTGAAATTCCATCGAGAAAACGACTACTTCCGCCTATTGAAACCATTCAATAATTGTTACACCACCAGTTCAACGTAGGAAATTGGAATTTCATGAAATGTAAATACTTAATTATTTGTAAATAAAAAGGAGTCAGTTTTATTTACAAATGAAACTTTTAATGCAAGAGTAAATAGTAATAATATTAAAAACCTATTTGTGAAAACTGTAAAATGAAAAAAATAAGAATAACTCCATAGTTTTTCTGTTCGTTGCGCTGATATTTTTGTATCACAACATTTTTGATGAAGTTGCAACAAAACCAATTTTTCATCTCTCCCGTTCGGAAAGTTTAATTTTCATGGGTAGATATCCGGGTTGAAAGTAGCTCATTTCATCCCTAGGGTGGAAATATAAAAATATTTTTTAATTATTGCAACTATTTGACAAATTTTAAGGGGTATTTAAATAATTAAGTAGCTCTCAAATTTTGAAAGGCCTCAAATTTAAAGTAGATTTAAAATTGATTAAAATTTGAGGCCACTTAAAATTTGAGGGAAACTTAAATTATTAAGTAGCTTTTAAATTTTGAATGGCCTCAAATTTGAATTGGATTTAAAACTGATTAAAATTTGAGGCCACTTAAGACTTGAGGGCTACTTAAATAATAAAGTAGCTCTCAAATTATAAATATGAGGCGCCTTCTATTTTCTCATAGAGGGTAATAAAAAGTAGAGTGTATCACACTACTCTAGAATCCCTCACTTCGCTCTGGATTCAAAAAACCACCCTCACCGTAAAAATATTATTTTGCTTCATTGTAATACAATCTACTAACTATTCTCATAGTGGGCGATGAATATTTTTCATTCGGAAATAGTATTCGCTCCCGAGGTAGACATTCTAGTATTACGGTATGAATCGCGTTTGTTGCCTCAGATGAGGGAGGCCGGAAGGGCTCCGAAACGTCGGGCTTGTATTATAAAGCCAACAAAACAAACGCGATTCAAACCGAAACACAGTTTCAGCACGCTAGCTAATTGGAAAGTGTATCAAATTGAATTTGCAAGATTCCGCCCGGACTCCGGACAGACAAACTAACAAGAAAAGTGAGAATGGCACGACAATGGTCAAGTCTGTAATAAGTCAAATAGGTAATTGGTCAAGTCCACTATCGACAAGTTATGAATTTTTCCAAACATGCCATTAGCCTGGTCCACACTGTACGATCCACATGCTCCAGAATCTTTTATCCTATTTTCTCCCTCTCCGCTGCTTGAGCGCGAATAAGATAAAATATTCTTTAGCGCGAGGATCGTCCGGTGTGGATGCGGCCGATTATTCCCAGCTGTCCCCTCTAGCCCTGTCCCCGGGGTGACAATTCGTGGCGACTGTCCCCTTTGAAAGCTGGCTAAAGGGGACAAATGGAATTATGTTTCTCAGTTGTCACGGTGGGGGGGGGGACAGATGGGAATCTGTTCTCCCATTTCTACCCCGCATGTGTGTGTTATAATAAAACTAGCTGCGCCCCGCGGTTTCACCCGTGTTCGTAATAAGTACCCTAATGTACCATTATTATTTTAATGAACTTTATAAACGCATACCACTTGCATTCATAGTACAAAATATTACTATGAATGCAAGTCGTAAGGGGTTCGTCGGTTAGGGGTGAAGTTTGTAATGAAGATCTCGAGAAGCTCTATAACTTATGCTAAGAAACTAGTGGTCTAGTGTCAATAGTTTCCGAGATATTGACGGCTCAAGTTTGACAGCTGTCAACCAAACTGATGATCTCGAGGAGCTATATAACTTAGGCTGAGAAACTAGTGGTCTAGTGTCAATAGTTTCGGAGTTAGGTTAGATCGTTTTTTGTTTTTACTTCGATCGTCTTTTGTTTTCCACTAATCTCTTCTATTAACTTTTTTTTCCCAAAAATTTACAAAGTCTTTTTAGTATCTTCTTAGTGGGACTACTTCACCTCTAGAGTATATTAATATGTATGTAGTCGACTCGTCCCAATGTCTAAACTACCGTCCCTGGTCCCAGTTTCGAAGGGGACGACTTCACCCCTAATCCAAAATATTGCTATAAATGCAAGTCGTATGCGTTTATAAAGTTCATTAAAATAATAATGGTACATTAGGGTACTTATTACGAACACGGATGAAACCGCTGGGCGAAGCTAGTTCTATTATAACACCAACATGCGGGGTAGAAATGGGAGAACAGATTCCCATCTGTCCCCCCCGCCCGCCGTGACAACTGAGAAACATAATTCCCATTTGTCCCCTTTAGCCAGCTTTCAAAGGGACAGTCGCCACGAATTGTCGCCCCGGGGACAACTGGGGAAAAATTCCTAGTTGTCCCTCCGGGGAACAGGGCTAGAGGGGACAACTAGGAATAATCGGACTATACAAGTTTTGAAGATACAAAACAAACAACTTGCAAATTATTAAATAAATATTATTGCACGACATATACAGACAGCGCAATCTAGCTCCAAACTAAGCACTGGGCTTGTACTAGGGGTATTAGACCACGAATATAATACATATTATACCTCTTTTTTTTGTAAATACATACATATTATACATAGAAAGACACCCAGATCAGATACAAATATTTATTTTTAAGCATAAATATTTGCACCCGACGGGAATCGAATCCGCAGCCTTCCGTATTGCAGCCAGGCCCGCTAGGAGTAATAGTGTTCCGTGAGCCAGGCGGTCGCCCGACGCACCAATGAGGTCGTATTATAAAATACTTGACACTGGCTACTTTCCAAACGACCATAATCGGTTTACAACTTATGAAAAAATAAATAACAGTTTTGATTTCGCGCGCTTGGGCGCTAGATCAAAAAAGTTGCGATGTTCGAAAGTGCATACGTGTGCGTGTGACTCGTGGATGTAGGGGTAAGTGGGCGGGCCGTTCATGACATATTTTTTATTGGAGCTTCGTCTTAAATTGAGACATTCTTAGGATTTGCACTCGTTTCTAACTTCACTTTGCATTTTTCCACTCTCGCACCAGTTTCGCTGCGCATTTTTCTATTCTCATTCCGAACCCTGAAGGCATTTTCTTCGTGACGACATTGACACCGCTTTGGGGTGAAAATGGCGAAATATCATTTGTTTTTATCACCTGTGGAACTGTTATTTGTGATTTTTCGTATTGTCTGCCTGTAATAATCTGTATACTCCACACAAAAATGATAAGTAATAGGCGTTTCGAGTAATATTCGATTGTTGTTATTACTACATTTTGGTAATTTTATATTATACTGGCTGCGGCCCGCGGTTTTAGCCGCGTATGTCTCGAATCCGTAGGAATATCGGAATCAAAATAATTTTATTATTCCAACACATGACATGTAGGTGTTTTTATTTTGTGTAAATTTTAATTATCAATTTTTGAACGAAATGTTAATTGTTTTTTTAATCTATACTTTGACCATTGACTATATAGGTTGTTTTTTGTCTGTGGGTACATTAGTTTTGGGTTTAGTAATTAGTTTGTTCGTTAAAATTATGAGATTAATTATTGATTTAAATACTTATAATTAGACGAGGTAAGACAGTAAACATTAAACTTAGGATAAATAACTCAGACCCCTTCTAGGTAGAATATAGCCGAAGAGCTATACACCTAACATCTAATGTAAATTTGGAAACAACCGATATTCCTGAATAAATGAATTATGATTTACCCTTGTTACTTTTCGATACTGTAGATTTCTATTGGTAAAAGAATTTTTGAAATCGGTCCAGTAATTTCGAAGCCTTATCATAACAAATAAACGAACTAACAAATAACAAGTATAGACTACTGTGGATTCAACTACTGTTTCAAAGGTTAGCATCGATGAAAAAGGGTCTACTGTAACATGAATTTCTAGCCATCGAAACAATATCCGGTTTCTGAAAGAATAAAAATTAAGTTACCTCTTTTTACGATGAGCTTTACGAGGTTTAATTATAAATAAAACGAGTTGTGTATTACATATTGTATCCTTTTTATATCTCTCTTGGTATTTGTAACACAGCGGGAATCGAAACTGCAACATTCTTCGCAGTCGAGTCCTACTATACTATTACTAGATAGATTCATATTTTACCAAATTATTACAGAAAAAAACACAGAAGAATCATAAAAACAGAAAAAAAACCCTTTTTTATAAGAAATGAAAGAAGAAATGAAAGTTAAAACTTAAAACTAATTACTTAAGTATGCAATGTGCGGTTTATCAGCTATTTTTTTTAAATAAGTATTACGTTTTTTACCTAAACTTATAATCTTACTTATATTATAAATGCGAAAGTTTGTATGTATTTCTGGATGTTTGTGACTTTTGTTACTCTTTCAGGCAAAAACCGCTGATGAAACTTGAAATATATATAGCTGCAGACCGGGAATGACACAAAGGCTACTTTAAATCCCGATATTCGCTCGGGAACGGGACTTATGCGGGTGAAACCGCGGGGCGCAGCTAGTTAAAAATATATCCATGTATTTACACACGTCCTTGTGTAATACGGAACTTACATACGTATACTTATGAACATTAAGATACAAGTCTGTGTTGCAGTATAAGTAGGTGTGCTTATCTTGTTAGCGGCAATCATTTTAGGGGTAGTTTTCCATAACACATTGATATAAAACAAGACCGGGAGTTAATGTTAAGGCGGCGATAGATGATAATTATCGGTCCTTGTCCGATTGCACATAAATGAGCGAGATGGAATTGCGTGAAAAAATCTACAATTTCTCGTAAAATCAATCATTAACGAGGATTAAAATAATATTTTTATAAAATACAATACCTTAAGGATTTAGAAGAAAAATTGATTTATTTTGTAAAACAGGGGTAACTTTGCCTGCATAATAGTGGTATTTAAAGTTATTGTTATTGTTTTTGAAATAAAGGGGACACTACTTGTATCATGTACAATAACATAATACATTGTTTAAAGGTCTATTTGATACCGGTTATGAAGAAAACTATTCAATCGGAAGGGATTTCACATGAGTCGCGTCCTTAAGTTAGAAAAAATGCGTTACCCTTCGTTTACATCAAAACCGACTCGGTCGACTGACATTCTACTTTGACGAATAACTCTGAGGTGTGTGACGTGATGTCGTCCGATGTCTGTCGTGTTGCTGTAAGCACTCTCTTTCTTTTACAAGCGTGTGATTCATACGTCAGTGTTCGGCAGTCGTCGTCCGAGCAAAGTTCGGTCGATGCCGGATTATAGATGATTTATATCAGACCGTCTTTCTCCCGGCCGAGCTTCATTGTCCATTCCTCGGCGAGCAGTCGATCGGTCTGTTGCAACCAAGTGGCGGCCGAGCAATAGACAATGAACCTCGGATCCGACACGGCCGGAAAACGGTGTATCCCTTATCTACGTGAGCCGTTAGGATATTGATTCGACTAACTGGAAAAAGGTATTCTTGGTCGGAAACACCGCGTCCGCTTTTAAATTCTAGACTATTCACACCTGTAACTAAAAGTTTAAATTCTAGCCCGACATCAGATAATTTGAAATGCAAGTGTTGTTTCAAGTATAGTTTTTTGAACCGGCCATCATAGCAGCAACAGACTTCTTAGCGGTTAACTTGGCGGCTTTGTTCCGGATCCAGGTTTATTGTTCGGATCAACGCGGATTATAATATTAAGACCTGTTTATTCATAAGCTTGCTTTCGACTTAGTAAAAGAGTTTTACATAAAATTCTACGAACTGTACGAACCAAAATAATTATATCGCCGCCGGCCGTCGTGGCCGAATACAGTAACGTAAATTTTAATTTTTGAGTATTCTACTTAAACAATCAAGCAGCTCTCAAGCTCAAAATTTCCCATACTAATTTTAAAATTAGAAGCTGCTCAACAATTTGAGTATCCCTGAATTTTTAAGAGGCGTTTCTATATTCGGGCTGTTAGAAATACAACACAAAGCCTCAAAATTCAAAACACGAAGGCTTAGCTCTCTAAAACCTAGCTGTAATTGAAAGCCTTTGACGTTGCCAAGGCTTCAATCTAGAGGGTTGTCGTCGCTTGTCAGCCTGATTGGACGATACCATGATCAACTCGGCTACCAAGATAGGTATACTATTACAGATTAGGACGTGTTCCTATCTCGATATCAGATATGTCTTTATAGGGGATTGATATGACATGAATGGAGCTCTATAGGTTAACAATGGGTTGGATTATATATGGCTATATTCATCTTTGCTAGGTGTTAATTAAATAGAAACAAAAGAAAATAAATAAATGAATAACTTTATTGTTAGAAAATTAGGCTGTAAACAAGTCGAACATTAAATTAAATATGATTTTTCATCGGTTTTCGCAATGTTGATATGAAATTAAATTTATTTTTTCAAAGCCATGTAATAGAAGTATTACATGGCTTTGAAATGAAATGAGTAAACCGAAAAAGATGTTTCATTCCAAGATAATACTTATTCAATTGATTTACACTACAATTACAACCATAGATACGGGATCTCTGTCTGACATGCAGAGATTCCATAGAGCAAAGAAAGATAAGTCTGTTTTATCAAATTACTTAACGGAATGTCTAACAAAAAACCGTTCTGGCAAGTGAAGTTATTACATATGTTAATAGTATTTCTTTCGCAGTAAAAGTAATTATTGAAGTCAATCGAATTTGATGAACGTGTCTCCATCACGGATTGTCGTAATTTATTCTAGTTAGGCATTAAAAAACTAAGAAGAACGTTTGAACACATGTTTCTCGATCGTTTGGAAATCTTTTAGATTTATGTGTCATGTGATTACATCGTTTTAATACTTAGCTATCTTTGATTGGATATTTTATCTCGCCAATGATAATTGTTAGACTCATTCGACGGGTAGTCTTAACAGTGTTAATAAACAGATACAAATAACAGATTTTCACCGCTAGTAAAAGTCAACTTAATCATGTCATCTTCAAACAAATTTTTTTTTGCGACGTCACTTTATGTTTTACTATCGATGAAGAAATGTGAAAAACAATTCTTCTTTCATAATTAGTTAAGAAAGTCCACCACTGGAAGAATCAAGAACGTTTCCCAATGCTACAGTTGTTTTTAGACAAAAGTTTTCAATTAATCTAACAAACAAGTCTCAAACAAGCAGGTGAAACAATGTAACACGTTGAACTTAAAACTATCGCCGCTAACTTTATCATAGTTTTACCTTTTACATCGCAAGGTATTTCTAACTTGCAGACTTAACTTAACTGCTTCTCCTAAAGAGGATCTAGTCGCTACTTAGTCGCGGAAAGTTTTTATTGTTACTTTTTAGTGTATGTGTGTATTTCAGTAATGTGTGTGTGTTGATTACTTTTTGAAACAATCAACACACACACATTACACATTTATCATCTTTATAAAATTAGTAGAATTTGAAAGAAAACTCGCTTTTTCAGTTTCCGGTTTTTTCAGTGTTATAGTACAATTTATTGTATTTGCAGAAATTCCGTTTCCCAATAAAACCAACATTTCAGCTGAAGGTTTTATTAGGCATACGCCGTGGTCATCGCAGTCTGCTTGCGACTATGTTGCAACACTGATTTTATTATTTACAGCGAAGAAAATAGCATTATAGTTAATGTACCTACCTAGCTTAAAGTGGGTATCCGGCTGCAGTTGATGTTTTATTATTAACTTGTAACTCGCGCTCGGGGTAGATGCTCAGGAACTTATACAAAATGTTCACGTCGTTATTTTTAACAATGCTGTGCTTTAATTTTACCAATTCTTTTTTTGTATTTTTCATAAATTGTTTTACTTTTAGCTGAAACTTTTCCTTTTTTGTAAAGAAATAGGTTAACCTATTTCTTTATAAAAAAAAGTTGATTAACGTACAAAAACTACATAAAATACCTAAATATCTAATTAGTGACAAAGGCAGCCTAACAAGCCGGCTCCCAACGTTCTCGTTTTATTAGAATTAGTAAAAAATATAATACTAATTCTAAACTAAATAAATCTATTCCGAAACAGAGCATTAAATGCAAAATTTATTCTATGGTTTTCCCGATTTTGCGTAATAAAACACTTTATTTACCGGGTTTATTCGCGTTTTATTCATGATTTTTAAACGAACCGAGCTTTCGTCAACTTTACAGTTGGTTTTTTTTCAAGATAGTCAACCTTAAATTCAAATTTGAAAACATCACAATGATTGATATTATGATGTTTTTAAATTGTAGGTTAAAGTTGTGCTCAACTCTTGACTTGAAAAATGAACAGAATAAGCCTTTTCCGCAATTTAGTATTTTTTGGTCTATTAATTTTGTACATGTTCGAGTAAAAAGCAAGTAAAGTTAACTTGTAACCTTTTCAACAAACAACTTTACGAGTTATATGAGAGCAAACCATTCAAAATTATGTCTTGAGATTCGTAAATGATTTTGTCGAGTTTCGTTCATGATTTCTGTATCGCCTTTAACGATATTGAAACATTTTAGTACCTGCATATATAACTTTTTGTATCCATATGTACGTATGTTTTCCCACTCAATTTAAGATTCTCATGTGTTTAAGTGTGTACGATTGACTGCGTGACTTTTCGAGCCAGTATGACCAGTGTTACTGATATATATTCCTACTAAATAATGCTATTAATTGAACAGCATAATTCAGTTTTTCTCTCATTACAACATTGCATGTAATAATATATTTTCATACTAATATTACAAGTGCGTGTCTCATTTGCATGTGAGATATTTACCGATTTACAATCTGATCTATATTAAGTTCTCATGTTTAACTTAAACTATTTTCCATAATTATGGAGAAATATAGGTTCTTGTCTTTTCTTGGTGAAATTGCGAGTTTCGCTAGTATTAGTCTGGCAGATAATGGTCCTTAATGCAGGACGTAAATCGGATCTAATCGTGCAGATAAATATATATATATTTGTGTTTTTATTTTTGTCTTAGGTTTTCGCATTTTGCATAATAAAACACAATATTTACCGGGTTTTACGCGCGTTAAAAAAACTCTATTAAAATAGACGAATTACATCTCAGTCAACGTTGAAACAGCTAACTGTGAAGTTAGCAAAGGCTTCTTTGTAATACTAATAATACCATTATTAAAAAACGCGAGTAAAACACGGTAAATATTGTGTTTTATTATTTGTGGTTTTTTTTTAAAGTAGTCGAGATTTTTTTTAATTTAAAATTTATTTAAATTTGTATTTTGTATTAGTCAGTGAGATTCTTTATAGCACAACACCACAATTAACGTGAGTGCAGCTCACAGGTCTAGCTATCTACTTAACAAGTTTTATAGCAATTGATTTTGTATGATTGAAGTTAACTGTATATCTGCTACTCTTCCATGGGTAATTCTGTAATATAGGATTCTAACAATTACATAGATTGTATTTTCTCTTTAGCATACCATATTTATATCACAAAATTATCCGTGATGTTATAATTGACTACAACGACCTATACCTATATACCTACATATCAATAAAATCAATGAATTTAACTATCAGTTTGAACGATTTTACAACGACATTGCATGTAAAGGTGATAGATATTAATCAAACATTGGAGAGAAACGCAACGCCGCGATGTGGCTCGATGGTAATTAGGAAAGTGACAAGGCAATTACATGTATGCCGACATGTGCGCGGGCGACGGCTTACGCATAATGGAAACTGGGGATTAAGGTACAAGATTAAGCGAAAAGAAAATAAGTGGTTTTAGGTTTCTCACTGTGTTATGTAACATCCTGTATAGATAGTATGTAGGTAACAAAACATCCGTATATCGCGGTCTAAATCAAAATACTTTTAACGTAGAAAGTATTTTGATTTAGACTTTAGATATTAAAAATCAATATCAATAACTAGAAATCAGGAACAATATTGGGTTGAATTTAAATAATTGTTGTGTTTATGCGTCAAGAAGAAGGAACCAAATTTAATAATTGTTTTAAGCTGTCAACATAGGTACTAAACCTTATCGTAATCGGTGCAGTAGGTACCTGCTGCATGAAGATATTTCTTTAGTAAACTCTAAAACTTTGACATTTAATAGTATTAAACTACTTTAGTCTTAAGTTGAAACGACGGAAATCCTTCTTTTCTGTCCGAAATCTAAAATCCTTCAAAAATCTAAAATTCTGAAATCCTCCGAAAATCTGACTTTTGTAGCTCTTTAGCCAATTAATTATTTAGAATAGTTTATAAAGTGAATTTGTCTAACTTTAGTATAAGTTGTAAGTTTTTTATCGCCCATAACTCAAGTCTTAAAACGCTAAAACAATAACATTACGTCTCTTTCTATCGTTTAATCTGCTTGAAAGTTTAACAAAGTATTTTGTACAGTCGCGCGCGAAATTGTTTAAAAGCATAATTGTATTGATTAAAACTAAATGGGCTTGTTCGGAAATGAGAAATAAAATGTTCATTGTCGTGTTGAATATTGAATATTCATTTGCTTATCGTACGCTGTTTATTTATTTGAGTGCATTGGCTACATTTTCGAGCATAAAGTGTTGAGTGCGATTTTAAATTAATTCGTTTCCATACATTGTCGTAAATTCGCAGCTGTATTTATATACCAAAATAGTAATGAAAATAAATAAAATAAAAATTAAGCGTTGTTTGATTTTTTAAGTTTCAATTATAAATCTATTTTTAATTTTGTAATTTCAGAATTCGTGTCCATATATCATACACAATTACACAATTATAGTACAGCAGAATTTAAAAGTACTTTTATCTACAATTATACTGAGATAACTGGAGCGCATCGGTAATCAGGCTGAGTCGTCCACACAATATCAATCTGAGTAAAGTTAGCTGAGGACTATGGTTATTGTTTCACTTACTAACCATTCCCCGATCAATCACCCGACTTTTATACAAAGACTAAGGTGTAGTAGATATTTTGTTATAAATAGACCGGTTAAATTGTGATCTACAATATTACAATACAAGACTCTAGATGGAGACTTCGACGACCTCTGTGGCGCGTCGGGCGAACGCTTGGCTGCAATGCAGAAGGTTGCGGGTTTGATTCCCGCTGGGTCCAAATATTTATGCTTAAAAATAAATATTTGTATCTGGTCTGGGCGTATTTTTATGTTGTATGGAAGTAAAAACATGCAATTTTCGTTGAAAATAAACCTAGGATTGCTGAGTACACGTTTTCGCACTTAAAAATTATTTAATAGCTTCAGCTAGAATTAGTAGGTACTTTCATACAAATGGAAATGGTTTTTTTTATTGAATGTCCTCTCTAGAATTAGAAGTAAGTAAGTATATACATTTTGATTCTATCCGATATTCGATTCGTGGCGTGTTCGGTGGAAGTTTAATCGATGCTTCGCGTGCTCGTAACGTTACATATTCATTGCCGTTTTTGAAACTCATTCAATTTTATTTGTTTGCGGGGCTGCACTTTGCACGTAGTCTCAATATTTACAATTACCTTTGTTATTATTGACCCCTGGTGTTTTAATTTCGAGATATTCCTGTGTAGAGAACGTCGTGTTAATTTTTCCCTATGTTGCTTGTTACAGAAGTGACGGTGACGTATCGACGCGGCTTGCCAGTAATCACGGTGCCACTGCCGTCTCGTCGCGAACGATGTCGGTTTACGCTAAGACCCGTCTCGCAGACTGTCGGAGATTTACTTGAACAGGTAAACACTTTTGTTTGTCATTGTACATTAAAAGGAGATTTCAGATGTTCTTTAAATATCAAAAAGAAATTAATAATATAATTTATAGTTAATACTAGCATATTCAAGAAAAAAGTATTTTTATTATTATAAATACTCAAAAACATATTTAAAATAAAAAGCAACTTATTCAAATAAGTCCAAGTCTTCGTGACTTGGCATGTGCCTAAAATGCTGGCCGCATTGCCACGCTAAATGGCAATGCTTATTTTTTGTGCCAAGTAAATTCCAGCATTAAAATTTAAAATACAAAAATAATTTTAAAGTTTATTAAGTGAAACTAAAAACTTTGAAATTACCTACCTAAATACATTTCGATTTATCCAGCTTCATTTGATTGAGAAAGCTTGTGTTATGGGTTTTGAATGACAAAATACCTATGTGTACCACATGCCACATAAACTTTTAGAATAATATTAAAAGACGTGTACCATACTGGAATTTATTTTTACTCCTTCACAACTTCTAACCTAAACTAATAAATAGTTGAGAAATCAATAATTGCCAAGGGTAATTCGGTTGGAGTTGACAAAACTGCCCAATAGCCTTAGTTGAAAACTTGTCAGAAGTTTGATCGTCTTCGATAATTATAGCCCATTGGGATTGCTCTTGATAATTCACCCGTGGCTGGCTCTAATTGGAGCAGGTTTGAAGGTTCTATATGAGGTAAGACGGTGAGGTAACCTACCATCCATGGTATTTCTATTTAGGGACAATAAAATCCTTCTAATATTATAAAGCTGAAAATTTGTGAGGGTGTATGTATGTTTGCTACTCAATCACGTAAAAACCTGTGAACGGATTGCGATGAAATCTATCTTCTATACTTATAATAAAAGAAGAGAGTACAAAAAGTCAGTACTTGGAAGTATATTAAAAAAAAGTGGTCTAGGAGACTTTATATAATTTTCAAAATACATGTCTGTCTGTTCCTTATACAATTAAAAACGACTAATCCGATTGAAATCTGGTTTTCAATATTGAATAGTTCTATTTTCAAGGACGGTCGTGGTATACTTTACATCGAAATCCAATTAGAAGAACCCAAGTAACCGGTCGGCCGCCCGCGCCTATGACAACTGACAAAGCGTTCTCCACTTCCGCGGGTGAAACCGCGGGGCGCAGCTAGTTTGGAATATACATAGTTGGAGACCTCTAAACAATAACACCTAGATTATTCCAGTGTTAAATTTCGTTTTGTTTTTTATGTATTTGTATGAATAATCGCATAGGTACAGACCATACGTACACAGAGTTCCTATTATATATTTTGTATTAGGATTTATTCGGGTGAAACTAAAAGGGACAACTACTCATATTTATTACGTGATATAACGTATTAGTATTGATTCAATTCCATATAGTGAAACTAAAGTAACACATTGTGTAAAGAGCCTTTTATTTATATTTGTTCTCACTAATAGAGTATCCGCAATATAAAATGCGTTTTTCTTGTTTTCCTGTTCCCTAAGGATAGTTTATTTATATACCTACCCAACGAATGATAAAGAAATAAAAATTAAGCTTTTTAGAAACTGTCACCATATGTCGTTGTATTATTTTTTCGTTTGTTCTCTAGATTAGATGGGCCCGTGGTTTTTTACTTTGTTAGTCTCGATCATAAAATGCGAAGAGGGATAATAATAAAACAAATATTTCTGTGCGCCTTGCTGTAGGTACAGAAATAAAAATAAAATAGTGTTTCAATAGAATCTTCTAGACTTTTCAAGTCAGAAGCACTGACCCAATTTTTATCCTGTAGACTGTATGTGTATGTACTTTTAAGCCGTGAGTAATGCTAGTCCTAACTTTACGACACAAATCTACGAACTATCGTAACTTTTGAAATAAACTAACTTGATAGGAAACCTATTTTCCAACTTTTAATTGTACACTCAAAATACAGATACGTCACGTCAGTCTCCAAAGGACTTACGTGACGTATCAGATGCATATTTGAAGCTTTTATTTATTGCAATCGCATTTCAGTTTATTAAGGTTATTTTGCATGAAATAACTAACACTTTAGATGCTTTAATGATACTCGTATCAAGCAGAGTAACAAATAATTGCTAAATCGGTATTGAAAATATTAAATTTAAAATGGTAATTCTAATCAAAAATTTTGATTTTCATAGGATTCACACAATAAAAGTATGTAAGCACTTGAATACGTATTATAACTGTAGCATTTAGTGTGGCTTCGGAACGCGCCCTCTGATGAGAAGAAGCCAGAAAAAACTCATGGGGGCCCTCAGTTCTTTTCAGATGGTATACCTTGAGGCTTACATCTGAGTTCTAAATCCCAAATTTGATATGTCAGGTGAAACTAGAAGATCGTGGCGTGGAACGGGCGGCAGCGTTAGCGGCTGACGAACGTGTGCGCATCGCGGCCAGTGACACCATCGAGTCCTTGCTGGAGACAGACTTTAGACTCATCATCAACGATACAGAATACTACGTAAAGACTCCTGCACAGGTCAGTAGTTATTTAATCTATTTATCTTATACAGGGTGAACTATTTCTATGGGCTTTCAGGGGGATATCGTAAACTATAAGAGATAGCGAAAAATGCTGAAAGAAGTTTATTAGAATTTGAAAAAAAAAACCCAGGAATGGAATCTGGTATTTTTGCAAAAAAATAACTCCCTATATTATTGTACCGATCGACAGTATTTCTGATGGAGATCAAATCCTGGAAACAAACAGTGTGTTAAGTAAAGTAGGCTATACTATCTATTTTTCATAGTGAACATTTATTTTTTGGCCCAATTCGGATAAAAATTTGCATAGGAATAGTTTAAGTTATAGATAGTAACATAGGATACTTATGATCCCGATAATCCTGCGGAATCGGGACTTACACGGGTGAAACTGCGGGTACTATGTAGTATAATTTGTGGTCTTAATTAACTTTGGCTAGGTTTCGGGGTGCTATTGCTGCGAAGACGCAATAGGAAATATCAAAATCTTCAACAACAATGTAGTATCAAAGATAGGCTATTTATAGTTGGACACAGATGGATCATCACATCTATATGTAGATCACTGGAGTACTGAGTCTTTATAGGTACTCCACACAAAACTTTATTCATTGCGGATCCTAATTAAAAATATGAATGAAATATAAAGGAACTCATGCGTTAACAAAACCACCATAAAAATTGTTCAAAGGCATTAAAACTTAACTCAAACGCCAAAAAGATGGCATTTAATAAGATAAGAATCTTTGCAATATGCACAAAACTTTGCAATAGCCTCAAGGCTTTCCTTTTAATACTTATAATAACTTAACAACGCTTCTCTTAGCTTTATTATCTTTCGTGATACCATCTCTAATCTGCACTGGGTACTGTCTTGGTGTCTCTTTTAACGAAATAAAAGGCTTTTGTTTTATAACTCAGTCGTAAAGAGGTCTAAAAAATGTTGACTTCTTGCTCTATCCCACCATATCCTATCGAGCTAGGAACTAAAGCTGAAATATACAGTCCGTACTTTGACTTTGCTAAGCAAAAACTTTGAATTTTTGGAATTTATAAAGCGATCTTCGCAAATTTCGCAACTATCCAAAGTTTTTGATTAGTAGGTAAGGCTGAAGTTTAGAATGTAAACCAATAAAAAGTAATGAACTAAACTTCGACTATGAACTTTTTATGTTATTCGTATTTTATTTACAAAATGAATTTCGACTACAAAGTGCAATTCAAAGTTTATGCTTAGCTTTTGCTAAGCTCAGTCTGTCAGTCAGTCAAAGTCAAAGTACGCAATATAGATCTCAGCCTAAGTGATTATTTTGTTGCTCGAATAATAAAAACTAAAGCCGATTGTATATAAAATAGAGATATAGATATAGAGATAATAAAAATAAGATAGAGTTATCTCTAGCCCATGAAATTTAAACCGATTTTTCGGTATTATTCGCATTGGCTCCAAAGTCTTCACATCGCGAAATCTAGTTAATACTGAAATTTAATTAAGTACAAAATATACTTAATACACCTTCAATCTAACTACAAAACGATAAGTCAAGGTATGTCTATTAACCACACCTTTGTCAATAGTTGAAGAGCTTTGTCCTGCAATATATTAGCACATTAGCTTGATTGATATTTGCCTCGAACCAACAGTTCGATCTGGTGTATTCACGTGTTGCTTACATAACCTACATGCAATGATTAGCTCTATCAGGAGTTAATTAAATTGAATTGAGGTTACTAAATATTGCTTCACATCTGAGCAATGTTCTCGGTTGCATCCCTCATCAGGAGCCCGAGGTTCGCTAATACACCAAATTACTTAGGGTAGGCGCAGTAGGTAAGTCATCATTTGCTAAACCTATTGCAAATAGATTTGTCAATATTTTTACGATCAGCCTGAGACCAACCCTCCTAGGGAGCAAGAAGTTTATCCGCCCCCGCAAGGATTGCTAGATCCCTTAGTCACCTTTTACGCCACCCATGGGGTAACCCTATTCTATGGCGGGACTACACAGCTGGTGAAGTAATCTAACTATTCTTATTATTCATGAAACATTTATTGTCGATGGTTAAAAATATTTTATCCCTTTCACTCACGACAGATGGTGTGAATGATGCAAATCATATTTTTTACTACCTATTTGTAGGGAACTTTGATAGACGATTGATTACGATATGAGTATGAAAGTACGTAACAAGACACCGATTACAGAAACGCTACTTAAAATTTGAGGGCCACTTAGCAATTAAGCAACTAAGTTTAATTGCTATTTAGTATTCGGCCGAAAGATACAGAGCTAATATGCTTGAAACAAGCTCTTAATTCTTGTTTTGGTGTTAAAGTGTTATGTTTTTTAGTGCCGTTAAAATTTAGTTAGTCCGTTTTAGCTTTATATTACCTTTTAACACTAGAGCTAGATAGTCGTTTTGTTCAAACACAAAAACGATTATTTTTTATGCTTTTTACTGCAGATTATTTTTTCACAGCGTATTATTTTTATTTCATTAAAATAATATCTGCATGCAAAACGTTTTTTGCATGCAGATATTATTTTGCATGCAGTCAAACAATTCTTATAAAATTCTAATACTAGACGTGAGTCATTTTAGATACAAATGACTATTATGTACCTATCAAGCTACAAAAGTAAATAATCGAAATGTGAACTAAAAATTCGAATTTTTACTAGATTTCTCATAAATTTCAGTTCAGCTAGAATTTTTTTGTTTTTAATTGTAAAAGAAGATCGAATAGTCCAAATTTGTTTTGAAGAAATGCTTTCCAAAAATTGCACCCGGCACGACTTGAACTTGTAACCCCGACATTCCGTGTCGTGCGCTCGCCAATTGCGCCACAGGTGCTTGCATGCGCTGTCGTTTACAATTTAAACTTTCTAGTTGAACTGAAAATTTTGGAAAATCAGGTAGAAATTCGAGTTAATCAAAAATCAAATTAATTTTTCAAGTGCAGGAGATACCTTAAAAATTAAAATCTAGAATATTACTGTTAACAGAAAGATTTATAGTACTTGCTATAAAACAAAATAATAAAACTAAAATTAAATTAAACTAAAAGTAAACTGTAAAGAATTTTAATTCTAAAAGCCTGCCGTCTGGAGCCTTCTGCTTAAAAACTTTCTGTTCTGTTCTTAAATTAAATTGTCTTTTTCTTAAGTTAGTCTATGAAAAGACATCTTTATAAATTACTTGCGGTCATAATTTTAAGTGCGTTTGTGGGAAGAAACGTATCACCTGTCGCGTTAAGGTCCCCAACTGCAAACACGGAAAGCGTCATTCATAAATGAGCTATTCCCGCTTCCTAGATTAAATTTTATGAATGAATAAATTTCCCTTTCGTGTTTATGGTTACCGTGCATTTACCCGCTGGCACCATTTTATCGCTCAATCTTACTTTTCTTGCTAGTCAAATTACTTGACATAATTTATATTAATATACTGTTGTGAATAATACAAAGTACGGGAACCGTTGATGTAGGTAGAGAAAAGCCTAATTTACATTACGCAACTAGTGTGAAGCATTATAGTAAAATTACACAAAAGTAGTCTTGCAGCAGTTACTGGAAGCTATTATATCAAATAGATAAATAGTACTAACGCGGTGTCTACGCATTTTTTTGTGAAAATGACTATAAGATTATTATATTGCATACCACTAGTTTTTGAATGTAAATCTTGCTTTAGTGTTTGATAGCCGAATAAAATTAAATATTTTATGAAACTGCTGATAATATTACCTAATTATTTATTTGGATTAAACTTTTGTGAAGAGGGAAGGTAATTTATAAATCATTCATTAACATAAATCTAATGAAAGGAGATGGGATAGGTTCACGCAATATTTACGTAATCTGTACCTTTTCTTTGTTAACCTAACACCATATAATAATGTATAATTTTATACGAATTTATTAGCTTACCCTGGTTGGAGACCATAATTAATTTACCGCAAACGACCGCCTACGACCAGTCAATAGGGGAATTAATTTTGTATTAAGTACCTTATGAAATTACTGTTAGATTAGGTACGGTGATGGAAAATATCGTGATTAAATCGGCAAACCTATATTAGACTGTGGACAGGCCAAACAAGTGAAGGCTAATGAAAGAGAAAACGAACCAGTATGGAATTCACATCGAAAGCAAGTGAAGGCAAATTAATGAAAGAAAAAGAACCAGTATGAACTACGTCATTCACAGCGAAGGCGAGTGAAGGCTTATTAACGAAAACGAACCAGTGTGTACGTCATAGCGAAGGCTAGTAGACAAGTGATAACTAGCCAGTAATGTAGACTTTTCAGCGAAGGCAAGTGAGGCCTAATGCTATTTTCATTCATTTGCCTCGTTTACTTTATTTCGTTAGCTTTTACCCAGCACCCTTTAGGACTCAGAAATTGGTCATTCTATCATTTGAGAGTAGGCAGCTGTGGCGTTCCACAGCTGCTCACTCTCGAATAAGAATTAATTAGGTCTACTTTGAGTGGAAACCCTTCCCCCGCTAGAGCAGTTATTTTCGACTGATTTTACTAGCTAAGGTCGGTTGATGGCAAGCCAACTTCTCAAGCCAAATTGATTTTTTCTAAAACATTTGGTTAACAAAGAGATCATATTTGGTGTTTTGAAATTTTTTATATGAATGAAAGCCAAATTGATTTTTTCTAAAACATTTGGTTAACAAAAAGATCATATTTGGTGTTTTGAAAATTTTGAATGAATGAATGAATAAATTCTTTATTAAACACATAATATTACAATACGGACAAAGAAAACAAACACAACTTTAAAAAAATGAAAAAATTAAATGAAGAATGATGATTTGAAAATATTGATGTTTAGTGAAAAATGTTTGGGAATAAATCTTTAAGAATGCATACCAAACACGTACGATGATGTAGTTGATAAAAAAACAAAAGATAGATGAGAGCTACGAGTATCTAACATTAATTGTGATAAAATTAATTTCACTGCTAGAAATTAACTTCTGTTTTACGAGAAGAAATAATTATCCATTGTGCATAATTGAAATTTTAATACTCCGAGCCATTAAACCACTCATTTTTGTCCTCTCTGCTAATAGTTTTATATTTTCAAGTTTATTTTTAAATTATAACAATATAAAAATATAAATTACAGATTTAGTGGTGCCTAAATACCTACATTAGTTATATACTGTTATAGAACACTTTTTTAACTTGTACATTGTACAATACCTATACTTACTGTAAGTTTGCCGGTATGACTTGAAAATAGAAAGTAAATATAAAAATACGAGTACTTTTGACGCAAAACACAAACGGCGTATTAATGCAAATTGATAGTTTTTTTCCACTTTTAGAGGTTAGTTCAAAAAGATTTGAAAACAACTGAATGTGTTCGACGCTCGTTTCGCCCGCCGGCGCCGGTAGTTAGTTTGAAGAATTAGCTTCGATTTTTGCAGAATCACAGAACACCGATATTTTCCTATACAAATATCTAGTAGTACTATAGTAAAGGTTAACCATTGCTGACAAAGAATCTACATTTAATTTAAAAAAAACCATGTACAAAACTAACTTAAGTTCTTTGTGCTAGTATATTAATGTGTGCTTGTGTAAAACTATTCGTTAGAATACATAATATCAACAAAACGTTATTAAAAACATACTGCGAACACCCGCAACTGGAAACCAATGTCTATACACTAAAATATTGTTTTCTTTAATCGAATTCGAACCTGGCATGCCAAAGGCACTCGTTCACTGCGTTTGCCGGAGATTTCAAACATTAAAAAAAAATCAGAACTGCGCCCTGAAGTTGCACCAGAATTTTAAATACAAATAAATTTTCATATTTTTTTTCTCTTACAACTTATTGCTCCGTGTACGTAGTGTGCACCTAGCTTACTTATTAACCCTACATTTATAATGCTATGTTACCAAGCCCTGGGTTACCCTACGCAAATATACCGAGCGAGATGAGGCTTTCCCAAAAGCTTTTAAATAAAATTACGTTCAAAAACATGCAAAATTATGCCTCCCCTTTTCAAGTTTTAAAGTAATAATTTTCACGTCAACGTGATCACTTTCATTCAGTCCATTTTGCGGAGTAATAGCAAAGTTGTTTAATTATTAATGCGCCTTAACACCGTAGCTTACCGGACTTGTTTGGTAGTAAATTGTAACAAGTAATGTAATATGTAGATGATGTAGTGGTCTCATGTGTTTTAGGTATATCTTGAATAAAACATGTATTTTAATCTTTGTGTTATTAAATCTTACTATGAGAACGTCACGTCCGTAAATAGACCGATATCATGAATTCTAATGAATAGTCACATTCCTTCTAGACTATTGAATAGGGGAAATATTGCTGTAAAAGTGAATGACTTGCCTTACTTAATACCTAAGGTAATACTCGTAGAAATAGCATTCGTTTATTAATCCGCCACTGAATATACCGAATTGTTTACTGTCCTATAGCTTTGAAGTTTTGAAGCTAAAGGTATTTTACTTTCAGATCTGCCTGCACAGCACATAACGTGGACTGTTCAGATTTGCCTGTTCAGTTTGGTCTCTCTTTATATACATGGTGGCTTTTATTGATACTCGATACCACTGTTTTATAGAATTAAAGAGATTCTTAAACTTAAAAATATTATACCATACCGGGATATTTACCATGTATAAATTTAATTAAACACAATATTTACCGGGTTTGACTCGCGTTTTATTTATTAACGGCATTACAAAAGTTTCGTAACTTAAGCTTTCGTAACTTTACAGTAAGCTTTTTCAAGGTTGACTGGTTGGTGTTTTATTATGCAAAATCCTGAAAATCTAAAACAAAACAATGTTTACTTTTTTTTTTGGTAAATACCCCGTCATGTAATAATAGACTTTTTAAATTCACACGATTTGTTAACATATTTACATTTAACGGGTCTTAATCGCGTACTATTTTTATTTTCTTACCTCGACGTTTCGATCATGTTACAATGATCTTGGTCTCGAGGGGACGAGACCAAGATCATTGTCCCTCGATGTCCCCTCGAGACCAAGATCATTGTAACATGATCGAAACGTCGAGGTAAGAAAATAAAAATAGTACGCGATTAAGACCCGGTAAAATGTAAATATGTAATAATAGTGTTTGTAGTGGAAACAACCATGTAAGTTCAAAATCGCGTAAACTTGTATTCCAGGAGCGATTGAGCACAGAAGAGATAACCAGACTGAGCGACGTCAGAAACTTGGTGAACCAGCTGTATGAGGCGCTCAACGTACGGGAACACCAGATCAGGAAAGAGCGGGACATCAGATCTCAGATGGAGAAGCTGACTACTGAACTTCAGCCTTTAGAAGAGGTTAGTGGACCCTTCCATTATAGTCTATTATTTTAGGTTTCCTATTAAGAATGTTTCTAAAAATCCGTATTACTGAATCACAGGATAGGGGGGATATCAGTAAAACGAGTAATTTTAGTTCTATGTTTTACATGAAAATTATGTTCTATGTTTTACGCGAAAATTACATATACAAAAGTCATGTGAAATATCTTATTATTTTAATTCAAATGTTGGGTCTACAATAAAAGGGAGTTGTTCCCAATGAATCATTTCTATTTTTGTCGTCGTTTATGGTCAACACTATTTCCCATACATTTATTACTAGCTGCGCCCCGCGGTTTCACCCGCGTAAGTCCCGTTCCCGTGGGAATATCGGGATAAAAAGTAGCCTATGCGTTAATCCAGGTCCCCAGCTACCTATATTTCAAGTTTCATCGCAATCTGTTCAGTTGGTTTTGCGTGATTAAAGAAACAAACACTCTTACACACATACTCACAAACTTTCAGCTTTATTATATTAGTAGGATCGGATAGGATAGGATTAGTAATAAAGACCTACCATAGACTAAAACATTCTGTTCTAAAAGGGAGCTTTACTATAAAAAACCTACGTCTTATTAGAAAATAAACTCGATGAAAAGAAAAATATGTGCATTTTCTTATCATTCCTTTCTATTTTTATAACAAATTGAAGTACATACAATCACACTTTCCATCTGGATATATTTTAATTTTTATCAAGAGTTTTCCGTAATTTAGAATTCTATCCCAAAGTGGCGACCGCGTTTTTCAGCAATAAAGTACCATATGGGTATTATTACTGTGATCACAACAGAAATTAAACCTCATCCCGCCCATTAAAATGTAGTATTTTACAAAGTCTACCGTTATCATACCACAGTGGGGCCTTCCTCTTTCGAATACAAAGATAATTTCGGGATTTGATGTAGAATTCACATCGTTGTTTCGGTTAGTCCAAATAATCATACAATTATAATTTGAAAATATGGTTTTCCAATATTTAAGAGAACAGAAGGGTAGCATTTCTCTATTAAAACGTATTCTCCGGTTTCCTCCTTGGGTAATGGCACTAGGAGCAAATATATTTGCCGTAAATCCTATAACTGTCATGACCAATGGCCATACATTTATGTGGTTTTTACATTATTAGAATTAGAAGATTAAAGAGGTCGAATTTGTTCTCCCCCTGAAAATTTGTATGTTAGTTCTTCTTTTATCTTATAGAATATAGGTTACAAAGGTTTAAAAGCTACGTTTTGGAATCTCCACACATACAAAACTACTTATTTTAGGCAATACTATCGACACGTACACAACTTTATCTCCACAAGTTTTAACAACACAAATTCTGCTTTGACTGTAGCTGATTTTTGGTCCTGAAAAGTGTAGCGTAAACGTATAATTTTTTCATTGCGGTCATTGATACGAAAAAGTAGATTAGCACATACAATCACAAGCCAACAAGGATTCAAATTTTGTATTTATACTGAAAATTTCATTTGGGTACTTCTGTATAAAATATTTCAGAAACGCATAGCCCTCGAAATGGAAACGACTCGACGTACTTCTGTCCTGACTTGGGTGGGGCTAGGTCTAATGGGGGTCCAGTTCGGAGTGCTAGCTCGTCTCACCTGGTGGGAGTACTCCTGGGACATCATGGAGCCGGTCACCTACTTTGTCACCTATGGAACTGCGATGGCGGCCTATGCTTACTTCGTTCTTACTAAACAGGTATGTAGTTACTGTGTAGTATTCTGTAGATAAAATATGCTCTCATTAGGGGTCTTGTGTAACAATTAAATTGTCTCAAGTAAGCCTCATATGTACAATTGATGGCCTCTGTGGCGCGTAGGGCGTAGGTTCGACTGCAATGCAGAAGGTTGGGGGTTCGGTCCCCGCCAGGTGCAAGTATTTATGCTTATATAAAAATAAATATTTGTCACTGACCTGGGTGTTTTCTATGTATCATTTAGTATGACATAAAAAAAGTATATCTGTGGTCTAGTACCCATAACACAAACCTGGTGCTTAGTTTGGGGCAAGATTGCGCTGTGTGTAATGTCGTGCTATGTATATTTTATAAATTATTTTTGAAAAATAAAATACAACATTTGCAAATATACCAATATTTGCAAATCGCTTGAAGTGTTAGTAATTTTTGTCTACAAATTAAAGAGCCATTTTCGAAAAAAAAAAAATGCATAAATGCTGAGAGATACTTAAGACATTTTTACTGTAGAATCGTTAGTCTGGTTTTTTTTTCTTTTGTTCTAAGAATATAGCCAATCGCTATCTCGTAGGTGTGTGTTAACGAGCTAAACAGAACTTGAACGCGTTTCAGAATGAGCAATGAAGCGATATCTTTAACCGATAACGATAGCAATAATTCTTGAGCTACCTAACCGTTAATACAATACAAGGCACTTATCATTTATTATGATAGATACCTGGAACGAGCAACTATTACAGTTCGGTTACCTGAAATAAATGAGTTATTATTGTATGACATATATTGGTAAGTCAACTGGGTGTAATGCGGCTTTGGACAAAGTGTGGCTTGCTTTAATTTACCCGATATTAACAACCATAGTGATTAAATTAGATTCAGTCGTCGGCGACGCGCCAAACGTATAACACGTCCTTGATCTATCGTTTTTCGTAACTACCCTTATTTCAATAATGTCTCGAAAATGTGATGTATGTAAAAAATCAATTACTAAGGCAGCAGTGGGCACAGAATGCGGCAAGTGTGAGCGTTTAGTGCACCTTAGCACTAAGTGTGCTGGTTTGACAAACAAACAACTAGCGGCATTGAAAGCGGCGGACTGTCTGGACTGGACTTGCCACGAATGTCTGAAGGAACTGCCACGGAGGAACTCATCTATCGTCATGCCGGATGATGATGAGGAGGAAGAAGATGATGATCCTGTTCAAATAAGCACGAAGAAACTGCTGAGCAGCATTTCTGTAGAAGTACACAAAGCAATCAAGAAAGAAGTCAAAGAGTTTCAAGATTCGCTTCAGTACCACAGTGCCAAATTGGATGAGGTTGTAGATTGTATGGAAATCTTCAAAAAAAACATAAAAGATCTGGAGCGCAAAAACTGCGCCCTTACAAATCAACACACCAACTTAGAAATTCGCATCGGTGCAATGGAGCAAAGAATTAGAGAACTCGAACAAGAAAAGCTAAGTAAGTACGTTGAGATCGCTAATGTTTCTACTGAGAACCAGGAAGAAGCCATACAGGTAGTCGAAAATGTCGCCATTAATCTCAAACAGGCAAAGGAAGGAATTAAAGCAGTACGTAGGGTTCATACCCAAAAGGATAAACCAGCAACGATCCTTGTGGAGCTAACAGAAGAGAACGTACAAGAACAATGGATATTTGCAGGCAGATCCACCAAAATCATCGCAGCGAACGTGCATCCTACTGATAAGAAGAACCCTAGCGTTGTCTTTATTAGGGAAGCAATGACCAAAACGAATAAACAGCTGTTCTGGGATACCAAGCAAATGTTAAAAAATAACCAGAACTTCAAGTACGTATGGTTCAAAAAAGGTATTATAAGGGCCCGTAAAGATGAGAGCAGCAAAATATTGTTGATAAAAAATACTGAAGACCTACGCACAATTGCAAGTAATAAGGTCTAGCCTCTTTACCTCAATACCTACACAATCATCTGCTCAAAAATATTGATTAACTACTATGGCTACTACTGATAATTTTCATATTGATGTTCAGGAATTAACCGACTGTATAAATATAAATGATTTTTTGTGTCGTATTCCCAGTTCATTTATAAACCTATTATGCCTACATGTAAATATTAGGTCAACAATAAAAAACTTTTCATCCTTAGAACAGTGTGTACATACCGCCAACAAGTGTATAGATGTAATTATACTAACTGAGGCAAATATTTCTGATAAAATTAGCTGCTTATATCATATAGAAGGTTACCAAATGTTCACAGTATTAAGAAAGACACGCAGAGGCGGTGGCATCATAATGTATGTTAATAATAAACACAAATGTACAGTTAAAAATGTACCCTCTAAGCACTTCGAAAACATAATCTGTAACATCACAACACCATCCAACTACTCTGCATACCTGTGTGCTATATATCGACCACCTAAGTGTAGCAAGAGATTGTTTATAGACGAACTTCAATCCACAGTCAAACAACTAAATTTTAACTCTGAGGTCTTTTTGTTAGGAGACGTCAATATAGATATACAACTAGATAACCCTTTAAAACATCATTATAACAACACATTGCATACATTAGGTTTTGTGTGCGGGATAACAAAGTACACTAGAATAGAACTTTCAAATGGTTGTTTAAGTCGAACGTGTATTGATCATATCTACGCTCGATCCCGCACACAGGACCTATACACCGCAGCGATCGGTACGAAACTGGCTGATCACCGGGCAGTTCTCATAGCTTGCACGGGCGCACCAATACAGGTTGCTCCACATTTTAAAATTTCCTTTAATAATAAAAAATTAAATGAATTGTTGGATGATGTGGATTGGGAAAATGTTTGTAGCATGTCAGATCCAGTACTAATTAACGACTTTATTCACAATAACTTTAAAGAGTGTTATAGTAAAAGTAAACTAAAATTAAAAATCAAAGCTAAATATAAAAACAATTATTGGATAGATAAAAATGTGATTAAGGCGTGCGAACGCAGAGATAGATGTTTTACAGATTGGATAAAAGACCCTAATAATATGATACTCAAGCATACATATAATAAGTTTAGAAATGTAGCAAATAAAATCATACAAAAAACGAAAAACAAATATGTCAAAAATGAGATAAATTTAAATAAACAAAATCCAAAAAACCTCTGGCGTATATTGAACAATATAACCGGTAGAATAAAACACTCCATTGACGATTCACTAAGATCAGCGTTTGGAAAGGATGGTCAATCCGATAAAAATATTGCTAACAACTTTGCAAAATCTTTTGTTGACAATGTTAAGGCTATTATACCTAGTTGTAAGATACCGCTACTAGATAAATCCCAGTACGCTGAAAAAGCTAATGTGACAATGCGTTACCGGCCAGCGAAATCTAAAGATATTGAGTGTATCTTAAAGTCTTTAAAGAACAATAAAGCGCCAGGTATAGACGGCATTAGGGCAGTGGATATAAAACGACTATCGGAAAAAATTAGCAATGCCATTGCGAGGTTAGTTAATCAATGTGTTGTGACGTGTAGTTATCCAACGGCCCTTAAAATAGGAGTAGTACGACCTATTTATAAAAAGGGTAGTCGTAATGATTACAATAACTATAGACCCATCACGATGTTGCCATTGATAGACAAAATAGTGGAAAAATATGTGAGCCGGGAAATATATCAATTTTATAGTAAAAACAGTTTAATAACGAACAGACAATACGGTTTCCAACCACATAAAAACACCACGCAATTACTTTCTGCTTTTACAGACAGCGTCTGTAATCACTTAGATAATAAGAAGCACGTACTTATTGTGTTCATTGATTACAGTCGCGCATTTGATACGCTTAGACATGAAGCACTAATAGCCAAGCTAGAAGACAGTGGGATTGCAGGAAATCTGCTGAAATGGTGCAAAAGCTATCTAGACCATCGACAATTTGTTGTTAGAGTCGGAGAGATGGAGAGTGACAGTACAATTGTGACGGAAGGAACAGCCCAAGGATCGGTTCTGGGCCCACTCCACTATATAACATATGTAAATGATCTAGACAAAGTCATCAAAAGCTGTGAGATATACCAATACGCCGACGATACATGTCTGATATCTGCAGATAAGGATATAAATGAAGCTCTTAAAAAACTTCAATCAGATTTCGACACATTGGTGAAATGGTCACATGATGCTGGATTGGTTCTAAATGCGGAGAAGACGAAATTAATGTACGTGAGCTCTAGCCAAAATAGAAGTGCATTTGTGCCGCTGCTGGTAGCTCACGGACATGAGTGCTTACACAAAAATATCCAGCATGTTTCTTGTGATTGCTTAACTATTGAGGTAGTTAACAAACAGGTGTATCTAGGCTTGGTAATTGATGACAGATTGACCTGGAAAGAGCATATTAATCACGTGTGTGATAAATTAAGAGCAATCCTTGCAAAGTTGTCTATTATCAAATGGAAGTTACCGTACACGACAAGACTCTTACTTTATACATCACTTGCTGAGCCAATCATAGGTTACGGGTTGTCAAGCTACGGGAGAACCTTCAAAAGCCACCTTGACAGTATTTACCTTTTACAACTTCGATTATTAAAAATTATTGTTCCACCTCATATAAAAAGTAAATTTGAAGATAATTACTATAAATTATTCGATTTTTGCAAGATAATACCTATTCACGATAAGATTAAACTAACCCTATTAAATGAAGAATTCTTTAATGATAAGCTTCAAGTACACAGAAAGAACAGTCGTATTGTATCAACTCGGAAGACTACTAGATATAATTTAATAGTACCATGGTTTACAAATCTCTACGGAAAAAAAACCTTAAAATATGTTATACCATCTATAATCAATGATCTTCCACTAACCCTCCAAAATCAATTAACTCCAAAAAATTATAAACGTAAATTAAAACAACATTTTGTTAACAAATTATCTTTTGAACTAATATTTTAAATTCTTAGAAATTCATAAGTTATTTAAATTAAAACATGCTGTATAAGTACATACTCTTTCTCACAATGTTTGGTCAGTGTGGGTTGTATGCAGGGCTGAGTAAGAGTAGTTCGATGGATGTTAATATGGAGGTGGGTAGGCGCACCGTCAAGCGACCGTGTCTACCCACATCTATGTAACTGCACCTGCGTATCTGGTCACTGTTATTGTCGCAATGTGAAGGTACATACATACCTAATTGTTAAAGAGACATTTTATTGTATTGCGGATGATACTGACCTAGACAGGTTGAGTTATAGTTGCGAAACTAAACAGTATAGTTTAATTAAGTGATTGTATTTATAAGTCGACGGCACTGACGTCCGGTAAAACTTCATTTAGTTTATGTGGCGTCTTTCTATGTAACTGTTATGTAAATTACTTATTCAATAAATAAAAAAAAAAAAAAAAAAAAAAAAAAAAAAAAAAAATCTCCAATAGGAGATACCCATATTGTGACTAGATGACGATTTTATGAGTATTCGGTGAGCTGAAGATAGCCACATTTACAAAAATTTGGCAAATGAGTTAACTGTAAAGTTAATCATTAGTACAGGTAAATCACTGGAAATTGACCCTTTAGATGGCGTCTCAATAGAGCCTTAGTCGAAAAATAGTCAGGGAAAAAACATTCATATTCTTGAACTAGCTGCGCCCCGCGGTTTCACCCGCGGAAGTGAAAAACGCGTTATTACGGGCTCGGGCGGCCGAGCAGTTATCAAGCGGTTGCACTTTTTCGTTCATTACTCAGGTTCTACTAATTGGATTTCGATGCAAAATATACCTCGACCTTCCTCGAAAATAGAGTTATCCAATATGGAAAATCAGATTTCAATCGGACTAGTAGTGTTTAATTGTATAAGTAAGGAAAAGACAGAAAAACAGACAGACAGACATGAATTTTAAAAATTATATAATTTTGTTCTACTACTTATTCTAAGTCCCCTAGACCACTTTTTTTTAGTTTACTTCCAAGTACAGACTTTTTGTCCTCACTTCCTTTATTATAAGTATAGATAGTGTATAGATATAGAATAAATTCGCCCCTTGAGATGGGAACTCATGTGGCCTAGTTGGTTAAGGCGCTGCAGTACTAACGCAGAGTTCAAAATACCGTCGCGAGTGAATTTTTAAAAATGATTTTATTCCTTTCATAATATAGTTCTAGTAGATATGCCTTGAGCAATAAAAATAAATTACGAAATAAATGTATTTTTTATTGGAAATATGATCTAGTAGGTTCATATTTTAACAATATGCATTAAGAATAAACATAAGAAAGCATTATTTATTATTCTTTGTGTTTATGGTTTAATTTTAAACTGTCTTTTTTTCTCCAACGTTACAGGAGTACGTATTGCCTGACGTTAAAGACAGGGAACATTTGCTGACGCTACACAAGAAGGCGAAAAAGATCGGATTGGACATCAACCATTACAACAATCTTAAGGATGAGGTAAGATAAATAATGCTTTTAATCAGTAAAATTTTATTACTTACGTATGAAGATGACATCCTTAGAGTTCGTGGCTCGTGGTCATAAAACATTCAGCTAGAGCTTAGTATGCTCTGCCTTATTAGACCACTACACTCCTTTTGCGAATTTGAGTCTGCTGTTGGTTTGGTGCAAACGTATTCTTCGCGAAGTCTGTTCCTTATAATTTTACATCTATACCTATATTTTTAATTGTTACCATCCTACTCGTGATAAATCAATATTTCATACATGTTTGGACGACCTCTGTGGCGCGTCGGGCGAACGCTTGGCTACAATGCAGAAGGTTGCGGGTTCGATTCCCGCTGGGTGCAAATATTTATGCTTAAAAATAAATATTTGTATCTGGTCTGGGCGTATTTCTATGTATAATATGTATGTATTTACAAAAGAAAAATAAATATAAGTAAATAGTATATCCGTTGTCTAGTCACCGTAACACAAGCTTAGCAGCTTACCATGGGGCTAGATGGCGCTGTGTGTTCGTCACAGGATTTATTTATTTATTATATGATTGACGTGGTCGTTAACTATATCTGCCTGGTTGAAAGAATTACAGCTGTATTTATAGACGTGTCTAAGTAATTACTTTGGCTAAGTAATGCCCTGTCTTGTTCTTATGAAGAATTTTCAATGTGACAGACATATTTTCTAAGACAAGTGATTACTAGACTCGTCTATAGATACGGCAGTTAGAGTCTGTCAGCGGGCTATGGAGCTATACTTGGAGTTGCCTGCGTGATAGAATCCGAAATACGGAAATCCCTAGGAGAACCAGTCACCGACATACCTCTCAAAATTAGTAGACTTAGGTGGCAATGGGCAGGCCAATAGCTCGAAGGATAGATTACTGCTGGAAGTAAAAGTCCTCGAGTGGTGACCACGATGTAATTCGAAACGGAGTGTTGTGGCGACACCACAACAGCCTATGAGAGGTCTATGTTCAGCAGTGGACAGATAAGGGCTGAAATGATGATGCTCAAATAATATGTCAAATTGATCCATGTGCTTCTATCTGATGGGATACAGCAAGTTTACCTAAAATTCCAGATTGACAAACTTCAAAAGGACCTGAATCGCCTTCGGGACCCGCTGCAGATCCACCTTCCGACCCTCGGCGAAGTGAAACCAATCGAAGGGAAACGCTCGCCCCTCACCAAGATCAAAGACATGTTGGAGGAAACCTCAAAGAAGATGAAAATAACGTAATATTGGCTTTTCAACCAGCGTCACAAGAATTAGACGCATTCGGAACTGATTGAGGTATTTCTGAAGATATTTTAGATCGAAATTCATAGTTTAATTTGTAGATAAGGTCTTTTTTAGGTTTTCCCGATGTTGGTATGAAATTAAACTCATTTACACGTCTCCGGTTTAGTTTAGTTTACTCGTGATAGGGGGTCTGGAAAGAGATCGAAACGTCGCTAGTTGAAAAATGATGAATATATAAAAATAAAAGTTTCATTTGTTATCGCAAAGCATTTAAAGGTGCTGTAATAATCTCTTGTTATACAAACATACATATAACTGAAGGTAGACACAACATTTTGAATATTAAAAAATATGATCAGGAAATGGACTATGGTAGTGATAAAAAAGTATATTAATGTTGAACCTTTTTCAGCACCTTAAAATCTATATCATAAACTGATAAGTTGACAATAGAACGCATATTGACTTCGAAAATAGGGCTTCAAAGTATTTAGAAGATCCTTTCCATGTAAATTCTTGCCAAGTTTGAAGTTTAGAAATCGAAGTCTTTGCATTACAATCGCAATAAAAGAAATGAAATTATTGAAGTAAACCTAACGCCTCTATACGATCTAACCTAACGAGCTTCGGGTTGTATAAAAGAGTCTTTTGTTATAAAATATCTTCATAAATACAGTAACAGTCCGAGATAGTTTATTAAATAGTTTGTTGATTATTAAACTTTACGTATTTAAATGCTTGTTTTGTAAAACAAATTCTAGTTTCAATGAGAAATCATTATGCCACATTTTAAATACAAAGAAACACAGGAACGTAATAGAAAAATATGTCTCAAATATTCTCAATTCGTCGATTTGTAGTCTAAAATCAGTTAGTCGATTTGAGCACACGATGAGATCCAATTGACCTTTTCTTTTCTCAATAAGTGGGCCATAAAACTAAGATGTAAATAAGTAAAGTTAACGACATGCAGACTGTTTAGCACCGGTATTGTCTATCTAGTTGATAACTGAGTTTGATATGCACTTGGGAGTGCCTACATTGCTTGATATAACGCGGTTATCGCCATTACCTACCTCAAAGCAGCAATGAACTGTATAGTGCCATGTACAGGACGTGTACAGTAAAATTAAGTTATTAATTAGATATATAATACCTGTGCAGATATTAGCTTTTTTTAGAGATTATTATGGCAAGTTTGTTGTCGAAATAACGAAAGTTGTTCATTCGTCAAGACCAAATAGAATAACAACTCATTACTGAATACTGTTGAGTTATGTTTTTTGCTATTATAAAATTTATAAATAAGAATAAAGTTGACGCACACCATGAACACAAAATAGACAGTACTTGTTTTATTTTAAGTACAATGTAAAGGTTATTTGACAGAAATAAACGACTTTTATAGTAAATTTAATATATATTTTACCTATTCAAAACGTCATTTGAGGAATTAACTACGTGACAAACAAAAGTCGCGTACTAAATATTCGCAATCCAAACTACCTATTTGTCTTCTCAAAAAGGCGTAACATTAAATTATAATTATTTATGTTTCCCTCACGAAATCTCGTTTTTAGCTTACGTAGGTAGATAAGAAATGCTCACTAATGAGTCCTATTTAATGTCCTAACTTTGTTTTTTTTTGTGGTGTTTTAATTAAGTAATCTAAAATGGTGCCAACTGTTTATTAGTTAGAGGACCTTAAGGACTCTTGACAGGTTTGACGTGTAGTTAACAAGCAAACAGTGTATTCTGTGATTACTAGTTAATTGTCCGTACCATTATCGTTTCTCACCCTACTGTCGTTGCTTTGTCACGCAAAAAAAAAACCACGAATAGGTACTTTAAAAAAGCACAAATAATTAAAAAAAAACTTTTTGTTTGAAGTTGGGTGTATTTTTTCATAATTTGATGTTTTTCTAATTTTTTTTTACTTCTCTTAATCTTTTGACATGTTTGACGCACAATTAAAATAAAAATTGTTACCAGTTTCACGTCAAGCCAGTAAAGATTACATAAGGGCCTCAAAAAAAATAGATCTGATTTGTTATTGGTTAGAAATTTTATCAGAGAAAAACGGAAATCCTTATATTTATCTTTTTGTTTTAGCGAAGTTATTTTATTAGTAGGTAAATCTAGTCTTTTAGTTGTTTTTTTTTTAATTCGTATTAACATATTATTATCTAATGGCCGCTTTTTAAGTCAGCGTGTTATTGTTTCATTAAAAAGTTAGATACGTAGGTATTCAGAGTTATGTTTTTCTTTGAAATTTCGGGTTTTCTAAAATGGAAAGTAAAATTATTGCGACAATTATCGTTGATAAAAATCATTGTTACAATTTTGTGCCTCGTTATTTGAAATAACAGGGTTTTATTCTGAATGTGAAATAAGTTTACGCTTTTTAAAATGAAGTTTTGACGAAGGCAAATTTATCTAAAATCACTGTATAGTTTTAGGAATTCGTAATAAAAATTGTTTTTTTATAAACTTAATTTATTAAAGTTAGATAGGTACACGCGTACACAAAATTATTTGTCTTTTATAAAACTACGCTGTATTATATAAAATTATTTAGCAAAATTTATTATAAAATTGGCAAAACCCATGACGTTCTGGTTATGGTTATTTGTTTGTTTTAAATGTAGATAAAATTAGTAAAATGTTGCCGAGTTTGAATGATTAAATTTTTTAAATTAATATTAAGATTTTATTTTATACGCTAACATGTCTTGTTTACTAATATCTTCCTTAAAATATGATATTTATGATACTTAATTTAAGCAGGTTATAATTGAATTCGCGTAATGTGTTTTAATTCTATAACACACTGTATAATGGGGTTTACCATGGTCTCTTATTACAGGACCTAAATTGCCCAGCTAATACAATAATAATTAAAAAATACCTGCTGTAAAATTTATTAAGATTCTATATTTCAAGTTTATTATAGTGGTGGGATAGTTTTTATTATAATTTTTTTTTGGCATGGTGTTTTAGGTACTGCAAGTATGGAGACCATGGTATCCCCCAATGTTTTATTAAAACTTTTTACTAGATGTAATAGGTACCTACCGGCTTTGTACTGCTTTGCCTAATACTAAGTACACATTGTAACGACGTATTAAATGTATAAAGCCATAGGTTAAAAATATATTGGCTGTGAAATTTACTCGACCGATCATTTTAGTCCATAGATCTTAAAATTTTTATAGAAAGATAAGTAAGTAAAATTCTGCCCAATCTTGTCTGAAAATCAGCCTCTTAATTGACATACATTATCCTCCTAATTATTTTTAAAGCCTTTCGCAATGCTTGACATGTTTGACAAAAAAAAATTGAACAAATCCGTCAACAGTCAAGTGGTGTCGTGGATGGGCCTCTTAAATAAAATAATAAACACAAACCCCTTAAAATTTCATATTTATATTTAGATAGAGTGACGTCACGCTTATATTAGACTAAGATCCAAAGGTACTATCTCCATTTCATTATTCATACATAATTATAGCACTTACGGCCTTAAACTTACGGTCTAATGTTCTTTGTATATATCTGTTGTAATGTATAAAAACGTATTATAAGTACGCACATGAAGTTATTCGCTCAAATTATAAGCTTTCTCTGTTGTGATTTGCTATTTCGCCTTCTAGAATCTTTCTAATGTTTTCTATTTGACTACAATTTAAATAGTTTTATACTTAGTAGGGTATAAGGAGGAGCCAAGCTTCGTTTGGTTTTAAGTGTAATGTTATAAATATTATTTACTATAGTTTAAAGTTATTTACTAAGTTATAGTTGTCTTTATTCGTGTACTTATGTTAGGTATTTGTTTTATACCTAAAATGGTAGGGAGTAGGTTTCTTGAGTACTTTTTATCGGCCATATTCGGTCGTTTAGTTAGTTTTCTGTAATGTTTTTCATTTGATTCATATCAAAAGTAAAAGCCCAATGTGTTTTTTCAAAACTCTAGCTTTTCATGTTTGTTCAAAACTATCCGATTAGTATGAGCCTTATGAACAATCGGTTAAGTAGTTTTTCCACACATTTGTTTACGTACTAACACACATATTTTTCCAAAAAAATACAAATTATATTTTTTAAAGATTTTAAAACTATTTTTTTGGACAATTTGCTATTAAACTTTGAGTAAAATTCCAAGTTTAGGCAAGAAACCTACTGAATAGCAAGCTACCATCTACTTGTGCCGCATTTTTTGTTAAATGTAGTAGCATAATTTTTCAGTAGATTTATAAAGTAAAATAGATCTGTTATCAGTAGCTAGGTAGCGGTAAGGAAGTAAGGGTGGAATGATGATGGAGGCCTATGATTTCTTCCGTTATATAAATAGATACTTAATGAGCCCGGAGGTCGAATTTTCCAAACAAATGTCATTAAAATAATCTTGCAAAATGTATTTTTTTAACCTTATTAGACAATCTGTTAAACTTATTTGACGACAATTATTAATAACGGAGTTTTTGCCATGTTTTAGTTCATTTTTACAAAACTCTGTATTTCGCCGGTAATTGCAAAAAGCTTTTGCAGTTGCAGTAACCCTGTTATTAAATAATTCGTAAGGAAAACAATCATGTTACTTTATACTGAAAATATTTACTTTCAAATGTACAATCTCGGTTCAGGCAAGTTTAACTGATTATCGGCGCTTTTTCATTACGATGATTCATTTTGGTAACAGATAAGGGTAGAAACCTAGAATAGTAGATGAATACGTTCGTGATAAATTAATAAAGCACCCTAAAAGTGAACGCAGATCGATCCGAGTCGAAGGAGCCGAATGAATCGAATTTTTGTCGTCCACGGGAAACAATACTAGAGATAAAGTATATTTACCCGTGCATTAACATATTTATATTTCCGATGACGTCATCAGATTCGGCCGATTCTGGCGAAGCGGTGGAATTGACCGATTCGCTCGCACTCTGATAGTTGCGTACGAAAACAACATAGAACTTGGTTATTCAACAACTGCTGCTGAGTAAGATTCTACCGATGCGGTCGATTCTTCCGATGCTATCGATGCGTCCGACTCGGATGACCCGCACATACATATACACCTACTGCCACGACAATTTCATATACATATATATGCAATCTGCGTTGTCTTAAATATCACATTTCGTAAAATTATTTTAGCATTAGGTACGTTTACTTACCTACTTGGAAAATTCAAACTTCGAATATCTCTTGACGGCTTCTAAAATATGATTACTTATATAAAAATATGCATTGGTACCTTTTTACCTATTATTTGGTAAATAAACTTACATCTCAATATTTTTCAACCACTTTTTAAAAAATATCCTAGAAACTGTAACCGATATATAATAATAGATTTTTGAAATTATAATACTTAGGTAAAGATTAATTTGATCTATTCAGAATACGTAGTTTGATACTAAATTATTATTACTTATATGATATATATTTACCTAGATTAATTGATTTATTCATTCACTTTTACCTGTTAATTGCCCCGGCGACGATCAAGCGTCAAGCCTCAAGCAAGACTCCATGTTACTTTGTATACAACGAAAGCTTGTCGACCTCTGTGACGCTATAGTCGATCACAGCTCTACGACGTAGAAGATTCGTTGACTAGGTACATAATAAAATCTGATTGCAAATCAGACTGTTTCTGTATTAATCTTGTATTAATACATTAGAAAGTTTAACAATATTTATAAGTATTTAATTTTGTCTACGGTTTTCGCGATTTTGCGTAATAAAACACAATATTTGCCGGGTTTCACTATTTCCAAAATATAAATATAGACACTTATAAAAGTACCTTACTTATTTAAAAAAAACTTGTTACCATAACACACTTTACCGGGTCTTAATCGTGTATTATTATTTATTTTCTTACTTTGACGTTTCAACCATGTTACAATAGGTCTACAATAGGTCAAAAAATCTTGGTCATGAGAACGCATAACAATATGCGATTAAGACCCGGTGAGATGTAACTATGGTAGGTACTTTATTTATTGTCTCGCATTCAATCTTAGATGGATATTAAGTAGTGGGCAATATTCATAACATTTCAACATAATCGCATAGTCCGCCATATATCGTTTGAAGCTTGCTAGTTTGATCGTGGCAGGAGCCTCGAATTGCCAAAATTGTACCCTTCCATTAATAACATTTTTCTTGTTGACTAACTTTGTTATCCCTTTGCAATTAATCTTTATTATTAATACCTACCTGTGTAAAATTATGGAGTGTTTCTGGCCAGTGGGGAATGGTAAGATTACGTAATGGAAACGTTTTAATAACCCCGACTCCTTATTAGACGTATTTTGATTGGAAAATGCGATATAACGTTAATTAAACTTAAATAACAATATCTGCTCCCTGAGACATTTAGTTTGATAAATGTGTATGGCGTTATTTTAGACTGCATCAAAAGTTGTCTTCTAAAGTATTTAGCCAATCAAAATCCAGTCTAATCAAATTTTGCATTTTGTTAAATTTACAGTCGTGTTGTTCAAAATAAAATTTTCAAATGAATTCATTTGAAAAATAATTAAGTTTACCAAACTTTTTATTCCTATTTCCCACTTGATTTTTACGCCTATCGCATTAATTTGTTAAATTAAAAATACAATATCAATAACCAAATTCTTTATTAGTTAAATAAATTAGTTCTAAGTTACAAGTCTGATAGTTTGTTTTCGAATCTCATGGGTCAGGGTTTTTAAAATAGCATGTTACGTTTTATCTTTCTCTAAAGCTTCAGAGGGGGATATGGGTTTGGCCCCGAAGGGATACAGGTCGATGCTTTGAACGTGAGCTCGGACGGAGACGCCCGGAGGCACCCCGAAGTAGTCCTCGCCTATATTCCTAATGACCGTAGTACCCTGTCTACCCTTGTCTACATTATATCCTACGGCAAACTGAGGGTTATTCGTATCGTAATCATCATCGTCGTTATTTGATGGCTGGGAAGGTTTTAACGGTACATAGGGTTTCTTCTGCGGTCTATAAGGTTTGCTGGTAGGTCGACCCGGCTTGCCTGCAAGGGTTTTTCATTTTAATTATCTCTAAACTTTGCTCATGTGCTAGGTGCGGTGCCGAGAGGTGTTGGTGTAATAAAAACCAAATTGGTCGGTGAATACGTATTTATTGCGTTCAAGCAATTATAATAAATAATTTTGTGCCACAAGTTTGCTGAAAGCTGATTGATTCGTGATCTCATGCTCGTGCTTCGTTAGTGAAGAGATTCGAGTCGGAATGTCTGTGAGCTGTCGATACAAATGGGGACGGAACAGGCCACAGACCGAGTATTTGTATAAACAAGATCACAAGATCAATCACTGGCATCTCGGTGTTAATTATCACCTGGTCCTTTGGTGGGTTTGGATCCATAACTGGACACGTCTTCGTCGACATAGCCTATGTTCTGGTCGCCACCTTGGCTGTATGTTGGTTGGTACGAGTTGCTATTGTCTCCGCCTGCAGCAACCAGTGCAGGCTCAGAACTAGGACTAGATGGACCGGCTGAATTTTGTTCAGAACTATCACTGCTCGGATAGGGAGGAGGTTTGACGTGACCTGATGCTGCTGTGCCTTCTGGCCCTGTGAATACAATGAAGTCAATCTTTAGGAAGCACTGAGATTGCTATCGGGAGTTGAACTTGATTCCAGGGACATCCATACTTACGCTTAAACACATCATCACTGCTGATGTGTTCATCGCTACTGATTGCTGCTCCTCCACTAGGTCCACTGGGTCCACTAGGTGGTGAATATCCTCCAGAACCTCCACTGGGTACTGGTGAGTACCCTCCAGCTCCACCGGCGCCGACAAAATCGGGATCGTATTGGCTTGGAATTGTCGGGAAATGCGAAGGTATGTACGGATCATTGCTACTCTTAACGATGCGGTAACCAATCCCTGGTCCGGCTATGTAATTCACTGTTCTGTTTGAAGAGAGTTTTCGATAAATGTTGTGTATTTAATCAAAGTCATTCAATTCGATGAAATTAACTTGAATATAATTTTACCTTTGAACTCCTTTATCGTCGAGGAATGTGTAAGACCCTCTGACATTGCCTTTGGAATCGCTGCTCTCTGTTCGCCTTTGATCAGGACCAGCTGATATGAATCTGAAAATTTCGATGTTCTTAGCAATTCACCAGAGGGTTTATATTGTTAATGTTTTGTAATAAAACACAATATTTAGGTACCGAGTTTAGCTCGCGTTTTATTTATTAACGGCATTATATCGAGGCACGTACCAACCTTTCGTTAACTTTACAGTCAGCTTTATCATGGTAAACAGCTTCCGCCACCATGTCAATGAATCAATGATGTTAATAAATAAAACGCGAACTAAACCCGGTAATCGCGAAAACTTAAGAAAAAGTTGTTTTTTTTTTTTTTTTAGATTCTATAACCAACCTGTACGATCCATCCAGGCCTCTTTGTACAGCTGTACGTCCTCTAGGCCGAAGCTCTCCTCGGACTAATGGAGCTCTGTGGAAAGGTGATCCTATACCGTTGGGCTTATCAGGAACAGCTGAAGATACGTGGAAGCCGGTGTCGCGACCGGCTATGTAGGATACGTCGTGGCGTTCACCAGCGTCGTCTATGAAGGTGTATTGACCTGATGGATAGAAGGTTAGTGCCTTTATTTTTGTATAATTGGTATGTTTAATGATTGCTTATTTATATTTTCAATAATTTTTGGTAATTCCTGAGAAAAGCGATGTTAGTTCAGGGTCCTTAAACTTCTTTTTTACTCTAGCGATCACGACGTGCTAGGATAATCTTGATCTGTGTAATCTTACTTCTTACCAATATTATAAACGCCAAAGTTTGTATGTATATGTACCTATGTCTGTATATTGTACGTGACTTTGTTACTCAATCACGCAAAAACTACTGAACCGATTGCGATGAAACTTGGAATATAGGTAGCTGGAAACCTGGAATAACACATAGGCGGCGGGGTGGAGCCAGTCTTCTCACATAATTATGTTATGTGTGACCTCTATATCTATTGCTTACCTGATATGGATCAACGTGATTACTTTTAGTATGTTTGATGGAAGTATATCTATTCGCTTTATATATGTGCCTTGCATTACAGTGTTTAATACCTACATACCTTTAACATCTCCTCGGCTGTCTGCATTCTCGTTTCTAGAGTATGTTCTGGTTTCAAACTTGAAATTGTAACTTGGATCTTCATTAGGGTCGAAATATGGATCATCCTTGTTCCCTATCGGACCTCGAGGTCGTTGGTCGAGATCCAACTGTCTGTGTACGTTGGGACCTTTAGGACGGAATCTAGGAACAAAAGCAATAGCTTTTATAGTAAAGTTTTGTCGATTGCGATGAAAATTGGAATATAGGTAGCTGGAAACCTGGAATAACACATAGGTTGCGGGGTGGAGCTAGTCTTCTCACATACCGTGTCACGAACTTTTAAATTGACATAGTACAGGTATGAGTTCGACAGTACCAACGTTAATTAATAGACCTGTTAGAAAGCATTTGGCTTTTCTTTATTTAGTATGTGCTTTATCTGCTGACTTTATTTTCCATTGGTTGTTTTCCACGGTTTACAGTTTCGGTTTCAGTAGGTTTTACGTAGAATATATTTTTGTCGAACAAAATTTGTTAGTCAGATACCTTTTTCAAAAATGGTATTTGATGTGAAATAACATTTCCTAAATCAATTATTGTAACTTACCCTCTAGGTCCTGCGGTGTAAATGACCTCCTTGACGGTGTCTGTCGCAGGATCTTTACCACCGAACCTTCCTCCGACAACACCATTTGTGCTCCCGTGTGCTAAGTGATACGATTGTCCTCTGTCTTTGTTTGCGTATCTGAAATCAAATAATGAAATTAGTAGGGAACTAGAGTTGTTTGTAAACTGTGTAAACTGCCATATTATGTATTCAAAATTTTCGAAATTCAATATACGATTTTAAACTAGCATGGTACTCCAGTCTCGTGAACAAGCTGGTTGAAATTGCTAGCGAAATATCAAGCTCCGCGACTAAATTATTAAACATGGTAAACACCCCGTTAATAAGTTATCCATAAAACCCGACCAAGTGCGATTCGTAGGTTATATACGACTGTACTTACGCGACTTATATACGACTGTATACTGAACTCTCGAAAGTGGGTCTGTAATTGATGACCAGCAATTAAAGACCTTCCTATTGTATGGGTGCTCATTGAACCCAGATGCCTACTTTACACTGGATTATTATATTTTGTATGGGGGCAACTTTTAATTCTTGACTACGACCTGTCTTGGGTAACAGGTGACTTCAATGAGCCATAATAAAGAACACGGTTTACAAACCTAAACATAATACAATAGATAATACAAATAAGGGTAATCTGGGTAATATGACTGTAGTCTGAACCAATTTCTAGTCACAACAGACTACATTTACTAAATATTTTATCAAATTGCACTATTATTTTGAAGTCTATTAATAATTCACTCTTACATAACCAAACAAACCCAGAAGAAAGAAAAAATAAATAAATTCTAATTTAAAATTCTCCAATTGTTTGTGTACATTTTATTAAGTAAATAAATACTATATTATATTCAATTCTGTACGTAAGCAGCTACTTAATTCATAAAAAAGAATAGATCCTCCTTTTCCGGTTATTTTGCATTTCACTTTGCATTTTTATCAGATTCTGTTTACCGTAATAGTAAAACCCTTTCTAAAATAAACACTTACTGATAAAATTTAATAAATTTATGCCTTATAAATGTATAATGCTTTTTGCTATAGATATTAAAAGTGTTTGTATTTTAGATAGCTTAAATTATTTCTTTATTATAATAATTCCGCAGTTTCACCCGCGTAAGTTCCGATCTCGTGGTAATTTTGGGTTCAAAAGTAGTCTATGTTACTCCCCGATATTGTAGCATTCTATTGGTTGAAGAATTTTTGGAATCGGTTCAGTGGTTTCGGAGATTACCCCAATATACATACATAGGTACATGTAACCAACGTTACCTCTTTATAATATTAGTATATATATAGATGAATTAATTATTACCGTTTATTTATTTTATGTAATTAACTAGCAGAATCTCGCGGTTTTAATCTCCTAATTTCCGATCCTGTCATCTCTTAAAGAGCACCCCCTCCAAATTTCATGTCTCTAGCTAGTTAAGGCTGTGCGTTGATATATAGGTCAGTCAGTCAATCAGTCAGGGCTACAAATTTTATATGTAAAGAAGATTGTTAATTAATCGCTGGCTGTAACAAATACAGTTTGTTGCTAGACCCCTTGCCGCGCCCGCTAGGGCGGAGCTATAAAGTTAATATTTTCTTAAAGTCGGTACCAGAAATAACCTAAACCTAAAAACATTTCATTTCGTAGGTAGTAATCGTCTAGATCGTTTTCCAGATACCTACCTATTACCATTTTCGTAAAGTACCTGTTTTGAAAATAATTGATGATGCTATCATAACAATCAAAGTTATGATAAGGAATAATAACACTGATTCTCTATTTTAAATATATTTCAATAAATTAATCACTAATTTAAAATTTAATTTACTAATTTCAAATAAATTTCACAAACTTATGAAATTATATGCCTTAAGTTAGCTAAATATGAACACAAAGTTTGCTACAAAGTGTTAATATATGCACATTGTACCTACAGCATACCTATTACAATTAGAGATGCTATCAGTTAATTCTCACACTAGCAGTCAAAGATTTTATTACAATAATGAATACGTTGAACAGAAACACTACCGGTAATTCTGTAATTGCTTAATTATGCTGTTTGTTATTATTGTCACAAATTATTTGTTTAAACTGTGTTTTGTTTAATTGTTAATTTATTGCCTTTTGTAATTTGCTTAAGACGTTTTTTTTAATAATTATTTGTGAAAGAATTCTATTTAAAATGAAGAAGGAATTGCGTAAAAGTATATTTATTTTATTGAATTACATTTTAGTCTTTAAATGTAGTAATATTTACGAATGCTTTATGAAATAAGTAGGTAAATTTCGCATTTATAAATTTTGAATAGTTAGGTAAATTTAAAACATAACATTATTACCTGCATGTCACCCTACCGTTGGTACAATTATAACAATAACTATTATATTTCAGACTACTATACTATTACTACATTTTAGATTAAAAAAATATACTCAACTAAATAATTCAATAGGGAATTTCAAGTTGTAGGTTAATTTCACAAAATGTTAGACATAGATAGATCTTGGATGTCAAGTTATGTTAATCTTATCTATTATGAGTTAACTATATTAGTATGTTTTCAAAACACTCGATACCTACAATAATATAGCTATATACATACCATATATACCAAGTCAAATTTTTGAAAAGTTTTTTCCAATTACTACTCACTTACTCATTATTTTTTCAGTTGATCAAAAGTATAACAAAAATTAATTTATTTTATATCAGAATCGTAAAAATCGGGTAAAGAATCTTTAGTAAGGTAGTTCAAACATACCGAATTTGTAGTATACCTCATGGATATCAGTTACATATAATAATAAGCACGAGTTGATGTCTTTTCTTAATGATATCCTTACTCGTAACTAAACTACCGATCAATTAAAAATTAACATCATGTTTTCGTTCGTTCGTTTGTTTCATGCAGAACTCCCTGCAGTTCTAAAATAAGTCAACTTCTGATATTCTCAAGTAACGCGAGTGAAACTAGTTAAAAATCATTTCCAAAATACCTAAAAATCCCTATAGCTTTAAAATAAGTGCTAAAATAGAAACATGAACTAATTTACCCAAAATCAAATGATCCATCAGTGTTCACGTTATTGTAATCTCCTTCGTTTGCTCTCGATTTTCCCGGTATAACCTGAGTCCTTGCTAACGCACACAAACACACAAAGTACACACCATTTGTCCAATACATTTTATCACTATATTTTAACAATCCTATATCATATCAGCACACGTTTGCCGTGTGAGTTTTGAGGTTCAACTATGGATAAAAAACAATGGTCTCTCTTATATATGGCGCTTTAATTCGGCTCCTACTGGAGTCATACCGCGTGAAAATGGCCGGACGTCATTGTTATTAATATTAAGATTCTCGTACAGTTAAAGCGATATTCGTTTTTTAGCTATTCAGACATGTTGGCGTGGGTGAGTGAATTGTAAGCTTGAGAGAATGTGAACAAATAAAAAATCGTAACATCGAAAAGATTTTGAAACACCGCTGTTCGTTTTCTAGCTAAAAAAGGAACTTTTTAATTGCCACTTAGTCGTTTTCTAGATATTCGAAAAGAAAAACTTTAATTGCCATTTATAATGCATCACAAGTGACAACTAAGGGGCAAAAAGTGACTACCAAGGGATACAAAGTGAGCACTACGGGGCACAAAGTGGCAACTAAGGGGCACAAAGTGGCAACTAAGGGGCACAAAGTGACAGTTAAGGGGCACAAAGTGACCACTAAGGGGTACAAAGTGGCAACTAAGGGGTACAAAGTGACCACTAAGGGGTACAAAGTGAGCACTAAGGGGTACAAAGTGATCACTAAGGGGTACAAAGTGATCACTAAGGGGTACAAAGTGATCACTAAGGGGTACAAAGTGATCACTAAGGGGTACAAAGTGATCACTAAGGGGTACAAAGTGACCACTAAGGGGTACAAAGTGAGCACTAAGGGGTACAAAGTGATCACTAAGGGGTACAAAGTGATCACTAAGGGGTACAAAGTGATCACTAAGGGGTACAAACTGACCACTAAGGGGTACAAAGTGAGCACAAAGGGGACCACTATTTTATGCGGCGATATCGAATTTTAAGATCTCTATTTTACAGAAGCGTTGATATAATCACCTGTTTTAATTAAATACTGAAAGTGAATTTCAAGACTACAATAGAGTTTTTCTTGTAATCTAATGAACTTTTCAACCTGATTTAGTGAGTAGAGTTATTGCGTATCGCAGTTAATATTATATAGCTTTTAGTGGATTCATTTATTATAAATTTTAACGACTTATGGTCACTGTGGTACATCCTCTTTTAAGTAGCAAATCAATTTTTAATTTTCATGATTAGTGATTTATAATTAACAATCACGTCTGTAAAATGAGATGGTAGTTTTTGGGTTCCGTAGACAACATGTAAAAATGAGTTGCTTTTGTGTTACCGCTATAACAACAAATACAATACATATACAACAAACGTAATTTTTTGTGATAATATTACAAAACCCTTTGTCCGCGAATCCGAGGCGCACTTGTTCGGTTTTAATCACTAGAAAATTTATTTTATGGTTTTCGCGATTTTGCACAATAAAACACTTTATTTACTGGGTTAAAATCATGAATAATACGCGATTAAACCCGGTTAATAAAGTGTTTTATTAATAGAAAGCTATTACAAACAAGTTCGATTTTTCTAACTTTAGCAAATGATATGTGAATGATAAATGATAGATATGCAAATAAATAATATTACCTAATTATACTAATAATATAAGGTACAGCTCAAATAGGCTGTAGGTAAATCCTGACTTTGTGGATATAACTAAGTAGGTAGAGAATCATACATAAGATTAATCCGAATAACTCCCTACCTGTTTAAACATTTTTTCTGAATGTTTCCGCAACTAACCCTATATAATTATGCCGTTTTGTATGACTTTAAGACGCGGATTAACTACCTAATAAGAATAAGAAAAGGTTGAATGTTGACCAAATGTTTCGTATAAAATAACTTATATTTCAATTTGTCTACAATTGCGCTTCGTATTGTAATTCATTGTTTGTGTTTTTCAGACGTGCACTGTACAATACAAATAGTTAAAGACAAGTGCCTTAATGTAAATTGTCGCGTCTTTAATTTATACGTTTAATTGTAAAATTCCATAGAATTATCTAAGTGTGTACAGTTGTTAATCCGTTTGATGATACTAATCAAAATATTTTACATTAGATTCGTTCCTAATAAATAATTTATTCTGAAGTTTTTAACGAACTTAAAAAAAGAGGAGGTTTTCAAATCAGTTTATCCCATTTATCTATAACTTAAATCAGAACTTTTATCTATAAAAGTTCTGGTTTAAGTTTTATCTATACTTTTACTTTTATCTATAAAAATTCTGTATGCATCAACAGAAAGTCATAAAAGATATATTTTTAATATATTATGTAAGTACTAATAATTGGTTAGGTATAGATACCTATCACATTAATTAGCAAAGACCTGGAGGGCTATTATGAAACGTACCGACCGATCCGACCGAATATCAGTAGGTAGTCAATGTTCGTTCTGAACCAATAATTACTATACGTTCAAGACAAAAAAACAAAGAATATATTGAGAATTCAGTACGAACATCAGCTCGGTGATATCGGTCGGTACGTTTTGTAAATAGCCCTCTTGTTTCTGAAAAAAAAGTTTACGCATAATTTGAAGGTCTAACCAATATTGTACATCAGTGTCCGTAAAGTTTCGTCCAGTAATTATCGGTTTAATTATGATCAAGTTCCGGCGTTTGTTTCGTTTCCTAGTGCGTCTCGAGTCGAATTCGGGCCTTGTAATGCACAATGCTGTAATAAACGTCTGGTGGTGATGGGAGACCTCTGATGTGCGCGGGCCCATTGTCTCTTGTGAGTTACCTAATTACACGGACCAGAAAATCATTGGACTATCCGTAATGTGTTTTTCTCGCACACATTTCTACAGAACCTGTAGGAAAGTCTTTTGATTTCTTCCTTAGTAAAAAAAATAGGTAACGCATTGCCTATCAAAGAATAGGTAAGAAACGCATTGGCCCATCAAAAAGCTTGATCATTCGTCGCGCGTCGACCGTTGCGCGGAATAATGACTGGCGTTTTCTAGAAAACAAACAAAATACGGTATCTACTACACAACTACCTACTACTATTGGTTTCCTCGTCAGCGTTACATGTGTATGTTACAATATAGCAAAAAAAAAAACGAAACGTTACGTCTTTTTTTACCTAATTCTGATACTCAAAATTTTTTTCAGAGTCTCAGCGTTCTCCAGTGCTTTTGTATGTCTTGGAAAATTTAATGCAGGTATTTCACATACAATGAAAACTCACACTCAATGATCGTTCCGGCGCGATCATCTCAGATTATAGTGTCGAATTGTACTGTTTGAAATGTTACACCATCCTTTATCTGACCCCTGACTGACCAGCGAGACCTCCCGACCGGGGACCAAGTAATACTGGCCAGGGGAACCTGTCCTTACTCGAGTTCCATTGTTTTGTGATATAGGAGTTTGATTTGAAAATTAAATGAAACACGAGGCTTCCTCTGACCAAGGTGCTTGGAACAATGAAACTTTTAATTTTGGGGTCTGATGGCCAATTGGTTTGCCAAATAAGTTTGAGGTTATTTTATAGAATAATTAAAGAATAGTATAGCTTAGTATTTCGTTTCCTCTGACATCTAAAAATAAAAAAAGCTTAGCCTCAAAAAATTTATGGTAGGTTCAGTATCATCGGCTTAAAAAAACTATCGTTAAAAAAGACAAACTTCTTTTTAAAGCAAACTTTACCAGTGTAGGTACTTACCTAGTACTTATTAATCTCATAGCGTACATCCATGCTAAAAGATTTAAACAATAACATTTAAGTGCATAAAGTCGTGAGTTAAAGCTAGTTCGATTTAAGATTCATGTTGATAGGTAAAATCTCTATTATACACCTAACTTAATTATATCTGAGTACCTATACTTCATCCAAGTAGGAATACATCCGTTTTTGCTCAACAATGGTCTATTTTATGACTGCTTCCGAAGGTCCTCGATACGGCATCTCCTCACTCATATTTCTTTAGATACTTACTTTCGATGAAGCAACTTCCTTAGATTTCATTCTATGGTAAAATAGCTTTGTTCTATATACTTGGTATACTTATATAAAAGGAAAGTCTACAGAGAGGTCAATTGATGAATATATACTGATTTATTTCTTGTAATCAGGAACTCTTTTAGAGATTCATATGAGCTTTTGATTTTTGTGTATTTTTTCGTGACAAAATCTTGGATATTTGAAGGAAATTCTACAGTGGACGGATGACTTAACCAAACAGTCGCTGTTAAATGAAATTCAAACAGGATACAAGCATTCGTAGGAATCACCAATACAATATGTTATTATGTACGTACCAGCACCTATCTGGTATCCGAACTTCGTTTAAACAAAAGCTTGTAAAAACTAAATGTTTCTTCAATATTGGGAGGGAAGGACAGCGATCGGAGGGCCACACAATAGAGCCTCCGAAGGGCATCTAAGATCTTTACGGTTTCTGCTTCCAAACCGATACATGCTTGACCCGCCAGCGTTTCTAAGGCACTCTTTACGTAAACTATTGAAATTGTTATATACAAATTATAGATTGATTCTACAAAATAAAGAGACCTATAGATATTCTTTCTATCATAGAATACTCACGCCCTGATGTAGTAAAACAAATCTTTAAAATGACAATTTTTAAACACTCCACAATTTCATATCTTGAAATCTTTGGAACCGTGTGCTCAAACAAATTCCACGGCCAAGTATTTGAACTGTACCTCTGTAATTACAATTTAAAAACTTGCAACTTAATAAACATACCGACTTCCTAGTAATAAAGCAGCGAGATAGGTAACTACAAAGCTTGAACAAAATTGATGATCATAATCGTCAATTGTCCGTCTGTCCCACGACCTCTCCGAAAATGCTGTTAAATTCAATTGTTTAGTTCTGTAGACGAGATAAGGTTCACCTTTAACGCTATTAATTATCATAAAATAAGTGTTCCTTAACTAGGTAACTATAAGTACTTACCTATTTGATTCGACATGAGGTTATTATTTTCTAGTTATTGCAGGCATATAATGTTCATGTAATTTCATTGCCTTGTGCTTTTAAGACGGATTGATAAGTAATAGTCAATGTACTATACTCACTGCAAAGTATTTTAGCAGCAAATTCTACTGATATTTCGCGTCTTACGTTGTTGACCTTCCTTTGTCATTTTTGTGACTCTTCATAGCACGAGCAAACAAAAAATAGGTACCTATTTACAAAATAGGTACAAAAATCTAGGCTTATAAGCATATTAATAAGGCCTTACTTAAAGTTATACATTTCTATTTCGCATTTTTAAGCTGCTCTTAAATTTTGAGTAGAGTTTATTTAGCCGTTTGTATGTTGTACCTATTCCTTCAAATTTAAATATCCTGTTACAATTGAATTGGGTGTCTTTTATTTTTTGGTAGTTGAGAAATCTATGCTGCAATGTTATTATTTTGTCAGTTAAAGTGTAATTCAGAATTAAGGTTTAATGACTTAAGTATAATTAAACGCCAAGATATTCCAATAGAGATAAATAACATTATTGAAACAGGAAACAAAAAATCATGAGAGAAACAATTGTACTTGCTCATATTGTTTAGATATTTCAAACGTCTTGAATTGATTCTCATTATTAAAAACCTTGTGTTTATGAAAATATTTTGTTGACTTAATAATTATATTACCATAATTTTATAACCTCGGTACTTAATGGTACAGAAGTTTGTAAACCGGCTGAATTCCCACAGGTAAAATATATGAACGGAAAATTTATAAGTGAATTAAACAGCATAATATCAACTGTATTGTATGGCATTTTAATAATTTTGTGCCAGTCGAAACCGAGTTTACTTGATATGGTGTGAAGTCGACACACAGGGAATCAATACAGCGGCAACAAATCCAAGCCAAGATTGTATGTAACCGTAATGAAGAACACTGCGAGGGAATCGATGAATTCAGTCATCCTTGTATTTTGTTCGCTTATTTCTTTTAGCTATTTAATTATTTATTTCTATAGTTTTGTTCGTATAGTTGTCTTCCACTAAGTGTAGGAACGTACTCACTTTCAGTCTACGTTCTTAACCGTGAACCTAAACATACTTCCCGTAGTCATGAAATGAGGCTCTGTATACCTGGTACCCCATAGCCTAGTTGCTTCGTTAGCAAAATGGTAGATTTTTTGCTCCCAAAGACGGATTCCCCAATGATGCAGATTTCAAGTCTTGTTAAGTGCGAATTTTTGGGAGAAATTTCTTTAAAATTTAAATACAAGAATGTTTACAATATTGAGTTGTATCCTTAGAGTATATATTACTACAAGTAGTAGTTGTATCTATTGTTTGCTTACATCGACGTCTAAATTGTAGGATAGGTTTAAATTGACATTAAGCTAAATTACCTACCTACCCAAAGCAGCTTCAGACAATTACCAAAAACCTATAAATCCTTAGAGTGTTGTAAGACTTAACGAAGGGATTGCAAATAAATTGGCAAGTTGAAATTCATAACTTTGCTATGAGTACAAGTTAGGCGCAGAAAAGTTATCCACGAACGTAAAATTACTTAGTTGGTACCTTATATTCCTCTCAAGGATTCAATGTATTCCTACAAGAATTATCATGTGTATTGTATTTTCAAGGACCATTGCAATTAGCTATTGCCTGCGGTTTCATTTGCGTAAGGTATGTATTAGGTGTGCTACATAATACGTGGTAGAGTCCTAAGAATCGTACTTAGCGAAGTTACGGATAAGAAACCCAGCTGTCACATACTCCCTTATTAATAAACGTGAAACAATTTTGGATTCGTTTTTACACTTTTTGTTTCTATTAACTTTAAAAACCAACTTTGAAAGTTTTTGTCACAGAAAAGACAAGGCTTGTTCGTTCTTCTTCTATATTAATGGGGTCAAATTACTAAAAATCGCTGAAAGCAACTTACGTTAATTTATTACTAGATAGCGCCAGTGGTAAAAATGCATCGCCTGGTGACATACAGACACACTGCGAAGTCTCAGTGATAGGGTCCCGTTTTTACCCTTTGCGTACGGAACCCCAAAAAAGGTAAAGAAAACGATGGGAAATATTTTAATATTTTTGCAAGCTTTATTAGATACATCCTTAGTCTATATTAATCTATCAGTTCGTAGAGTTAGCTATAATATATTTTATGAATGTAATCACAGATTGCACAATTTCGATTACCAATACGTTAGTAATGAGCAGATCCATCACATTTTAGTAACATTCGAGTTCATTATCACAATATACTTTGTTATATTAATTTATTATTTATACATACAAATATAATTATAACATTAATTTAATTTTTATACAGGGATACAACTTAAAATAATCCTGTATATAACTTGATGACCTAGCTACAGGGTCAGGAAAAGTAATAGGTACGGTCAGCAAAGGACTTAGGGTACCAGGTGCATATTTTAAAGTTTTAATTTTGTCAGTCAAAGGAGTGATGGGTATCACTCCTTTTCTATGTAGGTATCTACAAAGTGGTCAAAAAACTAATTGTAAGATAACATACGGGTCGAATTAAGAACCTCCTTCTTTTTTGAAATCGGTTAAAAAATGGCTTATGTTATGTTATGAGTATTATAATGATTATATTTTAGGATCACTATCACTGCTAGACAATGAACATCCTTCTACTTTAGACCAGTATTTTTATGGTCTTATGGCGAGCAAAAAACTTTTTTTTTTAAATTACCAGCCACAGAAATATATAGTAAGACATATAGAGTAAGAGTTCAATGCCGCCAGATATACGTCATTTTAGCAAGGCTGAAAATTTGAGGATTTCTAGTCTACTATGTAGTTAAGACAGTATGCTTACCTACTTACTAGCCCAAAAGTCTCCACTTTCTAGCTAGTAAGTAGCCCCCCTTTCACAGGGTAACTAAAGCCCCCCCCCTTTCACAAGTTAACTACATAGTAGACTAGAAACCCTCAAAATTCCAGCCTTGCTAAAATGACGTAGGGTTAGCGGCACTGTAACAAGAAGGAACAACTAGCTGTATCGCGCGGTTTCGCCCTCTTAGGTACCGATCCCGTATAAGTTTATACCACGACAACAAATTCATTCTTTTGGTAACTTATTGTATGTTTAATTCCAATATCTTTTCATTTCTAAGGACTGTACCTTAAATTATTGGTTTCTTAAATCTAAATACATATTATTATTAATGTTAATATACCTAAGGCAGTGATGGAAACAAGTCTACTTAATACTACTTCTTATACTTAACTTAATTAATATTTTTACATAATTTTCGGTAACGTCTGCTTTAGAAACAGAAAACACAAAGATAAATTACATAATAAGAAATTGATTTGGATTGATAGAAATAGTGATAAAATTGTTATAGTAACTTGAATAAAAAAACAAAATAAACTAAGAGAGTATTTAAACAGAATAGGTGGGCGCTGAGAATGAAGAAGAGGAAAAATTAGGTTATCTATACATTAAATTTAAATCATATTCGAGTAAAAAAACAAAGGAAACGTCTAAAAAGGAAAAATAATCATATTAAAAAAAGAATTATTGAATTCAATTTACAACAGAACATACTATTGGGGAAAATTTATCGAATGAAGAGTTTCTTTCTTTTTCTAAAGACAAAAAAAAACAAGGAGAAAGAAGGTTACAACATAGAAATATTAACAGTACCTAACTAGAAAGCTACTTCGTCATAAAAACGGTCTCGCTTGATGTTAGAGACCCCAGTGTATCCTTTTTTTACTTTGGTGTTCGTCGGTTAGTTAGATAAAGACAGACTGGAACCAACTGGGTTCAATAGGACCGTTTTGATATATCAAAGCAAAATCTACCTTAACTTTAGAGAACATGATTTAAATTGATATTTCAAAAGTTGCCAAGTGCACAGTCTTCTAGGACCGGAGACGACGATGTAATATGTCTCTGGGTTAAAAAGTGAGGGAGAGAGATACATAGATAGAGAGAGTGCGATAGAAAATAAGATAAGTATATAATTATAGTTAAAAAGTAAGAGAGAGAGATACATGGATAGAGAGAGTGAGATAGAAAGTAAGATAAGTACTTCCTCCACCTCCTAAGTCGTTTCCTCAATGCTGAGGATCGTGACTCCTCTGGTGCAGTCGATTGACCGTCCTTTACCCTCTATCGGTGGTGTCGAGATAAGTACTTACTTAAAGATAAAAAGTGAGGGAGAGAGAGATACATATATAGAGAGGGTGAGATAGAAAGTAAGATAAATATAGTTTAAAGTCCCGAGTTTCCGCAGTACTCGCCGATGCGGTCCGAGATACACTCGAAGATGTCGAACGATACGTCGCAGTTCCGACCGTTGTCTGAAACATCGGGAAAACAAATTGATTATTAAATATTCTACATGTTTCATTTATATATCAGTAGCTGCGTCCGCGGTTTTACTCGCTTAAGGCCCGTTCCCGCGGGTTCATAATAGATAGTATAGTTCTTACCCATGGGTACAGTCCTGGAGAACTTGTCATGGTTCCTCATGAGACATTCTCTCGAGGCTTCGAGTACCGCCATAAAGTAGCCGCGTTCGTTCACTCCGTCCGAGTAGAGGCCGACCAAGCCTTCTAGTGTAGGGAAACCATAGCCGTCAACCTGGAAGGTTTAGGGAATTTATGAAATAAATTTTATATTTTTGTCGATTAAAATTGATTCAAATTAATGTATCTAGTGAATCGATGGCCAGAGGTATTCTGATCATACGGACTGTTTTCAACTTCAGTCAGAGGTTTCGCTAATTAATTATACATTTGGCAGCTCATAAGGAGAGGACTAGGACCTCCTCTCACTGATTGCTTGAAAAATAAAAAACGAAACATCCTGTATTTAAACATTTTTTCCAAAAGTATTACCCACACTTAAGAAATGCCGACTGTTTTTAAAAAGGTTTTTATTATTCCGTAATTTGTTTTTATTTCTCAAGGCATATCTACCGTATTGACTAAAATTTAGAAAATTAAGAAAATATCTCATGAACTTTTAAAGATGAATTTTTCCTCAAAAATATTTCCAGTAAGTTTTTTATTGTTTCAAAAACATTATCCTGTATTAAAATTAAAAACACTAAACATTTTAACCACAATCTGCCATAAACTGTGTAAGCACGAATGATAGAACTACAAAGATAACAACAATAGTGCGTCAGCGTTGACAACGGTTATGGCATCGCGTCGTTGCAAAAGGCACAGGATAAGGGTTTGCTAGACTGTATGTAGAGGTTGTTGGAGAGGAGTATTTCCGAGGTTACACACTACATCCAACATCACATTACTACAAAGATTCGAGCAAAAGGTTTGATCGTTTTTGCGGGCTGTGCTTTCCACTATCTAGTAATTGCATCTATGCATCATCAATGCATCTAGTAATTGGTAATTTGAACACTGTCAGCGGGAGGCTTAATGTTCAATGGATAACTTTGAGTTATTTCGAAGGCTCGTCTTCTAGCACATCTGCCAGCGCAAGCGCTTATATGCTTGGGTATACGAGCGCAGATACACCGCGCAGCCAAATGCTCTATAGTCATCAGCTATCAGCATTGCACCAACTTTCAATTTCTTTTTTTAGCCCTGATACCAACACAAAAGCATTGTCACAATGACTCAGTATTGTTCTGACAACCCATTAGGCTACTATATTTATTGCAATACCTCACGAGCAAAAAAAAACAACAAAGTTATGGAACTAAAAATGTACACAATACGCAGTTAAATTAAACTCCGACTCGAGATGATGCTGTGGGTCTTTATGGCCGCAATATTTTCGCAGAAGTTTCGTGTAGAAGTTTTTAAAGCGACCAAATTAAATTTACGACTGGACTCGTATTTATTGTCAGTAAATTAGAGCAATCGACTAGTGTGCTCGTAAAACATTTGGATTTACTCAAAGACATTTATAAATTAGTGCAGTAGATAGAATATTTCTTCGTATCTTAGTTAATAAGGAACAATTAAATACTTTTTTGATTGAAAAGAGAAAACTTTGAATTTTTGTACCTACCACTCTGTAGGTGCTCTTTAAGAAGCTTGTCCTTTTTACCAAATTCACAGATTTCCAAAATGATACAAGAATTAGTGACCAAGGGCTAGGGCGGTTATCTTGAATAAACAGGCAGTATATTCATAGGCTTTTAGGCCTTTTCAATCAATTTTGGAACTCGGATTTTTAAATGAAATAACTTTTTATAAAAGCCAATTAAAAAATCAACCCTAACTACTTTAACCAATCATTTGCCTAGTGGCCTTGCATAGTAGCTAAAGTCTGGAATTAAATACCTAACTCGTACCTAATGATGCTGATGTTATCTCTACTTACAGCTCATCCTTTTCCTTCTGGATCAACCCTATATTCTTCATGTTCAAGGACTCGCTCCTCGCTATGTTTATAGCTTTACGACATTTTAAATAAACATAAAAGTAATACTTTTTAAAATAGTTTTGATTGCAATCATTTTATGATAGTGGAGCAAGAGCTGAGCATGAATATGTAAAAAAAATAGTGAATTAATTACTTATTACATACATACATATATACATAATAAAATCATGCGTAGAAAAAGAAAAGTATTAAAAATATAAGTAGGTATAATAGAAAACCAATATCAGCAATCCTAAGTGTATTGAAAATTCTCTTCATCTAAATGAATAGTTCAATATACGAAAACAACCAGGCAAGTTTCACCCGATTGTTTTGTAGTTTGAACTAAGAAATCTTCAATGACACGGTTCACAAACGAGAAAGCGTCTCAATAGAACCCACCGTGACTGCATTAGGGCTTACATGACATGAGAATATCTATGTCAACTCGGTGGTTTTACAAGTAAACTAGGTCTTGGAAAAGTAAAGATAAAGTGTATCTAGGCAATATAACTTCTGTAAGTTGTATTGCCTAGGTACTAGGTAGGTCTGTATAATGCGTAATTTAAGATAGTTTGATTATAAGTTTGTACCTTCATAAAAGTAATAACTAATAAGAAGGAATACGGTCGAATCAGATCTCGTTCCACTGCCACTGACAGTATATTTCCTAAATTTTAAAGACTTGTGGCATCCTGAGGTAGAACTATTGGTTGCCTGGAAGAGATCGCCCACAGGCGATAAGGCCGCCCTTTATACTATTTAAGATTTTAAGATCTAAAAGCATGTTATAATTTGTGTTTTTTGGTACAATAAAGTGTTAATCAATCAATCAATCAACTTTTCCATACAATCAATAATTTTATACACTGTGAATATCCAATGGGACTTACTTTCAGCAGTAATGTTTGGCTTCCTTACCTACTAATTGGTACACCAAAAATCTCAGTAATTTATTATTTGTATTTATAGGTGTACTTAATATTTTAATTAAATTTTATTAAACAAATAAAAAAACAAAGCTAGGGCTAATAACTGCACCAGTTAGTTCTAACAATTGAAAGCTGAGAGTTAGTGGATCTAACTCTCAGCTTTCAATTGTTAGAACTAACTGGTGCAGTTCTTAGCCCTAGCTTTGTTTTTTTAAAAACAACAGTTCAACTACTGCATTCCACATTCATAAGTCGACATAATATGTCGACTGTAGAGTAAACATCGATAATATTATTATCGATGTTTACTCTACAATCATCGTCCATGTCAACCAATGACGATAAAATCAGTTGACTGCTCATAAGTGTTTACGTCTTTTTATCTCATACTCATAAGTGTTTACGTCTTTTTTGGCCAATCAATCACAAAAAGTATATGTATAGATAGGTAACACATCGGTCAATCACAAAGACTTAGAGGTTAGACCCTCTTACTTATAAATTATGATTTACAGATGACCAAGTTATGTGACGTTTGTTTTGGTCTATTCTACTTTGTAACTTCATTCACACTTAAAGACAAACGATACATAGTTATGCAGCTGTTACTCAGCGTTTATAAGTAAGTGGGAAAGTATAGATAGGTGACGCAATGACCAATCACAAAGTTTGATTATTACCTCACCCCCTGTCCGCGACGCGACGACCGACGACGGTAACTTGTTTTGTTAAAAAATCACGGTATGATCAGTCAATTGGCTTTATTGTCTTTGATGTCAACATAACTTGAAGGTGTAATCAGATGAACCTGTACCGTAGAACAGTGTAAAATTACTGTAGCATGTGAACCATGTAGTAAGTAGGTACTTACCGCTTTCACTTTCCTGTAGACGCACTGCAGTAGGCACTGGAAGGGAATTAATAAATAAATAAATAATGCACGAAATTGCACACAGAACTATCTAGCCCCAAACTAAGCACTAGGCTTGTACTATTACAAGCCTAGTGCTAAGTATAGGGGTACTAGACAACGGATATACCTACTACATATTATACTTTTTACTTTGTAAATACATACGTTTTATACATAGAAAGACACCCAAACCAGATACAAATATTTATTTTTAAGCATAAATATTTGCACCCGACGGGAATCGAACCCGCAGCCTTCTGCATTCGCCCGACGCGCCACTTAGTCTATATATCGACTTCGTATGACGTAAACTAGAAAATGTACCCATGTCTTAATGTTATGTAGATTTATGGAATGGATAAAAGTTAAAGATTCATTTAGTATATTATACGGATGGGTTCGCGTGAAATGGAGAGTTTTTTATGTAACGTAAAAATGGACGTAATTTCCGTTTTCTGTCTATTTACCTACCTATAAAGTTTTATTGAGTAAATATAATTAATTAGATATAGGAAAAATAATCGGAATATTCACTTAATATACTGTATAGCACCAAACTAAGCAACTATGCTTCTACTATGGATATATTACTTTTTTGTAAATATACATACATATAGAAACTACCCAGAACAAGAAACAAGACTTTGTGGTCAGCATAAATACTTGTCCCCGGCGAAAATCGAACCTACAACCTTTGGCGTCGCAGCCAAAGCATTGATTCGGTAAGGACATAGCATAGCATGCGGAATGCAGGCGACGTGGAGATGTACGTTATTTCGTATTCTGTGTTATTTTACGTAATTACTACTTAATTATTTAAGTAGCCTTTAAATTTAAGGGCTACTTAATTATTTCAATAGCCCCAGGAGATGTGCGTTATGTAATTACTACGTAATTATTTAAGTAGCCTTTAAATTTAAGGGCTACTTAATTATTTCAACAGCCCCAGGTGATGTGCGTTATGTAATTACTACGTAATTATTTAAGTAGCCTTCAAATTTAAGGGCTACTTAATTATTTCAATAGCTCCCCTTGCCCCTCAGACTATTAGTATTAAGGAAGTTATAGAATAGCTTTTATTTTTACTCATGCAACAAATCGACTTCTGCAATGCTCCTGCATCCCGCTTGCTTGTCGAATGCCACAGAGGCCGTTAAAACACGATCATTTACTTACCCCTGCGATACGTTTTTCATCGTGTGTGAACGGCACATCTCTCTTATTTCGTTTTCTTTGGGTGGGCATTGTGTGTTCTTCCTTTATGACGTCCAGAGCCTCTGTTAAATAAATAAAATCATTTGAAAATGCCAAAAAATAGGTATACGTACTTACCAAAAAATTTAAAGTGTATGGACTAGAAGAGTATTAACCTAAATACACCAGTTTTACAATTAAAAAACTAGTTTGTGTAGGCATAATCAATGAATTAATATAAAAAAGGACAATAGTGTACCTCATCTATTGATCTCTGACGATCCGTCTCTTACCCTTGCCCTCATACAAACAATATGCGAAAATTGTGAAAATATTTTAATGGTTGGTTATTTAGATGGTAGGTAAATTACATAATTAAATATTTATTCTGTCAAATTGCAAGTAATTACAAGGTTTATTTTCGTTTAGTGAAATCAGAGCGTAAATTTTGTAAACAACCGAATTAATTCAATTGTCGTGAAATACCAAAAAGTTAAATTAAATATTTTGGGCGTCCCTTTCTCTTAACCTTTACTTATGAACTACTGACGACAGTAATCGGCAATTAAATTGGAATCAAGGGCCTTCAATAAGGACACGCACCACACAATGATAAGACCTAGTTGTTAAGAATTAGCGTAAATTGGGAATACGGCTGTGTGTCAAACTGGGGATACCTACTTTGTGACAAGATTTTGGACAATTTAAAATTGTGGTTTCTCAATAAATAGTTATTTAAAAGGATCATTAGATGCGTTTAGATTTAAAAAAATGATTTGTCATGTTGATTGTGATTGCATGGTGTTACAAAGTAAGACATACTGTCACAACAAAAACTTTAAACCCTTTTACCCGCTATCTTAAATTATTGCATCGATTTATCATATAATTAATAATTTTACAATATCCGACTGTTGTTAATTCGCAGGAAGCATAATTAACACATGTTTCCTCTATTGGTATTAAATTGATGTTTTGAAACTATTCTAGTTACCTATAGTACTGATTTTGTTACTAATCGTTAGTTGGGTATGTTGCTAGTTCTAATCTATATATTTTACGAACTTTAAGTGAACCAATCGCGATGAAACGTATTTAAGTATGTAGATAACCAGAGATTGCACGAGGAATGCTATTTTTCCCGATATTCGCAATATTGCAAGGCCAATTCGGTGCAATAGTGTTGATCTTTAATTGAAAGAATTAAATTAACATTGATTAAAGATTATGCCTTAAAAAACAATTTTGTATTGTTTTAAATATACTGCATTACGTTGATACCTAAGTTTTTAACTATTCTCACTTTCAAACAACAAAACAGCGCAGTGCGTTTACCCAAGCACTACACACATCTAATCAAATAATACACAAGTCAATTTCCTGAAGATGAGATAACAGATGCGATAAGTGACTCATTTGACTAGTAATTTCGCAAAACCACAGAGCTATCTTTAGCCACAGTAACATCGCATGTCTCTCTACGCTACAACTACGGACTTATGCAAGTCTACTGACTTATGCAAGCCGGCAATATGGGTCAGTAACCACTTGCACTTTTACTCCGTCTGCCCGATTTAGTAGTGCATAGTAATGAGATGGTTGCATGGTGTAATACGCATGGATTGGGTATTGGCTAAAGGGCTAACAGTATTTAGACTTTGGATAAGTAGAAACGTTTAATTTCTCGATCAACGCGATCAATATTCGCAATTACCAGTTTCATGTAATGTGTGTGTGACAAATTGTGCCGGTTTCTTTAGCTCCTTCAATTTATTAAAGTTTAAAAAAGAGATTTAAAATTATACAAAGTAGTATAAAAACGAGACTTTTTGTACTCTCGTAAAAAGTGATGATGGTGCCCGTCATTTTTCATAACGAAATGTGAAGCGCTTCTTTTTCGACACTTCAACAGAAACTCATAAAAAGCTCTTGCGTTATTAAAATGTTTTTTTAATGTCATGAATCTCGACAGTGTAATACAAAACAATAACCCTAAAAAATAATAATAAGGCCTTCCATTCACTGATGTCATCGCACGTAAAAGGCAATCGCAAAAAATCAGAAAGCCGTTTTTGTACGGTCGTCTTGTTACAGCGAAAATTAAGGTCCAAAAGAGATAATTGAGGGACACTGTACTGTAATTGTTGTTAATTAGACTAAAATATGTCGTATCCCGTTTGAGTACAGAATCGTTGTGGGGTTTTAATTAAGTTTTGGAACAAGATGTGTGGGAATAAAGCATTTGTTGCGGTTCCTAAAGTTGATATAAGAATTAGTGAACTATAAACACGATTGTTAACTAAATAAAAAATACTCTTTGATCAAAAATAAACGATCGGATTTGTTTTCCCTGTTTCTCACCCTGAAACTCATAATGATTAGGCGTCAAACCTATAAAATCACCGCCCTACCAATAATTTGCCAAATACTTTATTGACTGTGAGTCAGGTTGGCGTGATCTCAGACTATACAGTTAAAAACAACCTTCCTTATAAGCTACTGACTATAACTTGCAATGCGAAATAAATAGCTATGTAGACAAAGAGTTGAAGATTAAAAAATAATCTTAAAATTTTATCTTTATTAAAAAAAATACCATTTAGATTTTTCTTCTGTTTTCGCGATATTAAATTAAAACAATTTAAAAATTAAATTAAATTTCTTATAATAAAACCTTTTTTGCAATGCCGTTCCTACGTTTAGGAGCCTTTAATGGAACGGTATTGCAACAATGGTGAAAACAATAAACGCAACACGATTAAAACCCGAAAATTATTTTATTTAGAACTGATTTTTCATTCGACGGAAAAAAGATATCTGTCGAATAAGTTCGAACCCAACCAAATTTAAAAGCCTTCAAATTTTGATCTTATAAATTTAGATTTTTTGTCTTTTTAATATGATATTGACGTTTTTCATTCGGTGGTGTTCCATTTTATCTGTCAGATATCTCTATAGATGAAAAATCAGCTCATAATAAACTTTAGTAATAGCATAGATACATTATTAATTTACAGCTCAATAAACATCAAGGTCCGTAGAGTATTCCAGTGTTAGGAAGCGAACATGACAAGGTTGGAACCACCGACCGACCATCGGGCGTGCGTGGATTGGCAATGAATACTTGCTCAAACGACGATAATTACCCAATCACGAATTTATACTAATGTTTTTATTTTAATATTTGTAATTTAATAAGCTTGCATTAAGAAAATATACCTAGAAGTCGTACATGGTTATTATATGCCTATATTAACTTGCCATAACCATCAAAAACTTGTGACCATAACGTTAATCATTTGGAAGTTTTTTGATGAGAAAGTTGTTCCAGGTGTTCCATCGATCAGTTCCTAGTTATTAAGTGTCGAATTTGTCGGTAGAAGTCTAAAATTTGTAATTTACTACATTCAGGGGTGCTACTCTGCTCATTAATCTGAAGGTTCTAACCAGTTTTTACTTACTTTTAGGTATAGGTTTGCTAGAAGCCTTACCTTACTACTAATTTAAAAAAAAAAGAAGTATCGCGATCGGACCTTTTAGATTTTTACTGTACCTAATCTTTTTTCTTGGCATAAGTACAGTAAAGTCAGGCTCGCTTTCAGGTCGCCCTAAGGTCTAATCCCTAACTCGATCTTTCGCCTCAACCGACACCAACTGATTCTTGCATCTTGGTTACTGCGATACAAGCGTGTGCTTAGTTAGAACCGATTTCTAATGTAATTTGGGACATGTTTAGTAAGTTTCATTTTAATAAATAGATATTTTATTTTATTAGCTTAACGTGCCTATCAAAGCCCGGAGGGGCTCCAGAAAATGAAAAGTGTACCTATTCGGTAACATTATTGGTCGCATTATTATTATAACTACAGTAAATACTATGGTCTCTTACTACCGTCACATGTGACAAAATAGGGATAGCATTAACTTTCACTACAAACTAGCAAGCAACCAGCAGTTGCGCTGCGCGTGAGTCGACCTTGACTTCACGTGTGACCGCTAGTTTTGGACAATGTAGTTCACATTGCTTTACTTAGTTACTGTAATGCGTTGCAGAATTGCACACCATTTTAATTAACACTCAATTTCTTAAAAATGAATATTACTTAAACCGGCATTGTAATCATTGTGTATTAGATTATGTGAACCCACATGTGCTTGTATATGGTAAATTTTTATTGTTTTATCATGTTTTAAATCCGTAAATAAAAACAGTTTACCTATGTACCACGAGCGGATAGATTAATGTTTATGATTGTTATCAAATGGGCTGTTTACAACTGATAATTAATGGATACCTAATAATACGTGTTACAGGCACTACGTAGATTATATTTTGTTGGCTGGGGTCTTTAATGCACTGGGATTTAAACAAAAGATTAAATATAATGCTTAGAGATAGGGAAATAAAGAATGAAACGAATTGGAATCTGGTTAGGGAGGTGCGTAAATATGTATTTACTAACTTCGCCCCGCGGTTATACCCACGTTGGTCCCGATCCTGCGGAAATATCGGGATAAAAAGTAGCCTAATATGTTACTCCAGGTCCCCTACATATGTTGCAAGTTTTATCGCAATCGGGTACATATGTTCCAAGTTTTATCGCAGTTTTTGCGTGATTGAGTAACAAAGTCACTTACATACCTACAAACTTTCGCGTTTATAATATTAGTAAAATTTTAACCTAACCAATTGCTACCAATTTGCAAATATGTGCAAATAGGAACCGCAGAAAAATCTAAAAAATCAAATGTCTATCTATCAATGTTCATGAGGTACAGTCGAGTGACTGACAGATAGAGAAACAGATGGATAGTGGAGTCTCAGTAAAATGGTTCCGTTTTACCCTTTTGGTAGAGGACCCTAAAAATGAAAAATGAAAACACGTCCGTGTCCGTGAATAATAACCCAAACTACTTTAGAAAATGCAACCCACCTCGTAGTATAGACAATTTGATTTCATCTTGACACAATGTGATAACTCGTTCTATCTTCTGCGGCGCAGTCGGTGGGTTTTTGCATCGTTGCTCCTGAAACACAAAACGTATTGGTGTTCACTTGTGACGCTATATAGTTCCCGACAACAATCTATACAAATAGTATAAATAAAATAAACTCGCTATGATCTATAACCACGCAAGAGATTATGTATCTGAGTGAGATTTTACTAAATTGATAATCTAGTTACGCCCTGCGGTTCCACTCGCATTGATGGTCTCGATCCAATAAAAACTTAAGAATTTCCACAGATGGATCGCTGTACAAGAGCTAGTCGTCGCAGTCTTTCGTTGATTACTCGGTTCTACTTGTTGGAGTTCGATGCAAAATCACTATTATCACAACCTTTCTAACTATGGTATCCAACAGTGAATTTCAATCCGTTCCGTAGTTAAGAATACATAAATAAGATAGAAACAGACAGACAAGCATTAATTTTAAAAACTTGCTCTACCAATAGCATTTCCTAAGTGACCAATCTAGAGTAATTTTTGCTTCCGAGTCTTCCGTTACTATAAGTACAGAATGTGAAGAAGAAAGAATAGATAATGGAAACTGGGATGAACTTTTGAAATTAATAATGTTCTCATTTGTATGATAGTAACGTTCGTGCCTACTATACATATTCGTGGTTACCTTCATAATAATTTAATCCAAGGTCACCTCACCACTGTAACTTGGCATGTAATCGATGATGATGACCGCCTCGGGGTGACAGCAATTTACACCGATATCCATCTCTAGTTTCCATGGACAGAGTAACGCTACATATAATTACCAAAGGTTAGCAACTCTTATAATAATTTAAATAACTAGGTAACTGTTTAAATGTCATCCACTCTGTAAAATGCCGAATAACTAGTTCAAAACGAATATTAAACTATACCTCAAGGTCCATATTCTGTCGTTGAATTGGTAGATCGACAATGAAATTTAGTCTATACCTTAGGTTTGCTATATTATTCATCTACTTTAAGCATCTTATTTATGTTACATGGTGGTACTTTTAAGAGCGCAGTACACGAATTGTTTGCTTATTAGTGGACTTCGAAAATTTGTTTTTAGAACTTCCCTATCAGCGATTTTAAAAGCGGACGTATATTTTTCACTGTGGTATTTCAATATTGGTGCGTGTCGCCGGTATACGTACGCATAACCTTCGGAATGAAAGTTAGGGTATCTGTCACAGGACGAAGAAACTCATATTGAATATAAGTTTCTTGCACAAGACACTCTATCACTAGTACTCTATCAGGAAAACTATAGGTCGGCATTATGGTGTAGTCACATCACAACATTGCGGTACCGCATTGCACACTGCAGCCAGGCACTCCAATGTTTTGCAAATGTAATGCGATTTAGGTACGATTAAAATACAGTTTCAATTAATTCGCATCAAATATATTTACGTACTTGCATTAAATTGTTTGTATCTTTTCTTTAATTTAGGGCAACTTTTGTTAATAATAACAAATGAAACAGTTATGTCTGCTCTATTTGATGAACTAGTTTAGCAGATTGCTGAGTGTAGAGTGCATAATTATAGTAGTAAGGTAGAAGTTGTTAATTAGGGTTGGGCTGAGTCGTAATTTCACCGAATATACTAGAGGTTTGGTAAGATTCTTACCAAACCGAAGTATTCGGTATACTATTCGGTTCATCGGAGTATTGCTGCGCAAACAGCATATTGTAATTTACCCTTGTCTAGTATAAGATAAAATTAGATACGTTTTATGTAGGGACAGGCTTTTAAAGTTTTACGAGTTTATGTGTAAAGTGTGTGTAATTAATAGATTTCAAAGTCTACCTATTCTTTAGCAAGTTTTTACATACGGTGCATTAACGTAGAACATGCACTTAATAAATTAAAATAAATACCTACCTCTAGTCAGCTTCCGACCTCAAATAATTCATCGAAAATTCGGCCGAATACCGAATATCAAAAAATGAGCTAAATATATCTACCGAATACCGAATACTAAGAAACGAAATCTCTACAAATAATTATCTTACATTTAGAAAGCGTAATTTTATGTCTGAAATCTGTAATTGATGAACCAATTACATTTTTTTTACAACAACTAATTCAGTTAAGAACAATTAATTATTTAGACTGACCTCCAACATAATAGAACCTAGATCGTGCGAAGCGGAAATGTAAAAGTAGAAAAGCGGGACCCGGGCTCTAAATAAGGATGCAACCGGGAACATCGGTCAGTTGATGAAAGAAATTGAAATAAAGCCGCGTAAAATACTATGACGTAACATTTAGCTTCGACTCTGCGGCAATGCGAACAAATCCTTACTAATTGTAAGCCCACCTTCATACCCTTGAAACTTACATAGGTGCTAATAAGCAAAGGCGTCAACTCGTGGTTAACCAACACACTTAAATAGAATGTTACAGCTTAGGTAGTTCATCTAGCTCGCGGTGACAAAATATCAATTTAACCAAGTGTAGCAATAAACGCGAATTATGTGAAGTGATATGTCTGCAATTAGATTGCCTCTGTGGTGATCTAAGTGAAAAGATCTCAGGTTTGATACTCGCTGTGACACAAACAATTCTATGATTGTACAAATATTTGTTTCGACTATTTACGTAGTACTTACAAAATGGAAATTAAATAACATCCAAACACTCGGTAGCGTGTCAAGCACATAGGTATCAATGAACTATTGGTCACTTCATTATCAGATCCTCATAACACAAGTCTAGTTTTGTTATAAGGGCTAGCTAAAGCTGTGTGCAATCCCTTACGATCATATACGTGTCTGTTACGAATGGTAGAAGTTTAATGTTAAAGTCTGTAGCACTGTAAGCTTAAGTTGTATACCTACCTCTATAGCACAACTATAAGAAAAGGTAGGGTGTGCCTAAGGTAACATGAGATCGGACATGGTCAACCACAGATAAAAAAAGACAAAACTTAAACTTTTTTCGTCCATTGTGTCTCCATGGCTAATTGTGGAACAATAGACGCGTGAATTTGTCCTGATAACCCACTTGGGTTTACTTAGATTTTAGTCAAGCGTTGAAACAACGTTGCAATGTTTTGCGTAATTATTCCGGGCATTGTAATTTATGCCTTACTATTATACTATGATTACAAATTGGCCATCAGAATTATCAGATCCCGATAAAATTTCGGAGTTGGAAATTATAAAAATGTCTTATTTAACTATTCCAGTTTTCATTCGTTCCTTCCTTCGAAGTTTTTGCGTGTAAAAGTAACTAGCATGTTGCCCATTAAATACTGTAATTCATACAAAAATATCACTATTTATACACTAAATAAGAATCTTTATAGTGAGATAATCTCTTTGCTGTAGCGTTATAAACAAAATATCAGTATCGTGTGGTAAGATTAGTAAAATGTAGTAAATAATATATTTATTGGTTTGTTACTATCGTTTTTATCATTTACATAGGTACATATTAACTATATTGTTTTGATCCGTTTTATTGTTGTTTTTTCTTTAAATTAACTAACTGGGTGGTCATATAGTTTTATCTAAAAAGTCTGGGCAGCTACAATTAAATTCATAGAAATATTTTACAAGGCGAAAGGTATCATCGAAGATCCTCCCATGACATCCGATTTTGAAAATGCATTTCTCCTTATGAAATATTAGTAGTAGAATAAACGCCTTGAGTAATAAACATAGGAAATATTAATTCAAAATCATTTCAGCACATCAAATCAAATCAAATCAATCTCCAAACCAATTAGTATAAAATATTTTGTCAACATAATTGTGCAATGGACTGGTTGATTTACAGCTAGAATATAAATTCAAAGAGCAATGTTTGGTCATGTGTAGCTGATTCAAGGTCCGAGGCGGATACGATCACTTCTGTCGAAGGTTTTTGTTTACCTTACTTTTTAAAAGTTGCTTAGTTTTATCCTGTGTTTGTAATTTACGTGTGTTAGTTACTCGTAAAAGGTATTTAAGTAGATAGAGCCTTGGATTAAAACAGATTTATCGTTATCCCAATTGTAAGAGTTACGAAAGTCTGTTTTTCGCTCTTGGTTTAGGAGGAGTTACACCCATCGAATTTTCGCCGGAACACCATCGCTAGTTTTGTTCTATCGCAGTCATAGCCTTCTAGGGTCATATGGCGTTTTTAGTTTTGTTTTATTGCTACTTATATATTTTCGTATTTATTTCTTCTTCTTCTTCTTCTTTTTCCTTTCGGACATATACCAGTGTCAAGTATTATCAATATTAGCAAGTTATTTGCATTGAACAAAACAGTCAAGTCGTCATAGTTAAAGTCAAGTCGAGGGAATCATTGTAAAAAGAGGGCCATTTTTTACAATGTTTGTTCGTGGAGCTTTGGAGACAACAATAAGCTAAAGCACATGTTTTGCACCGGTTTTCACTTTTATTTACACTTGTACACCTTCACGAAACAAAATTGATTAATATGCCCCCGAAATTAAACATTTTACACGCATTTAAACTAAGTTTCACAAAAATGAAAATTTAGCAACACATCTCCTTAACGCATTCCCGCCAAAAAAACTCATATTTATTTGGCATCTTTTTTATCCTTTTTTTTTTTTTTTTTTTTTTTTTTATTTTTTTTTGTCGTGGCTAATCTTATTTGTAAGTCGAGAGCCGCTGTCTTAATAATTTTATTTTCTTTTTTTCTTATTCAAAGTATGAGACTGACCATGGACAACCAGCGATTGAGACGAGACCTGCTGGTATTTTGACGAGTTGCTTCTTTCATCTCATACTTCCCTAGTCAAAACGTAATTCATTGCCGATTAATCTGGATTAGTTATTGTTAAACAACAATATTAAACAACATTCGTTTATCTTGTAGGCTGTTACCCTTGACATTGATTTTTTGTAGGTTGTTGTACATTTTTTGGCCTACTTTAGGAAAGAAGCAAAGAAACTAGTAAAATAAATACTTCATGTGACATAGTTTATAGTCCCAAAAACTTTACGGCTCACATACTCACATTAGATGAACAGAGTTGACAAATCATCCAACATATTGTGTTGATGACGGTCTTATCCGCATATGGTTGGCATTCCAGTTTCGTTTACTAAGGGCCACTTAGGTACTCGTATCTACCTTGCTCATAATTCTACGAACTATTTGTGAATATCTCTACCAGTATTGTTCCACCAAAACTACAACTCTGCAGTCTTCAGACTAGACTGAATAATAGATTTCTTCTAGGCAAGTATGCCACATTGTCGACCTCATCGTCATTTCCTTTCAGGTTAACTGCAAGCTCTACGTCAAACAAATAAATGAGTAAAGCTCACGCTTTTATCACTAAATAAAAGGTTTGAGTGTCTCATAATATACTATCACGTACTGTAATAAAATACAATGTACTACAATGTTACAAGCACCTACTTATAACAAGAGAAATATTCACTTATCCCCTAGTCTTCGGGTTGATAATAATAAAAAATTAAATAAATTTGATTGTTAGGGGTGAAGTCGCGTCCTCGAAACTTTTAAATCGGGGTTTGTATGTTTATAAATCTCACCTTTATAGAAAACAGTATTCGCAACTGCAACTAACTAACCGCTTACGCATTTTGCCAATGGGGAATGGGTTTAATATATAGGATTACTAAGATCCTATTGCTTAATATTTTCTAAGTATTTAGTCTCAATAACTTCTAGACTAAAATGTCGGAGTAAAAGTAAACTCTAAGACTTACGAAATAAGAGTTAGACGATAATTTCTTTAATCAGTAAGTTTTGGCGCAATATGGGCTCGGAACTGGTTAGTTATATAATATCAAGTAGATCATGCTGTCTGAGATGCCAGTTAACTTGTAAGCTGTAGGTAAAGTCAATAATATACGGTTCACTTTTGCCTTTCGATATTTCAATTGGGATGAAGCAACTAAATTGAATCGTGCACGAATCGTGTAAATAAAAGTGATACATAGAGCTAGAGGGAGTTCATATTTTCGACATTGGTTACCGAAGTTCTGTGTCTACAGAACTTTGGTGCATAACCGATCACACAAATTAGTAGAGTATTAACCTCTACTGATCTGTGCGTCTAATAATACAAAACCGCTACTTAAAATTTTAGAGGTTCTTAAAAATTGAGTTTAGTTTGAAAGCTGCATAATTATTTAAGTAAAACTCAAATTTTGAGTAGGGTTACTGTATTCGGCCGTAAGGACAACTATTCTTATCTTCCTATAGCCAAGGTTAACCCTCTAGGTATAATATCGACATGAGATGTATGTATATATCTATATAGCGGTTGCGGGTTATACATATATTATACATACTCCTAAGCACTGTTAAAAATATACAAAAAAATATCAAGAATACCTATTGAGTCACATACAGTGGGTGTAGCCTTGCTAATGTCTAAAAGCACTAAATAAGGCATCGTGTAGGTTGTAAGATGAGGAGAATTGAGGTGTTTCGCATACAGATGAAAAATATCTCTAGAGCACGACAAGTAGGTTAGGTACCTAGATTGTTTTAGGTTGGAGAACAAAAACTTTTTTCGAAACCTATCTGTTTGTCTATAACTGAATGAATTTAAAATGAAAGTTTTGAACTCTGTTTTAACTATTAAGGTTATGAACTCCAAAACCTGGACTAGAATTTTCAATTAGCATTCATACATGCAGTCAATTAGTTTTAAGATTTAATTTATATTTCTGTAATCATTTACTTCTTGTATGTCTTGCTGTTGGTGTTCCTAAATAAATAAATCGAAATGTAGAGGCGCAGGCCGCGCATCCGCAATGTGTAAGTGCTAGTGCTACCGAGATTTCTTAATAATATGACTTCTTAAATATTTTAACACATGGATTAGAGTAAAATACGAACAAAACCGTAGTTTGCAGCTAGTTGATACATTAATAGAGTATCCTTACTTCCAATGACGACTACTTCAACAATTACCTACATCGTTACCTACAATAATTAGATGTTTAATTTTATGCATCACAAGTCAATCAAGTTGTTACGTCTTCCTCTTAAGTGTTTTACCGTATTAATTATATTTTCCAGATGATTAACATTCAAAGATAATCGCGTCAGGGCAGCAAAACATTTGTGTATTTTTATTCCGCAAATATTTTAGTTTATTATTGATTGCAGTATTTTGCTGGAAGTACATAATTAAGTATATAATTATTACTTTACTGTATATACTATTGGTGAAATAATTTGAAATCGGTGCAGTAGTTTAAGCCTGTTCATTACGAACCAAAAAATATTTTTTTCCTCTTTATAATACAAAATATCAAATCAAACAAACGTGTTGTACCTATTTTGTTTAAAGGTACCTAAAATGTGAAATAAGGTAAATATACAATTTGTTTAATTTACATTTACATTTTTACAGAGAACGATTTCTATTCTTTTCAGTTAATTCGGTTAGGTCGAAGTGTGTATCTACTATTCAATTTTAAATGCTCATTTCTCTTTCATTAGGAATGAAAGCCAGTTTGATGTTATGGACGATCTAATTGATTTCTCGGTCTGTGGATTACTTTGTAATCAGGCGGTTAGAAACTTCTTATATAACAGTTACTTATAACCTACTTATAGTAGGAACACGTACGAAGGTAATTGTAGTAAATAAGTCTATGTGTAGAGTTATAGAGGGAAATTCGTTGTACTCGAGATTATACTTAAATACTACACTACCTAATTAAGTATAATTTCATTATTACGTGGAACTTCTTAATTTGTTCAATTCTACCCTTAAATTAGTAAAATTTGCTTCTCAGGAGAGCTTCCGTAAAATAATTCATCAAAAACTCCTATGACAATTCAACATAAGTAACACAACAAAGTAGGTCTTTTATTAAACCTGCTTTCTTTTTAAGTAGGCACTTTTCTTTTAGATAATTTTCAAACAACGAAATTGCTTTTTTTTTTGCGTGCATAGGTACTTACACCTTTACTAATTTTCTGTTGAAGAAGCACGGCATGTCATTTTCTATAATTAGCATACTCCATGCGAGTGTTTCACTTTCTCCGTCGATTCCATGCACTAATTGTTGAACACACCTGACTTCTTACCACATACATAGCTACGTACGAATAATCCCACAAAGCATATGTGTTTTATTTATATTCCTAGTTTAAGTTAGATACAATTAAAGTTAGTTTTTAAGTGTACTTTAACACTTAAAGGCTTTCAGTTTCATACTTCTTCTATAAATGCTGAAGGAACTATCTTAATTTTAGAAACAATTTTTTTATTAATTCTGGTTTAAATATGGATAGGAGCATAAATAAAGATATCCCAATTTTATCTCGATCTTAGACTCACACGACTGAGATTGTGAGATACATCTCGTGTTGAAGTAAACGTGCCTTAGAAATTAATTATAAGTTTACATATTACAAATTATTGTTTGGAAATTACAATTACTTATCTCTACAAATCCTAAATGGTTACTTAGCCGCAGTTCACCATCACGGACTAACCCATTTTTGAAATGAATCATATCTCTATTGAAATTGTTTCTATTTGTGTTGTAGGTACATAAAACCAGTGTTAGACCGCTCCACTTCTCAGCTGGTGCCCTTGACAACTTGTCACACTAGAACCGCAGTATCAGTTTGTAATTCTTTATGATTTACGTTTACATAATTTACTGCCGATACAGAAACGCTACGTTAAATTTAAGGGTTACCTAAATAATTGAGCAACTTCCAAATTTGAAATTAGTATAAGAGTTTTTGAGTTTGATAATTGCTTATTTGTTCAAATTTGAAGTAGGGTTTTTGTATTTGGCCGTTAGTTGCGTTAAATTAGAATAGAGCCAACCTTTTGGTATGGGTGATACCTATGTTAGTGCATAAATGGACCACATTAGCTGGTAAAATTAAAATGAAAGCATACTGTATCTACCTACGGTATGGGGGCGCAGACAGATAAGTCTACTTATTTGCCAACATAAGCCATTTTGAGAAACCGACAGTAACTATTTTTGTAAGTTATCTATTTTTTAATAAATTCTAACTTTAGATTGAAAAAATATCTAGGTATGTAAAAGAAATATCGATCATTCCACGATACTTACGCTATCTGCCGAAATCGCGCTGTCACTCAGAGAGATACCAAACACGCAGAGGCAACACAATAATGCACTTAATTTGCGAACCATTTTTATTTTATTTCTAACACTTAATTAAATAAATGGCAGACACTCGTTTTTTAAAAATTCGAATGTTTATTTTTTATTTCGGCCAGCGACAAGCGGCGAAAGGTGCGCGGTCGAACGCAGTGTGGAACGTAAATCGCGATGTGGGGATTTTTGAAAGGCCCGCGTAGGAGGGTTTCGCGCCGATTTCTTTATACGTTCCGTTTTACGAAGATCTATAATTGTTAAGTTAAGATCTATAAAACTCTTTAACCTAAGTAGAGAGCAAGTGCGACTTTAAAAAAAGTACAATTTTTATCTCGTCGTTTATATAAAGAAGACAGATAATAGTAAGATATTAAATGAAGTTACATAATTCGATAAATGATAAAAGAAGCTACTCACTCATTATGTTTGGTTTAAGCGCAGAGACGTACGACCACCATTAAGTAAACTGTAGTTTTACTACATTGTCAAGTACTTATGTTGCCTTAAATTGTAATTAAACATCGATTGAAACTAGCAAATGATCGGGTTTTTCTCATAAATGTGTTTTTAAACGTAACAACAATGAGTGAGTAAGTTAATAATAAATAGTATAAAACACAAAACTAATAATTGTACGTTAGGTAGGTAACGTTTAAGATGATAAAGAAACTGTTGATAAGACCGATCTATTTGTACTGACTTATGATTGTAATGTTTATTTCAAAATAGTATAATATCGGACGTGTTGAGAGAAACACGGCTACGATGAAGACTTGTAATAAATGGGACAACGATGTTGTGGTACAGAGGTTGAGGAAATATCTGATGATACCTAGTGTGCATCCGGATCCGGATTATGGTGAGTTTTTAAAAAATATTATATTAAAACGATTAAAAATTCTTGGGTTTTTAGTCTCTTTTGTTGTCGTCGTCAAGTAATATAATAAAAAAGTCTGTTGTTATTAGGGGTTTTTAAATATCGAAATATTTGATAGGTATGATTTAAACTCTTGGTTATTTTAATCGGTTACCAGGGACATTTTTCCCACAGTTTTAAAATAATCTGCTCTACAATGATCTCTTAAGTCGTGGCTAAGTCGCCGCTAATCATTCAGCTAAAAAAAAGGAAATTAAAAACACATAAAAAAATAAAACAACTTTAATTTTTTTAAATTAATTATATGTTGTTTTTAAAAGTAGTTGGGGTATTTTTTATTTAACATTTACTTTATTTTTTTGAGCGACAAAAGGACGACAAAGCAACGAGAAACGATCATGGTAGGGCGGAATATGATTGTTTGGGGTAATAACTATTATGTTTGTAGTTTGTACGTAGATATATCTTGCAACCAACTCGCAAAGTCGCAACATCAAAGCAGACAAACTTGACAAACAGATTTTCACATTTCCTGCATTATGCTCCGCGGGTTTACCTGCGCATTTTTCGTTCCCGTGGGAATACTGGGATAAGGAACACTTACCTACGTACCCATCCTATGTCTTAATCCAGGTTACTAGCTGTGTACCATGTAATTTAGTAAGTTAGTATTTTTGCCATGTGCCAAAATACTTAAGTGTACTTATTATTTTTTTATTAGTTTTAATCTTTTTTAAAATTATAAATGTATAATATAATATTTTATTCGATTAATCATAAATGCAAGAATAACTGTTATACAAGATGTAACAGGTAAGCCCTTTTAATCTGAAAGGGGGTTGTTCTAGACGTTTAGGCGAACAACTTTTGTTCTACGACTTTTGAAAATTCGAAGTACTTTTCGAAAAATTTAGGTGTAAAGTTTACTTGAAAATCAGCTGTTTCTTAGAGTTCGAGGTCATTGACCTTATGTTGTTCTTTCATTTAGTTTGGTCTACTACAATCAAACCTTCAATTACCTTTATTTTCAAAAACAGCTGTTTTTCCAGTGAAACATAATCTCAAAATTATCAAAAAAAAAGTTCGAATTTTCAAAAGTCGTAGAACAAAAGGTGTTCGCCTAGACGTCTAGAACAACCCCATTTCGGATTAAAAGGCTTACCTGTTACATCTTGTATTTATTTTTCTATCCCCATGCTATAAGAACAATATGGTAGGTAGGTACTTACCTATTTATAAATAAAAAAGTTTATTACCAATTTTAATATAATCAAAGTTCAATGTTATAAAAATACTGTTTAGCTAGATAACAGATATAGTGAGGCAGATAATTAGAAAGTTTATTAACTTAAATAATCAATGTATGTAAGTGAGCAGATACCTATACATACGTGCGTACCTACTTTATAGTTAGATAATTATCTTAGTTAGCTACCTATGTTAATTTCAAATTAAATTCATAATTATACTTTTTAACTAAATATAATAAAACATATCTAAATATTACAATCATTGAAAAAGCAATTAGTTTTCATAATTTATTTACCTACCTATTATGTTTAAATTTTTAATTTATCAATTTCGTTTTCAACAAAACAATACAAAAACTTAATGAGTTAGTTCTCTATATAAGTTTCCATTCATGATGCTATGATCAAATAAAAGTGATGATAGAGTACAACTTACAGTGTACTTTTAACTTTTAGTTCTGCTTATAAAGAAAACAGTTAATAAATTGAAAATATAAAAATCACCGATGGATACGCACTTTTGACATCGCGTCATCGTCAGTGTACACCTACGGTACCTACCTATAGGTTAGGTTAGCCCTTTGGTTGTACTCCGCAAGGTTCCGGCGAGCTCTGGCACTTGCGGCGTGTAAGGCACCGTCAGGTTTTAGTGGGTATACCTCTGGCCGCCCACCATCACAGGTCACAGGGGACCCCCACACACTGGGCCGCTCTCCCCCGAGAGCGGCGTGAAGGTCTTAGGGCGATTTCCTGACGTTAAAAAAAAAACACTTCTTTCTAAAGAATATTTACAAGGAACCAAAACGTCAGATTAGGTATAGTCTGAAATTGAAAAACGTATAATGTTATATCACTTTATGTAACTACACTATACGTTTTTATATATATTTTTCCTTCATCAGGTCCTTGCGTCGATTTCCTTAGAGGTCAAGCCAAAGAGATAGGACTAAAGCTGTCCATCTACGAGCTGGTTTCCAAGAAACCTGTGGTCATATTGACATGGGAGGGGACGCAGCCGGACCTGAAATCGATCCTTCTCAACTCTCACATGGACGTTGTTCCTGTTTATGAGGTAATTTGAAGAATAAATCATAAAGTAAAGATAACATTCAACCATTCATTCATTCATTCTTCTATAGTTTAAGTTTTTTAGCTAACTTGCAGCAGCAGGCGTGAATTTAAGATCTTTCACTTTTCCCCCGGAGAAACAGTGAAGTGGGCATTTTTTTGCCACATTGGAAAGGGTCTGGTCAGTCTGGAAAAGGTCTTCACATTTGAATAATTGCATTGTGGTGGCTTCCTTAACCGACAACCGTTGGGGTAAACGAGTTCTAGAGTGAAGACTGCGTCTTGACCAACGCGAACGTCTTAGTGTAGGACCTCAGGCACGTTAGAGTGAGTGACGACGAGAAGCCGAAAATAGATCCAGGTGGCGTGCAATTGGAGAAGCCTATGTCCAGCAGTGAACTGCAACAGGCTGATTATGAAGATGATGACTCCCTTAATCCCCATTTGGAGAGGTGGTAATATTTTCTTTTCCCGTGGTCGGCACGAAATCGGTCCAGGCGTGAAATCGGCATTTAATTTAATCTTCTTCTTATAAATAAAAATTAATTTCTATTTCGCCTGGTCATGGCATCACGTATGAAAGGCTGGACCGGTTTCGATAATTCTTTTTTCATTTTGTTTGTTATGATCAGGAGAAGGTTCTTATGAAAGAAAAAATGCTGGACCGATTTTGATAAACCTTGCGCGGGTGAAACCGCGGGGCGCAGCTAGTCTTCTTATATATAAAAATGAATGCCTATTTTGCGTTGTCACGGCATCACGCCTGAACGGCTGGACCGATTTCGATAATTCTTTTTGTGTTGTGTTTGTTATGATCAGGAGAAGGATCTTATGCCAGAAATTTTCGAATTTGGATAAAGATTTACGCGGGTGAAACCGCGGGGCGCAGCTAGTTAACAATAAAACAATTGTATGAAATATATTTCCATTTTCACTTAAGTTTTTAACACCCTCGCTGCGCTCGGGAGTCAACTCTAGTGTCCTTCGTACGCTTTGGATTCAATATGACACCCGCTATATAAGACAGGGCTTTAGTACCTCCGGTGCATAGATTACTATTATATTAAGTATCGTTTTCAAGGATCAATGGACTCTCCCTCCTTTCGCTGCGAGTATCACAGAAGACGGGTGGATCTACGCGCGAGGTACCCAAGATTGTAAAACCCTCGGTATGGCCTGGTTGGAAGGCGTTAGAAGGCTCAAAGAATCTGGCGTCAAATTGAAACGGACCGTTCACATTTCTTTTGTGCCTGGTAAGTTGTAATGCTAAAATTTATATTATAATAAGTATTTTTTTGTACAACGTTCATAGGGTTTTCATGGGATTCAAGTCTTTAGTTGCTTCATACGTGATTCCTGGGCGGTTCTACAGAAATAATTATTGGTGTAGTAATTAGGGAGAATGGATGGAGTTTACTATTCAGGCTGTCTCTCTTTCTTTGTAAGCGTGCTATATCTAGGACTAACGTGTCACTTTACCACGCCATAGTGATATTGTGTGATCAAGAAAAAGAAGACGGAAGACGGCAAGAAAATTATATATAAACGTTTTTAGGGTACCTCCTCCACATGTAAAATGTTTAGAGTTATGTCTGAATTATTAATATTTAAATTACTCTTTACACAAAGTAATGTCAGATTGCAACCTATTAATCAAAAATGAAATATTTGCTTCTGTTCTAAATAAAACTACGCGATAAATACAAATTAGAGATAGCATTTATAATTTATAACCTACATCTACCTATTTAAATATTATTAACATTTGACGACCTCTGAGGCGCGTCGGGCGAACGCTTGGCTGCAATACAGAAGGTTGCGGGTTCGATTCCCGCTGGGTGCAAATATTTATGCTTAAAAATAAATATTTGTATCTGGTCTGGGCGTATTTCTATGTATAATATGTATGTATTTACAAAAGAAAAATAAATATTAGTAGTATATCCGTTGTTTAGCCACCGTAACACAAGCTTAGCAGCTTACCACGGGGCTAGATGGCGCTGTGTGTTCGTCACAGGTTTTTTTTTTATTTTATTTTTTTTATTTACACCTACCACGTTTTAATTGTTATCAATCGTTATCAAGGTATGGGATTCCGGATGAGTGAGAATAACTTTTCAAAGCTTTTCCTTTTTTAATAATCGCGGGCGGTTGGCAAACGACATGACTTAAAAGGCAGCCCTCGTATGAATTCAGTTTTTGATTAATTTGTGACCTATTTTGTTTTAGATGAAGAAATAGGCGGCCAATACGGTATGCACATATTCTCTGAATCTCAACACTTCAGAGATCTAAATGTTGGCTTTGAATTGGACGAGAGTGGCCCTCACACCAAACCTGATCACTTGATATCATTCAACGCAGAGAAGACTTGTAGACGTAAGTCTTTGGAAATTCATCATTTGTATGATACATATCTAGGAAAACATTTAATTATTGTAAGCATGCTTCAATTAATTTAAAACTAGTTCACAATTCACTAACGGAACATATTATTTAGTATCTAAGTTTACATCATTATATCCAATTAGCCTTGTTTAAAGACATATCGTGATGAGCAATCAGGACTGCTTAGGCTTTTGAAATTGTAATTGTTGGTTGGTGCAGTAGTTAGTTTACGAAACTATGACTTAAATTATCTATATTAATATCTACAAAAGGATTTCTCTTGATTGATTGATGTGATCCATCAGTCAGTCAAAACCAAGCCTCTTGTACAGCCTTAACCCGCTGATAGTATGTAGTGGAGAGTTGTAATTTGGAGATGTGAGTATGGTCATTATGGACGTAGGCATCCGAAAAGACAGAATTTTTGAAAATTCTCACGAGACTGGGACTTTAGCCGGGCCTACCTTGTACTGAATAAAAGCTCAAAGGTTGGAAGGCCAATGCCAATGAGTCTCTACACCTTGGATTCACCACATCTGTAGTTTTAGGGGCAAGCTATTTCAAGCGCCCATGGTTTAATGATGGAAATACAATGATACGGAGCCCTTCGTGTAAGAGCCAAAGTTTTAGTCCGTTCTTTTTTACTCAAAGCGACAGTATTTTTAGTGTTCGTCAGCGCAGCAGAAAAGTTACTCCTAAAATGTTTTAAATGTAATCAGTAATTAGACGTGGGATAGGCTAGTTTTTGACCTTATATCATCTGATGGGAAGCGACCATGAGGTCGACGGTGTAACTTGAATGAATGATTGAATAAATTCTTTATTGTACACACCATATAAATTACAAGATAAATAGGTAGAAACAAATACAGCTTAAATTTAGGAGGCACAATGGGTGGCCTTACTTACTTACCTAGAAGAAACTTATTCACTATTGAATAATAATTTAACCTATTTGTAGACGCTATACGCTAAATAACGCTATATAGAGCTTGAATTCCATTATTCCCAGTTGTCCCCTCTAACCCTGTCCCCCGGGGGGGAACAGCTAGGAATTATTTTTCCAGTTATCCCCGGGGTGACAATTCGTGGCGACCGTCCCCTTTGAAAGCTGGCTAGAGGAGACAAATGCGGCCTCTACTAAAGCAATTAGACATTAGTGATGCTAATTAGAGTGTGCAAGTTTACGTGACACTTGAGAAACTTTTGTTTCTAAGATCTTATCCTGCATGTATTGGTCACACCATCTTATGAAAGACGCGACGATAGAATCAGGGTTTAACAACCAGTGCGACAGTGCGCTTGCACACATAGTACTACACATAACTTAGGTAGCTAGGTAACCGTGAGAAAGTAGTTAGCAGTTTAGCATAGTTTAGTGTGCAGAAGTACCTAATTAATTGTTTAAATTACCTAATTATTTTCACACGTTACGTATTTACTAAGTACATAGATAAATCTGCGTTTAAGTACCTACAAGTAAATTAATTGAAATATTTTCCTCGTGGTACTGATTACCTAACTAAATAAATATATTTACCACTTAGGTAAATATAGGTAGGTAAGGTACACATGACATCGGGCCGCGCGGCTCCGGCCGGCTTATAGATTATGGCTATCCCATCTCTTTCCGTGGGTGTGGTAAAAGTTGATTAAGTAATCTGAAGGAGACAGGTGAACCTGCTGCTGTGGTATCATCTAATTAGCATCCACCGCTACTAGTTGTAATTTACTGTCAAAAACATATTTCGTATTCTACATTGCTGCTTTGAAGTAATCACCGGTAACAGCCACGTTACGTCTAAGTAGCAAGTTAGTCACTAGTAGCGGTGGATACAAGAAGGGTTGGTATCTGTAAAAACTTTGATATATTTGCAAATGACATCCAATTGCCACAAGTATTTTAACAAAGTAGGCTTCATTAATTATGAATAATGAAAGCGCAAAATATAAACACCGAGATGTTTTTTTTTTGTTGCAGAAATTATCGTGACGTGTAGAGGTAATCCTGGACATGGTTCATTGGTTTTTGCTAACACTGCAGGTGAAAAGGTACATAAATCTTACTAATATTATAAACGCGAAAGTTTGTATGTATGTATGTGAGGTTCTTACTCTTTCACGCAAAAACTACTTAACCGGTTGCGATGAAACTTGGAATTTAGGTAGCTGGATACCGGGAATAACACATAGGCTACATTTTATCCCGATATTCCCGCGGGAACGGGACTTACGCGGGTGAAACCGCGGGGCGCAGCTAGTAATTCATAAGACATTTACAGTTGCCTTTCAAGTAAAACTTCAAAAAATCGAAAATTACTTTGAATTTAGAAAAGTCATAGCACAAAAGTTGTTCGTTTGGATCATTTTCACTAGTTCCTGTAAATGTTCCATGGAACTACTGATACGTTTTATTCTCGCTAGTTCCAAATGCAATGGAACTATTGAGACCGAAAATTCTCAGTAGTTCAACAAATAATTGATGTAGAAAACTACCCTTAGCACAGTTTTTGATTGGAACAAAATAACATTATATTATTAGGTACTACGACCTAGCTAAAATGGCTACAGTACAGAATCGCTCTGCGCCATTCGTGAAAGCGTCACTATTTTCTAGACCACTAGGCCGGTTCAGCCACTAAAGAAGACGAATTGTAACTTTTGTGGATATAGTTAATATTTTTTTCTTTAATAATTCTTTTTGTTTTTGCTCATAGCATTTTAAACTTAGAAATATTTTTAGCAAGGAAATATATTTCTACGTTAGGACGCAGGCAGCGAAAGGACGTAGGTTCAAATCCTGTCATGGGGATTTTTTGGAAATATATTTCCTTGCTAAAAATATTTGTGAATTTCAACTTTTCCAGATTCACTACATCATAAACAAGTTCATGACGCTACGATCTGAGGAACTGAAGAAAGTGAAAGACGACAGTGTTTGGTTCGGAGAAATATTATCAATCAACTTAACTAAGCTAGAGGTTCGATGCTCCTATTAATAAATAAATAAATAAAATGAATAAATATTGCACGACATTACACACAGCTCAATCTAGCCCCAAACTAAGCTCTAGGTTTGTACTTTGGGTACTACACAACGGATTTACTACATATTATACTTTTTTTTTGTAAATACATACCTATTATACATAGAAAGACACCCAGACCAGATACAAATATTTATTTTTAGCATAAATATTTGCATCCGACGGGAATCGAACCCGCAGCCTTCTGCATTGCAGCTAAGCGTTTGCCCGACGCGCCACGGGGGCCGTATTGATTTTTGTCACTGGGTTATCTCCATTTCTTCTTGGTCTGAGATCAAACTAACCTTCTGCTTTCAGGGTGGAGTCCAAGCTAATGTTATACCAGATAACCTATCAGTATGTTTCGATATTCGGATACCGCCTTCAGTAAATCACGAGGAGTTTGAACAAATGGTGAGACGATTGTAATTATTACTGAAATGCCACTTTAAATTCGAGGGCTACTTTTTTTAATTATTATTATTAATTTAAATGATTACACAAAATAATAATCCTAAATAACATTAAAAAAAACAATGAGGTTTGTAACTAATGTTATACTAGGTACTATAGGTATCTCATCAACGGCGTCTATCATTTTACCTAAAACATAAGACTTTAATTTAACTTTAATGTTGTTGGGCCTAATAATATGAAAAGTAAGTAATTCTGGGGGTAGATTATTTATAAAGCGAGGAAGAAGGTAGGCAGTAGTAAACTAAAGTAGTTCCTACTTAAATAATTAAGCAGATTTTTTATATCGAAATTTAGTCAGGATTTTATAAGTCTGCGATATATTTAATTATTATTATCATTAATAGTGTAGAACAAATAGTCGCTCCCCATTGTCTGTCTGCCTGTCTATTTGTATGTACCTATGCTTATAGATCTTTAAAACGACGTAGCGGTTTTTGTAGTAGATAAGAGTGATTCAATAGGATGGTTTAATGAACAACACATCCTGATATTCCCACGGGATCGGGACTTACGCGGGTGAAACCGCGGGGCGCAGCTAGGAACCTATAAACTGACTTTTAAATTTTGAGTAACGTTTCAGTTATTTATTCTTTCTTTCTATCTTATACTGGAGTTGAAGTTCGATATTATTTATATAAAAATGAATACTACCTACTTATTTGTGGTGAAAACAACCATGTTAGTTTAAAATCGGTTCAGAAATAACCGTTTTTACCCGACTGCGCGACGCAAAGGAGGGTAATGTGTTTATCGGTCTATGTATGTATGTATGTATGTTTGTATGCATGTATGTATGGATGTTTCTATGTGGCGTTCTAGAGGCCAAACGCGTGGACCGATTCTGATGATTCATACGTCAATCGATTCGTCTTAATCTGGCGAGTGTGACTAAAGACATGACAGTAATCCAAAGTAACTTATGTCACCACCAGACGCCATATTGTCAAAATTAAAAAATCCAAAATCGTGAAAGTATGTCAAGATGGGTATCGTTGAATAGGTTTTTAAAAATAAATATTAGGTTTCTTTTACCATTTTTCATTTTAAAGAACCGTTTAGGAAATATAACGGTTTAAAGTTAATTTACAATTAGGTATTCTTGCATTTTGTTACTAACGAACAAGTTTTTATTTTTGTTACGTAGTTACGATTGGAACTATTAAAGTATAAGCCGTGATGGTACAGGTGACAGAAATTTATTGAAATAAACTATAATTTTTTTTACATAAATTGTACCTACCAACTGAATAAAAGCCTAATAACATTTAGGTACTAAAAAAGTTAAAAGAATAATAATAAATTTAAACAATAAATAACTAAACCCTAACTGAATAGAATCTTACTAATATTATAAACGCGAAAGTTTGTATGTAAGTATGTATGTATGTATGTATGTGAGGTTGTTACTCTTTCACGCAAAAACTACTGAACCGATTGCGATGAAATTTGGAATATAGGTAGCTGGGGGACCTGGATTAACACATAGGCTACTTATTATTCCCGCGGGAACGGAACTTACGCGGGTGAGACCGCGAGGCGCAGCGAGTACATTATAACCCCGTAATGAAATGAATAGATTACGAGACTTACCTACCATCAATAAATGAAAATAACTAAATGCATTTTACCAATCTAATTTTTCCAATGGGTCCCGACTGTGAGTATTTTTTACTCATTTATTATGTGTTCTGTGTGTATCGATTACAAAACTATTATTACTTAGCGTAATTTCAAATTACTAGGCTTGTTTTTTTCTTTTTGTTTTTTTTTTTCTTTTTAGTTTTTTTGTTGTTTCTATGCGTATTTTTTAATCGAGTTTTTTACGCAGTCGGGTTTTTTGTTTTTTATAAATAATTTTTTTTTATCCCGATATTCCCGGGGGAACGGGACTTACGCTGGTGAAACCGCGGGACGCAGTAAGTAAGATACAAGCTTAAACGACTCGCTCACCCATGAAGCTCCCAAGCGTGCATATTCGTAAAGGATGAGGAACCTTGGTGCCCATAATTTGTCACTGTCATAACGATATGACAAAAATATCGTTCCTTGTCGTTTAAATTGCTGTATTATGTAAGTACTAGCTGCGCCCGGCGGTTTCACCCGCGTAAACCCCGTTCCCGCGAGAATATGGGGATAAAAAGTAGCCTATGTGTTATTCCCGGTGTCCAGCTACCTATAACCCAAGCTTCATCGCAATCGGTTCAGTGGTTTTTGCGTGATTGAGTAACAAACACACCCCAACTAACAAATCAACCTCAAATGTAGCTATTTAACGAGAACAGAGCAGTCGCATATCCGTGGTAGACACGTTTCTGCAATGCGAAAATGGCCCCACTTTTAGCACTTTTAAGTAATACAATGTATCTACAGTAGCTCCACTTAGGACTAATCGGATACATGTTGGTGATAGATCTGTGTTATTTTTATCTTGTTGGCGTTATATCAGTGGCCTTAAATCAGTTGTAACACAATAAAGAAGCAATAGGCGACACCGATGTATCAAGTAATTTGATGATATATTGGTGATTGTGATTCTATAATAACTATACATTGTTGGCTAGTATTTTGGCAGAAAAATATCAATAATAACTTTGGTTAAGGTTTTTATATAATGTTAGAAGTTACATTTGAATGTCCATTTTGTTTTAAAATTTGTGCGTGTAATTAAAAAATCATAAATAGTGTAAAATCACATGCGCTTGGAATTCTGTTGATAAATTTATGGTACAATATTAGTGTTTTTTCAGTGGGCCTCTCTAATATATACTTTTTAATAAAATAAAGATGATTTAAATTATGAATTGATTTTGTAAGCAGCATTATACAATTCATTAGTGTTATCATTGCTATTAAACAAACGATTTACAACATCTTGCAGCCAGTACAATATTTAGGGTTATCTTAAAGCAAGAAGATAACTAAGTCCGTCCTAATAAAACTTATAAATTCCTCAATCTTCTTAATCTGCACTCAATCAGGAAAAAATGGTACCCGAGAAAATGGAAAAAGCGATTAAAAACACAAAACTTAATATAAAGTAGTTGTCTGATTAATATTTTGTTAATTTGGCGACAAAAACTATGCAATAACGCAGAAAGGTCCAGTAAATGAATCTCTGTGAATATATAGGTGTCTATTTAGGTTTAAATTAGAAATAAAAACGTTTTTATGTCAATAAAGATATATGAGCGCACACAGATCTTCTTTGTAACTTATTAACGTTATTAAAGATCCCTTATCAAATATTTAGCACTAGTGTTTAATAGATCCTTATATAAATCATATCTGAGATATAAGAGCTACAATGACATCCATTATATCACGTGTTAGCTACAGTGGTGATCAATATATAATTAGCTCGATTTTAGTGATCTTAAAGCCATATTAGTTTACTATTGCGTTTTAATGGCATCATAGAACCCATTGTGCAACATAATTGTTCTTTATTCAAGTTAAAAGTTTCAATTTACTGCTGTGTTATATAAGTTGTATAAAGTAGCTGACAAAACGTTTATAAAGGCAATTGAGCTGTTTAACCTTATACAACTTTTAAGCGTTTTATAACACAGATATACAAAAAGCAGTTATAGAGTTACGTATATACAAGTTAAATATCATTACTTAGTAATAAAAAATTGCTAGTTGGGACATACATACATACATGCTCACAAACTTTCAGCTTTATAATAACTTTAATAGACTCATTGTATTTTACAATAATTTTGGAAAAATATACTTTTCAGAACGTTAGTGCCCCATCGAGAGGCACGTCTCCCTAAAATTGCGTGTAAATAAAAGCTTTATTCGAGAACATGGAAATAAATAAATCCGATAGATGTTTACCACTCAGCTCACGTCTACCATTCTGATTAATGAACCCTGGGTCCAATTTAATCAATTATTTCTTGTGTGAGCTATTGAGGCGTAGAACCGAAAACATTGACAGGAGGCAGGGAGAAAAACGAGATTGGGGTTCAGGTCAATTTTCATGTTAAAACTTTAGTATATGGGATACTGTAATGACCTGTTAGTATTTTCTATAAATAAATAAATCCTGTAACGAACACACAGCGCCATCTAGTCCCGTGGTAAGCTGCTAAGCTTGTGTTACGGTGACTAGACAACGGATATACTACTTATATTTATTTTTCTTTTGTAAATACATACACATTATACATAGAAATACGCCCAGACCAGATACAAGTATTTATTTTTAAGCATATATATTTGCACCCAGCGGGAATCGAACCCGCAACCTTCTGCATTGCAGCCACGCGTTCGCCAGACGCGCCACAGAGGTCGTCTATAGCTAGGTATGTAGGTATCGAATTCCCTGAAAGATAATTCAGTGCAAGATTTTATCTTTGATTAAACGCTTAAGGCCCTCTTGCAGTACCGAGTAAAATTCCTTTGCTTTGGATGACGCCAGACAGGAGAATGCGAGAATATCCCACTAATATTAAAAAGCTGAAAGTTTGTGAGTATGTGTATATGTGTGTATGAGTGTTTGTTTCTTAATCACGCAAAAACTACAGAACCAATTGCAATGAAACTTGGAATATAGGTAACTGGGGATCGGGATTAACTCATAGGCTACTTTTATCCCGATATTCCCGCGGGAACGGGACTTACGCGAGTGAAACCGAGGGGCGCAGCTAGTTTGATAAAAATATGTTAAGAAACAGTTGTATCAATATGTTATGAAATTTTAGAATTGTTTACCAAACACATCCTACTAATATTATAAATCCGAAAATCTGTTTGTTTGTTTGTTTATTTGTTTGTTTGTTTGTTTGTTTGTTCCCTCTTCACGGTCAAACGGCTCGACCGATTTGGATGAAAATTTGCATAGGGATAGTTTAAATGATGGAGAGTAACATAGGATACTTTTGATCCCGGAAATCCTGCGGGATCGGGACTTACGCGGGTGATAACTATCTAATAGATGAAAATTTGCATAGGGATAGTTTAAATGATGAAGAGTAACATAGAATACTTTTGATCCCGAAAATCCCGCGGGATCGGGACTTACGCGGGTGATAACTATTTATTGGATGAAAATTTGCACATCGATAGTTTAAATGATAGAGAGTGACATAGGATACTTTTGATCCCGAAAATCCCGCATGATCGGGACTTACGCGGGTGATAACTATTCAATAAATGAAAATCGACACAGGGGTAGGGTAAGTTATGTAGAGTGGCATCATGATCATCGTCATCGTCATCCTTCGTCATCGTCATCGTCACTTACTAATGAAATACAAACTTTACTTTACTTCACCTACCTACCGCAGTGCAAAAACCACACTTAAACGGACGACCAGGGAAGTACTGATGATGCCAGGCGGCAGCGCCTGGCTTCAACAGTACTTCAATGGGCGACCGTTTAGGTGTGGATTTTTGCATTGCTGTAGGTAGGTGTTCGAACAACGCGGGTTCGCAACTTGCGCGGGTGAAACCGCGGGGCGCAGCTAGTCCTTTATAAATGTTAATACCGAAGTTTGACTTTATTTTATAAATAAAATTCCAATATTTTCTGAATACAGACGAAAAAAATTATCAGTTTACTGCGAAGTCGTCGCGTTGTCGTACAGCAAAAAAAAATATATTAAAAACTCATCAAATAATTAAAAAGAAAACCAAACTTAAAAAAAAAAGATTATTAAAACTGTCTGGTTTTTGAAAGTAGTCGGGGTATTTTTATTTAGAATTTACTTTATTTTTTTGAACGACAAAAGAACGACATAGCAACGACAAACGATTATGGAAGCGCGGATTATATTTTTATCCGAGCAAAAAATATAAGTTTGCGATTACTTACCATTCAATCAAACAAAGGTCGATTTCGGAAATTCAAACGAACACCTCGCCTTAATTAGGGCACACTGCACTCACTTTGGAATCAATTTCTATGTAGGAAAAGGAAGATTCTTATCCGAAGTCATCATAATAATTGCTAACCACTGCTAGGTGTAAGTTTCTCTCCCTGGACGAACGATCCGATACCATTCTCATTCACGTGTTATTTTCAACTAGCTGCGCCCCCCAGTTTCACCCGCGTGAGTCCCGTTTCCGCGGAAATAACGGGATAAAAAGTAGCCTATGTGTTAATCCAGGTCCCCAGCTACCTATATTCCAAGTTTCATCGCAATCGGTTCAGTAGTTTTTGCGTGAAAGAGTAACAACCTGACATACATCCAAACTTTCGCGTTTATAATATTAGTAAGATTTAACTGTCTATCTCGGTGTTCTACTTTCGATGCTCTACTTCCCAATCCTCAGCCCTTCTGTCTTGCTTTCTAACTGCCCTGTTCCATTTGAGACTTGCTATCCGTAAACAAATATCAGCGACTTTGATTTGGCGACAGTTCCTGGATTGCAGACTCTATCCTAAGTACCTATTATCAGCCACCGTTATTCTCAAGGGGCGGGTAAACTGCCCGCCTCTAGCAAGTTTAAGCTTTTCAGTACCTACGTCTGCTAGTGGCGGCTTATTAGTACAACTTTCAAAGCTAGGGGTAAGTATAGAAACTAGTCAAGGGTAAATACAATAGATACTCATAAGACACTTATGTTCTTTATTTTACCACCACTTTACGTTAAAATCTACTTAAATAATTTGGTCTTTATGTTACACTTTTAAATTATTTACAATTCATTTATAATTTACATTAGTTTTGGCACATATTTGAATATTTTTGTCTTATATTATTAATTATTGTAATTTACACTATTGAAAATCTACATTCATCTACTGAATACACATTATTGATTTATTAAATACGAGTATAAATACCTAAAATATTTTATTTCTGAATTAGGTGCTTACTCACTTTTTTGTTAGCGTTAAAATTCTTATGTTCTCTAAATTCGAAGACACATCTATAACTAGACATAGACAATTTACTAATCTTAAGAGGGTAATTCTCGAGTTTTCTTGGTTTTTCAATGAGATTGTTTAGTAGACTTCACAAAATTGCTTTTGGGATGATCAAAGAGAACAATTTTGTGAAATACACTAATAACTATAAATAAATCCCAACAGACAAACTCGAAAACTCGAGGATTAAGTTATATATAATAGTTAAGTATATTAACCTAATGGTAAGACCATCTCTTCAACGGAAATGGAAAGATGGGCATTGAGATTTTTTGTAAATATGTTACTTGAAATATTTCAAGTAGGTATTAGGTGTTAGGTGCTTACTCTTAAGTGGGTAGGTATGTACGAAACCCTTTTGTATTATGTTTTTACACGACTGCCAAAGGAAGTGTTATGTTTTTGCCGTGAGTGTATGTATGTATGTGACCTATTTTTGTGCCGTCGTAGGGCCTAAACGGCTGGGCCGATTTAGATAAACGATACGTCGTTAGATTCGTCATGACCGTGAGAGTGACATAGGGTACATTAAAATAATAAATAAATAAAAATAAAGATTTAAAACGCTATAAAGCAAGATTTGTCTTGACCATAAAAACCGAGCAAAGACAACGGAACGTTACTTAAAAACTTTTCGATTTGACTTTGACGCCGAGTTTCAACTTTTGAAGGAATTTGAATGTTTGATTTGTCAGTTTGTCAGAGATAACATAAATAACAAATACTATGTTTACAATAAGTAATTAACTAAAAATTTGAAATGTCGCGCTATGGATAATGGATAGCAAGGCTAATCCGCTAGGACAAGAAACCGCCAGCCTTTGTATCACCAGTCGCGACGAAGTTTTCGGATTTGGTAATTATATTTTAAGATGGATACCTGCCTACTTCATAGCCGTCTCAGCAAAACTCAAAAAGAATAGCTATTATAATATTGAAGGCTTTTAGATAGCCTATCTTTAACCGATTTCGAGTCCTCGCTACTGGAGTATACACATCCAGAGTTAATGAGTTTCTCTGGTGTAATTGTATCTAATCTCTAATAACTAAAAAGCGTTAAATAAAAAAAATATTAAAAAAAATAAAAAACCCGACTGCCGTTAAAACTGAAAAGTAAAAAACAAGAAGATACCTAAAGGTAAAGAAACCTTAAAAATCGTTTGACGCATCTAGGAGCCTTAAAAAATTGTGGATGCAGTCGGGTGGGACTTCTTATAAAGGTAAAGTATAATGACACCAAATTGTGTTGAAGTCCCACCCGAGTCCATCCACAATTTTTTAAGGCTCCTAGTTAAGATTGATGTTCGAATAAGGTCTTACATTCCAGATAACGAGGTGGTGCAAAGAAGCTGGCGACAGAGTGACCTTCGAGTACGTGAAGAAGAACCCTGAAGTGAAGCCCACTAGTGTGGACGGATCGGTCTCTTTCTGGCCAGTCGTCCAGAGAGTTGTTAGAGAGTTGTAAGTTTCTTTTTTATGTAATCTATTTTAATATGTATGCAAAAACAGCTTAAAGCCACCTGGCACATGTATGTACCTAATATCAAAATGCGAGTATAATCAATTACTTATAATAAAATCGTAACTTAGCGGTGTCTGTTTTTGAAAGATTTTTGAAAACAACTATTTTTGGGGTACGTAACAGACCCCCATTTCAGTGTTTAAATTTTTGTCTGTCCGTTTGTCAGTTTGTCTGTGCGTTTTGCGCGTTAATCTCGGAAACGGCTGGACTGATTTCAATGAAATTTGGTATTCAGGTAGCTTAAGACTTCGATTAACATATAGGCTAGTTTTTATATATCCGGATAAAAAATATTGCGTAATTTTGTTATTACCATCGTCATCTATCGTCATCCATCGTCATCATCACTTACTGACATACAAATTTTGCCTTACTTATCCCCCCTAATGCAATGCAAAAACCCACACTAAACGGACGACCAGGCAATAGGTAGGTGTACGAACAACGCGGCATCGCGACTTGCGTGGGTGAAACCGCGGGGCGCAGCTAGTTAATAATATTTTTGAAATGAAACTAATTCTTCGATTTTAATCGCGTTGTTTTTATAACTTTTTATCTTGAAGAAGTAGTCTGTAAAGGCATCGAAACGACGACGGGACTATATTGAAATATAAAATTGCTGACAATAATAAAAACAACTCGATATAAACCGTAAAATGAAAGCTGTTTCATTTCGATTGAACATCACGAAAAGAGTTGGATAAACTATTTTTTTTCTTTCAGTAATATGATACTAGAAAGTAGGACTTGTCCCGGGGCTACGGACGCTCGGTTCGTGCGACTCCAGGGGGTCCCGGCCATCAATCTCACGCCGTTCGACAACACCCCTCTTCTATTACACGACCACGACGAGAGGATCCAAGTAGACACATACAAGAAGGGAATCGACATATCTACGAAACTGATCCACGCTTTGGCAGATCATCTATCAGCTACATCTGAATTAGCTAGCAAGATTTAATTAGCATACGTCCGAATACGCTGCTTAAACAATTTAGCAGCTCTTTTACTCAATAATTCTCTGATATTTTGTGTCCTTTCAGTTTTCAGTAATACTAAATTCTCAGATTGAAAATATAAGCTTACTTTGTTTAATTACTGTGTTTAATTCTTAGATTTGACGTTTTAGTTCTTCCAAATCGTAGTCTACAATAATTAAAAATCAGTTAAGTGCGATTCAACTCGCGGATCTAGGGTTCTGCATTTATGTACGACTGTATGTAGGTCTGTAATTGATGACCTGCAATCAAAGACTCTATTATTGTATGAGAGCTCCTTCGAATTAGAAGCCTACCTACACTGGTTATAAGTTTAGTATGGGAACACCCATTAATTTTTCACTTTTTTGTATTTTTTTATTTACTGCACCTTGTTTAAGTTTTGTGAGTGTTTGCTGTGTTTTATGATCATTCCATTAAACATAATTTTATATGGTAATACTTACGTTATCAGAAAATTTATTATTCTTCTGTGTATCATTCGAACATCATTGTAGGCATATTGTTTCTAGTCTTACTGTCTGCTTTGAAATAATAAAATAAAATTATGTTACATATTTATTGTTTTTATACCTACCTACACAAAAAACCTTACATAATATGAAATTATATGAAACACCAAATCGTCTTACATAAATAGCATTATTTACAATTTGATGGGACGAGTGGGCACAGGGTGTGTGTTTCATAGGTTTTTAATACGTCCGAACGCTGTGTCAGTGCACAGTGTCGTTTTACTATCCTTGTCTTTAATAATCCCATGATCGTGTCTCTTAATCATGCATCTCTTTTCTTGACTTGAATTCTTATCCATTAGGTTATAGAAAGTATCTTACCCATTTCTATTTGTGGTCTGAGATGTAAATCAACATACAATTCCTTGCACTAAGACAGCTAAGCTAACTACATCTTTCTCTCTAGCTAGCTAACTTTACTAGCACTCAGTAACCTCCGTACTTCGAGACGTTTAATGGATTATTATAAGCTGTCACAAATTGAAATACTTAGTGATAGTTCAATCCGTTTCAGCTCATAATGCCAACTTCGCGAAATGGCAACCGATTGCAAATGACTAACTAATCTGGTTGATTAGTTGGCCATGTATGCTAAATGTCTCTGAGTACGGCAGTAAGAGTACCTAACTTGTATTTATTTAATTTGATCGTGTCATCTCAAGAGTCATCGTGAGGGTCACCTAACTCTAGATTCTTCTATTTCTCGAAAGGGACCTCGTAAAGCTGAACTCAACGAAACTCAGATTAGATCTAGCCCCGTCACCACTCCCACTGTTTCAAGCGATAATAAGTTTATTTACTTTCTTCATCAACTTTAAAAACGACTGCTTTTTCTTTCTGACCATCTTTTAGGCTTGGTTTTCCCTTATCTTTTTCATTACGTACAGTTTTTATATTGTTTTCATGTTCATCATTCAAAACAACATGTTTTTTACTACTACTTGGTATATTTTCTATGTCTTGGTTTACTCTGTCTTTCTCTTTGTCGCTATATATAGTCTTTAATTTACCATCTTCTTCTATTTCGTCTTTTTGTTTCTTATTTCCATCTTGTAGTTTTTGTAACGACAGCATGCTTTTTTGTTTCTTTCTCTCGTATGACGACGTTTTTGTGAGATCGAGCTGACTTTGCACAGCTTGGGTAGCTATGTATTGACGCGATGAGACAAGAGTTGGTCGCGTCGAATTAAAATACTCTTCAATTTCTTGTAGCGTTAAACCTTTAGTTTCAGGTAGAATGAAATATAACAAAAGCGCCCCTGTGATGGAGATAGTAAAATAGTTGGCAAATAGGTAGATAAGAAATTTAAGCTAATTAATAATAATACATAATGATAATTTTACCTAATAAAGAAACAATGCCAAAGATAGCCATAGTCATGTGCAATCCCAATTCATTTCTCATGTATGGGTAACATTGTGTCATACCAAACATGAGTAGGTTAAATATAGCCGTCACAATACCGCTCAAAATTCCTCTTACCTTTGAACAAAGGAAGACATTTATAACTGCTAAATTTACAAATAATATATATGAAATTGAAATAAAACAATACGTACCTGTAAAGGTAATAGTTCATACAAAATCAAAAAAGGGAGAGTATAATATCCAAGGGTAGCAAAGATCATATAAGCAATGAATAAAACCAGTGGATATATGGCTTCTTTTTTATGATAATATAGATAAAATGCTAGACCTATGCTTACGAAGCCTACACCGATTGCTGAAACAGTCAAAAATTATCCAATGGGCAAAGATATAGGTATTTTTGAACATTATTATAATAGATAAGTATTTTAAATTAAGAGTAAATGAACCCTAGGAACACAAAATATTACATTTTTCAAACAGTCTTTGTTTTAAAAAAAACAATTGAGAAGATTTAAGGAGAGATCAGAGAAAAAAGTTGCTCAAAGAATCACATAGCTCGATATTCTGAGCTAATCATACCTGCTGAGGTTTTTTTAAATAAGTTCATAACAAATTGTTGTGATAGGAGACATTGTTATGAAATTATACGTTTTTTTTAATGTTATGAAATTGTTACAATAGGTACCTGATGATAAAGCTAAAACCCTTCGTCCCACTTTATAAAGAAGCACTGAAGTTATTATCCCCGCAATGAGTCGTGTGACTGCCAGTATAAGGTTACCAATGTGAGCATCAATAGATACATGGGATCTCTGCAATGGACAAAATAAACGAGTAGAGAATATAATAAAATGACAAATACTTACAAATAAATCATTTATAATATTATACGTCCAGTATCAGGGCTATAGGGCTATGTATGGTTACTTCTGGAAAGCGAGCGTGAAACCGAAGCCGAAAACGTATTTTTTTCTTTTTTTATTAATAATTTCGGAACTCTTAAACACTAAATCGGCAATTATCCTTGTCTGCAGTATAAAATGCAGCCAAGGACAACCAGCGGAATGTTCTTAACTTGGGCTGTAGTGTTGTGGGTGGTGGTAATGGATCGGCTACTTTAACACGTTAAAATGGTAGACGGAGACCCGACAACTCACAAACTGGGCTACTCTACTCAGCTGAGCAAATTACAGCAAGAGAGCAACAGGGACGAGAGAGGCTGAATAATGGGGAGACCTCTCTGGAGTTTAAGTCATCTCTGCATTTTAAGTCGTCACTGGTATGCCAAAGAGCGGATCAACTTGTCCTAAATACAGTATATTTATCACTAAGTTAATAATGAAAACATTCATACTTCTAATAAATCAACTCCCCAATACATAATTACGCTTACTCCAGAAGCTTGCATCAAAATAATATATGCTAAGCCTATACCTAAAGGTTTACACGACGAGGTTGTTAATAGTTCTTTTATCTTTTCCATACAGTTTAATCTGAAAGAGAAGTTACATAATTTTACATCAGTATGTTTAAGAAATCAAAATATTGGAATACTTTAGAATCCTACTTATATTATAAAGCTGACTGAAAGTTTGTGAGATGTGTGTTTGTAGGGGCAGGTATCTTTGTTACTCAATCACGTAAACACCACTGAACCGATTGCAATGAAACTTGGATAACACATATGCTTAATTTTTACCCCAATATTTCCGCGGGGACGAGACTTACGCGGGTGAAACCGCAGGGCGCAGCCAGTATTGGATAAATAATACTTATTCAAAATACCTACGAATGTCGTTTGTTTGCTTAAAATCGTTCAGCTCTTCTAGTTCTCTTTCTAGATCATAACTGTCCGATCTGAATTTCTTTAGAACAGTTTTGGCATTTTCAACGTCAGATTTCATCAGTACGTAATATGGTGTTTCGGGGAGAAGGAAATAAGTTACAAATAGAGTGAAGGCGTAAAGCCCACCGATCACACAGAGAATATACCATTTTATGAACGATCCTAAAAGTGCCTAAAAACACATACAAAAATCTCCATACAAAAAGAAAAATCACTTTGCAACCCTATCATTTGAAGATTCCATTTTTGTTTGTCAACGTCTCAAAACATTAGGCATTAATTAAAACATTTTTCTTTATAGTGTTCCGTACCGATCAAAAGGTAAACATACGAACCCTTATAAGATCATTTGCTCGTCCGTCTATCTGTCACTAACACGATTTTTCAGGAACGGGTGGACTTAACAAGTTGATATAAATTTACCAGATATAATAATACTCAGGTATATGGGTGTATAAATTTAAAGATTTTAAGAAATTAGTTAGCACGGTAAAAATATGGGCTAATTCAGTTTTTCTCTAGCACTTGTAAGTAGGTATCAAAATATAACTATAATTTCCAAAAAAAAACTATTTCCAGATTTTTTTAAATCACAGAACTCAAAAAATGCCAAGGGGTGTATGTTTTCTTTTGAAGAGAGAAATGCGCCTTGACTCGCGTCGAGGTAGCCTTCTAAAGATTTAATTGTAGCAGTTGAAAACTATAAAATTTAAAATAGATTGTATAATATCAGCTTACCTGTATCGTGATACCGATAGCAACAGCAATGTTCGGCAATGCTCCAATAACACCTCGCATATTAGGCAAGGTGATCTCTGTAATATAAGCTCGTGGAGAGCCCATGGCGAATCCCAAACCTATGCCTGTTATGGCTCGACCTGTTACATTAACACAAATATGTAAGAACGTGTACCTAAATATTGTAAGTATAGGTTATTTTTAAAGTTAGTGGTACCAAAACTGCTGTATTGGCCTCTGTGAGGGTACAAGATAGACATGGCATCTACTGGCATGCCTACACACTTCGAAACAAATGTCGATATGTGCATGAATTTCTCTTAATGTGTGCTGTAGTATTGGTTTTAAGCATGTCACTAGATGGCATGTCTACCTGTACCTTGATATTGAGATATATCTAACTACACTAGAATTCGACATACAGTCCAACCTGCCTCAGCGAATGTAACTAACCAACTATAATATGAAATGGTGTAGAAGCACGTGCAGTATAAATCCATCCCACACAAATTGGCAGTTCACAAGAAATAAGCATCCATTTCCGTCCATATTTATCCATTAGGTAACCACTGATTAAACATCCCATTGGCGAAAAAAGTGTTAATACACTAGCTGAAATAATATTCTTTTAAGTTTTTTATTCTCAAACTACGATCTCTAACTTTGTAATCCCATCTTTGTCCACAATCAATTTGAGTACCTACCTAAACATGTAAGTACTACTATTAAATTTTATTTTCCAATCTTACCAATCCACGCCTGTTCCCCCAAACTCACGTGCACCTTTGAATCCTCTGCCACAAGCTGTGGGACCGTCACAGCTGACCATCCAAATGCCAATCCAATTCCAACCACGGTCAAGTTCACCCACAAACCGTAGAATAGCTGCAGGCAAGCAGTCTTGCTCCAAAATGTTGGATCGTCTTCAATGTCCAAAAGCGATGGAGATGTGAGTGCATTCTTAGTGGCATTCTTCATTTAGATATTTTCTTTATTGAAGTTAAATATAGAGCTACATTTTGTAAACATCATGACAGTTGGTGTAATTAATTAACCATAGATACATCTTTACATACTAGTAATTAAACTATAACCTCGATAACATTGTCAACTTGGCATTTATGTGGAAAAGAAAAAAAAAAGGAGCAAAGAGTTTAGATTTATTTATACTTCCATTTATAGTAGAGTGGCTCTGATTGCACAGTATTTAATAAGCGCAGTACATAGAGGGAGCAGTATGGAAATTGCACACACACAGGTGGACACTCGTCGTCGTGACGCGGCACCTATTATGTTTAAAAAAGTTACTCTATGGTTTAAGTTACTCACTCAGCACTAAATCTACCCGAAAATCCCGTATCATCGACGCGCGTGTTTGTGTGAGTGAGCATTTTTTTTTCGTTTTCGACGTTTTCGAGCACTTGTAGGTAGTTTGAAGTATATTTACTTGGCCGAATTATATAGGCGCCTCGTTGGAACCAAATTTTGGGCACGCTTAATTTTTAATTGATAAGTATTATTAATTTATTATTTTATTTGTTTATTAATGGAATAAAAAAATATTTATTTATTTACAGTTTATAGAGTACACCTACGTTGTTCTAAGTTTCTTGAATATTACGTTCTCTCTTAAAATTGTTCTCGCTGTGGTGGCATAGGTATTCTTTGAACTTTAGGATATATAAACGGCTTCGTGTATTGACTGTTCCAGAAATCAGCATTGAAGACCGCCTTATCGTGTTTGCCGAGTAGTTTAGAATTGACATGGTCTTCGAACGCGTCAAGTACCCTGAGTAACGTTCCTCGGGACAGATCACTAAATTCTAATCCTTCTTTGAATTTTATTTTTCCTTCGCCTGAAAAATAATTAAGCGCTTTACTTTAAGCCCAACATGGAACGTGTGTTCGTGCCTGCTTTCGTAAATCGATCAGGACCCTTATTGTTGAATCGATCGTTGCACTTAAGGCGATTTAAAAAAAAACGATATCTGCTGTTCGTTCGATATCGGACTCCTGCGGCGAGTGGTTAATACCACTTGTTACGGTCGTACGATTTACAGAAAAATTATAGAAATCAAACGAAAATCTGTAGTAATCAAAGTATTTAAATCGTTCGAAATGGCACATTTAATTTAAAAATAGAGTCCCCGGTGTCTTAGCTTTTTACGAACGAACTAACAGACGATAAACTCAAATCCTGAGTTTATTGATCGTTTACGTAGGTACATAATAATCATAAATGGGGTCGACTTTAAAATTTTCAGTTATTGGTCTAAAATTTTAATATAATTGTATCAAATGATTATTGATTGTTTATTTTTACTATAAAAAAGCCAAAGCTGCGGACCTAGTTTTATGCCATAATACTCTAGCATCCTTACTCGTATTGCTCATAATATCCGCGACGCAACGACTTAGGACGACACAAACAAATCGGATCTCGATCCACTTGCTCATCCGCGACGCAACCACTTATAGGACGACACAAACAAATCGGATCTCGATCCATTGCTAGACAGCAAGGTCGGGAGATTCCTACCTTTACATACTCGGGATCAGTAAGTTACACTAAACCTATGCTATATGGACTGGTCTGTACTTAATCATCAATCCTACTAATATTATAAATGTGAAAGTTTGTGTGTAAATAATCGAGTAATGTTAGTTACTCATAAACTATACTAACCAAAATGAAACTTGGTTGACAGATAGTTGGAGATCCGTATTAACACATAATAATATGCTTGTTAGTTACCAGCTTATGTAAAATCAAAAGATCAGCTGCTCCGGTATATAGACTCACCTATATTATGTTCTTCGACAGGATCTCCTTTAGTTTCGGAATTAAAACTTAAAAACACTAATGCACAATAAACACAGAGCTTCAGTCTCATGGCAACCGAATCACTTTGTTGAATAATCACGTAAAAATAGGTATGAACAAAGAATGTTTGAAAAAAGGAAGTTTTATCGCTTGATAAGATGTTGTAGGTACGTAGAATAGTAGCGAGTTCCGTTGGGTTTTGAAAAAGGCCAAAACGTTTCACTTGTTGATAACGGCATTAAATGTTAATACGTTGTTAATAGTCATTTCATCGTAAAAACCGGGACACCACCTGTAAAGTGCCAGGATCTGGAGATATTACGCCATTAAAAAGCAGCTGCCGTATTTTGAAAATTGTGGACAACTCTGTATTTTATGAAACCTACATAAATGTGTATGTAGGTTTCATGCCGTTCATGTCTCCTCTATCTAAATATAGGTTTAATCGAGCGACAAGAGATTAAAAAAAAACCAAGATGTCAGCCGTAGACTATGCCAAGACCTCAGATCACTCAAACATGCCAAGACCTTGTCTTTTGCTAACGCTTTTGAAGTGAAGTCAATTCCAACATGATTACTAAAAACTCAGAACGTAAATAAAATTGGTGTTTCTGGGCTTTTCGGGGTCTAAAAGTAGAAATTTGATTTCAAAATAAAACCATAATTTAAATTACAATAAACACGTACTTTTTATTATTATAAATAAAAATCACATTATGCATTTTCAGATTCTAGAAATCATTCAATTAAATTCTATAACTATCACAAATGCTTTACATTTTCAAATGCATTTTATGCTATATTATGAAGGTACAATATTTTATTTATTTTACTAACTAGAGTTCCGTAGAATTGTAAATTTTCTAAAAATATATTTTATAAATGGCACTAGTACTTGTACGGTGACAATAAACTTCAGTAGATTGCCCATGGGGCCCCATTAGCCCCTACAACCAAGAGCTGATAGTAATGCTATCAGCTCTTGGTTGTAGGGGCTAATTCGTCCACTTCTTTATATAATTAATAGCCATTCCGAACAACAAAACCATCCACGATTTATGGTGTAAATATAAACAATTCAGATGTAGGACGTAATCAGTCCTGCTAAACTGCACGAGTTATTTAGAGCTGAAAGTATAGTCTATTTAGATAACTTTCATCATTTAACATTACCACATAAATGGAAAATCTATTAAAAGTTGCCGTACTTTATTTCCAATTCCTACTATAGTTATTAAGTAGGTAACATAGTTTTTACGTGAACTTAATCATTATTAAATTAAAAATATAATACTTTATCAAAATATATTTCGAAATACTTATCCTACTATGTACATAACTGCGTCAAAAGTGCAGTACCAGAGTTAAAATACATCGTTGCAATGCTACATTTAAATCGTCTCAGGCGTCTCAAATCTGCTCTTTTTTTTTTAATTTTCAAAATATCGTTGAAATCTATTGAAGACTACATAAACAGCTGTCTTGCAAGATTACTAAAATTGTACACTGAAAAATACCTGAGGCGCTTGTATTTAAATGTAGAAATGGCCGCAGGTTTGTGGTAATGCACTTTTGACACATACCTGTACCTATCTATCTACATTAATATAATTTTATTAATTTAAAGAACTATACATTTGATAACGATTGTCTACGCTCATTATATCGGAACATACCTGCAAGGAACTTCGATACTTCCACAACAACGTTTTTCTTTTATTAGTCGTCACGTTATAAATTAATAAGCCGCGGATAGACAGACGGACATGACGAAACTATAAGTATATATTAGGGTTTCTTGTTGACTTCGAAACCCTAAAAGGAAGATGAGTCAGAAGTGATTTGGGGTACTAAAACTTACACTTTAGATAGGTACATAAACTAGTAACCCAGTGTAGACGGGCCTGGCGCTTGTATCTTTGTTCGATGATAACTTGAGTATCTTAGCTCCGATCTTCATGAATTTTGGTATGCGCGTTTAGGTCAATAGAATTTATGAGTTCGAAGATGAGCCGGATCGGTAGTGGGCTTGGGGAGATAGGGGGTCGTGAGGTCTCAGTTCGGGGCGAACTCCTAGTAATTCAAATAGTTTATTTAGTATGAGCCGGTATAGTGGGCGTAAACATTTAAGCCTACCGTCTACCGCCAATTCAAGCTTAGTTAGTTAAACTAAACGAACTTCGTTTAGTTGAGAGTAGACGATCAGCTTTAAAGGCACATAATACCTGTATCAGATACTAGCTACATTTCAATATTTACAATAAAGGTACCTACTTATCTATATAATATTGCACTAACTTGATTATTTTTGATCTATCACTGTAATCTCAAGTAAAATGCCTAAAATAAATCAGTACTTTTGACACTACTTTTTACTTCATTTTACTACACATAAGGGGCGACGAAAATCGACTAAGAGATTGGTATAGGAAGGAGAAAGAAGACTGGAAACTGAATAAATAAATAGACCAGTCCATTTAAGGTTATCACGCGCCTTCAGTAGTATTCTGTCTCTTAAGAGTCTTGGTCCTTCCGCAGAAATAGTCTTCGATTTCTTGTAGAGTACGGCCTTTCGTTTCGGGTAAGAAGAAGTAGAAAAATATTGTACCTACAAACATAAGAAATATTAGTGTTAAGTAGATTATTTCATAATTTAATCAATCTAATAAAGACCATCTGTGTCACGCCGATAAGTCCCGATCCCGTCGGAATTTTCAAATACCTATCCTTTTTTAATGGAATACCTACATCACATAAAGTTATAACTGTTTAGCTGTAACTATAATTGTTTAACTTTAACTATAACTGTTTAACCGTAACATAACTGTTTAAATTTCAGCTCTCTTTAGGCTCACAGTAATATTTTAACTGGGTATTATTCGCGTATTGTTACTTTTAAATTCTCTTACTTCGACGTTTCGTTCATGTTACAATGATCTTGGTCACGAGGGGACTGATATAATCTTACTAATATTATAAACGCGAAAGTTTGTATGTATGTATGTGAGGTTGTTACTCTTTCACACAAAGACTACTAAACCGATTGCTATGAAACTTGGAATATAAGTAGCTGGGGATCTGGATTAACACATAGGCTACTTTTTATCCCGATATTCCCGCGGGAACGGGACTTACGCGGGTAAAACCGCGGGGCAAACTAGTATTATAATATTGCGGGAATATTACTATGAGTAGGTACAAATCGTGTGAGCTTAAAAAGATTATTCTCTTTAGTCTGTACGTTAATCCATCAGTCAGAACAAAGCTGACTTTGTTCACAGCTGACTTGTTATTTATTTATTTGTGTTTAGAATAATAATAATATTTTCTTTGTAATGTATAGATCACAAAGTTATCTGAAATAAATGAATTTTAATTTAAGTAATTTATAAACTTTTTTTTTGTATGAAATTGACATACAAGTTCGCTAAAAGTCACGTGACTCTTCGAGAACTTATGTCAATTTCATACAAAAAAAATCTGTCGATTGCGATTTCGTTAATCGATAAGAATGTTGTCTAGGGCTGTTAGGTTGTCGACGGTCATGGTCGGTAAAACTCAGTAAACCTAAATTTTAAGTGATAAGTCCGCATACTCTGTTGCTTCCCTCTGGGTAGCGAAGATGCTGCAAAGAATTTTCTCCACGATAAGTTAGTCGGATACTCACCGAGTAGCGACATGCAGCCGTAGAGCGCAAAGACCCCGTAGTCGTTCAGCAGCAGCTTGAGGAAGGGGAACGTCTTCACCACCGAGAACACCGAGAGGTGCGCGGCGCACGTCGTGATGCCGCCCACTACACCGCGCACCTGGAACATAATATGGTTGCATCATAATCATTGCGAACGCATGGATCAAAACGAAGGTTAAAGGTTCTATTCTTCTAAACCTATCCTATTTATTGTCCTATTCATATGTACCAATAAACTTAATACCCAACTTTCATAATTATGTCTAACTCTAAAAACAAACAAATTTCATTCAACCATTCGACCCTCATTTCACACCCTCAGGGGGTGAATTTATTTATTATTATTATTATCACTCATTTATTTTCATTCTTAAATTTAAGTTTTTATAAAAATAAACTAAATACAAAATACATACATTACCACAAAACCTACAAACAAAATTCTTTACATAAAAATAAATTTATAGGGCCTATAAATAATGTTCACATTTTACACAAAAACAGTAAATTACTATAAAAACCTAAACCTAGATGTCCGTCGACAGCAGGGCAGAGCCCATGCTACCGATGGTTAGGGCCGCAGAGACAGGAATCTTCTGACGATACGTGCCGTATCAAGGACGACTGCCTTCTGGATCTGACCCTTAACCCAACCGTCAAGCGAAAGCCTCTTGAGGTGTTGGTCGAGGCTCTTTGCTATCAACCCATTTGCCGACACGACTATCGGAACAATACTCGTCGAATCAACGTGCCACATGACGGTAATCTCATGGGCTAAGTCCAAGTACTTAGTTTCCTTGTCCTTTTCAGCCTTTATGAGATTAACGTCATGCGGGACAGTGATATCGACGAGTATTGCCCGCCGTTCCGACCGGTCTACTATCACGATGTCAGGTCTATTGGCCACAATAGTTCTGTCCGTGATAACAGGCCGGTCCCAATAGAGCGTGGCACGATCGTTTTCGAGAACAGGAGCGGGTGCATATTGGTAATATGGTAGGTACCTCTTGGTCCACAAGTCCATATTTAAGAGCAAGTTGCTGGTGAATGATCCTGGCCACCAAGTTATGTCTGTGCAAGTACTCACCATTGGCAAGATGAGAACTGTATGAACTAACATTATTATTATTATTAATCATTTCCCACTGAATTTCCCAATTTAAGAAGCTCATCGGCCTAGCTGTACCTGCCGGTCTTGAACGGTCGTGCGGGTTAAGCAACGCCTGGCACGGTCATTACTTGGATGGGTGACCGAAGAGTTGGGTGTCAAAAAATCATTTTCTCGAGCTCCTCCGTGCTTCGTGAGGCACGTTAAGCAGTTGGTTGTTATCTCTGATAGCAGTCGTTAGGTCAAGTTAGAGACCTTAGGGCGACCTGATAACTCTAACACCAGGTGAGCCACATCACTACACGAAGATTTTCCACTAATTCTATCCTACTAATAGTATCTCATCAGCAACACCCCACTAATCGTTACTAACCTATTAGAGCTATGCCTATGCTGATGAGATACCAGTACAATACCTATATTGTAATGGTATAAAGGGTTTATCATAAAGGTGGGGGGTAGGTGGTGGGGTCAAATATTACAAAAAAGCTAGTTTACTATGTTGATATTTCAAATACAATCGGTTTAAAAGTACAGCTAATTAATACATTATTTTGGTTACCTGTGTAGGGTACACCTCTCCGATCATGACCCAGGGCACGATGAGGTACCCGAGCGTGCACGATATCACGAACACGTAGATACTGGCCACCGGGATCCAAGAGTAGGACGGCGCTATATCGTTCTCTTTCCAGAACTTCACGAAGTACATGTACACGGAGAGTGTGATCATTGTTGTACCGCAACCGATCGCTGGAACCAACAGGTAACTTGTTATAGCCGAGCACGTCAATCTAACATGAGGCATCAGTTTTGGCGGGAACTCGTTGAGGAGATATGGTGCTAAATTTTAATTTTTGTGAAACCTAGTTCAAATGCGTGCAAATTGTTTAATTTCGAGGGCATATTAATCAATTTAGTTTCGTGAAGGTGTACAAGTGGAATGAAAGTGAAAATCAGTGCAAAACATGGACTTAGTGTTGTCTCCAAAGCTCCGTGAACAATCTTTGTAAATAAATGGCCGTCGTGTTTACAAATGATTCCCTAGACTTGACTTTAACTATGACGACTTGACTGTTTCGATGCAAATAACTTGCACAATATATTAATAATACTTGACACTGGCTAATTTCCTAATGGCCATAATCGGTTCACAACCGATAAGAAATAAATAATAAACATGAGGCATGCATTCGTTCGTCTCTCTCTATCTCTCAATGTGTCTTACATGAAAGAGAAATTGAAATATAACTATATTTTCGGTTTTAATCGCGTTTTTTTCTATTAATAGCATAGTTGCAATGCCGTTCCAATGTTTTAGTGTCTTTGCAGACGCTATGATGTAAATTGTCATACTTGTCCATAGAAATAGAACACTATTAACTAGAAAGCTTACTTCGTCAAAAAACGGCCCCGTTTGATGTTAGAGAGATCTGTCCTTTTTGCACTTTGGTGTTCGTCGGTTAGTTAGATGGGACCAACTGGGTTCAATAAGACCGTTTTGATTTATCAAAGCAAAGACTACCTTAGAGAACATGATTGAAATTGATATTTCAAAAGTTGTCAAGTGCACAGTCTTCTAGGAGCGAAGACGACGACGTAACATGTCTCTGTACTTGTCTTCTAAAAAGTTACTGTAAATTACCGCCTCATCTAATATTTGTCTCAAAACGTTTCTGTGCACGCAGACTTTTGATTGTAAGGTCACTATTTCAAACTTATCCAAAAAAACTACCATAGGTTCATGACGCGTCCACATATGAGAAGAAGCCACAAGAAACTCATAGGGTTTTTTTCTGTGTGTCCGGAAAAATTAGTAAAAGAGAGATGATGGTACACCAGACGTGAATAATCCGATAACCGGGTTTTTTTCTGTGTGTCCGGAAAAAATAGTAAAAGAGAGATGCTACACCAGACGCGAATAATCCGATATTCATGGGATCTATATGGTAAAAATAAGGAAAACTTGTAATTAAAATGCACAAGCCCCGTAGTCTCATAGAATTCTGTGTTTTCACAAAAACTGAACAGAGCTAAGAGTTCCATTCTACCCTCTTGAGGCACTTTGTACCCTTTTGCCAAAGTCTCGCTCTTCTGCCGTGGCACAGTACATTAAGGACGCGACTCATGTGAAATCCCTTCCGATTAAATAGTTTTATTCATAACCGGTATCAAATAGATCTTTGAACGATGTTTAATGTTATTGTACATGATACAAGAAGTGTCCCCTTCATTTCAAAAACAATAAAAAATAACTTTAAATACCACTATTATACGGGCAAAGTTACCCCTGTTTTACAAAATAAATCAATTTTTCTTCTAAATCCTTAACCGCTATATTTTCTTATAGGCATCATAATATTAGAAAATACAATACCTAGAACCCCTTCATCGGATTTTATAAAAATATTATTTTAATCTTCGTTAATGATTGATTTTACGAGAAATTGTAGATTTTTTCACGCAATTCCATCTCGCTCATTTATATGCAATCGGACAAGGACCGATGATTATCATCTATCGCCGCCTTAAAAGGCTGGGGCCGGGGGCACAGCAGTATGGAAACTGCAAATGGTCGAAAACGGCTCACTCACGCGCATCGACGAGACTCCTATAGGGAGGATTCACGGTGAAGTCATTACTGCGTGCCGCGTCAAGACGAGTGTGCACGTCAGTGTGTGCAGTTTCCATACTCCTCCCTCTATGTACTACTGGTGCCCTCTGCTCACAAGCACTGGGGACTAGATCAGCCTTTTATTTTATTTTTTATTTATTTATTCGGAGATCCAACAGCTATTATATACTTATAAAACATTGCATAGCAACAGAAAGCCAATAACAGAATCTCACGGATAAGAAAGCCAATAACAGAATCTCACGGTTATCACGCCCTTCGGGGTGTTCGCTCGGGTATAGCGGACCCCGCACGGAATGCCTGCATTTGGCTGTCGGTGGGGATGCTATAACATATATAAATAGTCGAGTAGAGAGTGGTGTGGTGCCCTCTGCATCACAACTCCTCCCTCTATGTACTACTGGTGCCCTCTGCATCACAACTCACCCGATATGAAAGTGAGCGGTCTCCGTCCGCAGCGCCGACACATGATACACCCGATCACGGTGAATATCAGACGGATTATCCCCATCGATATCGTCAGCCAATACTTGTCGCTCATCGCTCCTGATGCCTACGAAATTAAACAATAACCTTTATTAGTTCAAATCAAAAATATCTTAATTCAATACGGCATTCACGTCATCATCATAGCGATTTACATTGTCGCATATTAAGAAGTAATATAATGAAACTGGAGCAATAATGTACAGGTACTATAATCCTTGCTAACGTTGTATGCGCGAAAGAAATCTGTCTGTCTGTTAAAATAAGTTTGTAAGAGAAGAAAAACACAATCACATCCACAAACACAATTTTTTAAGGGTGTATTCTACCAAAAAGACGCACTTCACGTTGATTTTACGGTGAAAGGAAAGCATAGTGAGGAAGCCGACATGTCCTAGGACTCCCTACGTCCGAAAGTATGGGACATTCACCAATCCGGAGGCTACCGTACCGTCTTACTGACTAACCCCTAACAGCTTTATCATCATCATCAACCTGTTGCAGTCCACTGCTGGACAAAAACCTCTTCAATTGCACGCCACCTAGATCTATTTTCGGCTTCTCGCATCCATTTTGTGCCAGCCGTATTGCGCAAATCGTCACTTCAACGTGCCTGAGAACGTCCTACACTACGTTTGCCGAGACGCGGTCTCCACTCTAGAACTCGTTTACCCCAACGGTTGTCGGTTCTACGGCTAATATGGCCAGCCCACTGCCACTTCAGCTTGCTAATCCGTTGAGCAATGTCGAAGACTTTGGTTCTCTGACGGATCACCTCATTTCTGATGCGATTTCTCAGAGAAACGCCGAGCATAGCCCTTTCCACAGCCCGCTGAGCAATTAACAGATTAGGGGGTAATAATAATAACAAGCCAGGTCCGGCGTTTTCAACCGTATAAGTCTCGATTCCGAAATTCCCAAAAATTCTTATCGGATGCCTACATAATGTAAAGAACACACTCCAAATTTGACCTTTTTACTATCAGGCTGTATTCATCAATCAGTCAGTAAAGATTAACCCGTTTATATTATTATAACGGGTTTATAGATATAAGTTCTTATTAACCTACCTCAAAAACTTCGACAGCATAGAAGGTGATGGTATTGACACCGCACCATTGGTATACGAAGAAATATATGGCGAGGATACCAAATGGCTTAAGAGCTGACGGTGACATCAGGGCTTTTATAATCTCTTTGGGCGATTTCAGGCTGAAATAGAAATTACGTAAACTGTAAAGTAAAAGCTTAGGTAGGTGGCTTATTGTAGGTACCTATATTCAATTTGCATGGCGTTGCCTACAGCTTAATCTAGCCCTAACTTAGCAATTAGACTTGTCCTATGGGTACTAGATAGACAACAAAGATATTACAAATAATACTTTAAAGAGTCATTTCTCTTTGACGGTGGGCAATTAATCGCGTAGCAAAATTGTGCATCATCATCTATAGGTACTACTATACTGAAAAGAAAACATAGTTTGATCCTTGGAAGTTATATAAAAAGCTTGACTTGGCTTACACTGTTAGAAATAGTTACAAAACCTATTCCTAATATTTTTTGGTATCTAAAACAAATAATGGACATGGATAAAATTCAAAAAGCAATTTACAATTTAAATAAAAACTTACGGCTCAACATGATTCTTTTCTTTGAACGCTATCATCTTCTGGATCTCATCGTTGAGGTTACAGGTAGAGCCCCTCAGCTTGGCGAGCGAGCTCTCGGCCCTTTCCCGCTTGTCTCTGGTAAGGAGATAGTTCGGAGTCTCTGGCAGGACTAACATGCCCAGTAGCGATAGCATGGGGATGATTGAACTGATGCCTGCTAACACGTTCCAAGAAGTCACGCTACCGACCACGTACTGAGGAAATTAAATAAATAACGTTGAAAAATATTTTTTGTCATCCTCTTCTAGCTTTGCAGATTTGGTGACTCGCTATGGTTCGCTCGTATGGGATGTGGACTGTGGATGTGGATTCAATCCACATCCCATATGTTAAGGAGGCTTTGAGTGTGGTAATTATTTAGTTTAGGTGCCGCTCCTCCTGAGGAATTTTATATTATTAGGTTACTGTGGTTTTATAAATAAAGTTTTCAATGTTGAGTATACTTATACTTTTCAGTCGACTTCAAAAAAAGGTGATTCTCAATTCGACCCATTTATTGTTTATTTTTGTACAGTGGTGTGGCTCACTTAGTGTTAACATTTTCGGTTCCTAAGGCCTCTAACTTGACCTAACGACTGGAATAGTTGCTTCCGAAGGACGGAAGAGCTCAAGAAAATATTTAAGTGATAATATGGTTTTAAACTATCTTCATACGATGTGAGTATTTTCTCAAATTCCAAAATTGTAGTCTCATAAGGATCTGACTACTAGCATGTAGATAGGAATAACAAAATGCTCAAAGTTAAAATAAAAAGTGACTATTTAAGATTTCAGGCGATCACAGACAGTTACAGTTTAAACCCAAAATATCATCAATCATGTACTTATAATTTTATTCAAGCTGTTAAAATGATGAAAAAAACAAAATTGATCGTGCAACGTTATCACGTCACGTGCAATTTAATTATCTAATAATCACATGCGCGTAAATTATGTGACGGTGTCTGTTTGTTTGTCTACGCGACAGCTCTAATTTTATCTCGACAAACAAATAACTTAGGTGTAACATCTTATAATATTGTCATATTATCGCGTGATCGTGATTCTAAGTCATTAAGTTAGAATGGGAATCGTGACTTCAAAATATTTGCTAATACAATTTATTAAATTGTTACACGACTTTGCTTATTCGTTTTTATTATTCTATTCGAAGTACGTTGCTCATACTTTAATACCAGGCGTTTTAAGCAATGTTTAATGAATAACTAACTTAGTAGATAGGCATGGACCCAACAAACAATAAAAGGGACCACGATTTCGCCCGCGAAGACCCGATTCCTCGGGATTATCGGATTAAGATTTATAGTTTCGGTATGCTACGTCACTCCTCATCACTTCAACTATCTCTACGGAAATTTTCATCCAAATCGGTCGAACCATGAAGAGGGAACCAAACAAACAAATATACAACCAAACTTTCGGATTTATGATATTAATTTGGATGTACGACTTTTGAGGACCAAGGTCACTCTTATGACAATTTCGGACGCTTATAACGTGATCCGAGTAGACTCATTCGATATTCAAGTCAAAACAGAATTAACCACGGAACACTATTACTATTACTCCTGAATTAAGTCTATGGAAACTTGTGATGGAGACAATCGACATTTTTCTGAGCTTATTGTTTGCTGTATTTATAGTGCATGCACAACGTAATATGATAAATATTTGTTGCACAAGACAAATTACATAACTCTACAAAAAATATTGACAGAGTAAATACATACTGCAGATATTTATTTACATGCGTACCCAAGTACATTAAGTAGCCAGCTTGTTCATATTTTTCTCGTTAATTTATCTGATTTTTTTAGCACATAGAACGTCACAGGCGTTAATGTTTTCTATCTATGCTATTTTCAATGCTTCTTTGATTACGAATATATAAGAATAAGAATTACACACGTACAGCAAAATGTGAACTGTTAGTTTTTATTGAAGAGTAAGTTCATTGTTATTTGATATCAATAGACAATTAACTTGTTAGGATAAATATCTCAAAGAGTTGTATTATTGTTGTATACCTAAGTATAAATAAATTATTGTTCTGTTATTTAATTACCTAGTATTAAAAGTATTTGTATTTTCAATAAAATATAACATAAACGAACCTAAAGTAAACTTTACGCGTAATAATAATAATGTAAATGTTGAAACTTTGAAAATAATATTCAACGATTTACCTACCGTGCATTTTATTTTAAGATCAGAAACACAATAGTACAACCTCTTTGCTTGGTATTGAAGAAAGTGTTTATGGGCTTATTAAAAGCTAAACACCTAGGCTGGCTTGCGTTTGCGCATCTATAAATAATTCGGATAAGCTCGACATTTTGTATCAAATTGGCAAGTCAGTCCTTACCTTTACTTAACAGGTAGGAAAGACCACGGTCGGTTGAGCATGTGCGTAGTTACCTAAACCAAATGTCCTAAAGCCTAAGGGATTTAAAATCTGATAAAAAGACCTAATAGATTGTTTTTCTGTATTAGCGATGTAGCAACTGTCGGTCTATCCTGAATAAGATACCTGTAAAAGTCTTGAAACGTTGAAAATTGAAAATAAACCACGCACACCACGCCTAAAACGGAAAAATGAGTTAATCTTCCTATTAATTTCAGTGATAGTATTAAGTTCCACAAACCTGTATAAGGACTCCCGTGGAGACTCCGACCGAGGCCAGAGCTCCCAACATGCCCCTCAAATGGGGTTGAGACACTTCACAAGTGTAAACACGAGCGGGGGCACCCACCATGCCCGACCCGAAGCCTATTAAAAGCCTGCCTGTGGACGGATACAAGAGAGTATTTAGTTTTTTTTTATTTAAAGATTTTATTTTGAGGTTAGGTATATTTTAGTGAAAATACAGCTGCTTTTTTTTTTTAAATTATTGATTGTAGTAGATCAAACTAAATGAAAGAACAACTTAAACTCTAAGAAACAGCTGATTTTCAACAACTTAAACTATTCGAAAACTACTTCGAATTTCCAAAAGTTGTAGAACAAAAGTTGTTCGCTTAGACGTCTAGAACAACACCCTTTCGGCTTAAATGGCTATCCTCGTTAACCTTGTATATCAACGCAGAGCCCAAATCGTTGGTCCTTGCTAAAGACATGTAATTTAGAGAGTGTGTTCCTTGTCATGTGTAGATAATCACTAATCACGAATCACGGAAATTTCGAAATTTTGGAAGTCTCTGCATGCGTCGCTGTTACTTGTTATCACCTAGACAAGCATGGCATCATCGATCTCATTTTAGCTTTCAATCTGGTTAAATACAAACTTATCCAGCGATAAAAATGGCTGTGAAATACTTATTGAACTTACCGACATAGATCATAGGAATGTTCTGTGCAAATGCCACTAACAACCAGCCTATGATGAGTGGAACCTCGGTGATGATCAGGGTCCGCCTCCGACCGATGTTGTCCATGAGATATCCACTCACAATGCAGCCAATAGGTGTACCCGCCGCACTTAAACTTGCTGAAAAACACAGAAACCTATCAACAAACCTGTGTAAAATTAGTATATGTACTTACCTACCATAACAATGTATAGTAAAATTTCCTTATTTCTGTGCCTTAACACAAAAGGACAGTTCATATATACCTATATGAATAGTACGTACCTACTACAAACTTACTGAATAGCTAATTACCAGCACATATTATAATGATCACAAATGATGTCTACACAGTATGTAATGTACCTTTATATTTTATTATGGGTCTTTATTGCTTGAAATAAATGGTTTTATTACTAAACTAGCTGCACCCTGCGGTTTCACCCGATCATACGAAAATATCGGGGTTAAAATTATCATAAGTGTTAATCCATATCTCTAGCTATCTGCGTACCAGTTTTTATGTGAAGGAGTAACAAAATCCCTGTATTATAGTTTACATAATTAAAACACAAACTTTCAAGTTTATAATAATCAGTAGGAAGTAGAATTTTAATATTAGGAAGTACTTATATACCGATCTATAAAATGACCATCAAAGAACATCGTTTTAACATTCTGCAGATATGCAGCCATTCGCGCGGTCATTGCCAATCGAAGGTTCACTCGTGCTACGAATACAAAGCCAAACTTAAACAGCAAGCATTAAACTTCCAAAACTTAAACAGTTTCTTACCAATCCAACTGGCTTCATTATCAGTGATATGTATACTAGAATCTGGACTCTTCAACTGTGGTAGAGCTGTAGCAGAAAATCCGAAGGCCATGCCAGTATTGATAGTTCCTAAGTTAGCGACGAATGATGCCAGGACCTGCCGTAATGCCTTCCCCCGGTCTGCCTTGTCCGGTTTTACGGACTTCTCAGGAAGTACCTTGGTCGTCGTGATGACGACAGGAGTTCCATTCTTGATGAAGGGCGCAGAGTCGTTCCTGTAAATGGTTAAGTTCATAATCAGATAGATTGAATGTGTTACAGCCAAATACAGAAACGTCATTTAAAATTTAAGAGGTACTTAAATTTTTGAACAGTTTCTAAATTTAAAATCAGTATAACAATTTTGGAGTTTGAGAGCTACTTCATTGTTGAAGTAGTTCTCAAATGTTAAGTAGCGTTTCTGCCGTATTTACCGTAGTGTTTTAGAATTGTAAAGAGACAACAGAATAACGTTATGTCTTTTATTCGATGACGTTTACGTTTAAATGTAGATTATTAATTATACATTTGTATTTTGTTTCTCCTTTATCTATAGCTAACTGAACCGTTTGCGTTAAAACCTCTACAAATATGTTTACGTATTTTGAAACTCACGCGACTTAACATAAAAATAAAATAAGCAAGTTTTTATAATTAAATAATCCTGGCACCAAAAAGTCAATATCAACAGATATAACCAAAACTCGATCTGTATCATATAGGCTCTTGAATATTTATCTTTATCCCCAAAATCCTTGAATCCAATCTGATATTTTAATTTAACAGCAATTGCATATCAAAATGTAAACAACCACACGACACGCACAAAGCAAACAAATCATGGAAGCCATGAGATAACCAAACCAATGTCACCTAACATTGAATTGGTTTCTTCATTTCATTTCAATCAATCTATTAAGTAGGTAGATACTTACGTACTAACCTAATTTAGTTTAGTATAACATACAGAAACGCCTAGGTTCACGAGAAGCTAATTCCTTGTTTAAGTCTTTGGCATTTGACATGCTAAATATAGGCAGCAGACTAATAATACTATGAGTTGAAAATACAATTTGCACCTAATTTTGTGTAAATAATTCATAAGTTTTGATCATAATCTTGAAATAACTATAAAATTCGAAGTCCTGACTGATTGACTGAACTAAATATCCACGCAGAGTTCAAACCGCTGGTCCTGTAGAATCATGATATTTGGAGGGTGTGTTTATACCGCAAATTGTAGAAAATCCCACGGGATCGGGACTTACGCGGGTGAAACTGCGAGATGCTGCTAGTAATATGATTTGCCAAGTTGAGAGTCAAATAGCTTTGTTTAGTTTCCTTAAATGGTTTATCGAATTTATTTGTTATGGCCACATGCTTTTTAATTTACATAAAATAGATATTATCGGAAGATAAATATATATTAGACAGACTGATTTAAATGCAGATGCTTTAAAAGAAGTTTATTTTGAGCGAGATTTGTATATTTTTGACTTAAAGTTTCTAGTTGTAACCTTGGTTGTGGTACAGGAGTAATCATTCAGTGGGAGCCTGTGTCTTATTAATTATTATATTAAAAAATACGTCTTAAGCCCAAAATAAATAATTTGACCATGAAGATTGCTTCGATACCAAAATAATTGTTTCGTATTATAGGTACTTATCCACACTTGATAAGTATTTGATCTAATACTTAGGGTGTGGTCTCGAAATGGACCACCCGTAGCTGAAATTACGTCAATGACATGTGAAAAAAATTAGGTAAAGAGCAACAATGTCTGTCCGATAACTAATGTATGGACTTGAAATAACAAATAGATAAGTCCTACTTAAATCACTAATTCTCAACAGTCGCCCATTTGAAACCGTCGTCTTGGTAATTTTTTAAATGGTCTTTGCGATTATAATCTAGTTTTAGAACACAGAAGCAATAATGGTACAAAACTCTTGGTGCGTGAGTCCCTTGGCCGGTTTTTATTTGACTAAATATCGGATTTGTATTTTTTCGTTTTGTTTTTCATTTTCTGAGAAAATTTACCTATTGTGTGATCTTATTTGTAGACCACCATAAAAAAATATTTTTTTACAAAATTCGGTGAAAATAAACGTAATTTTTGTAAAAGATAAAAAGGTTAAAAACCAAAAACTTGGTTATTTGAATTTTTTTGCATAAATTTTGAGGTTATTTCAAAATATTGTTAATACAATCAATACAATTATAATAGTTGTACATCTTTTTATTACCTACCCTTTTTACATTTTCCCATAGGACTTATAGTTTTGCCAGAAACCAAAATAAACCGTTTTCTCCCTTAGCAACTCCAACCCCCCCATCCCCTTTTTGACCTCAGATCGCCCGTAATTTATTTTTCCTATAATTTTTGTAATATTCTGTTCCTTTTCCAATGGGTTTCATTCTACGATATATTTGTTTTTTGGGTTTCAAAAATTATCGACCCTATCTTTACCGACCAATGAAGGACCGTGTTCCATTTATATCAAAACGATACTTATTTGAACTATAGGTGCGTAGATGCAATGTTGCAAACTGCAAATGCAAATGTTGCAAACTTGAAGTTTTATATAATATCTATCAAACATTAGGAAAGTATGTTTACCTAAATAAAACTTGACCAATGAGTGAGCATTCTATTAAGCGTAGGTAAATTGAATTAAACTACCTAATTTTTCCGTTTTTTTATCTCGTAGCCTTTACCAACCTTTACTATACAAAGTATAACGGGTATGCCCTTTTAAGCCGAAAGGGGGTTGTTCTAGACATCTAGGCAAAAACTTTTGTTCTACGACTTTTGTAAATTTGGACTTGTTTTTTTAAACTTTGAAATGTTTTACTGAAAAAAAAAACAGCTGCTTTTGAAAATATAGGGAATTTAAGTTTTAATTGTAGTAGACCAAACTAAATGAAAGGACAACATAAGCTCAATGACGTCGAACTCTGAGAAACAGCTGATGTTCAAGTAAACTTTACACTTAAAATTTAGGTTAAGTACTTCGAATTTACAAAAGTCGTGGAACAAAAGTTGTTCACCTAGACGTCTAGAACAACCCCCTTTCGGCTTAAAAGGGCATACCCGTTACACCATGAATAGTTAAGCATTTTTTTTCAACATCGTGAAAACAATAGATCCATTGTTTTCACGATGTTGAAAAAAAATTCTAAAACAAATCTATAAGATTATAAATTCTAACCAATAATAAAGTATGCCGTGATGCAAGACATCACCTATTTACCCAAACCCCATTCGAACGAAACGTGGAAGCGAGTCATCAATTGTCCTTATTAGTAGAGTTGGAATCGAAAACGTGAATAATTGAGCTTCTATTATAGACTTGACATAATCGATCACTAATTTTAACTCGTTACTGTATCTACGAGAAATAATTTTCGAGGACACAATACGTTAGCTACGCGATAGTAGGCAAGGATTTTAGTTCTAATCTTTCACACAAGAAACCACTAAACCGATTGCGACGATATTCGGAAAGTACGTAGTTGGAGATCTGGAATAACACACATATTAAGGACGGCTACTTTTTATCCAAATCCCAATATTTTTCGGTGATTGGAGTATAAGGTAGTAAAAATTGCTTTTGGGTTTATTTTTTTAATTTCGAATTCAAAACCTGAACAACCGCCGTCGTCTGTCTAATTGAGTATACCCGTGAATTTTCTGATATTGTTTAAGATACTTACATACTTACTTCCCGAAACAACCCACCGACTGACGAAACATTAGCCCAAACATTTCGTAAAAAGTTTCAATCCCAGAGGCGATGCAACAACCTAAAAATATAAGCAAATCCCCACCATAACCAGCAGTTGCCAAAATCCAAGAAAATAGACAACACAACAACTTAAAAATAAAAATACGCAAAAAAAACCCATGAATTATCCGAAGTGAAGACCACTTACATTGAACCATAGTTATTATCAAAACTTGAAGATGAAGGAGAAGATACGAATCTTTCGTAAGAGAAACTCCTCCTGGCAAATCAAGAACAGAAAAACATACTTACATACTTTTAAAATTAAACACATATTACTAGTAAATAAAGTTTGTTGTTTTGAAAGGTTATATTTTTTAAGATATAGAAAAAGGAAGAATAATTTGATGTTATTTTTTTAATATTTTAGTTAATATAAACACTAGGTACCTCATTTTGTCATTAAAGTTGGACCCAAACTGTCGTTTTGTAAATAAGATACGATCTAATGCATAATAATTTTATCGATAAGCTTATTATGCTAAATTAAGTCACATGACATGACTTCATCTATTTCTAAGTGGTTCACCAATGTACATATATAAACTTACAGCTATACATTTCGATAAGATACAAACAATCGGCATCCCTATTAATTGGGTATCTTGGAAGCGGGCCGCGGCTGTACCATCCTAATTCGTAGTGCCAAGTAGACTGCAGGATGTGTTCAGATATGTAGACCTGTGCAGTTACAAGGAAGTCGGATCTTGTTCTACTATCGTCCTCCTTCTTCTAGACGAGCGAGCTACATCTCAGACTATAACGTCACTTTCTAGTAGGTGAGATAAGAAGAAAAAATAATCATATAAGTAGGTTTTGATTTATTTCCAGTTCATTTTCTAACATATACCTAACCTACCTATGTCAGTTACGTCAATATCTATAAGTACATACCTAACGTAAATAATATTTAGGTATTTCAGCATTAAAATTTAATGGCTTGGCATATAGTTTAATTACAACACAAAACTAAACATAACATTTAAAACCATCTAAATTTGATCTGAATTCTAACTGTACCATGTATTTACGTAAAAACACACTCTTATTCGATTATAAACTATATACATAGCTGTCTACTGAGTTTCATCGAATGGAGTAGCGAACATTCTTACCAACTATCACATTTATTATATTAAGTAGAATACAAATTATTTTAACTAGCTAAGTATAGGCACTTAGAGATAACAAAGGTACGTATGCAAATTATATCAGGCAAGTAGATAGGTACATCGTTTACCCAGTCCTGAGTGTTGGCAAAATGAACTGTTTGTATGTGTATAATAAATGATTTGATAACTTCTTATCATTGTGCCGCGCGCTCGCGCCGAGCCGGGTGCTAAATTGATGTTGTGAATTGTAATATGGTCTAGTACCTACTCGTAAACATAATGATAATGGGTTTATTGTCTATCAGTGATAGAATACTGATTTCTAATAAATTGTGAGGTGTTATTAAGAAATTAATGTAACATTAAAATTACCCAAACCTAACCTGTAAAATTTAAAATTTTAAACCTTAGGCCTGAAGCCTCGGTCTAGATTTAGTTGTAGTGATTGTAAGTTATACCGCAATTTACATAGTTATTAATAACAATGTTTAGGAAACACAAAGTAGTACGACATTCAAGTACAACATACCTTGAATCAGGCTTAAAACGTAAACATAAAGAAAAGAGAGATAAAGCGGAAACAAAATAAGTACAAACATCGAAAAAAAAACATAATAGATATGAATTTCATCTCTTCAAATAATGATGCATCATTCAATAGGTATGTTGCCTTTAGTTGTGTAACAAAAATTTATTTTATTAATAAAATTGACAGACGTGATCGTTTGAACTCTATAGTATCCCAACTGGGCCATAATTCCTATATTAAAAGAAAAATAACCACTATTTTATTTCAACATTATTACTATTAATATTTTTCTTTTGTTTCGGCATTTTTATTTAAGTCTACCTTAAAAAAGAGTTTGCAATAGGCATTGCAACAATCTGATAATAAAAACAACGCGCGAACACGTGAACGTTCTATTTCAACTATTACAGCTGCAAAGAATTTACTAAAAATTAAACTATAACTTGCAACTGGACTGCAATCGAAACTTAGAACCATAGCATTACCATCTAAAAATGGTAAAATGTGACAAACGTAACAAAAATATTTAAAGGTTTTGTATTGAAGGTTTTACTTATTTATTTGGTTGGTTAATATTGAAATTAAGTTTTGGATAATTAATTTCGAATTGCCCATCACAAGGTAACAGTAAAGTGCCGCTATTCTTCAATACAGCAAGCTTTCCTTGATTTGTGATTTGATGCTGGTTGGAAAACAGCAGTTATAGAATTTTAAACCGTCTTGTTTAATGACTGCACCAACTTTGAACACAATCCGCAATACGGTAGGCCTGTTGTTCCTTTACTTGCAAGACAAGTTACTGTTAAATCTCACGGCTCTGAGCAATATGAAGTTCTAAATTTTTAAATCTATTCGCTATAAATAGCCTTACAGTGAGGGAATACGGTTTGAGTTCTTTTCTTACGTCTATTGGGCCGGGTGAGTCCTGGGGCGAGCTTTATATTTAGCAATTTGAAAAATATTTCTAGTAGACTGAGCACAAAATAAAAAACATTATTTCATTTAAAGTGTTTCCTACACTTGAAAGACTTATAAATGTTAGTAGTGGGTTTAATATAGGGTAGACTGAGTACGGTTGAAACAGGGGTCGTTTGAAACAACTCAAATATCTTACAAACCGTTAGTGGAACAGAGGAGGTTCCAAGGGGAGAAAGAAGGGGACGGCCCGCGCGAGCACGAGTCTTGTTGTTGCGTCGCTTTTCGCGCGTTCTGGTTGTTTTTAGGGGACTCTATTGTATTTTTTCAACCAAAAGTAAGTATTTTTACTCCAACAGTTTTTCAATAATTTTCGTTTCTATTTGAGTGACGGTATTGAGTGCGTGCTTGTGTGTATTATAAAGCTTGTAGAATATAACACTGCAACTGGTTTTTAAATATTATTCTTGTAACAAAAAATATTACGACTTTATATTTAAAATAGGCACTGGGTACACTTGAAACGATTTTTATGGGTACAGTTGAAACATTTTATTGATTCCTTTTTGATAATTTTAGATAGTATAATAACATACAAGAAAGGTTTTGAATGTACAAATAGACATGTTAACGCGTAGAGACACTTATGAAGAGGTTAAATCAGGAAATTAATTGTGAAAATTGGCAAAAAAACATAATTTAATAATTTTCCGCTCCATAGACACATTCGAATGAGAGGAAACCTCCGTTATGTTTGGGTCATTTGGTTTAAAAAACAGTTATAATGCTTTTTGTTTTGTTTATTTTGTTATCTTGCATTAAAACAATGTTAAGTAGATTTTAACTAAGATTTAATAATTTGATAGTCAGAAGTACTTAAAGTATTGAAGACTGTGTTTTTAACCGAAAATCTCCTTAATTATTCTATGCGTTAGATTAATATTCATAAAAACCTTATATAACAACGTAATTTGTATCATTTATATGACCCTAAACTGACCCTAATCACTGTTTCAATCACTGGGTTGGGGACGATTGAAACAAATTTTACTATTTTTTTAAATAGAGCTATTATTAAAAATATTATACATAGAACTAAACTTATCATATCCATTAGTAGACAAAACCCTGAAGTTTCATTTAACATAAATTTTGCAACGTTTAAATATGATTGTGTCTGAATGGCATTGAATAACATGCAACTATACCAACCTATAAGTACCTGCCTGGTTTCTCTATTCTATCGATCTTGTGTTTATTTGTACCTACCGACTATTAAGTGACTGATGTAAACTTAACACTTAACATCAATTCGAACCTCCGTGGTTTTTTAGATGTTAAAATACCTGTTTTTTATACGCATTGTTTTTTCTGATAAATAAAAATAAAAAAATAAAAAAAAAATTAAGAAATAGTAAAGCCATGAACAAAATAAGTGAAATTGTTTCAACCGTACCCAGTCTACCCTACTTAGGTAGGTATATAGTTAATTTTTGTGTAATTGTTTATAATGTTCAAGTTACCCAACTAAACTAAAACAATTACCCAGTTGTTTTTTAAGTGTTATTTAAGTGCTCTTACGTGAACTGTGAATAAAACCACAGTTAACAATTACTAAAAAAAGTAGTTGGCACCTCGGTAAAACTTTATGTTTATTACATAAAGCAACAAATGACGTTAATGATGATTAGATAAAAGGTGACACTGGTTAATCTAGAACCAGTGAACATCATTCTCCAGTAAACCTAAAAAAGCGATGGAAGAACCATTTCCTTCGATACTCTCTCACAGAGTACATAGTAAGTATAGTAGTGGTTTTAAACAACTCAAGAAGGGGTTCTTTGACCCCTACCTCCCTCCCCAAAGATACCTAATATTTAAAATTACTTAAGATTTTTCCTCTTAAATATTATTTCAACAACTCGTCAAGTACTCGTACTTATGATGCCATTCAAAATAATCTTATCTGCATCATTTGTTCTCGTAATACTCACTTATAAAGAAAATATCTAAAAGTACCAACGGTTTTTAAGATAAAGTGAGATTTTAGTGACGAAGGCATGATACGAACGTGACTTTCTTACGTAGAAACTTGAAAAAAATCCGCACATAGCGACAAACGTAATCTAAATACATCTAATCTTGTTTAAAATGGCAAAGCTGACTGATTGTGGAACGATCATTGTCCCGCACCACCGGCACCAAAACCTGTGCGATAGTTTTAAAACTTAATTTTCACAGCAATACCTATGTCATCACTCATCACGTCATAAATTATTAATTTGAGTATGAGTATATTAATCATTTTTTTATTATCTGCAGGACACTCCCAACTATTAATGTTTATCCATGGCCGTGAATAATTACCTAAACATAATATGAACTGTGTAAATTCTGGTTAACTCTTCATCAATCAAATTTAAGTTTGTATTACGGTGTATTAATAACTGAAAAGTACGCAGATACCTGTCTAAAAACGTATGATGGATGACATATCAAACACTTTAGTTCGCTTCACTTAATGGTAGTACCAAAATGGATACTTAATAAAAAAGTTTGTGTTGTATCTTGTAGTTTTCATATTCATTTATCAGTTTCTGGGTCCTATGAAAAACGCCTTATCGGCTTTCAAATATTAGAAAAATCACAAGTTGAAATACAACGAAAAAGACAGACAATAATAATAAGAACCGGAAAATAAGTTTCATTTCAATTCGGCGGGCGTCGCAAAAACAGAAGGAAAATTAACAGAAGGTAAGAAAGAGTTGAACTTCTTTGTTGTGGTTTCGTCAAAATGATGTCAGACGCTGGCGCAGCAGCCACGCGGTAACCTCATGATAACCAGAAATATACGGAGCATGTATTAGGTATTCCACTGCACTAACTTGGCAAAGATTAAACGAACTTTGTACTCAACGTTTTGGCGAAAATGCAATTCCCGGGATTTAATTTGATGTGACACATTACGAATCAAAACAAGGAACAATTAAGTAATTTACTCCGCTGTTTAAAACGAATGTTCATTTGTATATACCTAATGATTATTTTGGGAAAATATAAACGAAATTTATCTCGTTTTTAGGTGTGAAAAATACTATATTAGAAATGATATGACGTCGAAAGGAATCCCCTTTTGTGTTTTCCAACAAATTGATAAGACGATCAAAAATAAGGAATGAGTTGGTTGAACTGGTTGCCAAATGCAATCTGAGTGTGAAGGTTAAGGTTCCTGGGCAGCAAGCCAAAGGTCAGTCACTGCCTTAGTCAGACATTTCATCATGGGTTAAAAGGCAGTTAAGCAATTCTACGTTTTAACCACATTAACAATAGCGAGACGTACATACAATTTCGATCTTAGGCTGATGTCTAGAGTACTATATCCGTACTTTGACTTTGCTAAGCAAAACCTTTGACTTAAGACAATTTTTGGTATTTATAAAGCGATCTTTGCAAATATCCAAAGTTTTTGCTCAGTAAAGTCGAAGTTTTTCAAACTTAGAATGTAAACCAATCAAAAATAATGACCGACGTAAAGCTAAACTTTGCTTCTCTATTATAAATGACTATGAAGATCTTTTAATTTTATTCGTATATTAAAAAATGAAATTCGACTATAAATTCCAAACCAAAGTACGCACTATTGATTTCAGCCTTACTATACAAGGTGTAACGGGTAAGCCCTTTAAATGCGAAAGGGGGTTGTTCAAGACGTCTAGGCAAACAACTTTTGTTCTACGACTTTTGGAAATTCAAAGTACTTTTCGAAAAAATTTGGTGTAAAGTTTACTTGAAAATCAGCTATTTCTGAGAGTTCGAGGTAATTGACCTTATGTTGTTCTTTTATTTAGTTTGATGGTTTACAAACAATCAAATTACCTTTGTTTTCAAAAGCAGCTGTTATTTCAGTGAAACATAATCTCAAAATTTCACAAAAAAAAAGTTTGAATTTTCAAAAGTCGTAGAACAAAAGGTGTTCGCCTAGACGTCTAGAACAACCCTCTTTCGGAATGGGCATACCCGTTACAAATTGTAGCAAAGAAACGAAGCTCTTTGAATATTTATTGTGACTGTCAAAAGCAGAATTTACTAAAATACCTGATAACTCTGCAGACCACTAAGTCTATTTATAAGTAAGTAAATAGCACTGATAAGTTGTGACGGTGGCTTGTCGTCGTGTGTCGCGATTTCCTTTGTGACTATCGCCTATTCTGTGATGTTGAAGAAATTAGCGGACGTGTGTATCAGGGCGCGTATAGCCTAGGCCAAAGCAAATTGGTCCGAAATACGAAAAACCAGTAAACCGTCAGATACTGAGAAAAAACCGTATGAGCTTATAGACAATGACACACCTTCATAAGGTTCTCTTATCGTTTTATCTACACGCCAATATAGAGTGAGAGCGCCTAATCCCCATCAGAATACAATAATATTTGATAACGTTACGTCACTAAATAGATATTTATATCAATTGGTAATTAGTGATTTGATTGCCGTCACGTCTATACTGGATGCTCGTAAAAAATATCAGAATTAGCATTGATGTCGAATCCTTAATCCTTATACCTACAGTCAAACTGTTCAGTTAAATCATACGTGTGCAGGCAAAGACCTCTACAGTTCAAAATATAATAAGATAAAACTGTACAGTTAAAACTTCGCAGTTAAATCTAATGGTGCTTCACATTTTTTTTCAAAAGTCACACTGTGATTTTAGCATGGAATTAAAAAGTACTACGTACAACTGGAAGGTTCAATGCGGCTGTTAAAACGAGCCTAGGGAGAGGACCTAAAACTTTACTCGTCCACAGGGTGACATGTCAAGCATGCGAAAGGGACAACGAAAGATAAAATTATATATTATTAATATCGTAGCACAAGAACAGTGTCTCGCTAAGTATTGCGTGTTCTTCTTGAAATGTAGGTATATCTTTTATATAAAATTCTCGTGTGTTACTTCTCATACTCCTCCGAAACGGTTTGATCGACTTTTATGAAATTTTATATGCATATTCGGTAGGTCTAAGAAGATGCTACTGAAACACACTTTATTTAAACGGGGTTCGGGGTTCAAATAATTATGAGGCAGTAGTTTACTGTAACTTTTTAGAATGTAAAAATAGACAAATTACATCTCAGTCGACCTTGAAAAAGGCAACCTAGTTGGCGAAAGCTCGGTTCGTTTAAAACCAAGAATAAAACGCGATTAAACCCGATAAATAAAGTGTTTTATTATGCAAAATCGCGAAAACCATAGAAGAAATTAAGATGCTACTATCTAAGTATTGTTCATATTTCTAAGTGATAAAGGTTGTCCACTCTTAATCTTTTTATTTAATGTTTTTGGACTGATTTTGATGAAAATTTACTTGAAACTATCCAGTTTCAAGTGAAATAACAAAGGATACTTTTGATCCCGATATTCCCCCAGGATTTGGAGTCGGAACTTACACGGGTGAAACCGCGGGGCGCTTCTAGTATAATGTAAATAACCCCCACAGCTTTACCATTCTAATGGAAAATATATTTATATAGTTGCATTTTACCGGGTCTTTATCGCTAAAATGTAAGTATGTGAATGTAAATGTAAATGTAACAAATTGTGTTCATTTTCACAAAGTTTATATTTATGCAGCCGCCAAATAATTAATATCTAAAACAATAAATACTCAATATAATTCATAGGCTGCCTATACTGTTTTGTGAATTTACGGTCTACACTTTTTCAAAATAAAGATGTTTAAAATAAATAACGGGGAATACAGAAAGTTTATGTTATGAGGTTATATCAAGTTTTTTTTTTAACAAAATAAAGATGTTTAAAATAAAAAACAGAAAGTTTATGAGGTAATCAAGTTTTTTTTTTCTTCTAAAATTGTGTTTTGTAAACTTGACATTTATAAGATCTAAGAAATTCTTCTAATCTAAGCTAATCTAACGAACCATTTTAAACCGAAGGCGAATCTGCCAAATTGGTCAATTCGTGATTTTATATATCATCTAATGTATATTTTCACTTATAGTGCCACAAGTATAAGTTGGAGCGACTGTATTCAGTTTAAGGATTGTTTGTTTGGACTGTTCCCTTTAAATAAGTTAGTGAGAGAAAAAAAAGAAGAAAAGATGACTTGAATCATTTTTACAACAGCTTTTCTATAAAAAAAATTAGATGTTATGTATTCGATAAATAATCTTGTGTTTAGTTCCTAAAATAGCCACCGCCAACTCATACTTCTGGCACTGTAGTTTAACCACATTTAGGTATGTGTTTACCTTATCTATGTGGATCCCGTCCTAATATCAAATATACTATGTAGATTAGACCTTAACTACGGTAAACAGTAGGTATAAGTTTATCCTTTACTCGTATATAATAATAATAATAGGAATATAATACGGATATACCTAGAAGGTATTTATATTTCAGATTTTTTTTAAAAACCTAATAACTTTTAAAAATGCTGAAAAAATATAATTAGCTGAGTTACATACATCAATACTCTATCTATCTATTCTATATCTTCTACATCTATACTTATAATAAAGGAAGAGGGGACAAAAAGTCTGTACTTGGAAGTAAAATATAAAAAGTTGTCTAGGCGGGTGTTAGGAAAAGCTTTTATGTAATTACCTAAACGCGATTTTTTTTTCGCGTTTTTTTAGTCTCTAAAGGTATCTCCATCTTTTTTTCCCTCGTTTGAGTTGACTGATTGCGACGATCGACTTGACTGTTTTTTTTTCTAATATATATTTGATACTCATGTTGATACTTTGTTATTTGTTTTTTTTTAATTGCTCAAGGCATATTTACTAGAAATATTTTAAAGGCACTCGTGTGGCCGAATGGTTGAGGCACTGGAGTATTGATCCAGGGACGCAAGTTCAAATCTCGCCGCAAGTAAATTTTTGAAGATAAATTTTTCCTTTAAAATATTTCTAGTAAATATACTGATACTGGCTAGTTCCTGTCATTGGCAAGCCTGGAAAGCTCCAGAATGAAACCAAAAACAAGAGTGTAGTAGCGTATATACAAATGAGTAAATGCTTAACATCTGTCCGCGGGATTATTTCCATCAAGTTTAGTAATGTGGGCGGTAGGTACTCGGCAGTTAGGTAAACTCAGCAATCACCTTTCAGTTTTGGTATTTTGTTTAAATTACGTACTTAGCAATAGATTAATTATACAAATTAAAAGACGTTGTTCTTTGGAATTTATGGTCATAAATTAAAGGAAGAATTAAATTAAACACTTTACTTATCGGGTTGAATCGCGTTTTATTCATGGTTTTAAATGAACCGAGCTTTCGCCAACTTTACAGTAAAGTTGGCGAATGCTCGGATAAATAAAGTGTATTATTATGCAAAATCGCGGAAACCATAGAAGATTAAAGAATGAAATTATTTGGGATAAGGGCTGGACGAAGAAGAAGAATCTTTAAGTATGATTTTAGTGACCTACAAAAGAAGTAGGGAATAGGCTAATTTGTTCACAAATTGGCAATTTACTAATTACCTGTGCCTACGGCGTCTAGATTAACCTAAAATTCAAGCCCGAGCAGTGCAGTAGTCAATGTAAACAAAGATAATCTATCTATACATACTATACCTACCTAAATAAAGGTCAACGACTTGATAATATTATATGTAATAATAAATTTAGCTCGAAACTCAGATAGGTGATTTATATAAGTTGCACTTAAACTTCAAATTAAATTAAATTGTAACAGGTATTAAAAAAAAACTGTGACCAACACACAGCGCTGTCTAGCCCCATGGTAAGCTGCTAAGCTTGTGTTACGGACAACGGATAATTATAATACTTATGTTTATTTTTCTTTTGTAAATACATACATTGTCATGTTATACATAGAAATACACCCAGACCAGATACAAATATTTATTTTGAAGCATAAATATTTGCACCCAGCAGGAATCGAACCCGCAACCTTCTGCATTGCAGCCAAGCTTTCGCCCGAAGCCCCACAGAGGTCTTCAAAATAGGTATAGCGCCAACGATTTCCAGGTGTATACGTACAGTACAGGGACGTTAGATGCGACTATGCGAAATTTTAGAGCAAAAAATAATGTATTTGTGTATATTTGTTTTAAATTTTATTTTTCAAAGAGTTGTTTTTGTAATATTTTTGTGATTGATCAAATAAAGTATTATCTATCTAATTATATTTGCGAATTACAAGTTAAGATTAGGTAAGAAAAATAATCAAAAAATTATAGTTAATTTCTTCTATGGTTTTCGCGATTTTGCATAATAAAACACTTTATTTACCGGGTTTGAATAAAACGCGAAAAAAACGTGATTAAACCCGGTAAATGAAGTGTTTTAAAATATAGTTTAGTTATAGTATATTATAGTAACTATAAAAAAAAACATTATAAAATAATGGTCACGCGTTTTTAATAATTATTTTTTTATTGTATTTTTTTTAATAATCGTGTTTTCACGCTGAGGAGATAATAGTTATAATAGGTATAAGTATATTAGGTCGGCTAAATAGTTTTTTCACATTTCGTATGTATGAATTTGTAATAAAATATCTTTGGCCATACCATTTGTATCTGGCTGGTTTTGGTACCTTAAAATGTTTTAATTTAAAATGAATATGTATGAATTTGTAATAAAATATCTTTGGCTATACCATTTGTATCTGGCTGGTTTTGGTATCATTAAAATGTTTTAATTTAAAATGAATATGTATGAATTTGTAATAAAATATCTTTGGCTATACCATTTGTATCTGGCTGGTTTTGGTATCATCAAAAAGTTTTAATTTAAAAAAAGACAATTCACAATTCAAATTAGGAAAATGTGTAAATCATTTTTATTTGTTTTTCTTATTGTTGCAATGAGTGAATCTCATGAAGAAATTCGATACATTTTTAATTTTACTATAAAAAATATTGGTAAAAATGCAACTCAAGCCGCAAAAAAATATTTATGATGTTTATGGACTTAATGCAGTATGTGAGAGTAGAGCAAATTTGGTTTAAGCGTTTGCAATCCGGAAAGATATCAAAGATGCACGTCACTTTGGTCTATTTTATAAATAAAAATATATATATTTATGTATATAATATATTATATCTTTATCAAACAAAATGGCACCTACACACTTTAGTCAACATAAATAAACTTTAACCTTAAACCTTTGAATTTTAAAATAAAATGCGAAAATTTTTAGCCGACCTATTGTTCTAATCCCAAATTTCCCAAAGGATTGAATGAACGATGAATGCCGAATTATTCGCAATTTAATCACAGCAAAAGTGTATAAATAGCACTCTTAACACTAGCTGTGGTTTCACCCGCGTAGGCCTTAATCCTGTGAAATTATTATAATATATATAATCTTTAATTAAAATGCCTCAGCCCTGTTAATTTTTTTATCATACAAAACAATACAAATCATACAATGAGGGTAAAAAAAAACACTCTTTTCCATACTCACCAGCATTCTAAAAATGGAATGGAAGTTTAGTTCTAGTTCTCTTTGAGGTAATTATGTTACCTACCCCCAAAAAGAACAGAATTTAAAAATACTGTAAAGGGGAAAAGAATTTTTTTCTTGGTCACCTGCAGGAAGCCACCTTAAAATAATACCCATAATTTATAAGAAAATTAGGATCGACTAAGACTTCTGTATTTTTTATATTTATAAATTTAAACTCCTAGCAATAATTATTATTAAATTATCGTGTACAAAAACAAACAAATATAAACGGTCACTCACTTTTCATCGGCCATTTTTATCACTTTTCAAACACTATTTTCACTTTAAACACTGATCACAGGATCTATATCACATATTATGACTTATTTTTAAATAATATCTATATTTTATTTGATTTAATTAAAGTATGATCGTGTGTACATTGTTATCAGAGCGCGTAGACCTGACTTGTTCGGCGTACAGACTGGCGCGTAGCACACGACTACTGGCGTTTATGTATTTGCATTGGTTATATCTGGCGGCGTATGGAGCACGTGCTTTTAGAAAACACAATAATATAGACTGTATTGTTTATTAATTTTGAAATGATAACTCAATTTTCGCGTTTTTTTTTCTTTTAATCGTTTAGTGTTTATCTATTTTAGCAATGTTTCAATGCTCAACTTTTCGTGATCGAAAAACGAGTTTAACTTCTATCAAACATAGCGAAAACAAAAGAAAGATATTTCTTAATTTATTTTACTTTTGTATACCTACCTAATAATTGACCACTGTGGCCTAGTAGACTAGGCCACTAGAATGCCGGCATGAATGAGGCCGGCAGAATGCCTAACTCACCGTGAAACGATCTTATTTTTTTGTAATAAAGTGCCTAAGGACTAACCCCCTTACTTATTATTATTAACGATGATTAACAGATGACCAAGTTATGTGCTTTCATGCTTTTGTGACGTTTGACTCTATCTGTCAACTTTGTAACTTCATGTCACAGTAAAAGACAAACGATTAATAGTTATGCAGCTGTTAACCAGCGTTTATAAGTAAAGGGGTAATTATTTACTCTGATTCTGTCCAATTGAGTATGATTTTATTCGATAGATAACTTTTATCTGTATAAAGAAAAATCAGCCCTAAGTTGGCTCAGTTGTTTTAAAATTAATCTGTATGATTTCATTGCTTAATCCTACTAATATTATAAACGTGAAAGTGTGTGTGTTTTGATGTTAGGATATTTGTTACTCAATCACGCAAAAACTACTGAACCGATTGCGATGAAACTTGGAATATAAGTAGTTGGATACTGGAAATAACACATAGGCTTTTATCCCGATATTCCCGAGGACCCGGGATTTACGCGGGTGAAACCGCAGGGCGCAGCTAGTATGCAAATAAAGCATAAATATACCTATTAATCTATATGTAAAACTAGGTGCGCCCGTGGTTACACTCGTGTAATTCCCGATCCTGTCGGAATATCGGAAAACTTGGTAGGCTGTCTACATAAGTACCAAGTTTTATAGCCATCGGTTTAGTAAGGTTTGCGTAACACACGTATTTACTTAATTTCTTCTATGGTTTTCGCGATTTTGCTTAATAAAACACTTTATTTATCGGGTGTAATCGCTGTCATACATGAAAAAGCCAACTATAAAGTTGGCGAAAGCTCGATGCGTTTAAAACCATGAATAAAACACGATTACACCCAATAAATAGAGTGTTTTATTTCACGTATTTACTTACACACATATTTACAACTTATTCATATATTAGTATGATATAACCAACGAAAACAGAAGGTTCTTTCATTTTATTTATAATTTACAATTGTATTTTCTTGTATCCATACTAGGTACCTATGTAAATTCAGAAAATTACAATATTATTGTAATTTTCTGAAATTAAAAGGCAAATATAAGTATTTATATGGCAAAAATAGTGCATGGCATTATGTACACTGCAAATTATAAGTACTTATGTATGAAGAGACGGGCGACCGTGGAAGGGCGACTGGTGATCATGAAAATGCAATACCTACTTCAGTAGTTATATCGAAACATTTGTGTATTAAAAGAAAATAACATCCGGAACAATGAAAGGAATTCCTTTCCTTTCATTATCAAAGTAAGTGCATTCAAATAACTTAGTTATTTTATGATTACCTATCTTACTAATATTATAAACGCGAAAGTTTGTATGTAAGTATGTATGTGAGGTTATAATTGTTACTCTTTCACACAAAATTATGGATGTGAGGTTGTTACTCTTTCACACAAAAGTATGTATGTGAGGTTGTTACTCTTTCACACAAAAACTACAGAACCGATTGCGATGAAACTTGGAATATAGGTAGCGGGGGACCTGAATTAACACATAATTTTTATCCCGATATTCCCGCGGGAGCGGGACTTACGCGGGTGAAACCGCGGGGCGCAGCTAGTGTATCTATAAATTGATTTTGGTCACTTGGTTTACTAGGTCTAAGGTGTTTTTGGTTTTGCAAAATGGTACCTAAGGGAGTAGGTAGGTACACAACAGAACCAACGAGGATAGGTAAGTCAGTAAAGCTCAAGGAACAAAGCTTCTATTTTATTTTACACTAGCTGCACCCAGCGGTATCACCTGCATAAGTACCGTAAAAATATCAAGATAAAAAGTGGCTATCATTCTTTGGTTTAAGGAACACTGTCAATGCATTAATACCTAATTATTTGGACTCAGTTCAAGACGCGAAAAGTATGTTTATCTATTAGTCTCATCTATTTACTTACTCTATCTAAAAATTACTAAAATCGGATCAGCAGTTTAGGCGTGAAAACGTAACATACAGAGTTACTTCTACATTTATAATATTAGTTAGGAAGTATGGACTTTCAACTCGTATCTTTTTTAGTCAGTTAATAAATTCGCTTTTAAAGTTAAATTTTCGTGTCTAGATTAGGAATCTGAATGCGACAAAGTGGTGTTAGTTCTTTACGTCACAATGATTGCAATGAAGGACTACCTATTCTTTTATTTACTTACATTTTCCTTTTATTTTGTTATAAAATAAATAGATACAACTAGGACAAATATTTATAATCATAATATAAATAATAATAACAATTTTTTTATATATTAAAATATTTTTAATGTATAAAAATTAATCCCTTTTTCCCTTGGTAACGGCATCACGCATGAACGGCTGGACCGATTCCGATAATTCTTTTTGCGTTGTCTTCGTTATAATCAGGAGAAGGTTCTTAGGGAAGAAAAAATATGCTGATTTTTCCGATTTTGATAAATCTTAGGCGAGTGAAACCGCGGGCGCAGCTAGTTAAAAATATTTGTGTCTAGTCCAGAAGTTTCTTAGTATGCATAAATGTATATTTTTAACCGACTTCAAAAAAAAGGAGGAGGTTATCAATTCGTCTGTATGTATAATATTTTTTTTTTTTTTGTATGTTCACCGATTACTCGAAGACGGATTGACGGATTAAGATGATTCTTTTTTTAATGGATAGGTAGGAGCTCCAAGATGGTCCCATAAAAATTTGTTAAGGATCTGATGAGGGTCTTCGGAGTGATGAACGGAAATGCTCCTCAAAACGCATTAATCCATCCAGTTGTTTATCGATTACTCGAAGATGGCTTGACCGATTAAGATGATTCTTTTTTTAATGGAAAGGTGGGAGCTCCGAGATGGTTCCATAACAATTTGATGAGGATCTGATGATGGTCTTCGAAGTGAGGACCGGGAGTGCTCTTCAAAACGCTGTATTCAATTCAATTGTTCATCGATTACACGATGGCTTGACCGATTGATATAGTTCTTTATTTAATGGAAATGTGGAAGCTACGCGGTGGTCCCATGAAAGTTTGGTAAGGATCTGATGAGTATCTTCGGAATGATGCACAGGATAGCATCCCAGAATTCAATAAATTACTCATTTTTGGCCTTCTACCAAAAAGAATAGACCACTAAAGAACTAAGTACAGATTGATGGGGTACCTGAAACCACCTTCTCATCAGCAAACTCCTCAATAATTAAAATTACGGTAACAATATTGTTGATTTTTAGGTAGGTAAATATACTAAAAAGGGTAAAATAAAAAAATAATTTAACAATTAAAAAACCGACTTCAAAAAGAAACAAAAAATAATTTTAAAAACAACCAAAAAGAAAAAGAATTGATAAAAATGACCAAAATAACCTCTACATAGGTACAGAGCCACCGACTAATTAATCTGTTTTATCATCTGAAGTCGGGCAGTTTTACTGGTTGGTTCCATATTGTACTTAATTTGGCTGCCCGACTTCAGATGATAAAACAGATTAATTAGTCGGTGGCTCTGTACCTATGTAAAGGTTATTTTGGTCATTTTTATCAATTCTTTTTCTTTTTGGTTGTTTTTTAAATTATTTTTTGTTTTTACAAATAAAGTTATAGTTTAACTTTTTATAATAGTTTTCCTACCCATATTATAAACATAATTTGAGGCTAGATGGCGCTATTTACAACGTACCTACTGCAATATTTATTTCAAGAAGTAAGTACTGCCTAAGCAATACTCTTCTTGTTTATGTTATTTTCGTATAGTGTTGTGTCTCACCTAGAGTTAGACCTTTCAGGTCACCCTAACTTGACGTAACGACTGCTATCAGAGACAACAACCACTTTCCGAAGCCCGGAGGAGCCCAAGGCAAAATTTACAGAAGATAAAGTATATGTATAACTAGCTGCGCCCCGCGGTTTCACCCGCGAGTCAAAAACGCGTTATCACGGGCGCGGGCGGCCGAACGGTTCTCAAGCAGTTGCACTTTTTCATTCATTACTCGGGTTCTACTAATTGGATTTCGATGCAAAGTATTCCACGACTTTCCTCGAAAATAGAACTATCCAATATTGAAAACCAAATTTCAATCGGATCAGTAGTTTTTAATTGTATAAGGAACAGACAGGGAAACAGACAAACAGACAGACAGACATGAATTTTAAAAATTATATAATTTTGTTCTTAAGTCCCCTAGACCACTTTTTTTTTTAATTTACAACTTTTTGTCCTCTCTTCCTTTATTATAAGTATAGATAGATATAGAAGACAAACATTTACTTCGTTATTTATGAAATGATAAACCACGGGGGCCTCCGGATTGCCGAATGTCCCATGGCTTCGGACGTGATGAGCGGTTTGCTTACGATATTCCTTCACCGTTAGAGCAATATTAACACAGACATTGGTTAGCGTTCAGCCGGGATTCGAAACCACGTCACTCATAATGAAAGTCGGAAAGTATCTACTAGACCAACACCGACCGTTCGATAACCGATTAACATTATTTTATACCAATACTTTGTTCTGTCGCCAATCAATTACACTAATGAGTTTACACATTGTCCTTCATACCGTATGATGGTCATGTCGGCCCATTGCCGAGCTTTGGCTTTGAACTTGACATTATAATGTAGTATTCACATGGTGACGATTTCCAATCTAGTTCAGTGCTAGTATAAAATAACATAGTGTCAACGGATGGATATTATTTAATGGCTTAAAGTTACTGCTCGCAAAATGACACTACGCCATGTCATTGTAAATTTTAGTTAGACATTCGTATAATAACTGTAGGTACGAGTACCTTAGTCATTTATCTAAGAGGGGTTTTCTTTAAAGTTATTTCAATAAACTTACATGAGCTTTGAAGAAATATCTCCCTTATATATTATATATGATAGTAGGTATATTGATATAGAATTATCAATTTAGTAGTCATTATGAATCTACAAAAAAAAAATTACATATAAGTTATTATCATAGAAATCAGAAACGAGAGATTGGTCAATGTTACGTCTGAGCAGTTCCCAGTATAGTCTATCACATAAATCTTAAAATCGTTTTCAATTGTTCAAAATGTCACTCTTTAAAATATCGCACTAATAGTACTAATAGATCATTATTTGCATTACCTTGTCTCAATGACGAAAGATAAAGAAAATATCTGATGTCAAACTCAAGTATTTAAGTATTTGTTTTGTGTTCAGGTTTTGCGGTAGAGATATGATACCGGCGCGGACGTAAGAAAAAAAGAAACATTTTTACACGAAACACACTATTTTAGTCATTCATTGCCTTAGTTAGACATTGGATCGTTCAATATTTATTTATACTTCTCAGTTTTTATCGGAACACAAGTTATATTAGCGCAGAGTTAATATATTAAAATTAAAATTTTGCGTGTAGTGACGATACACATTTTCACATATCCGTACTCGCACATATTCAGATACGCATATAGGTAACTACGACAAAGTACAGTTTATTTGGGTATAATTTTCACCTTGTTACAAAATATTTACATCGAGCGCCCCGCGGTATCACCCGCGTAACTCCAGATGCCGTCGGAGTATCGAGATAAAATCTATCAGGCCTCCAGCTAGCTGCATACTTAGTTTTATCGCTATCGGTTAAGCCTTTTTTTGCGTAGGCAAAGGAGCGACAAACACACAAAATATCACTAACAAATTTTCGCAAACTGACAATATTAGTGGAAACCTGTGGTGGAAACCCTTACGTCGTTTATAATTTTATTATAAATCAGCGGTAAAACAGTCAGACGAACGCATCTTTGCTTTAAATTAGGTAGGTATTGATAAGAGATTAGAGAGATATGCGGAAATCCTGCGCGAGTAGATAAATAAACATACTATTTTATAGTACTACCAGCTGTATCCCGCGGTTTCACTCCCGCCAGTCCCGTGGGTGTTTGGAAAAACTCTTATCTTACTCTCTATATTTCAGCTTTCTACTATCAGCAGTTTAGGCTGTGGCTTTGATATTCAGTCACTCAGGACAAAGCATTTTATAGATTTAATATAATTTCTTCTATGGGTTTCGCGATTTTGCATAATAAAACACTTTTTATAATTATAAATAAATAAATAAAACTGTTTAGAATGTTAAAATCAAATTACATCTCAGTCAACCTTGAAAAAGCCAACTGTAATGTTGGCGAAAGCCCGGAAAATAAAGTGTTTCATTAGATTTAATATATTTAGTATTTGTTGTATTATGTTTGTATTCATAGCGATAGTCAGCCAGATGACGGTTGAATCATTTTATCTTTACTGTTCTGTTTGTACCATGTGCCCTCGTGATTGCTGTCACTGGCATTATTATCTACGTTTTTTGTAATTTATTATTATTATGTACTTTTGTACATAATTATGAATTTACCTCATTGTTTTTCATCAAGGTATTCAAAGTATATAGCCTAATCTAGAGCCACTGTAGATACCCAGAATGTAATCTACCGTGATGCTGGAATATCACGCTAGATTACATTTTGACACGTGCACCAGAAATGAAATTCAATTATTAGTATTTAGAAGAAAAAAAACCTTTTTGTTCCATGCAACAGAAGTCAGTGTTTTGGAAATTCAAATAAAGTGTTGATCGTTGGCGATTCAACGAGGTAATGCCGCCAGTTTGATGGACGCAATGGTCATTCACCTTAGGTATATGGCATGAATCTTATAATTTGAATATTGATATTTTATTTGAAGATAAATAAATTATAATAAAGTGTAGAATCTACACTAAATCCACACGGTTCTGCAGAAGGTTCAAAGTTTTAAAATTGGATCGACTCATCGTCGAAAGTCACATGACTTTTTGTTGTTCATATACTACGTGGTATATACTAAGTAGTTGAGTTTGTTTTTGAGTTTATTGAAGGCAACACACAGCCGTTTCTGTAAACTGGCACAAACTTGGTAATGAGCGTGGAGGGAATGTGGTAATTTGTAGGACGTTTTAGTTCAAGTTGAAGTTTTAGAAAAAAATTACTGGAGTCTACACTACGCAGTTTTTTTCATACAGAATCAGTAGACCTAAAAAGGTCCTTATAGCAATTCTGCTAGCAAAATTGCTTATTGATAGATTCACAATAACCGTGCACCTGTCATAGAACAAAGCGGTGAGAACCAGGTGCACATTTATCGTGAATATGTCAAAATGCAACATTGCGAGCAGAATTGCTAAAGCGGCCTTTTTAGGTCTGCAGACCCTAGTTAAATCACCCTCAAAACTAATGGCTTAATTAAACTACACTGGCTGTGGGTGATGATAAGCCGAAGCTTCCCACCAAAAAATAACAACATTTCTTTGCAGAGTAATACTTTTAATATATCATATTATTGGATTTATGATGATTCTATAAAAAATTAAACTAAGCGATTGTTAATTGCAGGTAGTAAGTTGACAGTTTGATGCCAATACATACAGAGCCCTTAGTATGAGTTTTGATAGTTTGTCGTCTCGATGAAACTGGCAGTTTACTTCCATACATTATTTTAGTTCATAATAGTTACCGCTAGGGGCGCTGATGGAAAATGTATGAAGTAAACTGACAGTTTCATCGAGACGATAAACTATCAAAACTCATACTAAGGGCTCAGATAGGTAATGATATCGTGTTAATAATATTGTCAGTGGTATTTATTTTCTACTTACTTATTGTAAATGATGTACATATACAGGGTAAATCATTTCGATAGGGGCTTTCAGGGGGATAGGGGGAAGTTATAAGAGATAGCGAAAAATGCTTAAAGGAGTTGCGTCCCCGATTTTGACAAAAACTACAATGGCATTATTAGATTTTTTAAAAAATTACTAGCCAGGAATTTCCAAGATTTGATATTTATCAACAACACTATCATCATCGATCAGTACAATATAGGGTGTTTATTGTTTTACAAAAAGACAAGAATCAATTCTTAGCTAAAGTAATACATTTATCAGAAATCTAATAATGCCATTTCAGTTTTTGTCAAAATCGGGGACGCAACTCCAGCCTTTTTGGGCTACATCTAATAGTATATAGGATATCCTCCTGAAACCCCATCGAAATGGTTCACCTGTATATAGGTATTAGAACTTATATAAATATAGTGTAAAATAGAAACACATGATATATCCTAGGTACAAGTTATAATTATCATTGCCTTTTATAATATTTTAGAATTATTGTCATAAGTCGATTTTATATGTATTAATTTATTTAAGCCGTAAGTGTATTGCGTATTTAACAAAATAAGATCCTTGAGAAATATCGACAAAGATAACGAACAGTAAGACTACAAAAGTCGAGATCCATCGTTTTTAATTCTCACTAATATTATAAACGCAAAAGTTTGTATGTATGTATGTGAGACTTTGTTACTCTTTCACACAAAAACTACTAAACCGATTGCGATGAAACTTAGAATATAGGTAGCTGAAGTCCTGGAATAACAAATAGTTATCCCGATATTCCCGCGGGAACAGGACATATATTTTTTGCTAAAATTAAGCACCCCATCGTTACTCAAGGATCGTACTCAGTTGCGAGTTATTGGGCCCTACCATGATGTCTTATAAGTCGTCACGAACTCGTCGCGTTGTCGTTCAGCTAAAAAAAAATTAAATTAAAATCACATCAAATAATAATAAAAAACTTAAAAAAAAGAGATATTTTAAATTGTCTGTGGTTTTTAAAAGTAGTCGGGGTATTTTTTATTTCAAATTTACTTTATTTTTTTTTAAACGACAAAAGGACGACATAGCAACGACAAACGATGATGGTAGCACGGATTAACGTGAACCACAATAATATAATTTACCTACTTAGTTTTACTAAAAATATACGTTATAGAAAATTTATATTCATTGAAAAAATGTATTCCAAATAATATTTACACCATTGTGTAATGTAAATTATATCGTCACTGGTAGACGAGCCATATTCGCAAAAAAAAAAATGGTAGCTTTCCTTAATTTAATTCCCGAAATCTTTCCCGAAATTAAGGAAATCTACCAATTTATTTACTATATTTAATAATTATCAATTATTAAATTAATTAGAAATAATTAAAATCGCAAAAATCGTGGATTAAGGTAGTCTCTACACCATCCGACTTGTAGGCTTCCTTTGCCAACCTCACCTACAGCACAGCACACAATGAAATAATTTCGTCGACCTACATTGAAGTGAGCTGTAATGTAGTGTAGGTCTACACTCTACTTTGAATTTTGGAAAACATCATTTCAACTCTAACTAGATTTTTAATATACTTAAAAATATGGTTTATATGATTCTACTTATTTTAAAAATACCATGAATAACATCTTAAAATTGATTACCACTGGATTTTAAAAATTGCCATATATTCACATTTTTCACTTTTCAATATTGTTTGTCACTTTTCGTTTAGTTCACTGAGTACAAACTTTGTTTTATCTTTTTCTCACCACTACTGATGTTTGTGAATTTTCTTATGAAACACCACTCTTACACAATTTAACACCATAAAAAATCTATTTTGATATAAAAGTTCATCTTATTTATAAACATGTCTTAACCGATATAGATTCAGTTCGAAGTATTTCGTAAGATTATCTCAGCCGTAGAAACGTTCTAGTTATAGGTAATCAAATATTTTTCACTACGAATAATAAGGTAGTCTTCGGTTCGAAAATGCGTCTTGGCTTAGTATATCCTATATACCACAACTATATGCTCCTTGCAACAATATACTCACAAATTTCGCTATAATTTTGTTAGGAAAGTATGGTTGGACATTTGCTGAGTAACACGCTAGTACTCGTAACGAGTTTAGACGGCATCTCAGCCTTGCTTTGTTGCCACGCTATTTCCCACGCTGCCCAAATATGTATCTTCACTACCTTTCTACTTATGTTTGTCAAATTATCATCATAGGAAAGTTTCTTGGATGTTACAAGCAACATCCTCCGGAATGGTCTTATGAGCTCACTTATGTACAAATTATTGCTGTAAGAGTTTCCACTATCATCATAGCCAAGCCATTACAGTAGGTAACTCTCATGTTCTTATCTTATTATGTTTTTTATAGGTAAAAGAAATCGCCTCATAATCGGTTCTTATAAGTCTTATAGCAGATGTTTAAGCAGCCTCAGATGTTTAAGCAGCCTCAGTCTTTGGTATACGCGACCCTTAAGTGTCGCATCTATAGTCTTGAATACGAGCCGATATAGGCGCAAGAGGTACCTTTGTTAAGCAGGCGCCCCTTGGTACGGTCCACTCTCGTCATTTTCAGCGTTCACTTCAGTTTCCTCCTGAGACACGGTACCAGGAAGCAGGATGTATCTTGCTCCACTGAAACAAAAGTTACTAATCTGTAAATCTGATAGATGTATGTAGGATCGTTTTATATTTATAATTCATTTTTAAAGGGATTATTTGAGATATGACTCTTTATAGACGACCTCTGTGGTGCGTCGGGCGAACGCTTGGCTGCAATGCAGAAGGTTGCGGGTTCGATTCCCGCGTAAATATTTATGCTTAAAAATAAATATTTGTATCTGGTCTGGGTGTATTTCTATGTAAAATTCCATGTATTTACAAAAGAAAAATAAATATAAGTAGTATATCCATTGTCTAGTCACCGTAGCACAATCTTAGCAGCTTACCATGGGGCTAGATGGCGCTGTGTGTTGGTCACAGAATTTATTTATTATTTACTAGCTGCGCCCCACGGTTTCAACCGCGGAAGTCTATATCCAAAAATTAAAAAATTCTGGCATAAGATCCTTCTCCTGATCATAACAAACACAACGCAAAAAGAATTATCGAAATCGGTTCAGCCGTTCACGCGTGATGCCGTGACCAAGGGAAAAAGGGATTCATTTTTATATTTAAGATATAATAATATATAAAAAACCTCATTTCCAACTCTTAATATTATCCGATTCCGATAAGAAGAAAAAGGCTTAAGTCTAGTTCTCTTTGAGGTTGTACCCCAAAAAAATCACCGTAATCGGATAAGAATTTTCAAAAAAAGGAACATACATATTTATTTACATTAATGTGAAAAATACATATATAGGTACTTCATTATTTAATTATCTTTTATTTAATTTGACACTTCTTTCTATAGAAAAATCATACTAATGTTATAATAAAGCTGAAAGTTTGTGAGTATGTGTGTATGTGTGTATGTGTGTTTGTTACTCAATCACGCAAAAACTACTGCACCGTTTGCGATGACACTATTATAGGAATATAGGTAGCTGGATACCGAAATTAACACATAGGCTAGGTACTTTTTATCCCGATATTCCCGCGGGAACAGGACTTACGCGGGTGAAACCGCGGGGCGCAGCTGACAAATAAAAGGGAAACCATGTGAATTAAAAAAAAAGTAGAAGTAGGTTTAGTCTTGTTTTACGTTAATAGTATTTAAATTCATTGCTATTTTAATGTCTGTTTTAATAGGTAGTATGAAGAGGTAAAGAGCGGTTGAAAATTTTCGGATTTAATACTGACTTCAATTATTATTGTCGAACAGAATATGCATCTACATAATATAATATATTTTCAACTACTTATGCTTAGTCTTATTGTCTATTGACGAACCATTATTTTAACCGACTATCGAAATAGATTTGCAAAGATATAAAACATCATAGTGCATAGGGGTAATGCATAAGCAATAACCATAAGTTTATATTATTCACCTCCAGTGATACCGGCCTTCATTATAATCAGGATATTTCCATTGAAAGAATGTAACACTTATTTACAACAGCACACATTTCCATGTACCTTATCAATCATGTATGTATGTGTTACCTTTTACTACATGGCAAAAACTGTTTTGTTATTTTCTTTTCTATTTTGCACTAGCATCGTCAGTTTTACCTGCAAGTCTTGACCCGATAGACATATAGGGATAAAACTAGTCCCAAAGTTTAAATGTATCAACATTAATTAATTATTTTGAAGTTGTTTCTTTTTATTATTTGATGTTTATTTTTTAGCTGAATGTAAACGCGGCGACTTCTTAGACATCATGTTCGGCCGGATTATGTTTCGTCAATTCTGTTCATAAGTTCCAGAGATTATTAATTTTCCTCTTTGTATTTCAAAGATAAATTCCCGAAAAAAGTACCTATTCATTTTCAAGAAAGAATATTTTTTCAAGAGGGATTTTCAAGAGGTCTTCTTTGTAATTCTTTTAGATTTAGATAGTATCTACTATATAGAGGTCACTGAGAAACAGTCTAAGACCTTTCCTTTTAATTATATACCTACTACTCGTATACCACTTCACAATAATATGTAGGGACCTACTTCTTCTCATCTGGACGATGTTCTTGTTCGCAGGAAAAATGAAAAACAGACTGACAGACCCGACAAACAATTTCGCAGACCTTTCCTAAAACTGTTATTATTATATTTAGCGTAGTGCAGTCGGAGGACTCGGCCCCAGCAACAATGAAGTTCCTCTAACAAATACGCTCACACACACTTGACACTCAGCATACAGCGATATAAACACCATCTCGTAGTTCTCACCAGTGATGATATTTTGTACATTACCTCAATTACTCAAGCGCTCGTTGTTTTACTGTCCAAAACGTTATCAAATTAAGTAACCTCCTACCCATATTAGTTTATTACGTTTATGTGTCTAATGTAGGTACTTATCAGGGTAGTTTACCTTTTTAACTTTAGTTCTAACCTACCTAGCCTAAGTGCGGGAGAGAAGTAACATAAACATAGCGGCCTGACAACAATAAAACTCGAGTTCGAGAAACGATTTCACACTAGCTATTGAATATGGATGACAATAGTCTGAAATCTATGATCGAAATTGTTCTGTGATTTCTGATCTTCCTAAAAAAAACTAAGGGTGAAGCTTTGTCAAACAGGGTTTGGCTTGTAAGAAACACTTGGTTTATACAAAGTTTACGTATGCATGTATAGTTTCTACTACACGAAGTATTTCTTCCTGTAGGAGTATTCCATCTCACTTCGCCTCGCAGGAGTAGCGAGAATTGGCCTATCTAATGTAGTCGTCAATGCTATACAATTTTAAAGGTGAAAGTTTGTGTGTGTGTGTATTTTTTGCTTCTCGCAAAAACCGCTAAATCGATTGCAATGTAGACATCTAGAGAATAACATCGGAATTTACGTAGGTGAAACCGCGGGGCGCATTACCCGCCGTTTCACCTACCAATACATTTTAATTAAGTTGGCTTGTATCCTAATCAGGTAAACACTATCAGATAATAATAAGTGGCCTTTTCATCTAATTTTAGATGATTTATACAAACGCAAGCAACTTTTAATCCATGCTGTTTATGGCGCTGTAGTTCCCGGGACGTTGTTAGGTGGAGTAGGCTTGCCAAGCACCTATACCACCCTCCCAGCCTAGTCAGCCATGCTCAGAGGAAAGAACTGGTCAATGCGTCTGGAGCTAACTAAGCCGTGGGTTTCCTCACGTTTTCCTTCACCGTATGAGCGATGTTATTTACGCACATAACTTTCTTCCGGTAAAGGCCTTCTCTATTTCCTACCATACGTACTAGCTGATATTCCTGTTCTTCGCTATTCGTATGCATTTAGTTCATCAAGCCATAGTTTTCTTAGTCTACCTCGAAGACAGTTGTTGTGTTTTAGCCCAGTGCAGTGGAATATATTGATTAACCTTCAGTTTCTGAGACTTATAGGGTACTGTCTGCTCTTAGTTCTCTGATTTAAAAAATGATTGAGCTTTACAGAGCATTGCTCTCATTGACTAGGGATAAGGCTTTATCACGTAGTGATTATATTCTCTTTGGGCTTTATCTAATTGAACATATTCGCCGCGACTATGCACCCGGACTGTCAAATTACGCAAGCTATTTAGTTGAAGTTTCATATTACGTTCCCTAGAGGCGCTATTTATTTTGCCTACATTTTCTGTATTTTTATATGACAAAACTCACACTAGGCCTTCTGATTGTCTCAAGAACGAAAGACAAAGTATTCCTTAGCTAAGACCACCCTTAGAAGCGTCTCAGGGTGCGGCTTTCAAAGACAATGATTCTCAAGATAATATTCTAGAAGGTATAAAAATAGAAACACAGCAGAATCAAGATCTATTTATTGATAATACAATATTGAAAACTTACACACTATGATTATTATAAAATATGACCACTTAGTTTTCAGATGTTATGAATTTTCTGGGGTTTTGGATTGCATAATTTTGATGAAACTTTTTTGTTGTAAATCGCAAAGGTGAATAAAAACTGCATCGATATGTTTATACACATTTTAATATAAAATGTGTGCATAAATCACAGATCATTTGCAAATTACATAGTGTACATAAAATCTTTAACAAATTATCAATGTTTTGAACATTTAATATAACAATAAATTTTCTACATTACATCTATGCAGGATCATAATATAGGAAAGAATTTAAGGCTGCAGCCTCGTAAGTGCGTTGCGGCGTCGCAGCGTCGCAAATTTCTTGGTCTATATCGACTAAGGAATGGACTATGAAATGCTACGACGACGCAACGCACTCATAAAGCTACCTGTATTACATCCTAATAAATAACTTTCTTCAATATTTTTTTGGAAATTAAAACACTTTTTGTAAAGTATAAATTTCAAAAAAAACAGGCACTATGTTTTAAACTAAGATTAAGTCGAAGATCAATTATTGACAAACTTAAGACTAAAAATTTAAAAAGGTTAATTTAAATTTAATTAACACCGAATTTTGATTGCTATTGCAATTCGCTGTGTAAGTAACAGCGAAAAATATCTATATTTCAAAAAATCATAAAACTGATGTATATTACTATGAATTAAGGTAGGTATAGCAGCTCCCATAACGAATTTATAATAATTACTTAAGTTTCCAATTTACTACCCTGTGTGTTGCCAGTAAACACAATCACCAATTTATATAGATTTTTCCTCGGTTTTTTTGACAGGATGGTATAAAATTTAACTCATTTATGCCACGTGAACAGGAGGTTTATAAAGACCTCGAATCGTCAGGCGTTCAAAATTGCTTAGTTAAATAAAAGCAACGCGATTAAAACTGAATAATGAGTTTTATTTCATACCAATTACAATTATTGTTTCTAAATTTGTTTATTGATTTTTGTATTAACATCTGACTTTCAGTCTCAAATAGAACCGTTAACAATAATACACAAACACTAATTTGAATGATTTAAAACGACAGGAAAAATGATTATTATTTAAGATGGCAATAAAATAATTAAATATATATATTATAACTTGTGGAATGTTCTTAAAATACGGTAATAAATTTGGAATAATAACAAAATTAAACTAAAATGCATTACGAAACTTTAGCCTCCAAAATCCTATCAATAATTTTAAATGCGAAAATTACTTTGTATGTTTATTACATCTCTATAAGTACTGAACCGATTGCATTGAAATTTGAGTTTGTCTGATTTGGAGACAGTTGTCATCATCATCCGGGTGATATTCCTGGTTGAATTTGAAAAAATCGGTAGTACATAAATTATTATTACAAAATGAAATAGGCTATCTTATTATACCGGGACATACACGATACAAACCACGGGACGCCGCTAGTTCAAAATAAATTTTGAACAAAAATAAATTAGTCTATTCGAATTAATTATTCTAAGCTCCTGCCAGTAACAAAATTAACTCTATGGCATTGCAATAAGGTTTATTTTAAAAAGTTCTTGAGCGTTCAGATACTTCATGCCTTCCCATTTAGATCGTACTTGTTCTTTCCTTCGGCGTGCCTAAAATGTTACAATTTGTTAGTAAATTACTCGTTTAATGATAGTGGAAGAGTGGCGAATCTTTCTTATAATTTTACAGTTACATTTTAAACTTTACTTCATCGAAATACAAATCAAAGTTACCCTGAGATTTTGACCCCTATTTAATGTTCTTTTTCTAAAACCCTAACTTTTATTACAGGTAGAAGCGGGACAATTTAACTATGACTCCACTGGACAGTCTGACATCAGGCTGCATCGCATTAACTTTATGACCAGATATTCAATATTTTACAGATGATGATGAATTTCTATTGCCGCTATAATAACAAATACTAAAAACTCGCACTTGAACGGTTTTCTACCAAACAGTTTCGCCACTCTTTTCGGTTATCTACAAAGCTTGAATTGGTTAAGAACAACATCATGCCACAATAAATGCACACTAACGAAGAAATAATGTCAAAATACAAAAAATAATTGGTAAGCTAAACTTTTCTACATCTTCTATAAAGCTATCAGGCGAACAAAATGTTAAAGAAAAACAATTAACAATTTCATCATCAAATAAGTAATAGAGCCACTTGCAGATGCAGATTTGGCGAACAATGCCAAAAAAAAGTTTGACATTGATCTTGACATTCAAACAATGTAAATTTTTTGAGCAGATAATCATAATTCAAAGTTTAGCTAGATACTTGTATTACGAGACAACAGAAAAAACACCAATTATTCCAGCAAGTCGACTTTAGTACTTTAATTATTGTAAATGTCAGAAACTGGCATGATATTGCTATCCTAAACTATGAAAAAATTAAACTAAAAAAAAGGACAAGAAAACAGCGGTGTTAATACACATAAACCTGGTACATACCAATTGTCGACTAATATTAAAAAATCCCTCCCATCCGCACTTCCCTTGCTCGACACATCAGAAAGTTCATCGTCACTACTGTTTACTTTGATAAAGTCTTTGCGTGTTCTGAAAAAGATATTAACGAATTTTTCCTATAAGTCTTTGTTCGTTTAAAAAAGGTGCCCAGTTTTGAAGTTCCTTTGAGAATCTTCGAAAGCGCAAGCGTCGGTGTTGGAAGCCCCATGATTGAGATGAACTCGATCGGTTGATGATGAAAAATATTTTTTGTGTTTGCATACAGAATGATTTTATACAAAAAATATTTTCGTGTGTGTAGTGTTGGGTTTGTGTCTTATGTTTGATTTCTACTGTACTTTTTAGTTGATTTTTGTTTCCATTTGTTGTATAGTTAACTGTTTATTCCTTTGTTGGATAACTTTATCCAGCATGCATGCTTTTCTATTTTCTTGTATTTAACATTTTCGTGTGATTCATTTTTTGTGGTGTAGTTTCTTTGTTCTTATCACTCTTTCATTTCTCTTCTTTAATTTTTACTAGAAAATCCAATGTTTTTGTTGTATGCATAATAAGTAAGACTTTGACGATTCTTTGAAAATATTTTCTGGTTTGGAATCTCGTTTTTTGTTCAGCATTTTCAATGGCCGACGTTTAAAAGCCTTTGTATATCTTGTTCAAAAGTAAACCTCAAAAGGACTATTCTTAATCCAAAGTTTGTAGTCTGTCCATTCCTTGGCTTTGTAGTATCGATTGTCAGAGACTGTATCGTCAAACCATTCTATAATTTCAATATCTCTGGTTCTAACATTTATGTAGATATTAGAGATTCAGACTATACTTTCGCTTAGATATGTTAGATGTTCAGATGTATAAAAACGAAGCGGCTCTGTGAGTAAATATCTAAATCGTTTAGATATTTCTGGCTTTCAGCGCCAAAATAGCAACATAATAAGCTTTTTATGAATGATGGTCCCTTGTTTCATATACTAAATCCATGAATATCAGTGATTTGAGTAATCTGGTAACATATTATTTACTCATTCTTGAATTTGTGTCTTTTCAGTCTTTTGACATTTTTGTTTCTATTTCCTGTTGGTATTGGTTTTCAAATCCATCTGTGCGCACTTCGATTTATTGGACTTCTCGGATATCAAAACAAATCCAGCCGTTTTTTTTGGTTGAATCGTGGTTTATGTTTTAAAATAAGTAAGTATAGAAGAGTAGGTATTAGTGAAAATTAATGGAAACCTGATTAAAGTTTACGTTAGAAAGCGCCGCACCCGCAACTGTGTTTGGTAGAAATACCGTACACAGTTGGTATTAAAGCGTAGAATCGGTGTTGCCAGGTATGGAGTGATTAAATCAATTGGTAGAATTGGAAATTAAATGTAGTCTTTCAGGAGGTATTATCAAAAGCTTCTTTTAACATAATTTTCAATTATAAATAGGTAAAAAGGGCGTACCAAAGCTATTTTGGTGAAAACAGATCTTTTATTCACGAAGGATGTGCATATCATAAACTATCCATTGATATTTATAAGCAACACGTTTTTTTTTAAATCAGATTATACAAAATAGCTACTCGCATAGGAGTAGCTTATTCTAGTAAATTATGTCAAAATACCCGTGCATATTTTTTTAAATTATAATTTTACAGCGTCATATGTCTAGAAATTTCTACCAAAATTATTTTCCAAACCTGGCAACACCTTTCAAAAATAACCAATCGGCACATACCTATAGAAGACGTAGTGTTGCAAGATGAAGAAGATATCAAATATCAAGCTGAAGAGGCCGAGCCCGAACTTGGTGAAGTCCCCGAAGAAGGAGGCCCAGTCGTCGTAGTTGTACGCGTTCAGCATCATCTGCAAGATGGAGAGGAACCCGCCCACGAAGTCCAGGAATATGTTCCCGATGCTCCAGCCTACCGTCGACTTGCGCTTGTAGTTCATGTACGCCTGAAACCATACAAAAAATATGTCAGTAAATAAATTATACACATCTTGTGGTCATCACACACAATCAGTACCATTTAGCCATTAGCGTAGCTAACCATGGAGCCCATGGCCCCAACGTGCTATATCTTAGACTGTAGATATCGTCAGTCCAGTGACAATACAAACCCCACTGAGGAGATGAGAAATATGACCCCCTTAACAAAGATAGCAAGACTAGTTGTGTCTTTTAATAAACCCCCACGCCTCTATGGAACCTAACTAGCCCCCCTACTATTTGGAAAATCCCCTACTATTTGGAAAATACGAGGTCCTGACCCGTAGGATTTTCCAAATATCAATTCTTAGCGGATTTCTACGTTATAGTTTTAGTTTATCTGCAAGCCAAAGAGCCCATACGTCCATGAGCTTAAAAATCAGTCAGGCAGGACGTTTTATATGTATAAAAAAAATGATAGTAAATTATTTTCTCGAGCTTCTCCGTGCTTCGGAAAGGCACGCAGTTGGTCCCGTTTGCTATCTCCTATAGCAGTCGTTAGGTAAAGTTAGAGGCCTTCCTTAGGACGACCTGAAAACCTAGGTGAGCCACACCACAAAAAGAAGTGAATGTGAAAAAATTTGTATACGTATGAAGTAAGTAAAGGAATGTTTGTTGTTAAATGAATATTGCACTCAGCGCTATCTAGCACTAGGCTTGTATGTACTAGCTGCGCCCCGCGGCTTCACCCGCGTAAGTCCCGTTCCCGAGGGAATATCGGGATAAAAAGTAGTCTATGTGTTAATCCAGGTCCTCCTATATTCCAACCTATATTTCATCGCAATCGGTTCATTAGTTTTTGAGTGAAAGAGTAACAACCTCACATACATATACATACATAGAAACTTTCGCGTTTATAATATAAAGTAAGATATTAGTAGGATAGTATACCTGTGGCAGATACTTGATCAAGGTGATGCAGAGCTTGATGTAGCTGCAGTAGTAGAGCATGTCCAGCCACTGCAGCAGGCCGCCGGCCGCGCTGCCCGCGCTGCCCGCCACCACACACACGAACACCCCCAGGATGACGCGCCCCGCCACCGACACGCGCTGCTGGTCGCGCTGCAACCGACACGGGGTTTTTTTTTATTTATTTCTTATCGGTTGTGAACCGTTTATGGCCATTAGGAAATTAGCCAGTGTCATGTATTATTAATATATTATATTATGCAAGTTATTTGCATCGAAGGAAATAAGCCAGTGTCAAGTATTATCAATATATTAAGCAAGTTATTTGCATCGAAGGAAATAAGCCAGTGTCAAGTATTATTAATATAATTATTATGCAAGTTATTTGCATCGAAGGAAATTAGCCAGTGTCAAGTATTATTAATATATTATGCATGTTATTTGCATCGAAACAGTCAAGTCGTCATAGTTAAACTCAAGTCTAGGGAATCATTTGTAAACACGGCGGCCATTTATTTACAAAGATGTTTCACGGAGACAACACTAAGTCCATGATTTGCACTGATTTTCACTTTCATTCCACCTTCACGAAACTAAATTGATTAATATGCCCCCGAAATTAAACAATTTGCACGCATTTGAACTAGGTTTCACAAAAATGAAAATTTAGCACTACATCTCCTCAACGAGTTCCCGCCAAAACTCCGGTTACCTCTGTTACAGCCAAATACAGAAACGTCATTTAAAATTTGAGAGGTACTTAAATTTTTGAGCAGTTTCTAAATTTAAAATTAGTATGGCAATTTTGGAGTTCCAGAGCTGCTTTCTTGTTTAAGTGGTTCTCAAATGTTGAGTAGCGTTTCTGTATTTGGCCGTTAGTGTGCTCGAGGTATTTGGGATAGCAGTGCATTCTGATGGCGCCAGTCAGCGACGCAAGGGGTTACAAGTTATACCACAGTTTACCTAATCGGCGCTCTAACAGTTGCCAAGCTTTCATCGACTCAGCCTTTATCAGTCCCCTGTTGAACATAGGCCTCCCAATACGACGCCACAAATAGCGATCGAAAGCTACTTCCATCCAACAACTCCCAGCGACCGCTACAATGTCGTTGGTCCGTCGAGTAAGTGGTCTTCCAACATTCTGATTCGCATTGCATCGTAGTCGTTACTCAGAACTATTACTCCTCAACGGTTATATGGCCTGCCCAAGTGCCCATTGCCACTAAAGTCTACTAATTTTAAGAGCTATATCAGTGACTTTGGTTCTCCTCCGGATTTTCGTATTTCGGATTCAATCACGCAGGGAAACTCTAAGCATAGCTCTCTCCATAGCCCGCTGAGCGACTATAAGCCTTTTAACTAGGCGCTTAGTTAGCGCCTCATTATTTCCAAGCTTGTCGGTCATAGGCAATATTTTTGGGCCCTGTAGCTCGAATCCAGAAAAATATGGTTATATTATTTATCGTAAAAGGTGACCAAAAGAGCTTTCTTGATAGATTTCGATCGCAGCTTGTTGCCACCACAGGCATAAGTCGTAATACGGTCCGTGGTCGTAACTACCAGGCAGACTCCACAGTGTTCCAATACGTAGACCGGTGAACCAACTAAGGAAAACGAGTCGAATTTTGTTCCACTAATATCTTCCTCCGTCCTCTAGATGTCTAGATAGCTACATCTTAGATATATTTGGCCAGTCCTAGAGTTCATTTAGATCATCACGCCACCATCTTTCGCAGAGTCTGATTGGAACCTGTCGCGCACCGATCCCTGCCCTAAAGTACAAGCCTACCTCATAAATGAAGCACTGTCCGATGGTGATGATCGTAGCGAACGCGGCGTGAAGTGAGAAGAACACGTCATTCAGTTGCACCGGGTTGTGGCCGCGCGGATGACGCTCGAAGTATTGGTCCTGGAATTATAACAATGTACCATTTATATTTCTTGTTTTTATTGCTCAATCAAGGTATTCCACTAGAATTCTTCTTCAGAAAAAAGGAAAGAAAAGATTCTTCTATGAATTTTTTGAATTATTCTTTTTCTTAATGTACCATTATTTTACCAGGTGGTCTTTTCTACATAGCATTACAACTCGTATTTCAGTATCGTTTATAACTATTAGGGGTTAAAGTATGAAATTGCCGATTTGTACTGAAAATCTTAATTGTTTATTTTTTAAATTTTTAACAAATTTATTTAATCAAAATAGTTGCCATTATTATCTATACATTGCTGCTATCTAATGGGAAGGTTATTAATGCCTTTGCGATAGAACTCCGACGATCTAGACTGCACAAACTGTGTGAAAGCATTTTGTACTGCCTCCTGGGAAGAAAACTTCTTGTCACGTAGATAATTGTCCAAATCACGAAAAAAATGGTAGTCCGTTGGAGCAAGGTCTGGTGAATACGGAGGATGACGAATGGTTTCTAAGTGCAGTTCCTGAAGGGTCAAAATGGTTTCTCGTGCTGTGTGAGGTCTCGCGTTGTCGTGGAGCAATAATGGTGAAGATCGATTCATGAGTCGGGGCTGATTTACTGCTAGTTTTGTCAACATGGTTCGGAGTTCGGCACAATAGACATCTGCCGTAATTGCTTGACCAGATCGAAGAAAACTATAGTGAATAACACCATGCTGAGACCACCAAACAGTTACTATTACCTTTTTATTGGTAAGTTTTGCTTTAGGACACTGTTGTGGCATTTGACCTGGGGTCAGCCATTGCATTTTTCTTTTCCGGTTATCATAAAGAATCCACTTTTCATCACATGTTACAATTCGATCCAATATTCCTTCATTTCTGTACCGGTTCAACAAGGCAACACAAGTTTCAACACGCGTTTCTTTCTCCAGATCAGTCAAATCATGCGGCACCCATTTTTCGTATTTTTTTATTTTATTGATTTGACGCAAGTGAGTCAATAAAGTGGGTAAGGTAACGTTAAACCATGCCGCTAATTCCTGGGTAGTTTGACTAGGATCGGCTTCCACTATCTCTGTTAATTCATCGTTATTCACCTGTGTGGACGGTCTTCCACGTGGCTCGTTCTTTAAGTCGAAATTTCCATCACGAAAGCGTTTAAACCAAAATCGCACGGTGCGTTCATTAGTAGACCCCTCTCCAAACGCAGCATTGATATTGCGGGCTGTTTCTGCCGCGTTAGTTCCGCGTCGGAACTCGTATTCAAAAATCACTCGAATTTTCGCAGTATCCATCTTTCTTGTCTAAATTGAATAATAAAAACAATTGAAAGTCGATCTTCAAATGTTTCACATTTTTTAAAAAAAGAACATCACAGAAACCATTTGAAAAAAGTTTCATTCGAAAACCTCAAACCATGAAGATTCTATGTCAATTCAAAGAACCTATTGCAATAAAACGGCAATTTCATACTTTAACCCCTATTATTTGTGATCTTGAATTTGATGTTTGTCAAATTTTCTTTGGAAAATATAGTTTTCCATATATTGCTGAGACAATAAAGTTTCAATTGCAGTCCAATTGCAAGTTATACATTCATTTTGTATTGTTTACAATAGCAATTATGTTTGAATGAAATGTTGATCAATTTTATTACAGGAATAACCTAAGACTACAGAGAGTCTGGCGTCAATAAATTAAATATTATAGTTATTATAGTATAAACTATCAAGTTTGCATACCTGAATTGACTTAGAGAAGTAAAGTCCGCAGTTGAAAAGCGAGTACATAGTGAATCCCATGATGTTCATAGCCAAGAAGTCGAAGTTAAGTCCGACGACGCTTTTCCGCTTGAAGTTGATGTAGATCTGCGGGTAGAAGGAGACCGACCACGCCGCGAAGTAGATCCACCCCATGATGTACGATATTATGTTGATGACATTGGAATGCATTACTGTCACTCGAAGGAACATTTTGTCGACACTGAAATGAAGGGAAATGACTCATCAAACACTGAACTTGTTAGCGACGACTTGTGGCGATACAGCAGATTGGGAGTTTACTTCCCGCCGGATACATTTTTATAATTCACTATCTGGGACTAGCGGTTTACCCGCGTAAATCCCGATTCAGTTAGTAATTTCCAAAAACCCTTTCTTAATGATTGTATGTTCTTATTTCCGAAGTCATTTAAAGAACCCATCAAATTTCAGCACACTATTATAAGCGTATCATCAGTCAATCAGGACAAAGCATTTTATAGATGTATTTGACTAGAAAGAAATAGAATGGAGATCTAACTTCACTATAAAAATCTAAAAAAAAAAACATGTTCCACGGTCACACAGCAGCAGATGCACACACTGACATGTTCCGTACAGTATTACGTATGATCGACCTTTGGAACGACCAATAGCGAACGATCTTTAGTGAGAGACTGGTGGTCGAATCATCGTTCTAGGCCCCGCAACCACCGTTTGCGTGAAACATTTTTACAAATGATTGCTACTTCCGTTAATATTCGAGTTCGTTGGATGTATTACGATAAAATTTGATACATTATCTTTGTTCCTGGACAAGAGTTCGTGGGGGAAAAAATATAAATGAAGAGAAGGCTTAGTCTGTAGTACTTCTTGGAGGCAAATTATTTATAAATTATATGGCAGAACAAACATGTAAATAAGACTCTCAATTAGCTAAGCAATCAAAAATATAAACACACATACTTAACAAATCCAGTCGGTGTAACATTGAAAGTGATTTCAGAATGTCCCGGGCTCTTTCCGTAGGCGCAGATTTCATACGTGATCACTTCGGTTGTGTTAGGCTCTTTAGAGCCCGGCACTTCGACCGTTAGAGGCACCAGTTGCACAATGTCTGAGTGTTGGATCACTGCTGTTATGTACAGGGTGGTGTTGTATTGACCGCTGGAATTAGAAAATATAACATAAATAAAATTATCGCTGCAATAATTCTTATTTGACAGTTTTAATCGCATTGTTTTGATTCTCAGCATTGTCACAATGGCGACCAGACGTTTCGGAGTTAATTACAGACTCCTTTTTCAGGGTAGACTGCTAAAATCGGAGGCTAAAACGAGCATCTTACTTTGTGATTGGCCGTTGCGTTAACTCTCTACAGTTAAACTCTCTCCGACTAGAGAGTGCTACTAAAAAGACGTACTATTTTCGTGAGTGAAGAATACTTGTGAGCAGTTTACTGATTTTATCTTTTTTGCCAAGGAGGAAGGTGTTTACTTACATTTGCACCATGTCGAGAAGGTGTGTCTCGTCTACGAGTAAATTGAGATCTGTCGTGTCCAGGTACATTTTGTCTTTCTGGGAATGTGCACTTGGTAAAGCTGAAATATAAGATACGAACAGTTATACCATTGTACACATACAGTATGTACTACATACCTAACACCAAGTGCATATAAAACAACTGCAATAATTTCTCTTTATAATCGAACGTTAAGGATAGGTAACCTAAACGGACTATTATAAGGAAAAATAAAATGAAATGCAGTACTGGTTGTAATACCTACGAACAAACAAGCATCACTTTAAAGTTATTTATTAGTAAGATAACTTATTTATATTATAGTTCAGTAGGTATCTATAGCTACTTTTTGGGAAAATCCAGGTTTAGTAGTCATGCGATGTGCATCATTATGACCTATAAACTCTTCTTAATACATTATCTAAGAAAAATATGGGTTAAAGAAGGTCAATCCGATAATCACTATCACCGTGGTAAACCCATTTTGTATACCGCCCCTAGCTACAGAAGTTCTATTTTGTTTTTAGTAATATCGTATCTATACAGCTGAGTAGGTACCTATTTGGGAAAACCCAGGTTTATTACCTAGTAATATGATGTGCATTACTTTGACCTTTATACTCTTAAAACAATCTAGTATATTAAATATAAATATTACCTATCTAATGAAAACATAAACTGAAACGATTCCCTTTGCAAATCACTTCTAGATAGATGATTTATTATTGTTTTTAGAAGTCAAGATTTAACATACAGACATTATACATACATACATTTAAACAATTACGGGACATTTAGGTTTTTCCAATTACTAATGAAATATGAAACTCTAAATATCTTGAAACAATTAATTAAGAGTAGAAGAGGCTAGACACGAGTCCTGTACTTACAGCAAACAAATTATGTAAAAAAAAACAATGCTTCCCAGGCATTACAAAAGTACTCATTACTAAGGATATAACATATTCACCCTAAAATGGAAAAAGAGCGTTACTTGTCTTGAGCGTTACTCTTAATGATCGGTTTACTATTAGAAATAGTGCACTATTATTACACCCATCCTATCCAACTCATCTTTGTTAACTTCATACATGCCATGTTTGATTATATACTAATACCATATTGTCATTCTAAATACATACCTAATAACAATAAGGAGACGATACACATGCTTATTATATGACTAGACGGATTGGTTGCGGCAGCGCGCGCTTTCAATACTGCTGGGCTCGCCATCTTGAGCTTTATCTGGAACAAAAAGGAATTACGGTCAGAATATTACAGTTTGTTGTAGCTGCGTCAAAGTGACAAAGGTCTTAATTTTGTGATCCAGAAATACCTCGCTAAACTAGACTTTTTATGAGGCCAAGAGCCCCTTGGCAAAGATTACAAAAAGCCTAAGCTACGATGAACTCTCAATATTTTATAAACACAATTTATACCCTGTCAGAATGTTAAATCAAAAATGTAAACATAGAGAACTGTCAATTTCAAAGGAAAAAATCAGCAATGAGCTGTAAACAAAAATTTCAAGTAAATGTTCTTAAGCCTGAGTTTTTTTGTTTACATTTTTGGTCTAAGATTCTGGGATAGAAAATATGTTTATCTCTACGATAATAAGCTAGACTTTACGGCAATCTGAGAATATTTTTGCTGTTAGTAATGATGAGCAGATTCAAGGCAAACCGGTAACATATACCTCCTCCAACCGGTTTCAATTATTCTATTATTAATTATAATATTATGTACATGAGGACATTTAAATTGGGTTCGTATATTACCAAGTTTGTATGTAATAATTAAATAACTATATATGTACATACGAATACGTTTAGTCAAAACAAATATATCTAGAGGGTAACTTTTTTAAGTTTCCATACTTGGCGATTGTAATACACGTCAACAAAGTCTATTGAAGTTACGTTAGTTCAACAATATTTTTGCTATTTGTTATTGTTAGAACCAACTTGTTATGGGCTCATTTCAAAAATACGTACCGATACTATTTCACATATATAAAAACAACAATAAAACGCAACAATCGGCTAACAAAACGTTCGGAAACGATGAAAGAATTTTAAAGTAGATTTTTACGGCAAATTTTTATTTGAATTTACATAACTTCTTTATAATTCCATAATTTTAATTCAAACTTTATTAGCAAGAACAAGTAACTGCCACGTGTATGTATTTGTAGATATAAGCTGTTCTTTCTATTATTTCGAAAGGTGTATGCTTCATCCGACGTCAGAGATCGGTAAAAAGGAACAACGGTAAAGAAATGGCAAAACGATTTGAATAGGGCATATCTGACTCCAAGAGTCCAGAGCTACAAAGCTAGTATTTACTGTTATTGACAGAGAAAATACTTTAACTACGTAGGTAAACAAATTCAAGCATAAATAGGTAAACATGTTTTCCAGAGCAACCATGCGGTCATGTTGCCTGAGCAAGCTGACCCTGCAATGTTTTCAATGCCAATGTTATTGAGCGTTCTGCTGACGCTACTAAGGCATGACAAAAACAACACTATCTTAGAATTTAGTTATGATAGGTCGCTGATGACTGTAAATCTTGCTTAATATTATAAACGCGAAAGTTTGTATGTATGTATGTGACTTTGTTACTCTTTCACGCAAAAACTACTGAAACGATTGCGATGAAACTTTGGATTATAGGTAGCTGGAAACCGGAAATAACATAGGCTACTTTTTATCCCGATATTCCCGCGGGAGCAGGATTTACGCAGGTGAAGCTGCGGGGCGCTGCTAGTGAATAATAACTACGTAGCCCTAAAGAAGGATTAAGTACTTTTAGAATTAATGTCTTCCTTTCTTTTCTTTTTTCGTGTAGTGGTGTGGCTCACTTAGTGTTAGAGTTATCAGGAAGCCCTAAGGCCTCTAACGACATGTTGATTTATGTCTAACCCCAAACTTTTAACGGTAGCTACTCCAATCCATAAGATTAATGACGCTATGTAATTAATAAGTTAAGTATAAGTCTTGCCAGGCATCCGTATATTATCTCTCTATTTGATGATGATGACTGAGTTTGATACGCATTTAGCCATACATTGCTGCTTTAACGTTATGTAGTAATTACCTCTAAGCAGCAATGTACTGCAAAGTGCCAATGAAACTAAATTTTGAACTAGATAGATAACATATTACCACCCTTTTAAGAAAGAAACGGTATTTTATATTTAATGACTTACTAAAAATAAATAGAACGCTTCTAATTTATGTTACAGTAACAGTATTTGAAGGTCATAGTCTTTTACGATAACATTACTTACCTACCAATTTACTTAATTACAAATTTACAATAGTTTTTTTACATGTAATTCTTAATGGTAAAAATAAGAAGGTATTTTAGTGACAAACATCCATATCGACCCTATAAAAAAAAAAACAATTTTCGCGACATAATAAACTATTATCATTACGAGTGCTTAAAAAATAATTAAAAGTAACGCAGTTTAAAGAAAAAAAAAAGTGTAATTTTAACCCTAATAATAAACTTTTATTACCCCTGTAAATCCGGGGTAGGTATGTTTATAATAAAACATACCTACCCCGGATTTACAGGGGCTTAACTGGGAAGAGACGTAATCGTTGATATAACTCATCATTTATTTACAAACAAGTACAAAATCATATCATGAAATCTTATTTTTATTATCGATTATATGTACAAATGACCATTTAAATTGAAGGGCTCATTGTCCTTACTTCTTAATGAGTTTCTTCGTCAATAACTTAAAACTAGAACGATCAGCGACTGCAAAAACAATAGAAAAGTAGGTGATATACTTGTATTTAATAGATCAATGGACGTCTCGTGTCGTCGTAAAACAACTTGTTTAGAAACTTGTCGCTCCAAGGTTTCTGGTGCAGTAGGGGACACGTATTAAATGCATCGAATCGATACTACAGGTCGGAAACGATTAAGCTTTGAATACACTGAACCTTGAAAAAGTATAACGAGTGAAGAGCAAGAAGTTTTAGATTTTACTTCAATTATTTTGATTAAATTATTAACTAGCTGCGTCCCACGGTATCAGACGCGTAAGTCCGTCTCGCGGAAGTTTTTTTTTTTTTTTTTTCGAAAAAAAATCTAATAAACTTAAACTTAAAGGATGGTATTATTGACACAAATAATACCATCCTTTAAATATCATGTCTCTAGGACCAGCTGTGCGTTAATATGTAGTTAAGTCAGTCAGTCAATCAGTCGGGACTTTGAATTTTATATGTATAGATAGATAGGTCCCTTTTAGGTCTTGGAACAATAAATCTCATTGACGTCCATTTTGGTCCATACTTCCTGTAATTTTCATACTTAATTAGACCACATTCTGGTCACGTATGCAGGAGTATACATCTGTCACAGTACATTGAGTTTGTTAATGAGAATCACTAAAAGGATTTGGTGATTAATTTGTTTGATAAGCTTTCTCAATTATTTGTTGTTTTCTTCCATTGAATCGTTAGTTAATCAAGCAACAAGAGAAATTCATATAGGTACTTAATTTCTTTTTATGATTTTCCGAGTTTGTCCCTGTATACCGAAGTAAATCTTACTAATATTATAAACGCGAAAGTTTGTATGTATGTATGTATGTGAGGTTGTTACTCTTTCACGCAAAAACTACTGAACCGATTGCTATGAAACTTGGAATATAGATAGCTGGGGACCTGGATTAACACATAGGCTACTTTTTATCCCGTTATTCCCGCGGGAACGGGACTTACGCGGGTGCCCCCGCGGGGCGCAGCTAGTTACACATATAAATTAGATAACAATCGCATTTTCTTATGTACCTATAGTACAGATTTCATAGACTCAAGTAGACCGAGGTTTTTCAGTAAAATACAGTAAAGAAATCACTAACACTGTAGAAGCTACAACGGAATATCGCAAAATGACCAATTTTGTTAAGCCGTTTAAAATAAAAATATATAGAAATTAGGCCCCTTATTTATAAACGCTAATTAATGCGCTGCATAACTATGCATCGTTTATCTGTTACTGTCACATGAAGTTTCAAAGTTGACAGACAAACGTCACATAACTTAGTCATGTGTAAATAATATTTTATAAATAAGGGAGATAGTTGAGAAATGTTAATTGTAGAATACGCTCCTTGTCAGTTAGTGTTCATTCTTCACGTGATATTTTATACTTGAAAATTAAATAATTTTTTGATAGTGTGCCCTCTGCCCAAGCCCCGAGGCCGTAGTCCGTAGTCAATAATTAGGTACTAACATTATGCAGCCAGCATATTAAGCAAGTAAGTAAGGCAGAATAATTCCACTGTGTTGTACCTCGTGAAATGTTTCTTACGGAGACGTCGATAGAATTTTGGTTGTCTTCGAAAGTTTCAATTTACTTTGTAACCAGCCCTCGTTTTGTCCCACTTATATAATGAACTAGTGACCCGCCCTGCGTATACCTTTGTACAGATACCTACAGCAGTCTTCCGGAATATATCTTACTTCTTATCTTATCTTACTTCTTACTAATATTATAAACGCGAAAGTTTGTATGTATGTATGTGAGATCGTTACCCTTTCACGCAAACACTACTGAACCGATTGCGATGAAACTTGGAATATAGGTAGCTAGATACCGGGAATCACACATAGGCTACTTTTTATCCCGATATTCCCGCGGGAACGGGACTTACGCGGGTGAAACCGCGGGGCGCAGCTAGTATTCTCATAATATCAAAATTCTTTGCTTGGTTCTGAAGAAGTTAGCGTAGAAACGACAGACAAAATCAGCGTTTAGCTTCACACATGTACAAAATTGACTTGACATTGCATTTTTTGATGCAACTTGCAAAGGACACTTTTAACTTTAAGTGAAGTGAATTTTAGTCCCATGTTCACATGGGATCGGAAATATCGGTACAAAAACAACGGGTTGCAAAAAGTTATAGGTAGTACTTACTTAAATAAATCATTATAATCTACCATTGTGGTACCGTTAGATGCCTTACTGAATACCTAGTTGCATTCCAATGTTTATCGTTCTATTTGACAAAGATGACTAATAGTAGATGTAGTAGGTAGGCATGGTATACAATTTGTAACGGGTAAGTCCTTTTAATCCGAAAGGGGGTTGTTCTAGACGTCTAGGCGAACAACTTTTGTTTTACGACTTTTGAAAATTCAAACTTTTTTTTTTGAAAATTTTGAGATTATGTTTTACTGAAAAAACAGCTGCTTTTGAACATAAAGATAATTGAAGTTTTGATTGTAAACCATCAAACTAAATAAAAGGACAACATAAGGTCAATGACCTCGAACTCTCAGAAACAGCTGATTTTCAAGTAAACTTTACACCTGAATTTTTCGAAAAGTACTTTGAATTTCAAAAAGTCGTAGAACAAAAGTTGATTAAAGTTGTTCGCCTAGACGTCTAGAACAACCCCTTTTCGGATTAAAAGGGCTTACCCGTTACACCTTGTATATCAAACAAACTTATCCTATCTTACCAATATTATGAAGCTGAAAGTTTGTGAGTATGTGTATATGTTACTCAATCACGCAAAAACTACTGAACCGATTGCGATGAAACTTGTATTATAGGTAGCTGGGGATCTGGATTAATACATAGGCTACTTTTTACCCCGATATTCCCGCGGGAACGGGACTTACACGGATGAAATCGCAGGGCGCAGCTAGTATTTAATCATCATGAATTCTAGACCAACTGCAAAAGGAACTAAATATTAATCAATCTATTGAGCACTAAAAGCAATCAAACATGACCTAGTTACCAAATTGCTACTGTTAATTACATGTACCTATACCTATGACTGATGATTATAATTTGATAGCGTCATTGCTTGCAATAAAGAAATTTTAATCAATCTAGGTATTCAGACAAATAATATGTACATTAAAGAGTTGGAGAAGTACTAGTTATATTTAACTAGTAGCTACCTAGGTACTTAGAATCTTCAGTTGTCGCAATGTTGATATGAAATTCAGTCTAGTCGTGAGCGTCTGTAAAAACCTCTAAACAATGAACATTGAAAAAATGGTAAATATAATAAAAGAAACGAGATTAAACGGAAAAAAAGTTAGTAGCTACCTACTTAGATATACATTTCTGAAGGAACGATATGGAAGGCCCTCACTTTGTACTTCAAAATCTACTTGCCGTCATCGAGCCACCGCTTATTTCTTCCGACAGCCACCAAAAGGAAGGTACCTAACAAATAAAATGGCAACCCCTGACCTCCTTTTAATAAGTAGGTCTATCTACCCATAAAATGCACCGATAAATTAACATAGTTAACTGTATATACTAATACTTAACTATTCATTCAAAATCATCCTATGTAACAGAACAGGTCTATGTCAATGATTTTTCCGTGTTAAATAACTTAACTTTTAAATATTTAACTTTTATTTTATGCTGTCTACCTGAATTATGTTTTTTAGTCGCGTTAATACGGTTACCTTTGAGGTAGGCAAGAAAACGTAGAAATATTGTACCAAATCAACGTACATCTTAAGGTGCACCTCCACCTGATCGAAATACAAGTATGAACTTGTAATGTAACATTATAGATTCGTAATGTTGTGCTCGAATCTGTAACGTTACATTAAATGCGAATGCTGGCAGATGAGGGATCATCACAAAAAAATTGGGATGACGTGTGCCAAAATGCATTTGTATAACTATATCCAGTACCTATACCATCTATCTGGTGACTTCTGACAACAGTGGTAATTGACAGGCACTATGCAGTACATTGCTGCTTTGAGGGGATCACCGGTAATAACCGCGTTACGTCAAAGCAGCAATGTACTACATAGTGCCTGTCAATTTCCACTGTAGTCAGACATCAACTGGATAGATAATATGGGTCCAGGTGTACCTACTCAATACAATCAGTTGTTCAAATCCAATACTTGCACATAATGCGAGAGATAGCAATGATAAGATTGTCACGTATTGGCGATATTTTTGCACTATAGATAGATCCTAAATTTTCACAGGAAACTATTGGTAGTGGTGGGCATTAGTAGGTACTTATTTCTCTTTTTATCATATTATGTCCGCTTTTGAAGATATTCATCTTCGGTTACAATTCCAATGGAAAGCCAATTAATAAATATTTAAAAACCTATTAAGATACCTACTATCGGGCGAATTTTATGAAATTAATACGAAATCGAGTAGGTGCAATGGCTATAGATTGGAAAAACCACTACAATTTTTAATATTTTCAATAGATACTTTTTTGCCAGTCAGTATCAAAATAGTGACGTATACTTTTTTTATCATTTCCATTAAAAGATATTAATCAAGATTTTGTTTGTGTTACGGACAAATTACTATCAAATATAGATTAATTAAAGAAACGTCACATTAAAAAACCTTATCGGAACACCATTGCATTGCAGTTTGAATGTTGTGAAATGTATGATTCAAATTAATATTTACGTTGTGAAGATGTTTGTTATACACATTTTGCACTTTAGACGTAGTAATTACTATAAAATTATTGAGCAAATCCATATATGTATACTAATGGTAAAGAAATTACAAAGCCTAAGAAAAATGTAAATAAATAGCGAGAAAAGCAACTGTAAAGCACATTTCTAATGAATAAGTGCTAATTGCTTGTACAGTCAACATAAACCGACTCCCTGTTCAGTTCAATTTATTTCTCGTTACTAGTCCAAGCAATTCCATAAACTTTGTTTACTTTCGCATTAATCACAGAAATGCCAGTTATTTATTAGTACTAAAATATCAATTTTATAACTTGTAAATTATTTTGTAGTCGGATATTAGGTATGTGTGTAAATTATTAATACTAAAGTTAAGCAAAATGGTCATTTTAGATTAGACAATAGATTAGATTATGTTATTAATAGACAATACAATAGATTAGATTATGTTATTAAAATCATGCATCGTGAGGAAACCCACGGCCTAAACCAACGCCCAGTTGTAGGGCTAATTGCGACAGACACACACAGTTAAAACTTTAACTTGAACTTTAGATTATTAAGTACTTAAATATTGGGTGTTTTACCAGTAGGTTCAACTCGGTGTTATAAAATGTTGAAGAATAAGGTTCTCTGAATAAATATATTTTAGTCAAACACGAGAAATCTTTGAAGAAATATTTGTTTTGCTAACCATACTCTGTGGCACGGTCATCTCGAATGAAAGTAGAGTGGACTTTCCCGCACGTTAATATACATTATAAAGGGATGTGGCATTTGTGGAATTGAGTAATTTTAAGTTAATTTTTGTTTACTTAGGCGGCTTGCTTATAAGATTAAACATATTTAGCTAAATACATTTAAAGAAAATTAATGCATTCTCGAACATCAACCACTATTTCTGATTTATAAGTCTCAAATGATTGTTGTTGACACATTGACATCTGATACTCGTGTTTATGAGATTAAATAATATGTTTAGAAATCATTACACAAATCAGTCTTAACGTTAATACTCTAAATAGAATATTAACGCTTTGTAATACAATTTAGTTGATTAGCTTATAGATTAGAAGCTGCTTATTTAGGTTGCTCTCAAATTATGAGTAGCGTGTCAGTAATGGGAAGTACATATATGGAACTTAAGTCAGAATTCCATTAAACATTAAGCGTTTGTTTATTTTTTTGCTAAAAGGAGTAATTCGTAATGAATGTAACGTGTACTTTAAGACATGTCAACACCTTCCAAAAAAAGACATCTTGTTAAGGAAACATGGGACGTAAAATCGAAATCAGAGTTTATCCTTATTCGACCAGTTTTAAACAAATAAAATAGAATAAGACTTATTTTTTAATACCCAGGTGTAAGATATTTTCGGCCACCTAAGGCAACTTAGGCATGAAAGAATTTTTTCTCCGAAGAACTCAAACACACTACCCCAGAGACGAAGATCAATTTTATTTTAAACTTAATTTAAAATATGTTGGAAGATACGACGAAATATTTACTTATATAATTAAATCAAATTTTTACTTTTCATTAGGAGCCATTGTATAAGCTAATCAAATTGCTTAGTTTTATAGCACCGCCGTTCAATAATAATATAAAAATATTGAGCCAGTCTCATCAGTTCATCACGAACAAGACAATTTTATATTCTGACACGACTTGATCTTGACTCAAAAATTCCCATATAATTTATGAACAGTTAGCCGCAATGAGCGTTTATTAACCCATCATGTAGGCACCTAAGACCTAGGCTACGTGGGAGATCATTGGTCGATCACAAGCCTATTTATTATAAAACCCAGTTAGTGGCTCTAGCAAAAAATGGTAAGTAAGTAAGTAGGTACCGGCTTCGATAAACATGTTTAGTTTCGCTTGAAATAATCTAGCAGCGTGTGTTTATATCAAACACATTGGCAATGCTACGATGAGTTTGCTATACTATAGAATTTACCCAATTGCACAATGGTTTTACCCGAGCAAGTCCCGAACACATTAAATTATCAGGACAAAACCAAGCCTCTGTTACTCCCAAAGATATTATGCATCTTCTTATTCAATCTTATCAAAATGAGTCCAGTGGTTTCGGATTCATGTTATTAACGTTATTTCTTCATAATATTAGCATAGTAGATAAATTAAAAAATGTCAAGATAACATAGCGATCTTAAAATAAGTATACGTAGTAATTTTTCTAATTACTTCCAAGGATATTAAACTTTACCTTGTAAGTAGAATAGGCGTTAAGGTGGTTTTCAGCCACCTTAACGCCTGTTCCGCCTATTCTACTTCAGCCTTCATCTACTTTTCTCCCGCACTGGAGTATAACAACAACATAAAGATCGTTACATCACACTAGTTCAGCGACTCTGTACTAACTGTGTTTTTACTATTTTATTGGTAATTGGCGCTCTGCCATAAATACGAATGTTTAAATCTTAGAGGAGAGCCACTTAAAGATCCTTGATGGAAAGCAGCAATTTCAGAAAGAGAGAACTTAATGTAAAATTTATGGTATTTTATTAGGTATTTAAAACTAAGTTTGTTATGATCAGGTCAATCACATTCGAGGGCGCCTTAGGTACCATGAATCTATGCTCAAGATTAAGCCAAGGTCGCTGTCATCGAAAACAAAGACGAGGACTATAAATATAGTAATTTTAGGATGGCATTCTATTTACGTACAAATTTTGACGAAGTTATAACATGACGCCGACATGTACGAGTGGCGCAGTAACGTTGTTGTTGAAAAAACATTTGAATTGAATTGAAAACAAACTAAACTACGTACCAATACGCCAAACGCAACAGTTAACACCAATGACAATATTTTAACTACGTACTTTTTTACATATGGATCACTTTTTGCATTCTTCAATAGTTAAAATATTAATAAATTATAATCTATGTTAATAGATTCAAATAGGTGCAGTTTTCTTTCGTATTAAAATAACCATAACAACATACAATTTGCCGCGCGTAACATGTTTATCAGCAATTCAAATGCTGCATTTTATTGTAAAAAAATATTATCGATGAAATAACACGTTGAATAACATGAATTTAAATAATAATCAAAGGGGGGCAGATCTCGAATTTTATCATTTTCCGTAGTGATTTGTTTAGTTATTGGTTACTTAAAAAAAAAATTATTTTTGGGATCGATCAAGGGATACATCGAGACGCTTCGATTTGAACAAGTCTCCTCGGCTATGAAACGCTAGGTGCAGTTGCAATATTTAAAACCAGATGAATTGTTTTTTGTACTGCTCGGAGACTATATAACGAAAAATGAAAACACATGAAAGCTGTCCCCTTTTAGATAGGTTTATTTTAGCAAGTAAGTAATGAATGAATACCTCAAAAGTGGAACGAATCAGGAACTCCCTTTGGTAGGTACTTATTCGTAATTGTAATTATTTCGGTAACAGTTACCTGCCTCGACTGCGAACCTACTCAACAAAAAGTTGTTTTCTCAAGACTAAACCAGTAGGAAGGTAATGTTTTAAAAACCAATCACATTTCACAGTATCATTACGTAGATGTAAGATGTGTTTTGTAAGTACCTACCTACATACTTTGATACATGCGGTTACATTTGCAAATATTAATAAAGTAGGTACAAAACTTAGGTACTTTTAACATACTATACACCTAATAACGTAAATAGTAAACTTAATATTGAAACCAATTAGCCTTTTTACACCTTGAAACTCTATTTTATTCATGATATAGTTTAATACTAGTTTCAAAACTGGATGATTTTTAATCTGGGCTGCAACCACTATATTGTGTGATTTCCGTTTTTGATATACCTAAAGCGGTTTAGTTTGAAAACAATACAAATAAGTATCTAAAGGTAGGTAACTCGAATCTTGTAGCGTTACGTTACACATACGATATATGCGATGTCGTGTTTCAATATCCTGAATGTACTTAAACCAAATGTAAACAAACTATTTTGATGGGAAAATGTTCAGAAACCGACAATTTTCTTACAATTGTTTTCAAATTTGCAAATTTACACCCGTAACCGGTAGTATCTAAAACCAGCAGGGTTTATCAATAATACGGTTATAAAATGTTAAACTTTAAATGTAAAACGACAAAGTATAAAATGCATATTGCATAAATTAGCGTTGGCTGTAAAATGTAACAATGCTAGTGATTTGGAACTTGGCAGTTACGTACCATTAGGTAAAATATACCTAATGGAATTTTTTACAAGGTTATTGTTAATGCGTACCGAAATGGTGTACGATTTAGATTAACAATTTGACCGTACAGATACATTTTGAAGCTTGATTAAAACATAAGTAGGTAATCATTACATAGTATAAAACAAAGTCGCCTCCCTGTCTGATTGTTGTATATACCTATGCTTAAATCTTTAAAACTACGCAACGGATTTTAATGCGGTTATTTTAGTAGATAGATTGATTCAATAGTATAAAACATCCTGACATTTTTGCGAGATTGAGACTTATGCGGGTAAAACCGCGGGGCGCAGCTAGTTTATTATACGATTTTAAACTTACATTGTTAGCATATCGAGCTCCGTATAAAACAATTTTTAATATGGTAAACACGCCGTTATTTAATCATATTTGTAAAAGTAATTTATTGCTCAGATATTCCCACAAAATCGGGTTTGACACGGGTAAAACTGCGGGAATAGCTAATCAGATAAATATAAATTTAAAAATAGCAAGCTAGATTAAAAACAGGAATCTCACTAGACTGAAAACATCTGGAAATCGACAGTTTTCAGACGTCCCTAGAAACACACCTATTTATAGTTTTTATAATTAGGACCTAGTCGTCTAAGTAAGCAAATTCTAGAACGAAAGACAGCTAACTTTTACGTGAATAATAATTGTGCTAATAAACATTAATTGTATTCAAAAACAAACAGTGCCGTTCTTTGTAAACAAGAAGTTGGTTAGTGAAAGCTGAAGTTGAAACTTTTCTAAGCTATTTAACAACAATGTGATAAATGGAAACAAATCACTTTGAAAATAATATGTTACAGACTTTTTTTTATAAAAGAGTAGGTATTGACTATTGACCGTAATACTTGAGTAATAGTGAATTGTCAACTATGCGAAACTTAGCGTGGTTCATAGACCATAATTATCATCCTACCATCAATTAAGTCAGTATGGTCAAACTCTTATCTATCGTGGATAAAAACGTAATATTCCCTGAAACATACAACCCTGTAGCTAGTAGGTATACAGTACGACACGTGATAGCATTCTATGTAACAATTACACGTCGTCGGTTGTTTTCTAAGCCTGTAACGTACGTGAAACTGATACGCGTTTCTCAATACTGGATACATTTTGTAACTTTATATCGACCGACAGCCTAGTTTGGTTCATTTTGCGGTTTTGTTTCTTTACCCGCTCCTTAGCTTATAATATTCAGAAATATAGTCAGTCAGGATACCTATTTCAAGATTTTTTTAAACTATCTAACAATTTAAATATTTATCACCACCTTTCGGGCCTTTATATGAAAAAATATTCAAAGTATGGAAGTTTTAATTTGAAAAAGAGATTCGAGGTAATTTTTTAAGGCTTACGAAATGATTCGTAGGCAATCTACAATACCGATCTACACACTACACTCTCATCGATTGCTATTTACTAATAAACAATAACATATACTTATTTTTAAATTGTCTACCCTCGACGTGTCGCGAGGAGACACCTAACAACAACAAAAAACACGTGCGCGTTCGTATTTAAACAATACGCGAATAAGACCCGGTAAAATGTATACTAATAAATGAAACTTTCCTGGTAGCAAATAGGAAGGTAAAATGGATGAATTTATGCTGGAACTTTTTCCTACTTATATCCATTCATAGAAGGTGAACCTTTATAATACACAGTTGTTATACTATTGAACTTATCAGACATTCCGTCTTAAATTATGTAAATTAATGTAAAATTTTGAACTTGAAGGTTGTTTGGAGCTATTCTAGTTTGAAATCAGATACTTCATAACACGTATGACACACTAGTTTTATGGTTACTTCCTAATACAATTTTAACTATAAGAGACGCGAAACAAAACATTGTTGAGAATGTCAAGATCATCGGAATCTGCATATATTGTTATTATCTAGCTTCTGAATACCGGCCAACAGTTCAAAATAGATAACTATAAATTTCAATATTATTAGTTCTAAAATATGAAAATTGCAATGTTGCATTTTAGTATAATGCTATTAATTTTGTTAAATTTGGAACGTGAACATGCAGAGCCGCCGTTCAAGTATCTACGCAATGATAAATCGTTTTTAGTCTAGACAGACTTGAAGATTTCGTCTGTGTGTTGCGTTTATTTATTTATGCTCTTTCCAATTTATGAACAACATAATATAATAGAAACAAAATTTGTCTAATCTATACCTACAAAAGTCAAAATCCTGACTAAATTACTGACTGTCAGATATTTCAATGCACAGCCTAAACTGCTGGCTAGAAACATGAACTTTGAAGGGGGTGTTCTTTGTGATGTGTAAGATATCCAGTAATTTCGTGTTTCATCAGGTTTAGTAATTCCTGTGTGATCGCAACTTATGCGCACTTTTAAGTAAAATTAAGTTTAGTAAGCATTTTTAATTTAAGCACAAGTTACTAAGTAAGTAACTTTGTACACCAATGAAGATAGAATCCTAAATTACCTTGCTAAGTACTACAGTAGCTACTACGCTGCAGCACGATTTATTTGGGGTACTATTCATTCATAGCTAAAGGTCAAAACGTACAAGGCTTTAGTAGTTCGTCGACACTTTTAACTACTGTTTCAAGCACAGAATTTTAAAACACTATCGGCCGAAAACGGAAACGCTACTCAAAATTTGAGTTCAATTTAAACAAGTCAGCAGCTCTCAAACAATCTCACACATTTTTTATATAAAGAAGCTGCTTAATTATTTAAGTACCACTCAAATTTTAAGTGGTTTTTCTGTATTAGGCTGTATGATTCTGTTCTTCATTATCTACACAAAAAAAATCCTAATAATAGATACCTTCTACATAATTTAAATACATTTGATGATAAGTCGACTGAATGATGATATTCATATTTAGTACCTACGAGTACCTAACATTAACATAACATAGTTTGTTACCTATACTCGTATTTATTCCTAAAATCGACCTACTTTATTTTATAGTTTTATGTAATCTGATTGTTTCCATAAAATGTTTTAATAATAATGAGGATGTTTGATTTGTCTGTTACCTGATTGTATAAGACGTAAAGCAACATCAAAATCCTGAGATACTCAATTATTTGTTTTACGATAAATTCAAGTGTTTTATATAACGTTAAGGATTACAACAAATGAAGACTTTAAGAGTATAATTAAGTATAAAATATAATTACTGTTGTACCCAGATTAATTAAACATGGTTGTTACTTTTTACTTAAAATTAATGAGGTTTTATAGGCACTAAGTAGGTAGTACTGCCTCATGTTTTTAGTATCGTATTTTTACACCAAATGTATTATTTTAATATAAATTTTAAAAGTTAACATTAACACAATTATAAAAATCATATGTAGTTAGTTCAATTCAATAAAAGAACAAAATAATACAAACTTCTAACTTTTCTGTTAAAGACCGTCACTTTTAACGACCACACTGTAAATAATACAAATAAAAACTTACCTTACAAATATAATAATATTACTAACACGAGCACTACACTAAACAAATAAAAATTCGATATTTAAAAGAGACGATGGCAATAAGTATAAGATCGATTTTTCAACTAATTTTCTAGAGGTGCGTGTGTCCGCTTCAGCGGTTGAACATTGAATGATAAGAATCGAGCGAGCAAGCCGTGTATATCCGCGAAGCTTGAAGTACTCTCAGGTGCAAAACTCGAAGTCATCCCGTTAATAGTGGGTAAAAAGATGCAGAGTCATATAGCGGTGCAGTTTCTTTCTATCAATCGCGATAAAATATCTGAGTCAGAGTTTATAAACATTGCGAGTTATTTAAGAGTTCTCCGCCGCGCCAGTTGGTCTAGGTATTCGCAGTTTAATATAAACAAACCGAATAAGAAATGATTGGCATCTAGTACTTGTGGTGGTTGTGGCACTCTTGTTTCTATAGTTTCACTGTGCTTTGCAAATTACATTTAGACGCTTAGATGTGGTATAAAAACCGACAATGACTGGCAAAGTGCAAGGCTGTGCACAAATTACAGACTATATATATTTGTTCAACTAACTATAAGACCGATCCTGCGGGAATATCGGGATAAAAAGTAGCATAATATGTATTTTTCCAAGGTCCCATCTATCTCTATACAAAAAATCATCAAAATTTATTCAGCGATTCAGGCGTGCAAGCGTAACAGACATACAACATTTATATTATTAGTACTTATAGCAAGTATAGAATATGTATAGAAGTACCTAAGTACCAATACGTACATAATAAGAATGTTTTCATTTAAACATATAAGTTTACATTACAACACACACATGAACACGTGCGTTGTATGTTTACAGAAATATTACAATATATTAAAATATGATTAACAATATAGGTAAAAGTAACTATTTAATACATTGCTAAATACTTTACTTATCAATCACAGTATCACGAATACCAACAAGTCATTAAAATTTATAAAAAGGCAGGTTCAATAAACAGCTTTATAGTCGTTAGATCGTGAAATTAAATAACCCACCTATAATTTGATTGACCCTCGAATAGATTTGACTGTAGTTATTCTAACTGCCCTACCAAGGTAATTCCTATTAGAAAATCGATTCAGGACAGTACATAACGAAACGGAGTGTTGTGTAGCGACCGCCTACTCGCTGGACCGACGGCATTATAGCGGTCGCGGGTAGAATGGAGGTAGCTCGCGATCGCTATTTGTGGCGTCGCGTCGTATGGGGGAGGCCTATGTTCAGCAGTGGACGTATAAGGGAGATGATGATGACGATGTTGATAGTTCATAAACACAAATAACGTTGAATTAAAATGTAGGACTAGGAATATAGAACTCGAAGTTTTTTAAGGCTCCGTACCGTAAAAAATAAAAAGTAAAGCCTTTTTAATGAAATTCGTGAAATTCGACTAAGGCATCTATAGGAGAGGGAAGACTATAGCAAAGCTTCAGATGACTTTTGACTTACCTACTGTGCCGACCCAGAGTAACTTAGGGTTTAGGCGGTTTTCCCGAGTGGAACGCAACAGGGAACATCTATCAGTTCTGAAACATTCTTGGCTTTATTTCATGCACAGATCATGCCAATTTTCCATGAGAAAAATAAACTCTTTCAAACCCACATAAAAGATGACGAAATCATGGTGCTTATATGTCGTCATTATTAATATAATAGCTATTACAAAAAACATTTTTGCAAAAGATTGCACAATGAACTGAAATAGCTACTGAAATGTGCTGTATCATGCTGGTAACAGCTTTCAATTAATGAACAGAGCTTCAGTTGTTTGAAGAGGAAGATGATGTCATCGCCACAAGCCCAAAGATGTTACATTATAGTTAAGTTTTTTTTTCTTTTTTAATGTATTCAGTATTCAGACACTTTTTAGGCCCGAAATTCATTTTTAAACCATAGGCAGATTTTGCAAAGTTTTATCAATTTTTCTCAATTCTTCCAATGGCTGAATTCTAATTACATTTTAAATCTTCTGTAGATAAAATCTTTGATTTTGAATGATTTCTTTGAATATGTATATCGTTCATTTCTAATTATCATTAACAAGCAAAACAAAACAATGTGAAAACGATATTAGCAGACAATGTGATGATCATGTTATTAGAGAAAAGTGAAACGGTCCATTGAACCCGTGGCGGCGTCGTCGCAGCGTTAAAATATGAAAATCTGAATGCGCTTGAGTAGGTGACGTCACCCTGCGCACGCGTCTAGAAAAACGTTGATAACGTTACATCAGTATTCTTTATTACGAGATAATTTATGCCAACTGTGCTCAGTCATTATTCTATGATGAATTACAAGGTCGGACGGTTGTTGACTTTTAGATAAATTCGCTACTTAAGTAAGTACTTACCGAGTCTTTCTTAAGTAATTTATCATTGGCTGAAAAATGCCGTAGTGTATCGTCCGTAAATAGGATTCTGAACATTTCTGGGCTAACTGTTTACATGTTACGTTCATTTGGGATAACTGCGATTAAAATATTATAATAAGAAGTCGAAGGTAAACCAAGACTATTGTAACATAGTCGAATCATCGAGGTAAGAAAATCAATAAAAGGTTTCAGCCCGCTAGCTAGTCGGGATGCCTCAAATTGAAGTTACAAGATTCCGCCCAGGCCGACAAACAAACAAACAAGAAAAGAAAAGTGAGAGTATAAAAACGTGGTAAAATACGCGATTTTGACCAGTTGAAAATCTTTATAATATAACTACATATTATGTTAACAAATCGTGATGTTTTAAAAATGTGGTAACCTGACCTAGACTTATTGTTTCGAAACTATCAACAGCTATATGTCAAAATCTACTGATATACTTAGTACAATTAAAGTAGGTATCTACATAATTATTATACTTAATTTTTAGCAACTCATGGCAGAGTTGATAATAAATTAAAACGACGAATTCTTGAAATATTCCTTCACATTCTATGGGCCATTGCCAAATTATTATTACCGCTCGTGTCGAAAAAGATCACTGTCAAATGTGTATGATATAATATACTTATCATTCGCAGAAAACGTGATACAATTTTATGTCTTGATGAATCTAATAAGCCCTGGTGCTGTTTTCATATATGTCCTTGTGCTGGGGCAAGGGCATTTTTGAAAACATGCGGTTTTTCGTTCTGAGTTTGATCCCACATATTGTTACAAGCAACGGGTTAGCTAATTTCGATCAAACATAGCTAGAACAATCGCGTATAAGTCATGTATAAAACAAAAAAACTGATATCAAAATCACTCCCTCCATTTGGGAGGTACGGTGCCACAGACACCTCAAACACCCCTCTTTTTCCGTCGGGGTTTATAAATTGAAAACTAACGGACAACGAGACAGACAAATGGGTGATCTTATATTTATTTTATCTTATATTAATCTTAAATTTATTAAATAATTTACAGATCATAGAATAAAGAAAAATGAAATCAACGCCATATTAAATGTCAGTCAAAAATTACTATCAGTAAGTGAAGAATTAAGAATTAAAACTATTAGTATATGTGTGTATTTACATGCATCTATTCCCAGCAGTACGTACCTACTTCTTCTTCTTCTTTTCGTGTAGTGGTGTGGCTCACCTGGTGTTAGAGTTTCTCAGATCGCCTTAAGGCCTCTAACTTGACCTAACGACTGTTATCAGAGATAACAACCGGGACCAACTGCTTAACGTGCCTTCCGAAGCACGGAGGAGCTCGAGAAAATTATTTTTTTTGCCACACAAATTTTACGTACCTACTACACTCGTTAAATTAATACATAGGTCACATAAACTTTTTTAAAATAAATTGTTAATTAGGTAATTTATAACGCTTGACCTAAATATGTTTAAATATCAGTAGCCCATAATCAAAGACATGAATGACTTTGCAAAAGATAAGAGACCATAGTGTAGGCATCATTCGACAAAAAAACTTTGGTGAGTAGCTATTAAGTATTTCGTCAGATTATCCATTTGGTATTTGGTAGACGTAAGAGATGAGAAGGTTTTTAAAAGAAGTTTGGCTAGTTCCTTAAATTATTTCTATTATAATTATATCCTGAGTATAAAAAAAAATAAGGTGTATTTTATGCAATATATTAAGTAAATGCATAATAATGTTTCGGTTAGAGATTACGCTGGGCGTTCTCCGTACGTAGCCTTATATTTGGAGCATTAAAATTTTAAATAAAAAGAAATTGGTACCTATGCGGTTGGCGAGGATTCGAAACCACGACCCTCAGGTGATTGTATCTATCTTATTTCTAGATAAGTTATCCGATTCATTGTTGGTTACGATGATACTCGATTGACGAATCTATTATTATCATAATGTATTATGGATGTAGGTCAATGATTTCTTCGACAGTTGTTTGATAAAAATGACATTACTTAAAACAATTTTGACGTAAAATGATAAGATTTGATGAGGATTTTATTTTATCAAACTTCTACGTATGTACCTTCCCGATGATATTGGCGTTTTTACTGCGAATATCTTGGGTTCACCCTAGAGATGTTCTCCACATACAAGCCTACATAAGCCACACATACATAAGCCTCTCGCAGAAGGTATATATCTAGTATAGTTTTAGCACAACGTCGTCTTCGTGACGGTTTATCATTATCACATTAATTTTAATATAATCGTGGTGTTTTGTAACTAAATTAGATTAATTGTCAAAGAAAGCACTTTGATCAAGGGCATATAGTGCAACCTTTTTTAATACAAAACAGACAGACAGACAAGAAAGAGAACTTATAAGGGATCCTTTTTTTCCTGTAGAGATAAGGTACCGTACCACCATACCCTAACAACTTTTGCTATCAACTTTCTATACGAAAAATAAGCATTTTTGCTTTGTCTTCATCTAAGGAGGATACAGTTGTACATATTTTGTAAGGTAAAAAGAAGGTATCTTTACTCAAGCCTAAATTGTACGGAAAATTGATGAGCGCCGTGAATTCACATTACGGTGAACGTAATGTGAAGCTTCAACTTTCTATGGACAAGTTTCTAGGCTAAATGATTGACAACTTACCTTTTTAAGGAGTACTAGGAATCCATGTCAGGTTAAGGCTTTGCTGAAGTTTTTATGGAATGTTTGGTATTGCCATGGCTGCTCCCCCGTCCTGAAAGTTAACTCTTGTTTAGTTTTTAAGGAAGAAAACTGACAGAATTTTGAAGGACTCAAGGGTATGCTCAAATGGTTGTTTTCTCTAAGACTAGAGTTCTAGCGATCGCAAGCTACCTCTATCCAAGGACACCCTGCGACCGCTACAATGTAGTCGGTTCACCGAGTAGGTGGTCTTACAACACTACGTTTCGCTTTACATCATGGTCGCCACTCGAGGACTTTCTTCCCGGCGGTTATATCAGTCTTTCGAGCCCTTTATAAAAACAACAGTGAAAGTAAATACGCAGTAGCAGCGGTAGGTCCATGCAATCAATCAAATCCAACTCAATGACCAACACAGGGTAATTTGCGAATGTATGCCTGTTATCCCATCAGGAAAGATTAGAGAGTGCTCCACAATTGGACAATTGTGAGGTCGTTAAGCGTAACTATTTACTATTCGACACCACAGCCGGGTCAGACAGTCATTGTGGTTGCGCGTGATTCGGCGGAGTACCTACCTACCTATCTATACAATGTTGAACTCACGTTGGTACGTCGCTGCTTGTAACCGTGTTTGTAAATGAACTGTAGGTATTTAACTGCACCTCGTTGTTCACTAAGAAGGTCCTTACCGTACCTTTCCAGACATTAGCCGACATAAGATTTAGAGAACTACGCATGTCATGTATCATATCCCCCACGACGAACAAAATACAAGTATTTGTAGAACCGGTAGGTCTTCTAAGTTTCATCAAAATCGACTTGAAGCAGAGAGGCTTCACTCGTCAATAAATTTTGATATAACTAAGCACAGAATAGATAGCCCGTTAAGAGTCCACTTAGAAAGGGCCACAATCTGCAACGTAAATTTCAGAAACTTGAAGCATAGAAGACGCTTCACTCGCTCGGTTTATTAATAAAAGATAGTTCGCAGTTTGCTACGAATTCGTAAAAAAAATAGTAGGTAACTTTGCATACCTACTATTTTTTTTTAAAACAAACTTAGAATGATGTTGTTGAAAATTTATTTGAATTTAGTTGAATAAAAATGCCTATGTAAAATGAAATAGGTAAGAGTAAGAAAAACTAAACTAACTTTTGGAACTTCCACGTGAGGTAGGTATTGCGATATGTCTACGTGAGTAAAGCTGACTAGCGCAAAGAAAAATAATAATAAAAATAGATTTCGTAGCGCCTTAGAAAAAAAGAAAAGTCTAAGGCGCTACGAAAAATAAATCTATCGGATTTGGTTTGTAAAGGCCTTATACGGCGTTTAGGTAATTTAGGTGCGTATTCTTTCTTTTTAGGATTGGTATTACCAATTTAAAAAATTTAAACAAATAACCTTTTTTATTTGAAGAACAACCTACTTATTGTGTACTCTTATCGTGAATATTAAAATTCACATTTTTCATGTTGTTACTTACCAAAATAAATACATTTTCTTAGGTAGTTTACGGTTTTTTATAATAATTAATGATAAGTAATTTAAATTTGTGCTGATAGGTAGTGTAAGTATTACATAGAGCACATACATAATTCAGTTTGTTACCGTACTTATGAAATTACATTATATACGTAAGTATTTATTTATGTGCCAAATCATAACATTAACTAGTTTGACTTTTAAAGGACAGAAGGCTTTTAACACTACTGCAACTAATAATATAAAAAATACAAAATATTTACAAAAACACTGTTTGTTACTTATCTATCACATGTTTTACCTGTTACGAATCAAACAAACAAATAGACATTCAATGGTATATATAATTGTTATGTTAAAATGCTGTTTAACATATCAATTACATAGTCAAATATACATACTTGTTAACAAAATAATGTCATCAACATGTTTCTTTGATTGTTCTTCGCACATAGGTAAAACATAAAAGGTTTTATTGCACTTCCATTTAATTTGAAATGCTGCTTTCTTAAATATTAGTTAACCAGTTTTTGTTTAAGTAAAATATCTTAAAAATTGTTATTTGGCTTTTGGAGTTGGTTTTTTATTTCTCTACCCAATTTTTTTAGACACCCTTTCCCTAAATAGACAATTCTAAACTTGAATTAGCACAGTAAATTTCTGAGACGCAGTTAAAAGTAATGAACAATGGCTCATTTGAAAGTAATGAGTTGTAAGAGTTTTAAATATTAATGTCAATTAACTGTGTACATTTACATGTCTAACTAACTCCAGTTTTTCTATACTTCTTTATTGTAGTAGTTGTACATCATATAATGATTTGTCCCGGCATACAGGTTAAACCGCTAAATGGATTGGGTTCGAATTCAGGGTTAGAAGTTAGGTAATCTCAATGGGGTAAGGGCTTAGCTTATAGTCTAGTTTCTATAAGGTGAGGTCTGACAGGGCCTCACAAAACTTGTCTAGGGCAAGCTATGCAACTGACTGTAATTAATAAAAGTATTTTTGGGTACTAGCTTTCACTCCCGTAGGTCATGATCCTGTGGGAATATTATGATAAAAAGTAGTCTATGTGGTATTCAGATCTCCAACTATCTCTGTTTAGGTAGGTAGGTTTCAGTGCAATTGGTTCAGTGGTTTATGTGTGAAGCAATACATACACTCACAAACTTTCACATTTAACATCTTAGTGGTATAGAATTCTAGAGGAATAGAGGTTAATAAAAAACCGACTGGATTACCTAAAAAAAAATCAGGATTTCTTTTAGGACTTGTTTTGTGGAATCCCTAGGACCATGATTTGAGTCAGAGGAAGCTATATAAAAAAGAGATAATATAGTAGAGGCAAAAGGAAGAATATTCGGAACATTGTTAGTGAAAGTGGGATGTTAAGGGAACATTTGTTACTCATTTGATATAACTCACCTGCTACATTTCTTTCATCAAAGAGAATATAATCACTACGTTTTTCATTCATAACTTTGACGCCGTAGGTTACGGTTCACTCCATTGTTCAAGAACTCTGGTTCTAAGTTTTTATAACAAAAAAGCATTGCAAAAAATACAAATCATTTTAATTTAAAAAACTAAACGTAGACTGACACTGACGTACACACCTACAAATAAAAAGTTTTTTCTTCTCCTCTAAAATGGCTTTTCCATTCGGACATCTGCCAGGGTCAAGTATTATCAATATTTGCAGGTTAATTGCATCGAACGAAACAGTCAAGTCGTCATAGTTAGAGTCAAATCGATACGAGGGAATCATTGTAAAAAGAGGGCCATTTTTTGCAATGTTTGTTCACTGAGCTTTGGAGAGAACACTTAACTAAAGTTCATGTTTTGCACCGATTTTCACTTTTAATTTCACCTTCACGAAACTAAATTGAATAAATATGCCTCGAAATTAAACAATTTGCACGCATTTTAAGTATGTAGGCTTCACAAAATAAAAATTTAGCATATCTCCTCAACGCGTTCCCGCCAAAACTCCATAACTGTAGTTCATCTGACATCACACGGCCTTGCTTATAGCCAGCGACAAAAGTTTTGCATTCTATCAAACGTAAACGAACTCAACGATTTTAGCATCTAAATAATTTATATTTAGATGTTTACTTTACTAAAACTTGCGTTATTTTTAATTTCAAAGAAGTGCTTAAATTAAGTACCTAAGTACCTCTACTCTATATTGTATGTCCGGGATGGACAAACTGTTGATACCTTTAATATTTAATGTCACCTTAATGTACACAGTTATTCAATAAATTTTCTTGATTCTTGATTCTTAGTGAAAGCGAGGGTAGTTTTCACTTTTCTAAAACCGTAGAATAAAAAGCGCAACCTTAGCGTAACAAAGTTTATTATTATGAGAGGCACATTTATTGAGGTAGTTTGGCAAAAAAACAAGGATTTATTAACAAATTAACTCACATTTAACATATTTGTAGATTTTATAAAACAGTCCTGAACAATCCCACTACACACAGCCAGCACAGTCCCGTGCACACCCTTATCGGTTGACTTGTTCCAATGTATACCAATGATGTAACATCGAGCCATGTGCCAAGATATTCTTACCACATTATAAAAAAAATTACCTTATGATCTAGGTCGTTTTAAGGCTTTCCTCTCTTTATTTAATTTGTAAGCTTTATTCATCTTTTGCAAATTTTCTTTATGAATAGTATCATGATCTACAATTCGTTTAGGGTATCCTTCCCCAATGATACAACCAGCAGCTGTTTGCACTGATTTTGGCGCCTTCCAAGGCTCGTAAATAAATGCTTCAGGGTACTTCTTTAATTCAGGAACATACTTCCTTATATACAATCCTTCTTTATCTGTTTTCTTTCCAAATGCTACAGGACTGTACACTCTAAAATATTTGTAGAAGAAAGCCGATGCTGATAACCACATCCAATTACCAGCATTTAAAGACCAATCATAATCAAGTAAATACTCTTCAAATACCTTAGCTCCTTCTTCCCAAGATATCCACAAATCTCCTCTGGTTAGGAAACAAGCAACCATGTGTCTTGCAAGATGGTGGATCCAGCCTTCTTGTTTTAACTGCCTCATTATGGCATCAACAAATGGGTACCCAGTTCTACCTTCTGCCCAAGCTTTAAGGTGCTCATCATTTTTTCCCCATGGGATCTGTGTGCACACAGGATTTCCAACCATTTTGTCAAAGTTCTTAGTACCAGCACCAGCAGTATAATAGAACTCCCTCCACATTAATTGCCCTAAAAGAGAGACAGGAGGCATTGTATGTGGGACTCCATTTTCAATGTCTTTTAATTTGTGAAAGAAAAGCTTGGCAGATAAGCAACCATGACTTAAATATGGGCTAAGAACTGTAGTGCTTGGTTCTATACTATTTGGTGAAGAATTGGGTTTTTCAAATTTACAGACCCATTGCTTTTTAGACATGTAGATGTTTAGTCGTTTTATTGCTTCTGTTTCACCTCCTGGATATTTACAAGATTCTAAATTTGATTCATCTAAGCCTAAATCTTCTAATGTTGGAACATTGTAATCTGTTGAATTATAATCAGGTGGATTCCGGTCAACAGAGACTTGATTCTTAATGTCTATACATTCTTTGACCTGCACATCATTGACCAATGAGAGAAACTTTTGATAAGTTAGTGGAATTGCTCCATTATTCTTTTTAATTACACTGTGTACATCATAAACTGTATGCTGAACTCTACGGACTATGAAAATGTCTTTTTCCTCTGCTATTTGGTCAATAATTTCATCTTGTTCAACTATTTCAGCATCAATATCCACTTGTGCAGTGAGGTGTTTCACTCCCCAGCTTTCAAATAGATTGGGAAGGACTTCTGTAGCTTTGCCTTTAATTACGTAAAGACGAGTATTCAATTTCTGAAGATTTAAGTTCAGATCGACCAGACTTTGTATGATGAATCTTAACCTGTTGGCTCCGACTTTGTTCTTTATGTCTGGGTCAATGAAGTAGACTGGTCTTAGGAAATGTTTCCTGTTCTCTGCCTGAAAAAGTAAAAGGATTAAAGTTTATTAATCGTTAAGTTAAATAAAATTCGCTTTGTAATTCGTTTGTGCACTCCAAACGAAAAATTACTTCGTTAATTGCATTTCGAAGCGCTAAATTGTCATGTACTCGCAGGTCGAGGCGAAACCAATGTATAACAGAAGGGACTTTTGCCATTGGTACCTATTTATAAATATCACCAAAAGATAAAACTTATTGCTCAAAACAAAAAAATTAACATAACCGTAAATATTATAACCATAAAATAAACACGAAAAAAATCCGCCAAAAATCTCACTTGTTTTTTCTAATATAACGCATTATACGACATGTGCATAAAGCCACAATTTTACCACTTAAACAAAAATGATGAAAGGGTACTGATACATATATGCCAATAAATAAACGTGGTTATTTAGTGGCATGCTCATTACCTGACAGTTGTATGTATACATTCCCCTAAAATAACATACTTACAAGAGTTTTTATCTATCTTTATCATAAGGAAACCGTGAATCCTTCCACCCGAGCAACGATAGAATTCGACTAGATCGCACGTTCATCTCATTCCATTTTTGAGCATGCCATTGCCACCAATTATTGGCTTTGGCACACATATATATACCGTGATGCGAACGAAATTATCGTGGCATGTGTATCTGTACCTTTACTGTTATTTCTTTGTTGACAGCTCAGAACAATTAGTTGACAGCGTTCTGTTTCCATGGAAATTAGACTTTACTCAATACGATTGGTTAAACTTCTGTAATGTAATGTCAATAAATGCATTTCATTGGACTGCGAAAATATTGTCTATGATGGAGACCAATAGAAATTGGTCTTTCTAAAAAATTCTTTGACATTTATTTCACCAGATACGCGCAAAAATGTAAACAAAGTACAAAATTCTGATTTTATGATTTTTGTATACCAAATTTATTATGCTTTTGTCTGTAAAACAATGATCACTCCAGCAAATTGTGTTTCGTGTCCTTGTATATGTGTTCAATAACAATATGCCGAAGGTATTAGAATTAACTTGTGAAATAGAAATTCAAAGGGTAAGTAAATCGTTTCACGTTATTTCACTAGCACACTATGCACTGCACTCCGCTTTTAACATGTGTAAATTCCCATTATTCGTTTCCTTGTGATGTGTATTACATGTATCCATTAGAATGGATTTTCATAGGAATTCGGATCGGTACTTACACGGGTGAAATCGCGGGACGTTGCTTCTTGTGTATCTTTTTTATTTTTTTACCACTACGGGTCTGTGAACCGTGTCTTCTCACGACCAAGACCATGGTAACATAGTTGAAACTTCGGTACAAGAAAATAAATTATAATATCGGATTAAGCTTGATTAAGTGATAAGATAACATGAAATTTAAAAAGTGAATCAATATCCTGTATTTTTTTAGGTATCATGCCCTGGAGTATGGCTATGCCAGGACGGTCGCGTGTCGCTGTCAGTATTCGCGCTCGGCACCAGTTACCAGACCTGCCTCCTACCACCAATATTTCCCCTCATGTTTAAAGATGTATTTTACTTTAGAAAGAGATTTCAGCACACCTGTGCTATGAATAATATATGCTGTTTGTTGAGTAAGTTGACATCCATTAATAGACAGTTGATAGTTAAGAGTTTATTATCTTAATATAATGTAAAAGTTTTTGAGTAAATAATACTGTATGTGTGTTGGTCCTTCATGCAAAAACTACTGGAATGATTGCAACAACACCATCATAGACATAATAATAACTAGTCCGTAAGTGTCAGATAGTAGCGACCCCATAGGTTCCCAGGTGCTCCAGGGGGATGTCACTGTTCCTCACCTCCGGCTTGCCTTAGTTGGCTGGTCGGAGTAAACACTGACGAGGAAGCGGTCCCCTGCCTCTGGCTTGCCTTTACCGGCTGGTCAGAATGGAGTCACAAGAGTAGAAATACTTGGAGGATAAACACCTCACATCAGTGATGAGTTGGTCTGCTCACTGGCATACCAGTGATGACTTAAAATCCAGGGATATCTTCATCCTTCAGCCACTCTTGTCCCTGTTGCTCCCGTGCTATAATTTGCACAGCTGATTAGGGTGGCGCAGTTCCTGAGTTGGCAAGTTTCCATCTGCCATTTTTACGTGTTTATTAGACATTTTTACGGCAGGCACCATAATCACCATAGTTCCCCAAGTAGTTGATCCACTACCATCACATCACTATAGCCCATTCTGTTTTCACCCGTAGATTTCTCAATAGTTCTATCCAATCTGGTGGTTGTTCTTGGCTGTATTTTATAGTGCAGACAAAGGCCATCACCAGCTTGTTGTCTATTTCATAGTTTGTGAGTAAAATTGTTATATAATATTCTTAATTGATAATATTCATAAATAGGCCTTTATTCTGAACTACAAGTAGGTAAGCACAAGTATGAAATATTTTTAAAAGTTAATATAGTATGTCTCGTAGCTCAGTGTGCCCCTTGGCATAGGCCTTCTCTAACATAGATAGTGGCCGTCATAGATAACTAGAAAAAGTTTCATGCGCTGTTTATACCATCTTAAATTAGACAAGAAAGTTAGTATAAGGTAGTAGATTCTTATTATTTTAACAATATTTCTTAGAAAATAGTCGAAAATACCTAGTAGAGAGACATATTCTTAAATTCATTCCTCAGGGTATGAACTCTCGTGGTCTAGTTCGTTAAGACGCTGGGGTACTGACCTAGAGATTTTCTTTAAACTATTTGTAGTAGATATGCCTAAAGCATTAATTAAAAACGAAATTACGAATTGATAGATATTTCTTCTTTAGTTATTTGTTTATTTCATTACATATTTTTATAGAGAATGAAAACATATACTGTGAACTGGTGCAATGGTGCGAGGAGTGCCGTTCAGGAGAGTGCCTCGTACTGGCTCAATACCTCGGAGCTCTCAATGACATACTGTTCCCACCCAACGTGTGTTCCAATGATGGTGTGGATCTACTGATGAGGAGATCTAAGGCGTTTCCTGTAAGTTTTTCTTTAAATAAACTAAACTTAATTTGGCATAACCTTTTTAAATTCGCACAATATGTCGATACGTCGAGGTAAGAAAATAAATAAATATAATAATACGCAATCAATTAAGTAAGACCTGGTAAAATGTAACTGAGGTGTGTAGTTGGCACAGCATAAATATAGGCAGAGCTTTCGCTCTTCCGTTGGCTGACTCCAGAGAAACTGCGTATCTCGTATTCTCCCCACACATAAGAATCAAATACTGTTAGTATCGTCCTTATTTTGTTTATTTTGTTTCTTTGTACCTATAGTATTTTTTTTGAGGTAAAAATTGATTTGTAATTCAAATATCAATTTAGTGTTATCATGTTAAAACCATATCTTTTCCAGGGCATACTGTCACCTAAAATAGAAGTAGCTACAAAAGTTCGTATTGACGAAGTATGGAATCCTTCATGCGGTCTTACTATAAAGGAGCCGTGTGCCTGTTCACAAAGCGATGCGGACGGGTCGCGACAGAAACAAGTGTGTCACTCCGCACACTATCATAGGTAAACTGTATCTTTCATTTTGAAAACAGTTATTTCTAAAAATAATATTTTTCGTGCTCGAACTTCTGATCTCCAGCTATTACATACACACTGAGTTGCAATATTTTTAGCGATTTTTACTTGATAGCACCAGACACGAACATTCTTTCGTTCATTAACATATGCACACAAAATTGTTTCATCGTCTATAGTCAAAAGCCACATTGAAGCTGTGGCTGTCTAAATGTCGTATAACATGTCTAAATGTCATATTATCTACTGTTAAAGTTGAGATCAGTGATAGTAACCAATGTTTTAAATGTGCAGGAAGAAATGTAATAAAGGCAACCGCGCGGGTCGCTCCCGCTCCCGATCGGGCGGTTCCCGCTCATGTTGCAGCATCGCGTCCCCCAACCCTCCGTGTCTGGACAAGCAGTGTCCTGCGAGGTAACGCTATTTACCTTAATCTAATCTACATCTCCCTATTCTCCTATATATCTCTCTAAGTCAACCTACAGATCCCTAATCTCATCTATATAATATCTCTAACTTCATATTCTAATCCTAAACTCATCTACAGATCTCCTAACCTCACCTACATCTCTCTACCCTCATCTACATCCCTCTAATCTCATCCACTTCTCTCTAACCACATCTACATCTCTCTAACCCCATCTACATCCCCCTAATCTTATCTACATCTCCCTAACCGCATCTACATCTCTCTAAATGTATTGTGTCCGTAAAGAGGAACACGTCTCGCTCGACATTTGCTGTCTTATGAGCACGAGACTTTTCCCTAACTTTGTCGCTATTTCCCTAACTTCCCCCCCCCCCCCCCCCAGCGCGCCCCACTCCCGCCGCAGCGTGTGCCGACCTCCACCCCCCTCACACAACTGTCTCAAGCCGCAGTACAACGTATATAAAGTCGAAGTGAAACACTCCGGCTGGACTAGAAAGTATAAGAACATTAACTCGAAGAATAACTCTGTAAACAATAACGCCAAAAATTGCGACAGTGATGATGATTCTAGGTATGATTTAAATACTTACGTGATGTAGACTTTTAGGTTTGTAATATGACTCACCCAGGGATCGGCAACATTGTGATATTAGTCTTTATGAAGCCAATAATGATAAATTTTAGTCTTCTAGTTGCGAATGCATATTCTGAATATGTTACCTAGATCTAGTGAAATCTTAAGTATTAGGTATATCAAGTATTAGCTGTATCACCCACATAACTTCCCATTTCGTAGAAATTCTTTCTTACTGATGTTAAAGAATACTATTTCATGATCAACATTTCAAGTTTCATCGCAATCGGTTCAGTAGTTTTTGTGTGAAAGAGTAACAGCCTCATACATACATACTTACATACAAACTTTCGCGTTTATAATATTAGTAAGATATTTAGATTTAGTAGTTGTTATGATGGTATTCTGAAAAGTAACGCCTAATTCAATCAATTATCTTATATACTTTCTTATCGGATGCCTACATCATATAATCGCGTTCATTCATCAGTGAGCAGTATAGATAAAAATTTAGCTTTGAACTAACTTCGAACTCGTAAAATTTCAGATCAAGCAGCGGCACAGATAAGAGTCCGTACGAAGACAGACTTCCAACGTACGACAGCAAACAGAAAACGTTAATAGAAAGCCGTTACGTCGAGGAAGATTTGGCGGAAAGGGGGGAACGACGGCTCCCCAACCGGCTAATGAAGCTCACACCTTGCGTCTGTCAGATCTGCAAAAGGTACCATGAATTGTTTCATAATGATTTAGAATCTAGTTGAGACACAACCGTCTATTAAATTTTGCCAGTTTTAATCACTAAAGCTGTGGTCCCATCGACGGTGACGAAACGATAGATTATTTATTTTTTAAAGCGATTTTGTCGCTCAAAAAACGCATAATTAAATTTATATCCCGTATAAACGAAAGAGATACATATATTAATAGTTGCTTTCTGATGGGTCACACTGGCCGGCGACGACTCGCTTTACTAGTTTTGTCGCTGAGCGACAAGAGCTTTGAAATAAACTCGCTCAGCTATACTCGTTCAGCGATGATCGCTCGCTTGATCATTTCTAAATTTAAAAGTAGACGTATGGATGTCAACAAATCATTGCGAGTAATCGCTCGTGCTTAACTATCGTCCTGCAACAAAACTATCGAAACACACACTCGCTTCCTGCTGATCGTCAATTTGTTTATAATTTTACTCGTTTCTTGGTTATCGCCGGCGGTGGGACCAAAAAAACCAGCCTAGTATAACAGCACAAGAAATATTTTGTCAAATCGACGTAAAAGTCCGTCTCTTTCTCTGCGACGATGAGAAAAAGAGACGGAACATTTTTGTCGATCGAATGTTTCTCATGCATGCTATCCAGGCAGGTCATAAAAAACGCTTGGCGAGCGAGAGTGTCTCCCTCTCTTTCTTACATTGTATGAAACCGAAAGAGATGGCAAAGTAGACGCGTCACGCATTTGTTTTTTTTTTCATCTATATCACAGCTCTCTTTAATGAGATATTACTTATGTACTAATTACAAAACAAATTGAATGTGTTCTTGCAAAAATTAAAGCCCCAAATGATGAAATCAATACGACAGTGAAGCTGAAATATTTTCAGAAGCATATTATATACTTAGCTATTTATGAAGTTTCCACCGTTAATTTTAATTGAAATTTTGTTAAGCGATTTTTTGTAAATAAATACCTAAGGTACCTCTTAATAATTAGTGCAATTTAAATTTATTACCAATTAATTTATATTTTATATATTTCGTTAAATTGATTTTGTATGTTATGCCTAATCATGAAATAAAACTTCTAAATACGTAATTGAAAACTTATTTTATTTTGCATTTCTAAATTAATTCGTAAAATAAGGTAACTTACTTACAATTTGATAAAATTAAGTGATATGGCCTCACTTTAACAACTAAGTTAAATAGTATAATTATTTTATAATAATACGTAAATAATATATTGTTTGTAAAGGATTATTATTTTTTTAAGAGCGTAAACGGGCAGCGCATTTAACATGCAAAAGAAATCCCCTATTTTCTTTAGAATAAGGGATAATTTATATTAGACCGAGCTTCATTGTCCATTATTCGACCGCCACTCGGTTGCAACAGACCGATCGACTGCTCGCCGAGCAATGGACAACGAAAGTCATGCTCGTGACGGTCTAATACCCATAAATCATCACTAATGCCGCTATAAGCAATCTTTTATTTTATAAAACCAAGATTTGCTTTATACAATGGTTTCGCTGCTCTCAAACTGTTAAAAATGTCAGAAACACCTGTACAATTCACATACTGCAAATTTATTGTTATTATCATAAGCCTCCCCTAAAGGGCTCCCTTTTGTTCCTGCACACACCCCTGTCTATCGCAATATCCGGCAGTCGCTCAAATAAGAGTCGAGCTCGTCCCTCCATCTTCTTTTGGGTCTACCGCGCGGTCGCTTGACGTTTTGTGGGACCCACATTTTGGTGGTTTTGGCCCACATATCGTCCAACATGCAGTGAACGGATATAAGTACTTATAGAAGTATTCCTTACGCTTAAAAATGAAACCACGTAAATGAGGCCACGATGATTAAAAAGTGTGCTGCGACCCGAATCTGTCACTTCGGTTGTACTTGGATCGGTTCCTTCAAAGAATCAATCACGTTAGAGAACAGCATATTGTCCAAATTCCCATTTCGTCCAATTGCTCCAATCGGCCTAAAGTCCAATTGCTTAGCTAGTAGCGTGGTGTGTAGTTTGTGTATGCGTACTTCGTATTTGAGTAAGTTTTAGCGCTATTATTTGAGGTGAGTTAGTATGGAAAGGCTTCTTTCATGCTCATATCCGTTCACTGCCGACATGCGACAGACGTAACCCGATTTATGAAGAAATATATTAGTCTAGTTAGATGCATAGGTATGGTGGCACCGGGAAAATCGGGAAATAGTTTCGCCTGTTCAGAGAAGGCGCTGACTGTCTACGCTCTTTAATAAGTATAAATTGAATTAGATATGTTTAACATAAGACATTAATAAAGGCAGTGTCATATTAGGTTAGTACGATTTTAGATTAAACTAATAATTGAGAAGAATCTGAGAATATTGGAAGACAATCAGCCTTAGCAAAATTACTTATTAGTAATAACTAATAATGAAATCATACTTAAATTATTAATTTATTATGAACTTTTGTACATCATTTTATAGAAATTTCTAAGAAACCAAACAATTGTAGATTTTATTTTATAGTCACTAGCTGCATCCCGCAATTGAAAAACATAAAAAGGCGCGAGTAATTATTCACCTAAATCGGTTTGTATAAAGAACCTTTATATCATTATATTAGTTTTTTTGCTTCAATATTAACTTTTATCGCAATCGGTACAGTAGTTTTGGCATGTAGGAGTAACAAATATACCTATTACTTTCTTCCTTATTTCTGGATAGTATTTTTGTAAAACATGAATACTTCGTTACACACAAACTTTCACATTTACAATATTAGTAAGATGTGTCAATACCTATTTTTGTATTTGAGTCAGAAAATTGGACTCAAAGAAAACTTTGAATTCACCAACTTAGGTTACCTAAGGCGTACTTGAAGTCACTTTATGTCCCTTCATAGAAGTCCTTTCTTTTCTTTTAACATATTTACTACAGTCGGCGACAAAGGCAATCATTCCTATAATAGCGAAAACAGCGTAGAAAATTGCTAAACCGATTAGGAAGGACTCTTCCGTCCATTCCCATATGTTTTCAGATTTTAAATAGTTGAAGTTTGATAGAACTTGTGTCCCGTTTGGAGTGGGGCATGATGATTGTACTATTATGTCTGGATACGGCCTCTGAAAAAATAAATTGAGTTTAATTAATAAATGGTTTCTACATAAATAATTATGAATTAAAAGCTATGCCAGTAACTAATGCTTGATAAAGCTTGCTAGATGCGCCCCGCGTATTCATCCGCGTAAGTTCCTAGTCAAGTCTCTAGCCCTAAGATACAACAAACAGTAGTTTTTGCCTGGTGGAGTAACAAACATACACACAAACTTTCACCTATATAATAAAAGAAGCATAACGCAGTACCCCTCAATGTCGCACAATAGTCAATAGTCGCTTTTGTGGAAAGTTAACAATTCTGCGAACTTAAAAACTTTAATATTATGTCGCTGTGATAGTGGTATAATATTATCTGAAGCTCACCTGCTTAGAAGCACACCGTAAATCTTTACTAATACTGCTAGCAAGCGCAATCTCTGTCAGTTCCTTTTTCAAAACTTCTGCCATAACCCATCTCGAAGGAGACACGTACTCCAACCACTTGACGTATTGAGGCAAGTCTAGCTGATGCAGCATCACGCCATTCACGAGAGTTGACAGGAAAAGGCAGAATCCAGAGATTATTGCCGCTGTCTTCTCTAAGGGAACTAAGAATATAGTAGCGCGGCATAACATCTGTATGCTTATTAAGTAGAGCACCATGTAGCCTGAAAAAAAAACAAGAATTTAATATGCCTTCGAAGTACTGAAAATCGAAAACTTGATTCGTCTATAAATTCTATGGATTATACCATACCTAAATACAAATAGAAGCCGTCAAAAGTCGCCGCGGATTGCGCATACAACCCCGACATCGCATAGCTCGGCACCAAATACGCCAACCAAGTTAGCACTGCTGACCAAACTTCTAGAAATTGCTGAAAATTGGACAAAGACAAAATTATATTACTCAAATTATAACACATTTCGGCACTGGCATACGTATCTGTAAAATTAATGGAGTTGTTTTACTAACGTTTTCCTGTCTACAAGATCAGCATTGAGCAGGCTACATCTTAGACCAAATCGGCACTGTCATAGCGGGGGGGTATGATAACACTATTTATTATACCCCCTGGGTATGATAGTGCCGTCCGCAATCTAAACGCCCAAAGGCAATAACCATTTAAAATAGTAGGAAAAAAACAGTTCTTTGGAGCCAGAAAAGATGTAGACTCCTAATAAATATTTACAATAAATCCGACACATAACTATGAGTGATTGCCTATGCGGTAGTTGTATGTTAACTAAATAAACTACTTACATCAAACAATATAAACACCGTTCTAGAATAAAGTCCGACAGCGACGTCCCTTTCGACATGGCGTCGCATAGAGGCCGCCTCTCTCGCCGTCAGCCACAACAGCACAGGCCAGACGGTCATACACATTACTGTGTAGTGATAGCCTATGCGGTCGTTTTGGGTTAACTGAAAAAAGAAACAAGTTAATTTGGTCTCTCTATTCTTCGTTCTGCCCTCTTCTCACTATGTGGCAAAAGGAAGGGGATCACTCCTAATTTTAGCCCTTATTGTTACACCACACATCCATCTCAGCATTCGCATTCGCACAAGCATATTTGGTAATGCAATTTCCTTTCATCCGTCTTCTCTTTGGCCCAACACTCCGCACCACAAAACCCAACAGACCTAACGACAGTCTTGTTTATTTTGGCTTTTCTGGGGGCTTTCTCGTATCCAATATTATTCGGTCCATGAGTAAATTCGTCTTCAATTCATCCATCCCGCAAATAAGTTTTGTTTATTTTACTTTAAATGAGAAATTTGGCTAAGATTCACTCGCCTGAAATAGTTTTTACCTTAGAATCAGTGGAAGGCAGGTCCCAGAATATAGTTCCAGTGACTAGAGACATGATCGCAGCGATTAGGACTCGCGTTATGACGTTGGATAGCGTCGTCATTTGCGTGAACAGCAAACTTTTTCTATAATACAAAAAGATGAATATTAGAAATACCTTATTTATTAAATTAAGTGCCTACAAGTAAGACAGGATATGGTAAAACAAATTGGGTATTTTAACAGATTTGATCCAATCAGTACATACGAAGATATCTCCGGGCATGTCAGTAGATATCAAATGCGTGGCGAACGCTGCGTGGCATGCCAGTCTTTTAGTACATTGTATATAACTTAAACAGAGAAGCTACATCAGAGGTCAAGCCTCTGTTGTAGCATCTCTTTTTCAGTGAACGAATATTATATCCGCAGATGTGCGTACAATGTACGTCACTCCACGCAGCTGACATACGCTACGCATTTAGTAAAGACTCGGCTGCAATTTTACAAAATACTAGTCAAGCGCTCATCCTCATATAACCTAGATATTAAATGTGTGAATAAAACCATTCTTCATTTTATAGAAATACTTGCTGCGCCGCTTAAGTTCAGACTTCGGAAGGTTTTTTACGTTTTTTTTTCAATAGGCATATTATTAAACTTACTCTAACAGAGCGAAGATTTGTACGAATACGTTAGGGCGGGCCGCGGGGGAGGGTAGAGGGACGGGGGGCGGAGGCTCGGGGGGAGACTGCGCTCCCGCGAACACTCCCGCCAGTGCCTCGATACGACCCGAAGACTCTTGCATCGCCGCGGGGGACAGGTCGTCTAGGGTTACTAGGTCCACTGTCAACGGGATATTTAAATATTAGGATACCTGATTATCAACTAATAATTTGGATTTTATTATTAACCATTTTGGAATAATAAAATCCAAATTGGAAAGAATTCAAGTGAATTCACTAGTAATCGGAAAATAAGTAGACTAACATGGATCTAAGTCATAACTTTGGAAACAATGGAAAAACAATTTAACTAGGTGCTAGTTGTATTTTACCTCATCTGCAAATCGATATCGGAGCTGTGGAGTTGCTAAGGTTTCCTGAATTTCTATTTCAATAAGTTTGTATTTAGTAAATCTTTGTTCGTCATTAAAATCAGGACGCTCGTTGATGTCTTTAACAGCTAGGATCGTTTTTTGCGTGCATGTAGTCAAAAGGGTTCCTTTTCTCAATAATAAACAATAAGAAATTTAACTGGCTTCTGTTGTAGTTAGTCCATAGTTATGTTGGCAACAAACTTAAGAATCATGGAAGGAACGAATCAAAAAGTATCACTCACAGTAATAATCCGATGGATTCTTAAAAGCCGGACAGGGGTAGTCAATAGATGCGAAATATGGCAACATATCTCTTCTGTACCCGCTAAACATTGTTCTACCGGCAGATATTAGTACTACCTGAAAAATAAATTGAAATTGAAGAATAATATCGCATGTCGAAAAAGAAAAACAAAAAAAATTAATAACCCGACAACCGATAAAGGAAGTCTCAAATCATTGATAGACGAAAGAAATACTGAACTATATTCAAATATGTCATATCTCTGATACTGGGTTACTCCCGCCCGGAGTACCCCTAGTATAAATTTAACAAAAATGACAACTTAAAAGTAGAGATAGATTTAAAAGTAGTATTCAGGAGACTTGAAAACGGCAGTGGGCAAATTTATTGAGGTACCGGTACGTCGAAAAGGGAAGAGTAACTGGCAAAACATCAAAATAACTAGAACAAACCTTAGTCAAAAGAACTAGAATCAAAAGAAAATCAAAAGAACTAGAACAAACCTTAGTCAACATAGCAAAGATTTCATAAGTAGGTGGGTGTAACGACATGATGACTACTCGACCAGTACTGGCCCAGTTCCTTAAATATTCAACCAAGAAGAACGTGTCAAATATATCCATTTCCTTGGTGGGCTGGTCTAATATCAATACTGCCATGTCTAGTAGAAGTTGGCAAGCAACGTTGAGACGGCGAACTTCGGAACGGGTTAGTCGACTGATGTTGGTGTCACGAACTTGTTCGAGACCTAGTTCCTCTATTAGTAGATTTATCTAGAAAGGAAAATAACATTCCTGAATCTTGCATGAAATTGCTATTTTCTTTGGCTTCGGTTAGCGAATGAAAGAAACTGATGTGTGGCATAATCTCCTAAACTCAACTTACCCGATCCCGATCATCCATTTTGACCTGTCCATGATTATTTCTCGGTCGTCTCAACGCCGCATGGAATCTTAACATGTGTTCGACCGTCATCGAAGGGCAAAGGTTGGTGTCGTTGCGGACGTACGCTGCGACTTTGCGAAGCGTGCTCGACGCTACGGGCTGACCGTTTAGCACTATGTCGCCGGTTAGTTTCTGTGAAAAATGAAAACAGTTTTGGAAAAGGCAAAGTAAATTGGAACCTAAAGCATTTTGTTTACCACATTATCTCTGATGACATGATTATGTACATGTTAAAATTCAGATACATTTGGAGGATCTGAATCGAATAGCAGAAGAATCTGTAGAGATTTATAGAGATATTGTATTGTAAAACAATTTTAATTCTATTTATATAGTTGATCTAAGGTCAACTAAGGATCAATTTTAGGTGTTCTGCGCCCTAGCTAGAGACGTTTCTTTTAATAAGAAGTCGTTAGACATATACTTTACCTTCCGAACACCAGCTAAAACATCCAAAAGTCCAGTTGCCTCGTGTTGCGATGTCGCCAACACTGCTAGAATTTCACCAGACTTCACCTCGAAACTGAGACCCGATACAAGTAACGTCATTTTGTTCTCGGGTGATGTAATTTCTAAACTGTTTACCTTTAAATAAAACAGGTCATAGTGATTAAATTACTCTAAAGTCAAATTTATCAAAAATGTACTACGGTTTAAGGCATATCATGTGCCAAACTGAAATATGGCGTTAGTAGTTGCTTATAGAATTTGATAACAGGAATATTTGTTATTATGTTATTACAAACCATGACCCTACAGCTAAAGACCTTAACTAATATATACTTACATAATAATTGGGATATATATAAGCGGAGTGCGTATAACCGTCAAGATGATCACCGGGTCGCAATGTGGAATGTTTTCTAGAATGTGCTAGAGACATATGACTTCCTGCTTTTGACATTCGCCCTCCGAGGTGTGATGGTGACATTAAGTAGCTGAAAATAAAGAGACAAACATAGAACAACAATGTTAACTTTTCTGCACAGATATCAGGTTATTAGAGAATTTTAGGGCTTGCAGTTACAATACTCAATACCTACTACTGGCCATGAGCGATCATGATTAGACGGGTGGGGACGGGGTGACAGGGTTCGAGAAAATTTCTTTCAATTGTTTTGTTCTTATGCTCAAGTCTTGTGAAGCTAAAATAAACAATCTTGTAGTTCCTTACCTATGATGATCACCATCCGGCACATATTCCACTACGCTATTCCGCCTATGATTATACTGAGGACGATGAGGTCGAGCATCTATGCCCAGCAAGTTGGCTTCACTGACTGACTTGTGTCGTGAACTGGTCCATTGCGGTTCTCTAATGCCTGCTTGGTGCATTGCTACTAATGGCACGCCTGTTGGCTGAAATAGGAATACAATTAAGAGAGAAAAACAAGTTCGAGGATAACTATAGATATGAAACGTTTCCAGAAATTTAGAAAATCGCACAGTTAAGGCTTTGAATTGTTTGCCTTGTCAAATGTTGGTCATGATATTAATGAACAGGTTTTAAACCAAGCAGTCTAGATCCTGCTATAAGAGCTCGCACTTTTGATCCAGTTTCCTAAAGGTTTGGGCAAAAGATACACCTTAGTCAAATCCTTTTTTTTGTTATTTTCCTCAAGATAAAACAAAACAAACAATCAAACACAGGCAGATGGCTGGTTTGTTACAGGTAGTACCTACCTGATATGACTGATGGGTGTTGTGCACCCTGAAATCAGGATCTGATCTGTATTTTCGACTGTACTTATTGTAGTTGGTCGTTGTTTCGTTGTCTGAACTGTCGTACCCTGACGATGTCTCTCTTACACCTCTACTTTGTCTGTGTATTCTGGAAATTCAAGTTAACGTTGGACACGTAAAGGTTTTGACCTTGTTATTTCATGACCTACTTAATCAAGTTTTCCAGGACAAACCTCGGTGCAGGTTTCATTCCGCTGCCAATAGAAGTCTTCGGTTTTGGCGTCCCTGATCGCTGCGAGCCGTTGTGGTTTGGCGGAAACACTCGTGGAAGTCCGAATTTTAGGTAAGTGTACATATTTGAGCCGAGAGCAGATCTGAGAAAACGTTAGAAGTCCGATTAGGTGAGCCTCCCAAAAAATATAATAGATATACCGACCAATTCAAAACACCAAGGTACATTATTAAAAACTTACTTAGGTCCATATCTAGGATGTGATAGGATAGACTGAACGGTGGTATCTCTGAGCTGGAAGTTTCCATATGGCAAGGGACTCTTGTCAGTGCTGCCCAGTGCACTGTCCGTGAAGTCGGAGTTCAAGTTTTGTCTGAAAAGAAGGTGTAGGTTGTCAAGCTGACCTTGTAAACTCGTTTGAAGAATCTCCAAGGATAAGGTAACTGAATGGAGTAGTTGTCCTTCTCGTTAGTGTACTTACCTAACTTTTTTTGATGATATCCAATTTTAAGTGCAAAACGGCATCTTACAAAAATATTATAAAGAGTAATCTTAGAGTGATACACATACAGATTCATTTTTCAAAGACATAAATATCCAGTGCAGATTTTTAATAAGAATTTATTGCCTGAACATATCTATATTACACCTATACGTTTATGAGAAACTGTGTGGTTTTTGACAGAGAAAATTTTCTCGTGAATTGTAAATGCCTATAAAAGCTAGGTAAATTTTATGAGTATTCGCAAGCTCGTCTTATATTTGTTGCCTACGCCTATAAAGATCTTCTATTTTCGTGTTACTTATGGTTAATGGAAACATCTTCATGAAACCCGGGGTAAAAATAAAATGTTTCCAGACATATTAACCAGTTCTTTCCTCTGGGTTTTATTGAATTAAAAGAGGCTGGTATAGATGCTGCTTCATCTAATAAGTATCCCATAAATCACATGGAGAACAGTTGCTTGCAATAATTTAGATAAGAAATATATAAAGGTCAATATATTCACCTGTAAATAGACCAGGCGTGCAGGTCCTCAGAATGCATGCCTCTCGGATCGTGCATCATGGGGTTGGACGGCACAGAGTACCGCCGCTCCCCGCCAAGTCCGAGTGCCGACTGAGACATGGTTCCCTGATGTCACCTCATTTCATTAAGAGCAGTGGTTTCTGAATGGCCGTGGGGGAATTGTCTGAAACAAACAGAAGACCTTGTTAGGTTTTTATATTTCGAGGCAGACTGCTGAGCATCTATTAGTAGTAGGTGTACCATGGCCTAATTAAAAACTCCGCAAAATCATATATTTTGCAGAACATTGCTCCCTGCTAGATCAAGTCCCGAGCTAAGCGAATGGGCTAGTATTGTGGTTACCCAAATCATATATGTATACAAATATCTGTAAATTGTCTAAAATTGATTTTCTTATGTGAATAGAACTTACAACCTCCTGCGTCACGCGCGTATGTTTGCACATTGCGATACATAGAGGTTGATATAAGTATCTAAGTTTTACCAAAAGCTAAACTAACAGGTACATTTTGCATGTTAATACTACGCGCAATTACCCAAGCTCTGGCACCTGGCCCAGGCACCTCAGAATTTGCTAATAACGTTCAAATATCCTTGCTAAAACATTCAATACTATCAAAATAGTGACTGGCCCTCAAATCGACACACGTCGTATGTGTGAAGCGCATTGCAACAGTGGGACCGGACGCGGCGGGCGACGGCGCGGGCGCACCCAATCTCTCATCTCTCTCATATTGTAGCGTTACGCAAATACTGACCGTGTCACACACATTTCGATTGTTTATATGCAAATTAATAATTCGATGCACTGATTGTTAATAACTATCGCTTGTGTTCGTGTCTGTAAAAGTGACAGTATTTTCATTGAAAGCTGAATTAAGTGAATTAGGTAAACATGGTTCAAATTATTGTATAGTCTTTGATTAATTTGATGCACAAAGTGTTTCTCCTTAGGTCTCACAAATTGAACTTTTTACTCACTTAGGTAGGTAAAATTTTTTTACCTACTTAAATTCGTATGTAGAAATATATGGTTTTACAACATTTTAGAACTAAGAGAGTTCTGTAAAGAGAAAATTTGAAAAGTATATTGCTTATAATTCGATTTTAATTATTGCGTTAAGATCTAAATAACACTGGTTACATAGGACAAAGACTGGTTTCATATTCGAATTCCAGCGACACAGCGCTTTCTCAATCTTGTATTACTAACAGTTCATTAGATAAGTAAGACGATTTGTATGCAAAATGTATGCAACGTTATTTTATTATGTACATAATATAGAATCCGCATTTTCTCTGATCACATCATATCTTTTAGTTAATAGTTTCTCTACAAATGCCCTACCACAGTTACTTAACTATTTGATGTTCCTCGTTTAAACTTAGCATTTCACATTCGTCATGCTAGAGCGGATGGAATTTACGGTAAATTCAGTGTTGTTGGCCTAATGCTGGATACCCCGACTTTCATTCCGAAGGTCGTGGTTTTCAATGCCGGCTCATCGTGCACCAATGTCTTTTTGTTTAAGAAAATAATATGTGAGCTATTAACTTCGTTTTTACGGCGTAGGAAAAAAATCGTGTGGAAACACATGGCTTAGTCGAGCAAAAGGCCCAGTTGTAGGGCTAATTGCGGAAACACAGTAAAACTTTATCTTTTTAACTTGACGGCAAATTCAGTGTTTCATCGATGCGTACACTGTGCCAGTAGTTTGAATTAGACCCTCCTTATATGTATCCTATTTCCAATAGTATGAGTAACCATATAGTTTCTCGTAGTAGAGATATGTACCTAGATACTGCCTTGACAGACCACCTTGAACTAGACATTCGTTAAGAATGGTATTTATAAAGTCATTAGCTCACCGTGAGATCTTGATTCAGAGCATTGTTCGTAGCTATCACGTTTATTGAGGTAATGAGGTTACTTTTTCGCTTCACACTTTATACTGTTTAGTCTTTTGACAATCAGTTGTAGGATTTTCTAAAAAATATAGGTGGTAAAAGTTTTATTAACTCTCTTATACCTAAATACATGAATGAAGTCATGTTGGCGCGCAGATACATGTGTGCTTATGATTGTAAATAAATGTAAGTATTATTTATGGCGCGTCTTTAATTGAAATAGTTTTTATTAGCTCGCTAATTTGTCCCACTGTAGGGCAAGGGATTAGGCAGTAGGACGCCTAAGTAGCCTACTTCGAATTGGCGTATGTCTCATACATAACTACGAACCGTGGTGGTTAAACAAATTAGCAAAGAATTTTTTCTACACATCTGTAAATGTATTTGAGGATAGTAGACATCCTTTTTACGCCTTAGCATTACACCATGTGGTATTTTCTATCTTGCGATGGCTTTCGCATCAAGCGTTCTCTAATAATATCAAATAATAATTATAAAAATGCGTTATATTATTAACTGCACGACAACCACGCGTCGTTATAGATACAAACATGTACACTATTGTACACTCCCTTGTTTACTTTTTATTTGTTACCTCTAGTACCGTACGTACATACATATTGCGTGTCAGGTAATTCAAAGCCATTTGTTATGTTAATTCTTCGCGTAATCCCAGCTTTACCAATAGGTCGTGTACCTGTCAGACTGGTAGCAAACCAGCCGCCCCCAATTACCGATTGTCTTAATATCTAACATTTCAAAGACCCTGACCACGATCGACAGTAAGCTAAGCTAGTAATAATTCTATCGCATGTTGTAATTACACTTGACGAAGAACTTGTAGGTGTCTCACTTGACTGCGTTATGAAATTATGTGTTGATTGTAATTGCTTTTCGGTGATGATTGCTTGATTTTTTATGTTTAGGGTGGTTGATTTGTTGTAGCAAATTTTTAAAATGCAGAAGCTAATGATCTTGATTGAATAAGTATTCATTCCGCAATATACCTAATTGCATATAGTTAACATAAACGGTCTGACTGTAATTAAGACTTAGAGTTAAGTAATATATACGAATGTAGAATTGAATGCTGTCATTGCGCGAGTTACTTACACAGTTATTATTAGACTCAAAAACAGACAGACACAACCAGATAGACAGTTATTTTGACCTTAACGCATCCTAAATTGCAGCCCGCTATAACAGCAAAGCTAAGGCTGCTTTTCCACTAGAGATGTGCTATGCAGCTATGCTGTGAAGATCTGAAATCTACGCTAAGCTATGTACACCAATGAATATGATTGGTGGATTATCAAACGCATGCATAGCATCGTAGCATAGCACATATCTGGTGTAAAAGCAGCCTAAACTAGAAGTAATAAACTGACCAATAGGTGCCTAACACTCTAGTAGGAACGATGATTTAGAGACAATAATATCAAGGTTAGCATTTAGGTCCATATATCATCTTATGTAAAGTACAGTATTATAAATTCCTTTGAAGGTCAACAACAAATCATCTGATGATTAATCTGAAATCCATCTCAAGGTGGGCCGATAATCTTTGTATGTTAATAGACAATTTGTATTACCCACACATTACATGAGTCGTGTTGTATTATTATCGCGGCATCTTGCCGAAGGTCTGTTATTATTGTGGTCGTATAATACCTTGAGGATAATCTGTTTTAGATGAATATCTTAAAAAGCGATTATTTTCTATGTGGCAGCATAAATCTAAACTTCTTTTCAGTTAAATTACTTCGGTATACAGTTTTGGCGCAATCGGTAGAGAGGTTTAAATTCTGTCAGGTGCAGAATTGATAAGACATTAGGTATTTCGAAACTATATTTTCCAAGTGTGAGAAACACTTTCAAATAAAATCTAGTTAAAATGTATTTCCTTATTTGATGAATACAAACTTTCCAACTATTTCATTAAGTATGGTATCTCGGTATCTCATGAAAGTGACCCCTTTGACTCTACTAGCAAGTTGTAAGTAATTTGATAAGTAACGGTAATTCAGATAAATGATCCCGCGTATCTAGTTACATTTTCTAGGGAAAGATTCTCGGAAACAGTTGTTTGTATTCTTGCCTTTGAGGCAAAATAGACGAATGATAAGTTGATAGATAACTTACGAAGCCTTAGTTGGTATACCTCTGAAGTAATTTTATATAATTTTACCGTTACTTAAATATAAGATGCTTTCTAAAAGCACTGTTATTCAGTGATGATGATGATTGATTACATGAATGATAATGATTTTGTTGAATATGCTCAATCATATTATTCGATTTGGTGATAGTTCTTTGAAATCAAATTCATTTTTCGTTTTTAGACGCGTTACTTTTATTATTTGTAGCATTTTTTAACCCAAACCGCCAACACGTAATTAGGATATATACAATATACTGTAAAGCCTTTGAAACGTCGGGCATTAAATAACATCAGCATCGCGTAAACCGAAAAAAAACGTTAGTTCGTATTTTAAATTCTGAGTAGGTATACTATTACTAGACACAAAAATATTTACCAGCAAAACTTATGAATAAAATAAATACTTAATTTAGTATATAAGTAACGCAGGCGCACCTACATTTATGTAACCACCGTTCCGTCCTCCAAATTCCATGTTTGAATTTCGCACTCACTCACTACGTTTGTAGAACGAATTAGGACCTAGTTAGCGGAGCATTGTTACTGTGTTTAGTCTCTGCTAAAATGTGACAAAAATGATTTTCCACGATAACATTTCTATTCTACATTATTTGAATACGTTCCATTCCAATTCATGTTTTAGGTTAGTATAACCCTGTGGTATAACCTAACCTAACCTTTCATTTTTTTTATTCAAATTGCAATTTCGGTGATGATGTGTGATTCATACCCATCAATCATACCGACATTGCAGATTTTATTATTGAACATAAAGCTAGCATGTTTTTCAATAAACAATTCTCCCAGACACAGCGCTGGAGTCCCTAATCGCCCAGGATGTCTTTCAAATGCAATTTCATTTGTAATTCTAGAGGGCTGCTTTCGAGAAACGCACTTCAGATGTGCTTTACGATGAGATGTTGCCAGCCGTCCTTACTTACATATAGTAAACGCGCCGATGAGCTATTCGTTTCTTTATAGTGTACCTACGTATGTAGTCTCACGCGTATGGTCTGGGGTAATAATTGTACAATAGACGTGCCTTCGACCGGTCGGCGACCCTGTCCCGATATATAAATAGAACTCAGCCTGAAGGCTTATGGTGCATTCAAACTCTAATGGCTTTCGATTGCCAAGGTTTACAATTCGAAACAAATTTGTTTTATCTTTTTGTAGGCGATTACCTATTGACAACCTGTCTAATAAAGTTTCTTGGTACCTAGGTTTAAGCTTCAAGTATTCATTAGAGATACTTACATGGATTATAAATCTAAGTAGATATCTAATGGAAAATTGTAAAACGTAAATATATCTGTATAATATGCGAAGGATGCTAGCAAATCAGAACGCTATGTCATTTGCATTATATTAAATGCATTAATTTAAAAATATTATCTATATAAAATATTACCTATATCAATACGTGAAAAACTGGCAAAAAGTACAAAGAAGGTATGTAGGGTCCTCAAAAACATAGCAAAGCGCAGCGTGACGTTCAGAAATTATAAGTATAACCTTCGGTTTATATTTTACATTATTTTTAGGAAAAAGCAATAATACATTATGTGTAAAATGCCTGACTTTATAAAATACGAAGCCGCAAATAAACATCGACTACGCAATAATTAAAGGTTCCGCATTACTGGTCATGCAAGTAAAATACCATTAAAACCTTCGGCTCTATGACTTTACCAATGACAATTGCATGTTGTCATTGCATACTTCCAAGCGGATTCATGCGGGTATACGTAAGCTACGCACTTCGATTTACACAAATAAACTGAGTTTTTACCTCGGTCCCAGAGTTGTTCGGTGCACAAAATGCTTCCACTTTCTCGATGTTGAGTCACAGAAGTTAAGCTATACCTAGGCCTTAGAATATCTGCTTCATTCCGCCACAAAAGAAATCTACAAACTTGACTAATTACTTTGGTAATACAACTTTATATTTATTCTCAGATATTAGTCAGATCTCTCTGACAAGTCTAGGTAAGCTATTATTCACATCGCAAGAATGTTGCTTACTAATAACACCGGCGCATGCAGGAAATTTGTCGCAGTATAGCTCTAGCCATTTCCTTTTCATATTATTCTCGTAATTTTCAAGTAATTTGGCAATAAACCTCTTATTATAATGTAGTTATGACCTCATGAGCAATAGAGCCTGTAACTATGGCCTTAATATGCCCTTCTCCTTCAAATACTTAGTCGTAGCTGTGTCAATGAAAATTTAATGAGTAGTCTAAGTAGATATCAACCATTAGCACAGTACCTACCTACCTAAGTAGGTTTACAGTTTTTTAACTCGGCCACAGAATCCATTAGGGTAAGTTAAGCAAATGCTGTTTACAGGTTAATACAATCATGCTACTTTGGAGTGGTAGTGTGTAACGCAATAGGTTTTTAGTAGACAATACCGGGGATGCTACTTCAGTTAGATTTATGCTTTTCTAACATTTAATGTATGAAACTAAATCAAACTCTGTTTGTTACCAAAGCTTATAACCATCGAGACTCCATTTCCGGTTATAATAGGTAGAAGATACACATTCCGTTGTTAAATATTACTTAGGTACTAGGTTTTAGGTAAGTTTTAGTTGTAAATACTTTTCCAGATTGTAATCTCTAATATTTTCAGAAAAAACAACAAAGTAAACCTAAAACTAAAACAAAAATAAATTGTCAGCACCTCCGTCCCGCAGCATAGTGCCCAAGATGCTGGCATTGTTCCCACTCTGGATAGCCAAACTTATCCGCTGGGATAAGCAGCCGCCAGCCCTGAGGTCACCAGACGCCTCAACCAAACGCGCTATCATCATTCCCTAATGAAAACCTTAGAAGATACTATTTATTATTATAAAAATACCTAATTAACAACGATTACTCAATGGATTAACGTAGTATTAGAAGCTTCTTTGGAAACTAAATTTGGCAACAATATTATATTAAACGATTCTCACTGATTGAACGATTGTCTAAATTAGCAAATATGCCATTTTAGTTATTTTTTTATTATTAATTAATTTAGTTTCAACGTGGTTTCAACAAATAATTTCATTAGTTATATAGCCTTAATAATAGCATGAGAGCGAGATATAGAAAAGAAGTGCCCATACGCCGTATTAGACTAATCATTCTTTTCCTAGTGTCGCGTGCGATTCACCGGAGTCTAAAATTTTTAGATGGACCCTGAATTTTAGCAGCCTCTGTACATTAGACGAATCTATATTTTTCGAAAACTAGGCGCTTACCGGTAATATTTAAGTGAACCTTTAATTTCAGGTATAAAGGTCTTTCTCCCATATCGGCCCGGGTGTTATATCTCATATTAAAAGATAACAACTTTTTAAGCATTTTTTTAAATAATGATTTAATAACTTCATCGTTAAGACGGCGCATTGACCTACTGGTACCTACGTTCAGGTGCATGCCTCTTGGTATTTTGTTTACACACGGTAGCACGTCGCGTCGTCGTCGTCGTGTGCCAATGTCGGTCCACTTTCGTTATCTAATACGCGTATCTTTACTTTTAAACTGTTAACAGTTGTCTTGAGAAATTCTTAGTTTATGTTCATATTAAAAAAATATTGTTGGAAATAAGTAATGCCTACAATGCTCGTCTCTCCTCTTAAAAGTATACTACTATCGCCCTGCGGTTTCACCCGCATAAGTCCCGATTCCGTGGAACTGTCTAATTAAGAAGCCCATGTTACTCCCAAGGATTTAATGTATTGAAGTATAGTAGGTATCATCAAAATCAGTTCATTAATTTCGGAGATCACCTACAAGAAACGTTCATCCAAACTCTTCATAAAACGAGAAAATAGGTTTAGTTATTGTAAAGCAAATTAGCTTATTTAATTTGTCCGTTATTTCAATAAAATCTTCTATTACAAGGAATCATGGTACGATTTCACTATTATTTATATATTTTTACGTAAGGTTTAAATGCATGTGTAAACCAGGTAGCTCATAGGTAGGTTTTTTAATAAATGAAAAGATAACCTAAAAGTTTGTTGAACAAGTTTGTAATTGTTTCATTCATTTTGCCGTGAAATTCCTTTAAAGGCGTTCTCGTCAGTGGGTCGGCAAGTTTTTGTACAGCCAAATGGCAGCACAAGCGCATACGAAATCAAGTTTTTAGATTTTTGAAGGTGAAACTTAAATTAACGATTATGAAATTGGCAGCCAAGTAAACAAAGTACCGTCATAATCATAAGTCATATTATAACGAATGACGAGTTATAACTTACAATAACAACAATAGACTTTCTAGTCTAGACTTAGAAGTTTAGTCTTTCTAAACATGACAGTTTAGAATGATCTACAAAAAGTTTCACAAGAAACTACTTTCGCTTTTTTAGATGTGGTTTACAACTTTTTTAAGTTGTTCTAAGTACAAGAAAGTACAATTACAAAGAAGTAGGTAGTTTTTACAATATTGCGGCAACAGAACTAAAAATGTACCTGACATACTCTATTACCTCTCTTTGGGCTATGCCTTGACGAATGTCGCGATATCTAATGACGTGAAAACGAAAACGGTACCTACGTCAAAAAAACAATACCAATTGGTTTGTTTCCTAATGGGATGTAAGGATGATGGGGAACAATGGGATTTTTTTTCCCAGTGAACCCTGGTGGGGACGATTGGGGTAGGGTAGGGAGGGATCAATGGGAATCCTATCCTACTAATATTATAAAGCTGAAAGTTTGAAAGTATGTGTTTGTTACTCAATCACGTGAAAACCGCTGAACCGATTGCGATGAAACTTGGAATATAGGTAGCTGGATACCGGGAATAACACATAGACTACTTTTGATCCCGAAATTCCCGCGGGAAAGGGACTTACGCGGGTGAAACCGCGGGGCGCAGCTAGTGTCAGATAACTCTTTCAATTAACGTGTGTCAAAGTGTAACTACATATTAAATTGTCAGCTTATAGTTGTTTGAATGGTAAACCTGCTTATATTCGATTATCTACTAGGTACAAATGCAAATTAATATGTACCTATACCTACCTGCTAGGTAAAGGTTCTAATTTGCATCTTTACCTGCATGGCTCACCACTTTGGTATGTCTGAAAAACTCATCGTTAGGTAGACGTCTTATTAAACAATTCGATTCTATTTTCGGTCTATTGAACTTATCGAACATTTTAATACGGTCTAAAAGGGGTTCATTCCACCTGCCGGTATCACCTGTCTCAATATAACGACGTTATGGGACACGACACGCTATACCTAGCTAATTAAACATCTTCTATGAAGTATATCTAATGATAATGAATGTGGATTGTCGATACTCGTTTCTCTTAAGAATATTGATACATTGATATCGATGCGCGCTAATGCATTTCCTCCATAATTAGTGGACTTACTTACTTAGTTCTTTACCTCAGGGGTAAACCAATCTAGTTTTGAGCAGAGGATTTCTGCTTTGCCTGTTTGGACGGTGAAGGCCGGCACTACAACTATTATTAGTAGCAGTTTAGTTATATTACTTATCGTATTATACTTATTATATTACATACGTATCTTAGGTGTTATTTCCAGTTCCAAACATAACGCAAGAAATTATTTTCAAGATTTTGAGATTCAACGTTTTCGGAAATGTAACATTTTGGTCATTCGGATTAAATGCCTACTATATTTCTCTAAAAAAAAAGGCAGCATTGATTCAGTACCTATACGTATATTTACTTTCATTTATTATTGATGTCATTATTTTAATGATTTGATACCTGTAGCTTACCTAATAATTATTATTGCATCTTGTAAAATACAAATATTGCAGATGTTGAATCATTTTGCAACTAAAACATATTTCATGAAATTGTAACCCCATGCCTACGGCACTTAGCTCTACTAATGTTATGTTTTGCAAAGAAAACAGTAACCGACCGACCGCAATACACTTCAGTACGCCCGTGGTTACCCGTAATGTGATTAGCAGCGCGCCTAATATCACTGCACTACTGGTCTTGCTCTAATGGATTGCTTGATCAGATGCTTTATAAATGATGGTTAAGATTTCACGATTTAACACTTAATAATATGGTCGATGGATGAACATTTAGCTTCAGTTAATTAGGTAGTGTTAACGGATATGTTAGTATGGTTCCATTCCAATTCTTAAATGAATGACTAATAGCTACGCAAATATTGCTAGAAGGCCTTGCAACCTTTAACAAATGGCAGAAACGTAAATGAGTTTCAAACTGAGGTCCGGTGACAATAAAGGCAACAATCCTAAACTATAACGCTTTGGGCAATATCAAATTTATTGACCGTAATCAACAAACTTGGAATATAAATACTCGAAGACTGTAACTTTAGGAAATGTACCTATAGCTTTACTTGAATGTAACTTTAGGAAAAGCACAGCTATGTTTAAACGTAGCCAAAAACACTTAACACCAGTATTTATAGACCACTCGAGTAATTATTTTAGCTAAGTAATGTATTTCCTCTCGCTTTTACTTAGACAAGACAGGGTAACTAATTACTCGACTTGTCTTTAAATAAGTACTAGTGTTTTACTGGTACGTAAATTAAAATTGACTCAGTCTTACCTAATCGCACAGCAATTCTTGTCAAATACTGAAACAAAAAGAAATATGCACATTAGCTACGCACTCTTGTTACATGCTTATTACAATTTGTGAAAGTAACAATCGGTAGTGAACCATTTTTTCTTCACGTACGTGACAATTCCACGCACGTGAGGAAGTAAAGATGAAATACACCTTAACTATGCTAAATAAGGTATGTTTTTGTATTGCAGAATGGTTTTAGAGAATGCTCTCATTTGAATCTTGGAGACAAGCGAGGTTAGATAGGTGAAACTGATCGGTTGATTCTTTGCTCGTATTGTAATTTATTAGTTACACTAGACTAAATTGCGATCTGTCGTCCAAACAAGTAAAAACCTTTGGTTTGTTTGTTCATAATAGAAACTCTACGTTCTAATTTCATATGGTTGATAATCACTCAGTAGTAATTTCTTCCCCAAACTAGACGACAACTTTTCCTATACATCATTAACTACGATGCCACAGACAGACATACACAGAGACATGACAGACAGACAAGTTAAACTTATAACACCCCTCTTTTTGAATGAATGAATAAATACTTTATTACACCAGACTGGCACCAGAAACATAAATTAAACAAATATTACAAAGACAAAAACTTAAAACTAGAACTTCAAAATTTTTTTCCGTCGGGGGTTAATAAATGAAAGTCAATAAATGATAACTGTTTAATAGGTAGGTACTCAGCACCCACTCATGATTGTGCAATAATAATATTAATCTATTATAGACTAATTTATCATCTGTATCACAAATTGGGGTCTGTCTTTCATCGCTTCAAGATTGCTCAACAAGAACTTGTTATGGACGCCGCGCAGCCGCAAAAAGCCTGATCGATTTTGAAATCGATCATTTACCTATTATTTATTATATAGGTAGTAAAAATATTCTTGAGAGCACATCAATAAACAGCAAAGGCCTTTAATGGCATTTCACTAAAAACATGATGATAGAGTTGGTCTTAGAAATTACATGGAATTCCAATACCTCGAATAAATCTGCAACAATGTAGGTACCGCTGTTTAAGTAAGTATAACCAGACGGACTCACTCGTTTTTCTTCCCGTTTCATATCTATAGGTAGGTATTTGATTTTGGGGTAGACTTTTGTGTACCATACAGGAATTAACTATTTGTCAGCCACATACGTTAGGTCTCCAACTGTAGGTATGTGAGATGGAAACGATGGGTACGTTTTTAATTGAATTTCATCGCCTAATTTAACAACAAAAACAAAGTCATTTTATAATTCAGTTTTAAATTAAAACAAACAACAGTTAGGCATTTATGTGTGCCCATGTAATAAACTGAAGCTTGTTGAGCATAAGTCACTCATCTTGAACGAATAGTTTCTTTGCATGTAGGTACCTAGTCTTCCTCAATTAGCGACTCAAATATGTGACGGACAGGCACGATAGCAATTAATCTAAATATAGGAAAAATGTTGCATATATAATAGTTAGATTGCTTAAATTTATAGCATGCTCCAACAATTTTGGACGAAAAAACAACGAAGTTCCCTAAGTTAAGCGTTAATAAAAATGCGGCTGTAACTACACTATCTACCGACCTATTCTTCTTCATTCAAAATTTTATATTTTCATTCGACAATAGAACCTCCAGTTAATTAAATCGTAATACCGTTTGTTCTTGTTCGAAATGGTTTTAAATTAAAAATGCTCGTGTAATGTGGGTCAAGATTTTAATAATGTTTCTGATTGTAGAGCTGTGCATAAAGTGCAATGTTCTATAATGAAATTAATAATTCACTGGTAGCTTACAAGTAGGTATCTGTAACTATGTTATATACAGAAACGTTGATAAAGTTGTACAACTTATTCTGCAAAACTAAAATGGGAGTTTACTGAGTTATTCCTGGATATGTCTCCAGAAATTTGGGCACAAATATTCAAACTGGGCCACAAACTTTCTGGGATCGCGATGAGATTGAGAATGCTAAACACGAAGAAACTTTTGTATTGAAAAATGTAATGTTAATGTGAAATTTATAATAATAATAATAAATCATTTATATTTCAGTAAACAGGTTTACAATTTGGTTACATCTGTGTCTGAACTAAGCGGTTAGGCTTGTATCTCAGACTCCAGCGCTCTTAATCCTTATTCAAATACAGTTTCTGTCTACTTAAACAATATGGAAATCGAAAGGTACTTAGTAACTATCACCTTTTAACAAACAAAACCGTTAGGCGGGAGCTTCCAAGTATACCTCAGAATAACCAATTATAATTAAATAAATTATGTTAGTAGTCTAAATGTATTATTTTATAGTTGTGATACTTCTATCTTATCAAATTGTCTGTCCCGAGCTATAATAAGTTCGATTGCACATTTATTTTAATACTTAGGTGTATCTATTTTTCAGTACTAACCTACTGAAAGAAAGACCATTTGTTTAATTAATATTTGATTAAATAGTCTTGATGACACATTTACCTTGACCGAACATTAACCTCATGAGAAATCCATTATAAATGCAACAGACAATCATCTTGTTCTCACGATTAATTAATTGTAACATTCTGACGCAGTGTACTATTTTTATTTCAATGAGACTAAATAGAAAATAAGTTCTTCTGTGCACAATTTTCCGACAAGAAACGGTGCTACCTTCCCCATCGACTATTCCGGAATTCCGGAAGTATTTAACGCAATGCTCATTGATAAGTCGTGGCGGGATGTGACGCGATATCCTTTGAGATAACCACATAGAAAAAGGAAATAGGCGATAGTCGTATAGGTATTATCACTAAATTATCACCAAGGGTTATGTCTTAGAATTGTATTTTTTTTTCCATACTAAGGCGTAACCATTTTAAATAAAAGTCAATAAAATTTTGTAGGTCAGTTGTAAGATATTTGAGTGTAAAGTTTGTAATTGTAATGATATCATATTCTTAAATTCATTGCTCGAGATTGGAATTTGCTTGGCCGAGCGGTTTGAGCTGGGGTACTGATCTAGGGACGCGAGTTCAAATCTCGCCGCAAGTGGATTTTTGAAGATGAATTTTTCCTTTAAAATATTTCTAGTAAATATGCCTGGAGCAATAAAAACAAATTTACGAAATATTGTAATGATGTTGATATAATAAAATTTTGGTCAATTTTAATACGGGTATCACGACCTAGCTTAAAGTGGTCTAAAATCTTCTATTGGCAGCTAAGTAGGTACCTATTATAATAGTTGTCACCACCAGTAGATTATATAGACTTACGTAACTGAGTTTATAATGAAATGAGGCTGTATAAGTAGGCTCTGTTTTTATGATCTTCTGATGACCAATTTATAAGATAAGCCGCAATATTATAACGATTAAATTATGATGATTATTACATTATTCCGATTTCATTTTAATAATGAAAGCGGAATTTGACGAATGTGTTCTAAATCGTTTTCTCTTTATTCACACCCAAGGTTTATGTCGTTTTTATTTGATATAATCAAATTGTACGTACCTACCTACGATTTACGTAATACTATAACGTATGTGTACCTACTACAAGACGTTTATCTATTTATGTATATTTAAGTAAATAAACAAAAAAATGAAAAAACGCTGATTTTTTTAATCTTATGTACATTGATGGCATTTTCAATCTACTAATCTACTCATCAGTGCGCTACTACAATAAATTGCCCGAAGATATCTGCGATATATCCATAAGTAAGTTTAATAAATATATAAAAATTAAACTGTGGCAGGCGGCCGTACTACTATACGTCAAAAATCAATAAAATAATTAATGATAAAGATCCTTGGTTAATATGTCTCTCTGATTTTTGTATTATTGTAGAATATTGCCCTAAATATACACGACAATGTGACAATAGAAACAAAAAAATAACCCCATGAGTTTTATGTGATTAGGTACTTCTCATTGGTACCGAAGACACGGTAGTTTACTTGACGTCTCAAAGTCTTAGTCTTATTGATTTGATTCGACAAAGTTATAGATATCAAATTTTGTTGCTTACTGAAACTACATCTCTTCTTCCTTGTGTCGATGGCACAGAATATCTAATAAACGGGGTTAGATCCTTAACACCAGTAAATTGCAAAGTGTTTGGTATTTTCAGTAGCTAACGTGCAACCAATATGCAACTAATAGCGCTAGAGGGGCGTACTAGAAGATACTGCATATTTTGCTCTGGAGCTCTACAGTCGCACTGAATCCGGCTTGGATCGATCATACCCCATCATATCCCAGGCAGCAGACAACTTGAGTTCGTAGTACTTTGTAGCCTATTGATGACTTCCTGACTGGACATGTCAGATTAAAGGGAAGAGTTTCTGTGGGGTCCAGGAAATGTGAGGGTGGGGCAAATATAACTACTTGTTACTATCATTGAACTCAAAATTGTGCAAAAAAGATTAAACCAACAAGATAACTATTATTTTATAGACCATATTTCAAAAATAGCTCGCAAATAGATTACAATTTGCCATTCAGCAGAACCTTAATGCACGTGCAATCTCAATCTCACATCCGGCAAACGAAGTTTACAAACAATAACTCCACTACAAGAATGGATAAGGTGATTAAGTATAGATTTGTACACGGTTGCTAGCAAAAACTGGCATTGTATCGGCGACAGTTGCGTAAAAGAGATATTTGTAACCATGATAATTATAATTTAATCACAATTAGCACAGATTTAGAATAATCTAATTCAGACAGATTAGCCTTCGCCTTCGTTCTTATTACCTTTTTTTTTTTTTCGTGGGAAATTCTGATTAAGACCATCAGGCGCTCTCGGGGGAGAGCGGCCCGGTGAGTGGAGGTCCCCCCTGGTCTAGATGGTGTTTGCCAGGGGTATATCCACTAAAAACCCACGGTGTCCCTCACGCCGCAATTGTCGGGGTCAACGGGACCTGATAATACTACCGTTGACCCCGACGGCGGTTGGCCGCGGTCGGCCCCCTCTCACAAACACTTCCAGACACCCTTTTTTAATAAAAAGGGTGGGAAGTGTGATACCCTCTCCGAGAGGCGCGGACACGCCGCCGTCTCGGGGCCCCTAAAGCCGGTGGTGAATCCCCCCCGAGATCACCACCAAGGGCCGAGGTGATTGACAGCCAGGCCCCGGCAAATACCACGATGGCCCGGCACCCTCTTGTAATTTTTTATAGTGGTTGTTTTCCACGCGGCCCATCCTTGCGGAAAGGGCCCCCGGGCCCGTTGACGCGGGCTTACGGTTGGCAGCCAGGCCCCGGCAAATACCACGACGGCCCGGCACCCTCTCGTAATTTTTTATAGTGGTTTTCTTCCACGCGGCCCCTCCTTGCGGAAAGGGCCCCCGGGCCCGCTGACGCGGGCTTACGGTTGGCAGCCAGGCCCCGGCAAATACCACGACGGCCCGGCACCCTCTCGTAATTTTTTATAGTGGTTTTCTTCCACGCGGCCTCTCCTCAAGGAAAGGGCCCCCGGGCCCGCTGACGCGGGCTTACGGTTGGCAGCCAGGCCCCGGCAAATACCACGACGGCCCGGCACCCTCTCGTAATTTTTTATAGTGGTTTTCTTCCACGCGGCCTCTCCTTAAGGAAAGGGCCCCCGGGCCCGCTGACGCGGGCTTACGGGTTAGAAGCCGGGCAAGCCCGGCTTCACACCTCGTGCGCCTCTTGGCTTCACTGCCCCTCTTGCAGCTACTGAGCCCTCCCACCACGACAAGGTGGACGCACATCGGGAGGGCGTTCTTATTACCTAATGTAAGTAGGTGTGTATATTAAAAAACTCTACTGTATCTTACACTATTTACTTACCTACAAAAAATGCACAAAAAATATTTTTTTTTTAATTTATAACCATGGTAATACCATTTAGTAATACCTTGTTTATCTAGTAACAATTAATGCCAATATCGTAACAAAAAGTATTAAATTTTATGATTATGTATGAAATGTTAGTTACTCGAATAAACAAGGAAACGTTTTATTAAATGTTTCCGTATTCCAGTTAAAACGATTCAATAATAAACAATCTAATAATTCAATGATTCGCGTGATTTTCATTCCAGTTATTATATTTCGGACTTGTCAGTTAAAAAAGCGATCGCAGTGCTTAGTTTCATTCGGTACTAGAAGCGTCCCACGGTCCTTTTACTCTCGTAAGGCTCTATCTTGGGAATACCGGGCAAAAAACAGTCTATACCTATGTAATTTCCGAAACCCATAAACAGAGTTTTAACGCAATCGGTCCAGTGGATTTTGCGTGAAGGAGGAACTAACACAACGCGTAGATAAGTACACCCAAACAACATAAAACGTAAAAATCGTTAGCTTTAAGTGACCGAAGAGTTGTTTCCTTAGTAGGCCAATATCAAAGAGGCGGTACCTTAACTAACTTAGTTTATAGATAACGAAAGTAAAAAGTTAGTAGGTAGCATACAAAATCTAGTGGAAAAAGCTAGAAAGAAATAAAAATATGTTTTCTTAACAAAGTCTTGCGAAGCCTGAAAAATGAATTCGAAATGCAATGGAGCCAATATTTTATTGAAGTGACTAACCAATAAGTTGTGCGTAACTTCGTTGCATTCATTCTAAGAACTGGTATTCGTCTCGGTTTGAGAGAAATGTGAAAAGGTTAATCATAGCCCCGTTATATTACGGTGAGTCAGTTTTGTGCGATATCACTTCCCAATGTCGATGATCAAACATGATCCGTTGCTTATAGACATGTTTTTGTGTCGTAAAATTAATCTTAGATTGTGTCTGGTCTTGATTTTAAGATGAAAACTATATTAAGACGTGCTTAACTCCTTGTTTAAAAAAAAACGATGATAAGTTTCACATCAAAATTTAATCAAAGTCGGCAAGAAGAAATGCATACCTATCGTAGAGTTCTAAAACTGCTAGGTATTAAAGAGTTATTTATTGTCCAATAAAGGACTTCGTTAGTCCTCCTTTGGCAAGACTACTAACGTTATGTTCTGCTGTAATTAAATAAAATCAATTTTAAAACTCTAGATAACATTGCAAATGCTTTATAGTGCAGCATGCAACCATGTTATTAGCCTGCTAATGTACCCTAAAGTTCTGGATATTTAGGCATAAATCAACTGGGAACATGGCGGGAGTAACAAAAGTTTAACAAAGCTCAACACTTTCGTGATATAACATGTTTGCGAATTAAACCACGAGTCTAAACATAAAATAATAGTTTTTTGATTAGCAATATAATTCCGTTCAAGCCTATTAACCTTATTTTTACTATATTAGATAACATTACGTAAACCTTCTACAGATTGTTTATAAGATTAGCCTCGATATTATTCAATTAAAATCGTTATCCTTAATGGGTAGTATTAATTGGTGGATTTATGTCCAAACCTCTGTGTCTAATAGCTCGTGTAAATAACCTTTACGGTTGGTTACAGCGAGGGTCGGCCGATGAATCGCCTACCTATTGAAACAAACAGAAACATTAATTCTACAAAACGATGTCTTATGTCGACTAATGTTGTTTTAGTAGAGGATACCCTGACTTTTACTCCGAGGGTAATGGATTTGAATCTCGGCGGACCGCGCAATAATATGTTTGTGCGCTTTTAACATCGCTCTTGCTTCACGGTGAAGGGAAACATCTAAAGGAAACCGTCATGTCCTAGCACTCATGAAGTCTGAAGCCATGAGAAATTTGCCAATCCGTAGTTGGCTCCCGTGGCATAACGTACTGCCTAGCTAAAGCCCTCTGAGAGGGGACTTGCCCTACAGTGCGATAAATTAGCGGGCTAACAAAAAATATGTCGCAGATGTCTAATTTTCACAATATTGATGTTTGTATCACCCGTTATTGATTCTAAGCTGTAAACAAAGCAATCAATGCAAAAAACATAGCATTTTGTCATTTTTAAACTAACAATTTGTTATTGATACAAAACCGCTGTTTACCACAACAAACGTAGCTATTTTTCGCACCGTTAGAAAGCAAAACATTCCCGGAATGCGATCTAAATAGCTGCTATTATAGTTCACGAACCAATAATATTGTTAGTTGTAAGTTAGACCGACCACATGGAGAGCGAATTGTACCACGGCTAACTGTGCTAGGTGCTTGGTGTAACTGTTCGATTCGGAGACCGTTTTGATAAATTGCGTAATACTGGAACGAAGATACCACGCTACATGTTGTTGGTCCAACCGGTTAGATTTAAAATAAGAACTACGTTTGTCTCTAGAGATTCGCTTACGATGGTTTGAAAGTTTGGAACTTAAGAATAGGTACAAGAACCTCATCTTCTATATATATAAAACTCTTTGTCCTGAGTGACTGAGGGATCAACGCACAGCCTAAACCGCTGGTAGTAGAGAGCTGAAATTTGGAGGGTGTGTCCGTTATGTGATGAAGGCGTTAGATAAGACAGGATTTTCCGAAATTCAACCCCTAAGGGGGGGAAAGGGGGGGAAAACGTTTGTATGCAACTTCCAAGCCGCTTGACCTACAAACTTGAAATTTAACACATAGATTACTGTGAGGTCGTAGATGAAGCACTAAAAAGTTTTTTTTAAAAATTCAGTCCCTAAAGGTGTTAAATTGGGGATGAAAGTTTGTATGGGAATTGGTTTACCGCTTCACCTACAATCTTAAAATTTAATACGGATATTGCTGTAGGGACGTAGGTGAAGCACTAAAAAGTTTTTTTAGAAACTCATCCCCTAAGGGTGTTAAATTGGGGAAGAAAATCTCTATGAAAATTGGTTCACCTACAAACTTGAAATTTAACACAGAGATTGCTATGTAGCCGTAGGTGAAGAACTTAAAAGTTTTTTTTTAAAGTCATCCCTTAAGGGTGTTCAATTGGGGATGAAAGTATCTATAGCATATTTTTTTTAAATTTGATTTCGAGTTCCAATTGCGGTTCTGGCTCTCATTTTCCGGTTCAGGGGAATCTAACCGCCCCCCGAAAAGGGGAGGGGGGACAAATTTTGATACACAAACAGACAACAGTACTATTTACTAAATGCGGGCGAAGCCGCGGGCAGAAGCTAGTACAATATAACAACTAGATCAAATTTACGATGTATGGAAGGGAGCTTATCTCGTTGGTACCTAATGTAGATTTCAATATAAATTGAATATTACAAACCGTAGGATTCTGTGCATAATCCACCGAAAATGATACGAGCCTTATCCGTTAGTCATTCTGATGATTATACCTATAGACTCGCGTAAGTTCCAGCCCCTGGTAAATACGGGATAAAAGTAGGTTGTGTTATTCTAGGTCCAGTTTGCGTAAAGAAGCAACAAAAACAAACTCACTTACAAACTTTAATTTTATAATATTAGTAGAAATACCCCAATCAATACTTTCTCTATGTCTGTTTTACATACTTACATTTTTTTTTTCAATTTGCTTGGATCATAAAATATATTGGTTGGATTTCACTTTAAGAAATTAGATACCTGCATGAAATTTAATGACGTAACCTTATGGGATTATACTGTATTGAACAGTGTAAGTAAATACAGAATTAATATCGAACATATTGGAACTTTCATTAAAATGTAATCTTATATCTGATTTCTTACAAAGTATATGTGTGTATTTAATAAGATTTGGTCATGGATTGTTTTAAGAAATGTATTCATTGCATTTGCGTAACACAGTAGGTAATCAAAAGTAGGTGCCTAAATATCTAGAAATATTGGCCAATTTCTCGAAAATAAACTAAAAGCGTTGCCTAGTAAACTCGATCTCTAGACTTGATAAAAATAAAATGAATTAGTTTAAGCATGAAACCGACGCAACGAACTGAGAGATTTTCGCATTTATTATATTTCCTTTGAGATCGCAGCCAGGTCCTTGGTAACCAGCCAGCAACAACCAGCCTTATATCTAATGTTGAAAGGGGAACCTGTTGTACGATGACTGCCTTTTAAGCCGTTTCGTTTGCCAACCTCCAGCGATTATTAATAATCCCCTTTGTCCCCATTATTGCGAGAGGTTAGCAAACGACACGACACACTTAAAAGTCAGCCTTCGTACTGTGAACGCATGTGGTCCTAAAAAAAACTTCGCGCTTTTTTTTTTCAATACTTTTAATGCTGTTTCTTGGGCCATTTATAAACCAACTATTACAACTAAGTTTCAAAAACATTGTCCAGGGTATAAAAGTATCCACTACTTTATAACTTATGTACCATATAACTAGTTTAAACGGCTTCTACGTAAGCTTCTACGTAATGTTTGCTGGCCACAGTTTTTTTGCTGATGCCGGCCCTTTTGGGTTTCCTACACTGCTTTGTTAAAGTGTTATAAAATTGTTCTTTTAATTTTAATATTTGTTTCTATATCTTTCTTCTATCTTGTTTCTTTCTTTCTACTTCCAAAATGTCAAGTTCCTAATTTCACCAATAAATAACTCTCAATGAACATCACCAAGTTCGTAAGCTCATTGATTCATTCAGCTGTAACCACGTCTCAGTGAGAGCAGACGATGAAAGCGGTGTCTACGTCTATGACGCCAATTAAGCTGAATACAAATAAAGGTGAAATCTAGATACCATAGTATACAAACTGTTCACTATTTACGGTTCATCTGTGATTTTAAAAGGTCTTTCGTTATATTCCTTCTGTTAGTTTAGAACTAAATTATCTTAATTACGCCCGGACTGACTATCGCCAAATTAATAGACGGATCGGACATAATTAGTTAGGTAAGTAAGTAGGTACTAGAAAAAAAAATGTTATTGAAAGTATCCGTTGAAATGTCATTTCAAAACCGGATAGCTCAAAATAAATACGAATTACGAAATCTACTTGTTTAATAACTACCTACTGGAGTCTTGGCGGGAACTCGTTGAGGAGATGTGGTACTAAATTTTCATTTTTGTGAAACCTAGTTCATATGCGTGCAAATTGTTTAATTTCGGGGGCATATTAATCAATTTAGTTTCGTGAAGGTGTACAAGTGGAATGAAAGTGAAAATCGGTGCAAAACATTGACTTAGTGTTGTCTCCAAGGCTCCGTGAAGATTGTTTGTAAATGGCCGCCGTGTTTACAAATGATTCCCTAGACTTGACTTTAACTATGACGACTTGACTGTTTCGATGCAAATAACTTGCATAATATATTAAAATACATGACACTGGCTAATTTCCTAATGGCCATAATCGGTTCACAACAGATAAGAAATAAATAACTACCTACTTACATCGATAGGTACTAAATAAAACTAATAAAAGTGCAAACAAACATTTTACATATTTGGCAACGTGACCTAGCCCAATGTCAGCGCCCTAATAATAAACATCAATCACATAAATCAATATTCTCTACAAGCGTTCTAGAAAAAATCCTTGTGGTATTTTTTTCCTGTCGGAGTCGTGACCAAAATATCAATTCTTGTTGTCTTCGGAATAACTTAAAGAAGATGTCATAGTTTTTTTATATCACACAAAATATTGATTCTTGAAGCTCTGCTGCTAAATAATAAGGTTTCTTTTTGACTACGAAACCCTAATAAAAACACAGTATTAACCAGGTTTTACTCGCGAAATCGCGAAAATCTAAGACAAAACTACAAAACCCTATTTAATAAAAAGGCCCGCAAGACCCTCATATTGATGCAGACAGGCGAAACAGAATAGGAAAATTCTGTTCCGAATGGTATAGCAGAGTAGCATACGAGTAGGAGAAACATTACCTCGATCGCGAAAATGTTACTCGTGTTCGTGCGGTGCCACTGCTGGGCGTAATAGGTAGGTATAATATAATTGAGGAGATTTTGTAAGCAATTTAGTCACAATACGTGCACTTGTAGTAATATCTTCTTCAGGGTCTTCAGGATATTTCATTCATTTATATTTTGTAAGGAGGCTAAAGGTAAAAGGGTGTGGTAGTACCTAATTCACTTATTAGGTACTTACTTAAAGTGACCTAATGAAATTCAAATTATCTTTTCACTGTTTAATCGAAATAGTTTTTTCGTGTAAACAGCAGGACGAAGACAATAAAAAACTAAAACGAAAAAGTATCATTTGTACTTTATGGGGTAAGTATAAGTTTTGCTATATTTACTTTTCAGTTGCAGATATATAGATACTTACATACCTACCTAATAGTAATTTCCTGCGTGTTATCAACAGACTAGATCAGAGTGAGGTAACGGTTCCCTTCGCGTTCCAAGAAGCGGATACCACAGCCTTGGCTAGCTTCATATTCGTAAGTTTACATGCACCGTTTCGTCAAGTAAATACCTAAGTAAATTATTATGTAGACGATACTTAAGTAGGTACGTAAAGCGTCATTTATGTTTAGTTTTATTTAAATAGAACCACTTTGTTTTAAAACTATCCATGAAAATAGTTACAGCGACCGAATTGTAAACGTCCTAAAAATACTAGACGCAAAGCACAACCTCTCTTTCGCAGATCCCTGAAAGTTCTACAATTTAAATTTTAATGACTTCAAAATAGAGCTAATCAATAGCCAAAATATAATATCAATAGTAGTTTGCTATTGGAAAGCTACCTAACATTCAGAAAAACAGACATAAAAGTATAGATTGGTAAATCTTCACTTAAAATTCTTAATTCTAATTATTTACACAGCCAAAACTAATTGTTAGTGTCATCGTTCAAATTAATACCGTTTTAAATTACAGTTAACATTTTTAAAAACTGACAACTGTGAAAATGGTATCGTGGGATTTTATGTGACGCGTTTTCTCAGAACATTTATTTTAAAATGAGCTTTTGTGACATGTTTTGTTCTCTACCTACTTCTACTATACTTACTCTACTAACTTTTTACTTTTAGGAAGTATAAGCCTGTGGAATTTTTAAAAATTTTGGTGGGTTTCTTTTTAGTAGGTACACGGTGTCAATGTTTTTTCGTGAATTCCACGAAAAGCCACGAAAGGGTTAAGTTCTTAAGAACTGTTTGGATATATCGTTTTTAAATTGCTGAACCAATTTTTGATGTTTAAAAAATGAAAACTATATTAGTCAATTATTAGTGTAGGTACCTACAAGTAGACAGCAATCATTCGATCAGTGTAGATCACTACAGATAAATGTAAAACAATAGAACTCGTTCCGTCCGGACGACACTCTTGCGCAGGTCGGCTTGCTTGCACGCTAGGCACACCCTTGCAAAACTATTTTATTGAGGTGTTTAACGTTTATTGTCTTAGTAAATTGAGTTATTTGTGTGAATTAGAGAGAAACGGACTATGTGTTCAGAACAATGAAAACTAGATTCTGAAACTAGAGTCGCCCGCACCGATTCTTTAACGATTCACATGTTTTGGAGTTTTAGTTACAATTAATTTCAGGTAACAATGGCTCATTTATAGGCACACTAAGTGCGCTTCATGGTTTCTCCCGCGTGAGTCACGAACCCGTGGGACTAACGGGAATCATGTTCGTGTTTGATCGCACTCGATTATGTAGTTTTAACAAGCATAATACGTGCACTTTCATTTTTTTACACTATCTTTGTGCGTTCTTGTGGGATTTGTACATGGAAGTCTAATATTCTTCGGAAAAAAGTGCTTCTTTAGGCTTAAAATCAATGTAGAGCTATTCAGAGAAAAGGAGGAAAATCTTGGAAATTGTGGATGGAATATGGATGAAACTAATAGAGTATGAAGAACCTATCTATTCTTTACATGCAGTAGGTGTTTGCATTTGACCTCCACCCACTTGCTGACTGGGAAGTGACGATGAGGTAGACTATAATAATATGTATGAGGGTATGATAATAGGGTATGAGACAAGATGATAGAGAAAAAACCAAAAGAAAATAACGTACATACTATCTACTGTACCGACACAATATAGCTAGAAAAATCGATGGGTCTGATAGATATCAGTTCGGAGGGCACTTAAAATAAGTATAGTGGGAAAGACTAAAAAATGTTCATCACCTAAGAAGAACTTTAACCTAAGTTAAGTAAATTGTCTATTGTTAACGCAAGAGTCGAAGCTATCGATCTTCTCACTAACATTGGCCCGTCGAAACCTTATTATAATAAAATGATATTGAATTACTCCACTCTTCAGCCTATTGTTATAGAAGTTTATTTGCAAATAATGTGGGAAGATAGTTAGTTTCGGCGACGGACCTTGTGTTGTGAGAACAAATATTGGGCACATTTTACCGCTAAACAACCCGTTTCGGAACAAGCTTGTTGTCTTTATAGCGCGTAGGTACCTAATCAAAAAAAAAGAGTTATTGTTTAGGTCGTTAGTACATAGATTTTTCTTCGGTTATAACGGTTTTGAATTTAAATAAAACTTATTTTACGGATTTCATCGCGTGATTTACATCATTTTCTGCATTGAGGAATGCCGGTCGTTCCTATTATTTCGAAGCTTTTACAGACTTTACGCGAGGTAGATAACGCGATTAAAACCGGAAAGTGAGTTTTATTTCGATTATTTGTAGATAGTTAGTTACGGGTCCTATATTTGATAAAAAAGTCTTATTTGAAACTTAACAAACACAATTCATGCCCTATTCAATACCCAAAGCGCCAAGTTCAAATGTACAGAGCTAACAACTTCGGAAAACTCACGTGCATGCTCTTTTACATTTCATATGTTACAGATACCTATATGATTTTTCTTCGTGAGTTCTTTCTTGTCAATGCTGTCTAAGGAACCCATAAAAAGAGTTATTTTCTAGAGAAGCTTTTGGAGCTCATTTCTTCACACACAGCGGTTATAACATGTTAGGCAGTAGATACCTACAACTGTATAATATTATCTAACTCGCAGTTCCGTGATATTAAAATTCTCCAATGTTTTTAAAGGCAGCCAATGGTGCGTGAAACTTGTTCCGTTCGCAACAAAAACTATCGTTATTTGAATTACTAATACGATGCCATATTCAGTTAGGGATACTTATTTTTTAACCAGTTGTCATTTTTTGGTTCGGCGTTTTTTAACTCTTTTGTTATAGTTATAGGTAGTTGGTCTGTATTTATGCCGTGTACACAATCTTTCTATAATTTGTTTTACCATTTTACTAGTTGTGTCCTATGGTTTCATTCGCATAAGTTGCGATTCCGAGGGCGTTTTGAAAATTATGTACATTCAAATTTCACTACACGACCACCGGTTTATAGTCTGTAGGTCAGGAAGGACAAATCTTTTTTTAAAGGTTAATTTTATCAATTTCACCTAGGTTATCCTTGGATAGGTAGATATTACACATTTCATGATGCCCTTCCTTAATACCATAATCGTGCACCGGACGAAATTAAAAGTCAGACACATTACCTAGTTAGAAAAGAAACATTAATCTTTAACCTTTGTTGTCGTGATCATGGCATGGACAATTTACCCAAAACAACACATTTTTAACACTGACATAACAAAAACAATTATTATGCGTTTAGTCCTTTAACATAAGAATTACATCACCTCATTGTTTAACCCGCCAAAACGACTATAAAAGTTAGGTTTTATAAAAAATTAGTACCAGATATTCAAGGCTATGAATTTATGGTACGGATCTAACCTCTATCTCTATCATATCGTGCAGGAAAAGTCATAAATAGCCGCACAATACGTTACGCAATTCGCAACGTTATTATGGGTTTGTGTCGCCTTCATGGTATTGATAATTATCGATATAGGCACCCAGTTATGGGTTATAGCTATGCTTTCCATAATAACCTTATACACGTATCTGTGGTTTCCATAGCCTTGCCTTATTTCGTGTCTTTGTTTCCGTCGTTGTCGTAATTTTTAACTAAGTGCAGAGAAATATCTACTTGTAATGTCGACCCTAAGATTATTCAAACTATAGCTCGTTGAAACTATACTTATTTCTCTTACCGTTTTGCATGACCAATTTGCATGGAATTTGGAAATCTCGAATTATGGAACAAAATTACAGATGCGAAATAAATTCAGCCTGCGCCGTTGTTTTGTTTTAAATTACCTATACCTACTTGAGTAACTTTATTTAACACTACCTGCGCCCCCGCGGTTGCACCCGCGTAAGATCCGTTCCCCAGGAATATCGGGATAAAAAGTAGCCTATGTGTTATTCGCGGTGTACAGCTACCTATATTCCAAGTTTCAGTGCAATTGGTTCAGTTTTTGCGTGATAGAGTAACAAATTCACATACAGACGTACATAGATATAGGTATACTTTCACGTTTATAATATTAGTACGACTTTACGTATCAAACCTAAAACAAACACAGACAGATTTACTTACGCATTTTATAATATAAGTATTCATTAATTTGGTCTTAACATTGTTCCCATTCGCACCCCGGAGCCCGGGCCTACGTGCTACTTTTGGTAGTGTATGGGTCGTCTAAAACCTTTGGACCCAAGCCCTTGCAAGCCGATGCGTCTGCTGATAAACGAACGAGACTTTCCCTGCGGGGTTGAGAAGTCAGACAGTAAATTCGAAATGAAATTCGTGAATTTATTATGGTCTTATTTTAACCGTTTTGGGGCCTAACTCTGTAAGAAAAACAGCGTAGAATCTACACGACAAGGTTCAAAGTTTTAAAGTATCGATATAAATTACTATTACTTACATAACTTATTTATATTGGCAAGTTTCAATCATGTTTCCACATAGTTTTAGAAAAGTTAACTGAATTCTACAACGGAGCTACGCGGATATTTCTTATAGAAATGGGCCCCAGCTCTTGAACCAAATTGTAAAAACCCCGTAATTAGGTAAGTGAGATATAAATTATTGTGGGTAGGTAGAGCCATAAACCCACAATATTTTACGGTCCTAAATGCATGCTTAATTCATATAAGTAAGCAAAGCACTGGTTAAGTTAAGACAGTTAGGCACAATTGCTGTTAACATTACCGTGTCCGAACGAATACAGTTTGTAATTTGTAATTATCATAGAAAAGTCGTGCTCGAGAGCCTCAAATCAATTGTTGTCGTAAAAATTATGCGAATGTCGTGACTTTAGTTCGTGACAATCGCCCTAATGATAAATAATGAATTCTTATAAAATAGACCTAGATAACAAACTTATTATTCCAAGGACTTACAAGCCTTGGAATAAAAGTGTTAGATTCCTAATTTCTTCCATGGTTTTCGCGATTTTGCACGTTTTGTTGCAAATAATTATGAGGCGGTAGTTTACTGTAACTTTTTTAGAATGTTAAAATTAGACAAATTACATCTCAGTCAACCTTGAAAAAGCCAACTGTAAAGTTGGCGAAAGCTCGGTTCGTTTAGAACTATGAATAAAGACGCGATTCAACCGGATAAATACCTAAAGTGTTTTGTTAGATTCCTCTTTGTAAATATTTCATTTAAGATAACAAGTGACGTGTCATAATCATTATGATAACCAATACAAAAGCCAATATAGTAGTAAGTTAAATTTTTCTGAGGTTTATGTAAGACATACTTGTATATAAACTCGGTACGGTTGCATTGCCTCTTAAAATGGCAATGTTAGGTACATAGATATTCCACAATTCACATTGCAAAAATAATTGAAGAACATAATTATATAAACGTTCCTAGCAAAATGTTAAAGAATTTTCGACCTAAAGTGTTGCCTTAAAATATAGTTACAACGTAATAAAACAAATCGATGATTTCATCCCAGTGACTCGAGTTGTTTTTAAACAAATTAAACATAAATTTTCACTTAACTTTAGATAGACCGAGATAAGCCGAGGTTGTAAATACATAAACCAGAACATCTTTATGACTCTGTAATGTAAGATTAGTGTTCTTGTTAGTCTGACCCTAATACCTACTTACAACAAACGCACTAACTTCTTGAAACTTGTTTTCAGGAAATAAGCAATTCTCGCACCACAAGATAAAACAATTTGTACAAGGTAATTTAAATATGCTAGCTCCCCATCTCTTCCTGTGAGTTATGTAAAAGGCGCCTAAGGGATCTGGGGGTAACCAGCTTACTTGGAGTATTTACTCTTCGAGTTAGGGTCCCAAGGAGGGTTGATTTCAAACAGGCCAGCGGCGCGGGCTGTTTCAAAATGTCTTCAGAAAAACACAACTTTTGGAAACAAGTCGTGACTTATGGCTCTCCTCGTTAAGTTTATGACGTATAAGTAGACTGTATTGATGATACCTACCTAAAGGTATTCTGCTATTCTATCTTATATATGAAGTCAAATTTAACTGAGACTTGAGAGTTGCATCTATAAAATCAGATGTCCCAATCCATTAAAGAGTGAATGCTTGACAAATCGCAAAACATTGGATATTAGCTGATGTAACATAATAAGGAGAGACGGGAGCTGGCTGCCTTCGTTCATAAATAATGACAGCTAGCGGTACCAGAATATTGCAGGCAATGTTCTGTCATTATGTATTCATGGGTGGTACGATGTATAGATGCTTTCTTATGGGAAGAAGAGGTATGAATATATGAAAAAGGTGCAAGTAGATCTTGATACTACGTTTTTGTTTCTTGTATTTGACATCTATTCTTAAGAAAGAAGTGTCAAATCATAGTCTAAAAACCAAAGTATACGTATTGATTAAACTATTAGTCAGAAAAAAAATATCCTTAGGTGAACCACACTGACGTAGGTACGTCCTATTCGATATGAAAAAGAAAACAATTTCAATGACTAACTCCCTTACTTATAAAATATTATTTACACATGACTAATTTGTCTCTGTCTGTCAACTTTGAAACTTCATGTGACAGTAAAAGACAAACGATGCATAGTTATGCAGCGCATTAATTAGCGTTTATATGTAAGGGGGTAAGTATACATTTCTTGTGTGTATAGCAAACAAACAAATGTTTTGCAGGATCATTCAGAACACATTTTTTATGCTTATAATTGCTTAGGGGTAATTAGATTTATTATTGTAGCAATGCCTAGTATAACGCTAACCATTTATTGTTTGAAATTTTCAAATATATATCTACGGTAACTTTAAAACCAAACAAATTAATTCTAGTAATACAGTAAACAGTATTCCTACGTCCGTCCGTCGAAACAAACATAGCAAAGTTATACAACAACCTAATTGAAATCAAGAAGTGTTAAGAGCATTCTTCACGCTACGTTTACGGGACAAAATTAATTAGTTTTACAAAATCTAACAGATGGTGTAATCAGATTGAAATATGAATATATTTGTTTACTCAACGAGTAGGTAAGTAGGACTTGTCTCAAGGACACTGAAATTTAAAACTAATACGAATTATTGAAGTGTTTTCCTAAATAGCTAAAGCCCATATAGGTTTTATTATGAGCAGCAAAAACGATACATATTGTATTAAGTATTGCTGAAGATCGAGATATACTTGTTGATCGAAATTCTACACGAAGAACAATTCCTTCGTGACGAATAGGAAATTTTCCCATATAGGGGAAAGTATGTACCTTAACCATTAGTAGAAAATGCTTTTAAAATCGGAGATAGGAATCCGGTGATCGCAACCTTCTCTTTATATATGAAGTTATCTTATTTATTATTATTACCTACACATACAATTCTTCTTACTATGTAACATCAACAAAACTTGTTTCAGTTAAAATGGAGAAATCGTCGGGTCAGGAGGCTCTATGTAGGTAGGTAGGTACCTGTCGGTATAAAATTAACATAATCGTAACGATTATGTGATTCAAATAATTTCTCTTTCAATATGTTGGTTTGGTGAGAGTATTTCGTAATAAAAAGGTGTGTGAACAATATTAAATTTAATTAGGTACTACTTTAGAAAACAGGCATTGCACACAATTAGGATTTTTGGAAATGTTGGTAATATCCATTTGGGAGGAATTTGAGTTCGTTGTGTGGGCGTAATATGAACGATTTTTGTGTATCTAGGAACCTGTGACGGGAACACTTTCAAATTCAAACGGCACACTCTACAAAGTGGTCAATTACAATATCATTATACTTAAAGAAATGCTTTCCAAAAATTTCGCACCCGACAGGACTTGAACCTGCATCTCTGGGGATCCGTCCCAACGCCTTTTTCCAATTTAGCCACGGATGCATCCGTGACCAAATTTCATTTCTTAAAGTATAGTTATCCAAGTGTAGGAAACACTTTAAAATATAACAAAAACGATACAATATCATTACTTGAAATTCCGTTTAAACAGCTAAAAATATATCGTAGTGCTTGCTGTAAGAGAAATATTATTTATTTTAGTAGACGCTTGCGATAACAACTCAGGCAGAACACATAGGATAATGCTGTTGAAAGTCTAACTAAATAAACTAAAAATAATGTAATTATAAAAACCACAAATTATGTGGGCTGCATTTCCAGTAAATTTATCTAAATATTTTTTTACAAATGATAGATGAGCGTTTAACCCCATCTCATTTGATAAAAAGTGATGAATGTTGTAACACGCGCTGGCGGGTAGTAACAAACCGCGGTCGAAGCTTCCCACCACGAAACCCCTTTTTCGACGGGCAGTATGCAGGGATGTAGATTTTACAGAAAACAATATATTACAACATTAAACAAAGGTGTTTTCCGATATGAAGCCTTCAAAGGTCGTCAAGTCAAGAATCTGGACTGAAGACTGATCATCAAGATACTGAGTCATAAAGGTCAACAACACACGATCCATTGTTATTGCCTTTTTGTGCTATCATTAAAACGGATAAAACGGACTTCGAGCGAAAGAATTGAGCTGAGTAAGTTAATTGGGTTTCAGGTCTATGAACTTGCAATTTACTTAGTTATTATTATCTAAGTAAGTAGCCTACTAATTTATTTGGAAGGCACCTAGCGAATTGTTTTCTTTAATATATTTCAATTTGCTTTTTGGACTTTCCCTTTATCATCGTCCGTCGGTGTATCCCGACTTATATCACGTTTATCAGACCTGTTTTTAAATTATTCATGGCTTCTAGTCTGATAAAATTCAAAAGTTTTGTTGATAATGAAGATGATATGCTATGTTACTAGGTCTATCTAAGTAGTTAGTTTCGCTGCTTACGCCACTTACCTGGTTAGTTCATAGGTATGGATTTCGTTATCGTATTATTACATTTTATTATATCCTATATATACCTAACTAGGTTTTTATTTTATTCATAAAAGTTGTTGATGTTTATTTTTGGATTATTAATTTTTATGTACTTATTTACAAAAAATGCCAATTGCACATACCTACTTACTTATTTGTAGATAACAATTAATTAGTTGTTTCAGGTGTATGGAAACCAAAGAGTACTGTACTTAAGAAATCATTTAAATTCGATGGCATAGTAAATGCTGGTTGAAAAAAAAAGTGAAAAATCAAATTGTGAAGATTGATAGGTGTTTCAAATTGGAAAACAGTAATCGTTTCTAACATAGAACAGCTTACCTGATAAAATACCGGCTAACAACGGGACCCGCTGGCGCTATGTTGAACCATACGACAACCACTACAATACACTTGCACAAATCTATTACTGGAAACTTTTTCACCACCAAACAAAAAACAAGAATCGGAATGAAGTTTCAGTGTTTATTCGATTTATAATTCGTTCGAATCGATTATTCGCTGAAAATCTAACTATTTTCCGGCGAATTACAGAAACTCCAGCGACCATACGACCGCACTCAGTCGTACTGAGTCACTGACACTGCGCAGCTATCTCCCTCTCATTCTAGATTCTCGCGAATGAAAGAGATATCGAATCTTTGGAATGTATGAACATAAAATCAGGTAGTATGTGTGTGGGCGTCTCACTTCCATACCGAGGCAAGCTTCAGGCGTGAATGAGAAGACAATAGCGTTATAGCCTTTGAGGTTCACGGTGAATAACAGCGGCAACGCAGAGTTAGAAAATAATGGGGAAAAATGAGGCTTTCATTGTTAAGGGGAAGCCTATAGTTTCGAAGATATCTTAGATTTTTATAAACAAAAACACGGTACCAATCCAAGAGCGAGATAGGGAAACTAATTGTAATCAATCTGTAATATGCTACCTAAGCTTTTAAGTACGTAGGTATTGTTGATGAAAATTCATAAATGAACGAACATACTTTAATAATTGGGTATTTTTTATAATTTCACTCTGTAAATAAATGATAAATTAATTAGGTACCAGGGTATTAGGGAGGAATATTATTTATATCTAAACAACTTTGAACATAATTTTCTTCTATGGTTTTCGCGATTTTGCATAATAAAACACTTTATTTAAACCAACCTTGAAAAAGCCAACTGTAAAGTTGGCGAAAGCTCGGTTCAAATAATGAATAAAAACGCGATAAAACCGGATAAATAAAGTGTTTTATTAACTTTGAACATATTTATTAAAGTCTCTACATCATCACCATAATGGGTAAAGTGAGTGCTTCCCCTTAAATAACTCTGGTTATTTTGCCAATTGAAATTAACTCTTATTTTAAACACAATATGATCAAAAATCTCCTACACTGCGAAACATATACACTTTTTAAAACATTTCACAAACTGAAGTCAGGTTCGAGTTAAGTTAGCAACATCGCATATAGTTATTCAACTTGAAGTTGACAACGAATGCTTCAGTTTACGAGATTTTACTAGAGGAGGAGGCTGTGTCGACGAGAAATGAAAACAAAACAATAAATTGTTGATTTTTAACCGAAAATAGTAAAAGTAACTTCTAAAGGATGATCGGAAGCGAGTATATTTTGGAGTTGGTTAACGTCATCCATGCAGGGCAGGTATGTTCAGTCAATTGTGTTATAAACTTACTTTACAATAGAATTTGAACTACAGTTGCGACATTTTAGCCGTCTCAGAGCCTTGTAAGTTACTTGCTAAATTTTATATGGACATTTTCATTTTGATTTAAACTTTGGAAGAAAAGCTCCTCCTTTGCGTTACCCTTGCCCTGAACCAAACGAGCCGTGTGGTTCAGGGGTAAGGTTACTTAGACGGAAACCTAGAGACGCGAGTTCGATCCTCGTCGCGAGCAAATTTTTGAAGTTTTTTATTTTATTTTTGATTTCTTTTTTATTCTTAATTTAAAATAAAAACAAAACTATTCGCAATGGTCGATAAAAGTAGTTACCACCAACTTTTAAAGGCAGTGAAAGCTAATCGTGATTAATTCTACATATTTTTTTAAGCTTTTGATAATATGATTAGCATAATAATTCAGCATAACATAATTTAATTATTTAACAACGCAAGTCAACATCCATCTAACGTGAAAATTATGGAGATTTGCGTTGAAGTCTTTTGTATGAGAAATTATATAGGTCGGATTTTAACAATAATAACGCGCGCGTTGAAGTCTCTTCAAGGGCTTATTAGGAGTTTTTTTTTGGTTTGTAGATGAGTTTATTTTCTCTCTATTTATCTGTCTGTTTATATTTGAAAACTGCCGTATGTGTAGATGAAGAAAATTGTAGGTTCAATTTACTTACTTTTACACACTAAAGAGAAGTATGAGCCTAATTTTAAATGTCATTTTTCAGGTGGAGCCGGGAAGTGTTTTTCAGCGAATGATTGGTGGCGTTAAAACAGGCGTCATTCTAAAAAATGTTTCGTTTGCAACTCAGAGTGGTGAAGTAACAGCCATATTAGGCTCAAAAGGTATTTCAAACATTTTATTTTCGATTTTGGTTTGCAGGGAATGCCAAACAGAATCGTAAAAATTAAGAAAGAAACTGTGTAAAATCTATCACACAAAAACTTCATTTAGTTTTCAGTCAAAAGGCTATTTGTTTTGGTCATGGGTATTTTGTTTCCTAGTAGTCCGACTACGCCTTCTCTGTTAATAGTTTGGTCCACCTAAAACGTCTGCGGGACGACTAACGGGATTTTTTGAGTAAATCTTTAAAGCTAGTTGTAAGATTGGCGATTAGACTAGTTAGTTAACTGACCTAATGAATGAATGAAAAAATTCTTTATTGTACACCATATAAATTACAAGATAAATAATTAGAAACAAATACAGCTTAAATTTAGGAAGCACAATGGGCGGCCTTATCGCTGAAAGCGATCTCTTCCAGGCAACCTTTGGATAGAAAGGAAGCTAAGAAAGGTGAGAGGTAGGGTGTCTACACTTGAAATATATAATTATATAAAAACCATAAATTATACATACATAAACTAAAACCAAATATAAGTATTTTATACATTATTACTTATCAATCTACATACAAATACATACCTATATAATCATGAAAGGACCAAGACCTAACAATACAAAAATGATACATTCATAGGACTCGACGCTTTTCAGCAATCAGCAGAAAGTGTTTATACACGCAGTTTTTAAAAATGTCCAAGGATTTAGACCTTTATTTGACCTATTGTTAGTTCATCTATTTGGAAACTTGTAAGAAAAATAAAACCTAAAAATAAAAAACATACGTTTTCATCACATCTATTCGAAAAGAGCTGAGGGAGGTCCAGTGTCTTAGGGAGGCGATGGTCGAGCGCATGAGCTTGACCTTAAAGGCGGTCTCCGATTGGGGTGAAGCCAATCTGGTCAGGTTCAACACGTCCAAGACCCAGGCGTGTCTGTTCTCCGCTAAAAGGAGTCAATTCCCTCTGACTCCTACTTTTCGGGATGTGTCCGTGCCGATAACTGACCACCTTGAGCTTCTTGGGGTCTCTTTATCACCATCTCTCAACTTTGGTTCATTCATTGAATCCAAAGCCCAACTAGCCTCGAAAAAGCTGGGTGTTCTTGCCAAGGTGAGACGGTACTTTAGTTCGGGTCAATTGCTTGACTTGTACCTAGCACAGGTCCGATCGTGCATGGAGTACTGCTCCCACCTTTGGGACGGTTCGGCAAAATACCAGCTGGAGGCGTTGGAGTCAATTGAGAGGAGAGCCAAGAGGCTCATCGGCGACGATGAACTTGTGACAAAAAGGCTTCAAAGCCTTGAACATCGTCGTAGGGTTGCAAGTTTGTCGGTCTTTTATCGGATACATTTCGGGGAGTGTGCCACGGAACTGCACCATCTGGTTTTGCCTTCTCCATTCTACCGTTTTACATCGAGGCAAACTGAAAGGCGGCACCGGTTCATGGTTGAAATACCCGTCACCCGAACGAAACGATTCGCTTCGTCTTTCTTTGTTCGGACTGCAAGGGAATGGAATCGGTTGCCTGAGTATGTCTTCCCGGTAGTATACAACTTGGGGGTCTTCAAGTCGCGAGTGAATAGGTTTCTTCTAGGTAAGCGTGCTACATCTTAGATCACATCGTCGCTTTCCATCAGGTGAGATAGTGGTCAAACGTTTACCTATCAACCAATAAAAAAAAAAAAAAAAAAAAAAAAGCTAATCCAATCCCTGTAAACTAGACTGGAACTAGCCCTTTGCTGGCGCTCAAGCTAACTCGCCGGCAAAACGTTTTACTTCCTGTTAGCAGGGATTTTACTTTTCCGGCTACTGATTGGCCGGGGCGATTTGAATTTGGAATGTGTATATTTGTAAAAGTTTCAATCACCAAAGAGTTCCAATAGAAATAGAAGAGGAATACACTAGGAATAGAACAGGAGTAGAAAAGGAAATACTAATAGTAGAGTAGGAGTGTCGGAATAGACAAGGAATAGTCTTGGAATAGACTAGGAATAGTCTTTGAAACATTGGGTTAAAGGTACTCATTTTCTCATAGAGGGCGATGAAAAGTAGAATGTCTACCTCAGGAGCAAATACTATTTTTAGCTCGAGTGAGGTATTTTGAGTCCCTCGATTCGCTCAGGATTCTACTCAATAATTCTTCGCTTCTCTCTGAATTAAAAAAACACTATCGCCGTAAAAATAGTCTTTTCTCCCTTGGTATACAATCTACTATTGTTGTATGCCAAATTATATTTTTGTGCCTGTTGCAGTGGAAACGATGGTCTGTTAGGGGGACGATACAAAAAAAATAATAGGGGAATTGGGGCATAATATTGAGAAAATGGAGGTGACTCTCGCTCCGGCTTGTTTCTGGGGCAAAAGTTAGCCATCGCCATACAGCGCCCCAATGCTGCAAGTGTGATGGGAACCTTTGCACCAGGAACAATAAGGGAAAAGTTATTTGATTAATTTGTTTTATTTTTATTTTATTGTTTAAAATGTAATTTACCTATTAAACTATAATATTTTATCAAAAACATACATACCTATCTCTAGGTAGTGGAAAACGCGCGCTACTCGACGTGATAGCTCGCCGAGTACCTTCCCAAGGCCACATCTTGCTCGAAGGTATTCCACTTGAAGAAGACCAGTTTAACAACACGTGTGCGTTGGTGCGGCATTCTACACGACTGTTGCCGGGGCTCTCGGTGCAGCAGACGTTGGCTATGTCGCTTACTAAGGTAAATTAAATTACTAACTATATAGGACAAAGAGGTTTTTAACTATATAGGTAATGAAACGCTACTGTATAGCACTATGAAACAACACATTTCAACTTTCTATGTAACATGTAAATACATACATATTACACATTTCTATGTATAATATTTATTTATTATTATTTATTTCAAAAACAACTACAGCTATTTTACAGGATCCCCCAATGCAATAGAGTAGGTAAAAAGCATATGTATGTATTACAAAAGAAAAATATATATAAGTAGTCTATCCGTTATTTAGTCACCGTAACACAAGCTTAGCAGCTTACCATGGGGCTAGATGGCGCTGTGTGTTGGTCACAGAATTTATTTATTTATTATTATTTACATTCTATCTAGTCTCTCTGTCTGTCTGTTTCTTAAAAAAATAACAGACAGACAGATAGACGGACAGTGCATGGAGTCTCGTGTCTTATGAAGAGTTTCGTTTATTTCGTTTAAGGGCCATCATACTAGCAAAATGCTTTTGTATCATAACCTTACTAGTTGGCTAGTTACTGACCAACTTATAATAAACTAGCTGGTCCCCGCGGTTTCACCCACGTAAGTCCCGATGTTCAATAATTAGCATTTTTCTTTCATAAGAACCTTCTCCTGATTATAACGAAGACAACGCGAAAAGAATTATCGAAATCGGTCCAGCCGTTCATGCGTGATGCCGTGACCACGCGAAATAAGGATTCATTTTTATTTATAAGACTAGCTGCGCCCCGCGGTTTTACTCGCGTAAGTTCCATTCCCGCGGGAATATCGGGATAAAAAGTAGCCTATGTATTAATCCAGGTCCCCAGCTACTTATATTCCAAGTTTCATCGCAATCGATTTAGTAGTTTTTGTGTGAAAGAGTAACAACCTCACATACATACAGACATACATACTTACATACAAACTTTCGCCTTTATAATATTAGTAAGATAAGATATTATATAATCTTACTAATATTATAAACGCGAAAGTTTGTATGTATGTATGTGAGGTTTTTACTCTTTCACGCAAAAACTACTAAACCGATTGCGATGAAACTTGGAATATAGGTAGCTGAATACCGGGAATAACACATAGGGTACTTTTTATCCTGATATTCTCGCGGGAACGGGACTTACGCGGGTAAAACCGCGGGTCGCAGCTAGTATAAGATAAATGCTTTGCTTTTTCCAGGTATCCGGATACTTAAAACAGTCGAAAGTGAAGCAAGTGATGGCCGATTTAGCTTTGTCTCAGGTAACTTCGTAGTAGTACTATTATTTATTTGACGAAAATGTGTCCAATTCCAAAATTTTAAGAACTCAAAGAGGCTTTTTGTTTTTTAAGGTGGCGCACAAATGCGTGACGAATCTAACGAAAAGTGAATATAGAAGACTCGTCATCGGTGTCCAACTTATAAAAGATCCAAGTACTTTAATTTACTTTGTTGTTAATATAGTTTAGTTGAGTTCCCTCACGTAAACTGCTAGGTCCTTAAGTCCCCTTAGGATTTCAGATATGGGGATCATAAAATAGTTTTTGTGTTAATCCAGATCTCCAGCTATATGCATACGCAAAAACTAAACACCATTGCAATCAGTTTAAAAGTTTTAGTGCGTATATAGAATAAAAATACACTTTTACTGACATAATTATGTTAAATAAGAGCTCCGCCTCACTAGTATGCCGTATCGAAGCAGTTAATATTAAAATCTATGGCACCTATCACATGGCGAAGGCTTGGCAACGGAATATTTTAATATTAACTTGAATACGTAGCCGGCGACGTCGCCATGACATCCTAGCTCCAAGCTCTTTTATTACAAATGTGAAAGTTTTTGTGTAAGTAAATCAGCGATATAATAAATAAATCAAGATAAAACATCATTAGCGTCAAGATGGCGGGACCAGGGTTTTTGTTAAATAAACTAGAGAGGTACCAATTTTTTTTAACTGATGTACCAAATAGTACCAATTTGGTACTAAATCTGACTATATAAAGTTTTAATATTGGAGAGTTGGTCCCGGCATCTAAGCTCTTAGTATGAGTTTTGATAGTTTATCGTCTCGATGAAACTGGCAGTTTACTTTATACATTATCCATCAGCGCCCCTAGCGGTAACTATTATGTACTAAAATAATGTATGAAGTAAACTGCCAGTTTCATCAAGACGATAAACTATCAAAACTCGTACTAAGGGCTCTTGACGCTAATAAAAACATCCTAGCGAGGCATGGAGCTCTTCATTTTGAGTACTTAAAAGTAATATTAAGTATGATAATAAGAGCGTTTTTAGTGGTACTCCTGCTGGACGAACCGACGTGGGACCTGGACCCCCTGAACACGTACCTCGTCATCTCGATACTGTCCAACGCAGCCAAGACTTACGGCACCTCCATCATTCTCACCATGGAGAAACCTAGATCAGGTCAATATCTATAATATAACATCTTCTTCTTTTTGTCACACTATAAAAAAAAGTCTGAAACTATTTTAAAGGAAAAATACATTGTTTTGTCTTAATATGTCTTCGTGATTCTGCATTTCAATAAAAAAAAATATTTACCGAGTTTTACTCGCGTACGCGTAAATTTTACCGACGTTTTGTTAACTTTACAGTTAGCCTTATCCAGGTAGACTGAGCGCGAGTAAAACCCAGTAAATAATTGTGTTTTATTGAAAAAAAGCATCTTCAAAAAATTCACTCGCAGCGAGGTTTGAACTTCGCGCCTCCGGATTAGAACTCCGGCGCCCTTCCAACTAGGCTACGGAGAATTTTTGAAGATGTATTTTTCCTTTAAAATATTTGAAGCTAAACCTAAGTAATTGTGAATATAAAACAATAACAAACGTCCCTTTGAGACCAAGATCATTTGTAACATGATCGAAACGTCGATGTAAGAAAATAAATAATAGCTAGTACGCGATTATGACCCGGTAAAATGTAAATATAATATTAATAACAAACTTATGACACAGGCGGTTTACAATTCCAATAGCCTAACTAATTAATGTTATTTCATTGAATTTATAGGTACTTACATACCTACCCGCAGTATATCCGATTGTCCACACAGTTGTGTCTACTAGACCGAGTCACTAGGTCACTGTACCGATGTTTATCTTGTTTTGTTATTGTACAGTAAGGCATCATAAAATGAATCCATCGTAAAGTTTTAAATTTAAAAAGCGACTAGAGAAAGAGCTGCAACTTAAGAACGCCAATTTTAGTTGACTGCCGACACACAGAATGTAAATTAGTGAATCTGAACTTATTTCATTTTAAGTTGGTCCAGAAAAGTAATCGAACAGTTCTAGCTACCATATTTTGAAAACTCCTTCATAAAACTGGAATGCATCTCTATTAGAGACTAGAAGGAGAAAGTTCGCCTGATAGTGAAACTTTCTTATCCGAGTGTCGTACGTTCCAAAGTCAAACTGTTCGGAAATTTACTCACACACGTTTAAAAAAGATCGATCATTAACGAATGTCGTTGTTCCCACCACCTAGGTAATCAAAGAACTCCATATTGTTTCCAGATGTATTCCCATTCCTTGACAGAGTGGTGTACTTGTGTTTGGGAGACGTCGTGTACGCCGGCCCTACAAGGAACTTACTAGATTACTTCGGAAGCATCGGCTTCCCTTGTCCGCAGTTAGAAAACCCTCTCATGTATTATTGTAAGTAACACTTCTTTAAAATAAAATATAAAACCTTCTTAGAAGTCAAATTTTAGAACGTACTGGCCGATGAAGCCAAAAAATAAAAAGAATTATAATTATTTTTAATTTTTCTTTATACTACGTGGCCAGTCATTTTGTTATGCAAACTATTTTTGTTAAAAGTTGAACAGCCAAACTCCTTGCAAGGATTTACTATTATAAAAATCACTGGCTAAACGAAAAGAAGAAATAAAACAAAAATCTAATCTTTTTTATTATTTTTCTATAGACTACGTGTCCAGCCATATTAGTGTAGCGCAAACTACTCCTTTCAAAGGCCAATTATAAATATGACACTGGCTAAATTAACAGAAAAAGGAATACAATTTTTTTTTGTACAAGGAATTTTGAGATTTGCTAGTTTGGAAGAAGATTCACTGATAGTCTGCCATGGTCAGGTCCAGTCAGGTCAGTCCACAAAGACAATTTTAACGTTAGGAGTCTCTATGGTTACCTCTTAAATATAAAAGCTCTGCTATTTTTATTTGAAACTTCTAAATACGCTTGTATATTGTTTCTCGTCACAGTATGCCTATCAACAGTAGACCGTAGATCTCGCGAACGGTTCATAGAGTCGAACCAACAGATCGCGGCGCTAGTAGAGAAGTTCAAGCTAGAAGGTCACGCCATCATGCAAGGAAACATTCACGAGCACAGCAGAATCATCAACCCTAACAAGATGCAGATGAACTACAGCAAGCCGAGTGGATTTACTGTTATATGGATGTTGTATACGTAAGGATCTTTTTATTTGAAGACTAGCTGCGCCCCGCGTGATAGATCACTATGTCAGTCAGTCACCTTTGAGTTAGGTATATATTTAGACTGACGATTACGAAAAAAAAAATCTACTACAATAACTTTTTATTTACTTCACTAGTACCTTTTATAAAATTAAAAAACAGACTGAAGGTAAAGCGAGCTACCTAATTATAAGGGTTCGTTATTAGGAACCTTTTTTTTTGGGGTACAGCACCCTAAAAACTAAAGTAAGCTTGTCGATTATACGTAGATGCTGTTTTTTTTGTTTCTTGTGTTTTTTTGTTGTGTATGGCGATTATCTCACAGAATCTTGTTTTATGTGGTTTTCAGATAATATTCTGATATTCCGAAAATTTTACGTCACTAAATTTTAAGAAATAATTTCATTTAAGTATATAAATTACGTTAAAATTCCCAATAATCAATTTTGTTTCCTTCGATTATTTCAGGAGAATGCTGGCTTCGATTTTCAACCTAAAGAAGAACGGAATAAAACAGTTGTTTATGAGATTGTTCACGATGCCTCTTTACTTCCTCATTTTATGGGCATTTTATAACGAATCTGAGGTAAGTTTTTTTTTAATTTTTTATGTAGGTAGCATTTTTCATTTTCTATCTAAATTATTATCGAATTTAATGAAATCTAATCACTTAAATCTAAGTTTCCTTTAAAATACTTAGGTAGGTACTAGATAGAAGCATTTTGGTCAATTTTAAATGATACATTTTCGAACCAAGTCTATTTTTATTTGTTTTTTTTACAGAAATATCAAAGAGCATTTATAACAAGGAGCGGACTTATATTCAACGCTATTGTCGGCACTTATTTCATTAGTATTATGAACACTATCTGTTTATGTAAGTACCTACCTACACCTTAATTTAATTTACTTTAGAAGGTAAATAATATTTGCAGAAGTTAGGTACTAGCCGAAAAAATATTCAAGCTAATTTGGATTAATTGCAAATGTTCAACATATATTTTCCCTTAATGTTAGGAATGTTTAAATTAAGTTACTAAATTTGAAACTATGTACCTACTAAAGAATACCTTTTGTAATTACATTTATGAAGAAATGCTTTCCAAAATTTTGCACCCGACAGGACTTGAACCTGCATCTCGGGCAGTCTGCAAAGGTCGGTAGAAGGCGCCGCGTGGCTTAAAACGTAAGCAAATAAGAGATGCGGCCAAAATGGTTAAGGCGTTGGGCTAGACTCCCCAAAGATGCAGGTTCAAGTCTTGCCGGGTGCAAATTTTTGGAAAGCATTTCTTTAAAAATGTAGTCATCAAAGTGAAGGAAACACTTTAAAATATATCAAAACCTTTTGTAATTGTTGACAAAACAATTTAAGTAAGTATTATATTTTAGCCAAGAGCGTTCTACTAAAAATATTTCCAAGGCAAAATGCGCCATCAAAAATCTTTCAGAAAACTCGCAGAAGTCAACTATGTAGTACCGGCAAGCTAGGGGTTTGAACTCCGTCACTTTGCCTTAAAATTCTTCCTTAAAAATAAGTAAAATTTGGCTAAATCTCGTTCCCAGATGGTCCGTATCGAACCCGCTACTACCAAGAGTCTCAAGAAGGCCTCTACAGCGGTGCCAGTATGCTGCTCGCTTGGAACCTCGTCTCTTTGCCGTTCTCATTCATCGCTACATTCGCTTCTGCTGCTATTATTTACCCGTAAGTATTAAAAGTACGAACTTAATACATATATAATCAGCCAGTTAATTTGATGCCACTGCAGGGCAAGGGCCTCCTCTTAGAGGGGTTAGGCAGTAAGACGCCACCGGAGCCTGATGTCGAAGCAAGCGGGTAAGGGACTCTACGACATCATCTGCATGGTTATTTAGATTCATCACTTGTGGGCTATAGTGGATACAATCACATACACAAATATCGGTTTAATGAACGGATACAGTTCAACATCATAACTAAGCACGGGTGCGTGCGGGTAATGTCGACCGTCGTCGGTTAATTCCGCAGACAGGCTTCGAACCTGCGTTCTTTCGCTAGGCGACTGCTCTAAGAACTGAGGTACACAGGGATTCCCTGTGTGTCATGGAGATTTTTTGGAAACATATTTCCTTGCTAAAAATATTTCTAAGTATTGGTAAAAGTAAATTAATAAGTTCTGATCCAGAGGCGCGAGTTCAAACCTCGCCGCGAGTGTATTTTTAAAGATGCATTTTTCCTCTAAATATTTCTGGTACAAATAAATATCTTGAGCAATAAAAAACAAATTACGAGATATCTATGTAGTATATTTGTTACAGGATCGTATCAGACATAACGGAAGGTCTGGACTACATTTACTTCTCCCTCGTACTATGGTCGTGCTACATCTACGCCGAGCAACAGTCGTTGGCCATCATGATGTTCGTGAAGAACGGTCTTATCGCCGCCATGGTCACCGTCTACATCACCTGCATCTATGTCATGTTAGCCAGCGGCGTACTCAGGTTAGTTTATTTGCTTTATATAGCATACTAGCTGCGCACCAAGGTTTTACCCGCGTAAGTCCCGTTCCTGCTGAAATATCTGGATAAAAATTAGACTATGTGTTACTCCCGGTATCCAGCTACCTATATTCCAAGTTTCATCGCAATCGGTTGAGTAGTTTTTGCGTGATTGAGTAACAAACATACATACAAACTCACAAACTTTCAGCTTTATAATATTAGTAGGATTTATTTATTATATTTATCTTTGCAGGTCCTACAAAGGCTTCGAGGACTGGCTGCACTACATTACTTACATAACCCACACACGGTACGCGTCAATCTACCTCCACTTCAACATCTTTAAACAACCCACGTACAATCTCCTCCCTTACAGCGACCGTGAAAACTGCACCTCGATCACAAACAACCTCATACAAACATCTACATCTCTAAATACAAACTCTAACGCCAATTGTCGTTACGCAAGCGGCAAAGCCTTCCTAACAGAAAGATTTACGAGTATAAATTTCAACGGAGATATTTATTTAGCGGGCGAATTTGATATGGAGTTTAATTTGGGTGTGTCTTTTGCTTTCTCTTTAGGTATGATGGTGTTGAATAAGTTTATGTATTTGATACCCTTACCTGGGTATGTTACGGATAAGTTTAGAGAGTGATTTTTGTAGTTTTTAGAGGACCCTTTTACCACAGTACATAGAAAGGCTGGGGCCTGGGGCACAGCAGTATGGAAACTACCTCCAAATGCTCGAAAACGGCTCAGACAATCAGACACACATTCGCGTCGTCGAGCTCCTATTGTTCGCGTAAATGCAGTACTATGTACTGTGCCTTTACTAAGATTCCACCGACTGTCTGTCTATCAAAAACCTGTATCTCATAAACCGTGATGTTGCCTCTATAAAAACAAATACTAAAAACATACTAAGTGGAGATCCCATACAACAAACGTGATTTTTTTTTAATTATAAGAGCAGCATAATCTAGTGGTATTATTGAATATTAAGTGCGCGATCGCCCTGGATTCGAAAACACGACCTCGGAATGAAAGTCGAGGGACTTATCTAACACGATGCCAACACTGCTATGCGCAGTTGCGCATAGCAGTGTTGCGCTATGCGCTAGTTTATTTATTACTGCCTTTACTAAAAATAGATTAAATAATATAGATCTATTAAATTATTACTGTCTACGAGCTTTGAGGTAATTTTGAGAAATACCTAATCATTAATTCTAATGTTTTGTAAAAAATCAAATCAAAATAAGAATAATAAAATTTATTTACACCTAAAAATATTGTATAATTTATCCTAAAGTTGGGTACTTATTTTTCTAGCTAGATTAAAACGGAATCAAATCGTACAAAACTGCATTACATACTGTCACAAAAATTAAATTAAACTTGATTAAGTATTCTAATAAAAAATACACAGTTAACAATTGTATTCACAAATGACTATGTGTCGCTTAATGGTTTGTCTTGATGTGAGTGATGGTCAACATCAGCGAAAAAGTGACAAAAGCTGAGGTCGCATGCTGAGGTGTCATGACTTAGAAATCTGCAAGAAGACTTATTCACATCAACGTGGTATCGTGTGAGACGACGCGACGGGTAGAGGTTTGTATGTATCGCAGCGGAAGTCAAAATATATGGGTTCCTTTTTAGCAGATAAGCGTTTTAGTTTAAGCATAGACGGAAAAGGGTGCAACGTAGATGTGAAGAGGCCCTCTAATTTCTTAGTTGTAAAAAATAAACAGGAAAATTCGGAATTTATTTTTTATGAAGTCTTAGTTTATAGTCGAAGTTTTTATTCAATTATTATCACCCGGACACATATTCTATGACTAAAACATCTCAAAATCGCCTGTTAGCATTTTGAGTTAGTGTTTTCAAAAATCGGTTGAACATTAGGTATATTAAATATTTTAGCAGTTTTGCTAAAGATTTTACATTATAATTTTTTTGTAAAAATACTAAACCCTTTTAAAGAAAAATCTAACAACACTGAACATTTTAGTTATAAAATATGGTGCCTGCTTTCAAAAGTTCATAACTTAATACATAAACAATAGATAACTAACTTACTACAGATGTGTGAGTGTTCATGTGATGGTGAAGTCTTCCATACCTTTGGGGTATGTGTAGATGATGGTGGAGTCAGTCTGTGCATCATTGTCGTTGTCAGCTGACGTTCCGTCCATATTGCATGGGGTTCCATCCTCTGTGACATGAGAAAACACTTATTATAGAGGCCATACACGCTAGGGTTTGCATGATGGGTTTAACCTTGCAAGCATAACCGACAGGCCATAACAGAATTTAATATATAGATAACTGCACACATACACGTTAGGTTATGCATGCAAGGATAAAACCATCATGCAAACCCTAGCCAGTCCACTTTTAAATGTCATTCAGCTATTTAATTTTCTTCCTCTGTTGACCTTGATTTCTCTTCAATACACAATTTTTACCCTTGTTGTATGGACACAACAAAAACAACCTTGCTTTTTTTATTTGCACCACTTAACATGTCCGATTGGTTCTTTTAGAATAAAATTCAATAATTTTATTTTGAAAATTATTTTTTTACTCACCATTGTAAATAAGGATAGCCGCTTTATTTAACTTGTTGATTGTGACCTGTTTAAATGACAAAAATATGTTAAAAATGTGTGTACTTCGCCAACAAACAAACGCCTTAACCAAACCATATGTCTAAACAAGGCCTAAAAAATGATGATCATACAATGGATATTTTCCTCTTCTTTTCTATTTCCTTATTTAAAATACCTGTTAATTTTAGAAACAGACATGTCCAGAATGAAACATCATCTATAGATCATTTCACTGGCAATCATCGATTACAAACAGAGATCATCATATATTTTGATTTCATTTAGATGCTGGAGACTCTCAAAATAAGAAAAATAATATTACTTTTCATTTATTAGTAAAAGAAAGCAAAATACTTTTATAGGCTCTTAAATATATTAAATTCGTTATAGTAGTTGTTTTTTAATTTTCACTTACAGGAGACAATACAATTTCTCTATACTTTTTAAGATAAAGCTTTAACGGCTCCACATAGTTATCAAAACCCAGTGCGTTCATTGCAAATAAAACATCTTCACCGTTGATGGTTTTCCGTTTCTCAACTTGACATCTGTCACTAGCTTCACTCGTTACAAATGATATAAACTCTGATATACATTCCTGGACACATTCTCTAGCATCTTTAGCAATCTGAAAATGAAACATAATTGAAAGTTATTGCAGATTATTTTAACTAAGCCGGTAGATGCTTATCAAAAAGGAAATATATATTCCTTGATCCAGCCCTTTTGATGATATTCCATTAAATATTCTACCAGAGAGTACCCATTTACTTTTGATGAAACATCATCCAACCTAAATAATCAGAATCTACAACAACCAAAACTGATTATGGCTTGCAGACCCAATCTAAGACATGATAATATTATTAAATAAACAAATAATTTGTAATAAGAATAAAAAGCCATTTTTATTTACTGTAAGAGAATTAACCTAGTAGGACAGAGACCAGGCTATGATAAGAGCCAATTAGAAAATAACTTGGATCTAATAGGACATAACATCATAACAATTTGTTTGCCTACCTTCCCATTTTCTGGAATTGCCCTTTTCATAATCTTCGCAATATTGGCAATAGGTAGAAATCGGTCCTGTTCCCTCAGTGGAACATTCTTGTTGCCAGAATCTGAATTGTTTTCTTCATCTGTAAGAGGATTTGTATATGAGTGCGTACAAAATTACGGAGCTAATTTGTTGTCTTGTAGTTATAGATCATAGATGTGCTTACCCAGTACGTCGTCAGAGTGTACGACGTAAGTCTCCTCGTCAACCAAGAATCCGTTGTCGAGCCTCACCAATTCACTGCCGATCTCATCACCTTCCATAGTTCCAGACTCTTTAGCAGCTTAGCAGTTTTTGGTATACAATTTAGGTAGGCAATCAATTAGTGGATGGATAGACCGGCTAGTAATCACAGAATTATTATCCAAATTCGTAGTTTTCTTCTATTTTTCTTTGAAATTGTAATGAAAAACAACAAAAAATATTGCACTATTCATTTCTTGAAAATTTAATGTTACCAGCTTCTAATAAATAACAAACAACAAAAATAGTCAAAACATAACTTTTAATTTTGAATCTACCGCATACGTATCAAATAAATATAGAAGAGAATTATGTTTATTGAAAATTAAGATTAAGATGAAGGTTGTCAGACTTGTCAGGAATCACATGCGGTAAAGGTAATGTAATTAAACAAACAATTTGTAACAAATAATTAGGATATCTTAGAGACCTCATAGGTCTAAGCCAAAATAGTGTTTAAAATATTTTATAAATTTTTAAATTTTTAAATATTTTATATAAAAACACTATTTTGGCTTAGATCCCCCTTCCCCTTTAAACTTTAAAGGGGGATGGGACAAGTACAGGTTTATAATTTCAGAAAATGTTTTTAAACTTCATATGGTAACATTTTGAATCTTTGACTTTTTAAGTTTTGCTAAAAGTTGACGTAAAAATATACTTGCAAACGATCGTTTGCAATGTTTGTGATCAATCGATTAAATTGGTGATAAAATCGATTTTAATATAAGCTCTGTGACTTCTACTTGAAAATTTTGATGAAATTTAGACCCCATATATTTCAAAAACAATTTTAAAACTACACCCAAACAGTTTTGGCATTTGGTATATATATGGGTAAAATCATTTTGTAAGAGCAGATCAGAATCAAATCGATTAAGTCTTGCTCGTTTGCTTAATCGCCTGCCACAAATTCTTTGGTTGCATGCTTGGACATCCCTTCGGGTTAAAAATTCTCCGTTTCGCGATGTAGGTTGTTGAGAATATTTTCTAAATCCGTTTATTCAGAACTTCCACCACAATTCGGTAAACATCACCGCATTTTCAACTCGAATAGCAGTCGCAAGCTATTATTTTCACCAAGTTGGCCGTTGTTCGTTACTAAACAGAGGTTATTCTGATAGGCGACCCATTGGACTAGAAGTTTGGTGTTTATTGTGATTTCTGTTGATCAGAATGGGTGTACCGAAGTTCTTTAGGTATACCAGTGAGAGGTACCCTTGCCTCAACGAGCTGGTGAAGCAGTATCAGGTAAGCTAGCTAATATTTCGTGATTTGGCGGCAGCTTGTGAAATAAATGCTGAACTGTAACAAACTTGCTTATCTTTGATTTGAAAATAAATTCTGAATGCTGCTCTAAATGTAAGTACTCGCATATGTTCACATTTTGACATTTTACCGACTATGCATTTGCAAGCTATTTTCTAAAGTTTCGCCCATTATAAACCAAAAAAATAAACATAGAACATCCAAATTCAGTTCATTCCATTCAATGAATACAGCTAATAAGAAAATCTGTTGAATCTTGTTGATACATGGTGAACCATGGGCTTTCCAAGGAATATTCTAAACTATAAAGGAAAGCTAAAAATGAGTTGCATCCCCGATTTTAACAAAAAATAAAATTTGATCTCTGACTTTTAACACTCTAAAGGTTGTTACCATTTTATTAAAACTCGGGTCTCGATAGATTGTAATGAGCAGAAATTGTGTGTGTTTATAAGGACTGAGAAGGTTCCTTTAACATTTTAACCTTAACTTAAACTAATACTTTTATTCTAGATCCCAGACTTTGACAATATGTACCTGGACATGAATGGGATCATCCACAACTGCTCTCATCCTGATGACTCAAATCCCCATTTCCGTATCACGGAGGAGAAGATATTCCAAGATGTGTTCCACTACATCAGCATTTTGTTTCAAATCATCAAGCCTAAGAAATTGTTTTTTATGGCTATTGATGGAGTTGCTCCGAGGGCTAAGATGAACCAGCAGAGAGGAAGGAGGTATGTGTTTAGAGCAGGGACCGTTTTTGGTTACCCTTATTTGAGTTAAGACGTGGTTTTTTTAAAGGCTTAATCGAAAAACCTCATTCAATTGGTTATCATTTTAATGGGTAAGTTTTTTCAATAAGCTTACCCCAGCAAAACCCCTTCAATGGGGTTATGCCATGACTGAGTAAGTGGTAACAGCATCAAGCGAGGTAGTTAATTTTGATAGGTAACCCTATATGATAGTGTAACGCGGTACTAAACGGTAACACTTTGTCTCCGAGTAGTGAAATTTATTCCTTATGGCTTTGGAATTAGGTAAAAAAAAGTAGGTTTTGAATCGGCTCGGCGAGTCTTCATTATCATGGGTGGTGCCATCTTCGTTGCCTAATTATTAGACGTACACGGTAATTGTTTTTATTGCTATTGTCATAGAGTACATTTTATTTTTCTTCCGGCAAAAATAATTTGGTAAACATTTAAAACAAGTTACGCTTCTAGTTTCTGTAGAAAGAAATTGCAAATAAATATATTGAGTTTAATTTTATTGTTCAAATTCATTTTTTATTTAATTTAATTGGATGTATTAGATCACTAAAAATACGTCGAGCGTTCTTACAACTATGACTCTAGTGTGGCTAGTTAATTTAAAAGATTTGATGAACGATTTTTATCTAAAATGTCATAATTTAATTTAATGTCATCCTGCTCAATAGATACAGTTTGGTTCTTAACCAAGTTCTTGACTAAAATATTAAAAAATAAGATAGCAAGCTGTATTTTAAATTTTAATACAATTTTTAAGGTATTAATATCTACCTTTTGTCATATTAACATGTTTACTAACTATAGAGTTAGTATCAATGATGTCAAATTTATTAATATTACATGCTATAGTATGATTTCGCATAGGTACTCCAACAATTTTATTTGATTAACAAAAGTTAAATGTGACTGTGTGTTTTAACGTTGTACCTGATAAAGAATCATTAAAATACCTAGGTAGTTAACCATAATATTATTAGAGGGAAAAAATGACACAAATGAGGCGAGATGCAGTACATAGGTACTTTGAATACGATGAAATGACTAGAAATGCAATACGTAAGGGGCGGGGGAAAGGTAACCCATTAGAAAGTCTATCAAAGGGCTACCCCATCGATGAGGTTTCCGTAATAAAATGTGTAACCCTTTCGCCTGGGAAACTCAATGATTGGGTTACCATATCAATAGTGGTGTAGGTAGGTTACCCAATGAAGATGGTCACCTTATCCAGATGGTAAGCTGAGCAAAGGGGTTTGGGTTTGATAGAATTAACTCCAAAGCGGTGTTTTCTGGTCCCTGGTTTAGGGTTCCATATTTGAAAGAAAATAATTACTCCTTAAGAATACTCACTTGTCCATCTGTCGCACTGTGATTAATTTTGCATACTTAATTACCATCTACCTCGGAAATAGCTTAGCTGATTGTCAAACAGTTTTTTAGTTTTTATTTGGATATTTTTACCTTTTGAACAGATTCCGTTCTGCCCGAGAAGCAGAAAAACTCGAAGAGGAGGCTAGATCTAAAGGTAGTTGAATTCCCGACTAACTAATTTTTATATAAATGTTTTTTTTTTCACAAAATTAATGATAAATTTAATATTCTTCAGGTGAAACTCTTCCCTCTGAAAAACGATTTGACAGTAACTGCATCACTCCAGGAACTGTTTTCATGGCACGCTTGCATGAGCAACTCAAGTACTTTGTTAAGGAGAAGATGTCCACTGACCCTCTATGGTCTAAAGTTAAAGTTATTTTGTCAGGGCATGAGGTAAGACTGGATCTATACTTTATAATCCGCCATCTTGTGACGGCGGCCATCTTGGATTTACAATCATAGTGAGTATTTATTTCCCTCAGTAAAGTATTAATATTTTTTCTATAGACGCCTGGTGAAGGAGAACATAAAATAATGGACTACATAAGATGGGCTCGATCACAGCCAGAATATGATCCAAACACGAGACACTGTCTATATGGTCTGGATGCAGATTTAATTATGCTAGGAATGTGCACTCATGAGCCACATTTCGCTCTGTTAAGAGAAGAGGTAAGATGCCAATTAAATTGGTATATTTAAATAAAATCCACTGTAGAGTTAAGGACTGACAATTTTTAAAATTATATTTTGACAAAAGTTGTACTTTAAAGTCGTTTCTTTAACACAACAGTATAATAATTAACAATTTATAAACTCTATACTCTATTTCCAAATCAGTTGCATACTGCACATTGAGATAATATACTGTGCTAAATATCTCTACTTAATAATTACCATGTCCTACATGATTGAATTTAGGATGACAATGTATAGTTTAAGTTGTAAATACTTGTAAAGAAGTGCTTTGTCAAAGATGAAACTCTTGTATTATTACTTATTTCAGGTAAAATTTGGTAAAACAACACAGCGCGCCACAAGCCCTGAAGAAACAAACTTCTACCTCTTACATTTATCTCTTCTTAAAGAATATTTAGAACAAGAATTTATAGTAATGAAAGAAACCCTACCCTTCCCATTCGATATTGAGAAAATCGTTGATGATTGGGTTCTAATGGGTTTCTTGGTTGGTAATGATTTTATACCGAATTTACCTAATATGCATATTGGAAATGATGCGCTTCCTTTGTTGTATAAAACTTATATGACGGTGCTACCTACTTTGGAAGGTAAGTTGATTTGAGTGGAGCAACTGACTCTGTTGAACTCTGTAAAAAAAGAGTGCTTCTATACTTGACTTTATAAATTTCTATCAAATTTTTTTTTTAATGTTTAAGGTTATATTAATGAAGCTGGAGAGTTAAACTTGGAAAGATTCGAAATATTCATGCAGGAACTCGCTAAAATAGATAAGGAAAAGTTTCAAGACACTTATGCTGACCTAAAATATTTTGAAGCTAAAACAGGTCGGCGACCTAATATGTTAGAGAGAAAAGAGGTAAAAACTTAACTTAGGTCCTAAATATAAATGAGTAATTTAATATTCTGAATACATGACGTTTTAATAATATATTTTGTTTTGCAGTACAAACCTAATAATGATGATACTTTTAATGTAAATATTGAAGATATGAAAGCTAATAAGCCAGATGACGATTTACAGGCACTTATCAATGCAACTGATGAGATGGTAATACACAAACCAAATATCTTATGAACATTCGAATTAAAATTGAATATGATTGATAATATTTTGATTCTTTGCAGTTTCTTAATGATGCGGAAGGTTTTTGTGAGGATGATGGTTACGAAGAAACTAGCGACGGTAAATGAACTATTTTAAAAGAATTGGGATTCTTAAATATATGTGAAGTGTCTATACAATTTTAATACATTTTCAGAGGAAGCAAATATAGAGATGGAGTTCAGACTTCACAAGAGAGATTATTATATGAACAAATTGGACTATTCTAGTGTAACTGAGTAAGTAAACTAAAAATTGAAAAATAGTGTTTGTGTCCCATTACTATTCTGTGAAGTAGAATTCCACAAATGCCTCCTTTTTATTTTAAAATTGATTTAAAATATCATTTTGCTTTCAGAGAAGTGTTAGCAGATCAAGCCGAAGGCTACGTGAGGGCAATACAATGGAATTTGTATTATTATTACAAAGGTTGTCCGTCTTGGTGTTGGTATTATCCACATCACTATGCACCTTATATGTCAGATATAAAAGGATTTAAGGACTTGAAAATTGAATTCGAGTTGGGAGATCCTTTCAAACCTTTTGAACAGGTAAAAAAATCACTCTTTTGATATGAGCGAGGCTCAGAATAGTCCCTTGTGGAACTCCGAAATAAAAACTATAAAATAATAGTTTTTTACCTACTTTTTTTTTCTTTTTATATTTCTTAATGTTTATTACAAATTTTTCTACGCCTTTGTCACTAAGTTTCACTGTAGGTAGATGCCTCTTAGTTATCTATGTATCTATGTCAAAAGCCTTATTGAAATCCAAAATAGCGCATCTACTGTAATTTCAGTTACTAGCGGTGTTGCCAGCAGCAAGCAAACAATTATTACCAGCGCCTTTTCACGATTTGATGACGGACGAAGATTCTCCCATAGTTCACTATTATCCTATTAATTTTGAAACTGATCTCAATGGAAAGAAGAATGATTGGGAAGCTGTGGTTTTGATACCTTTTATTGATGAAGTAAATGAGTTTTTAACTACTTTTATTTAGCATATACATATGGTCTAATAATTATGTTTTTAACAAAATAAACCATTTCTCTACTGATAAAAGGGCACTAAATAGTACCTATATAATTGTAGGTAAATTTGCTATCGGCCATGGCACCCTGTTATCAAAGAATGACTGAAGAAGAGTTGAAGCGAAATACTCACGGTCCAATGCTAGTTTATAACTGGAGTCAGGAAAGTCAAGGTACGTGTTTTAAAAAACTGTTACAATATTATTTAATTCGACTTTATACATTTCTAGTTACCAACTAAGGTCTGTTCTAAAGTGTTATATTAATGCACCTAACTAGGCTGTAAATTAACATCCTAGCCTTTATGTACTGTAATTATATGTAGGTACTTGAAACAGGTACTAATAATGTTTAAACTAAGTACTAATATAATTTTTTGGTACATTCTAAACACCACATGTAAGCATTTGGACAGAAATTAATAATGCCAACGGCCGAATATAATGTTCAAGCTGCGAGTTCAACTTAACGAGTAAGAAGCTCTTAAACTCAAAAATCCTCATACTAATTTTACATTGAGGAGCTGCACAATTATATAATTACCTCTGAAATTTAAAGTGGTGTTTCTTTATTTGGCTGTAACACCAAACAAAGACTAGGCTGTTAATTTAATGGCCATTTAATTTGGTTGATTGTAACAATATCACTATGTTTGTATTGTAACAGGTGTAGCAACAGCGCCGGCGTATTTCCCGCCGATACAAGAATGTCACGCCATCGAGCGCCTGGTCTGGAGAAACGAGTTAGATGTGCCGCTTGACAAGTTGAAGCGCGGTATATTGCCTAATGCTAATAGACACATGCTCTTCCCTGGGTTCCCCACTTTAAGACATATTAAATATAAGGTAAGGGGTGCAGATAATGTGCTGTTTTCGTTAGGGCTGATTTTTGAAATCTCTAGATAGAGATATCTGACAAATAAAATGTAACACCACCAAATAATAAAGGTCACTATGATATTAAAAAGAATCCAAATTTGAAGGCTGTTAAATTTGGTTGGGTTCGAACTTATTCGATAGATATATTTTAAGTTTAACCTTAGAGTGAAAAATCGTCTCTTAGGGGAATTATTGCACTATATTAATTAGTCTATCTAAGAGTAGTGATAGTGGAAATCTTCTTTTTCGTGTAGTGGTGTGGCTCACCTAGTGTTAGAGTTGTTCAAGTAGTCCTAATCCTATAATCTAGTTAGAGGCCTTAGGTTTCTAGGCTCTACCGTCTGCTATCAGAGATAACAACTGGGACCAACTGCTTAACGTGCTTGCGCGAGAAAATGATAGTGGAAGTAGAACCTTTTATTTGGCGAGAAGAAGAAACTTCACATTGTTAAGTTCGCAAAACGAACTGTAGTTGGGATCATTTTGAACTGTAGTTGGGATCATTTTGAACTCTAAATTGGCAGTTTATTAAATTAGCCTATGAAATAACTCTTGTTAACAGACTTCCATTAAGAAATGCAAGGTAAAAGTGTTCGATCAACCTTCCCGCAACGAGAACATGATAGTGGAAATAATTCGAGATGAAAATGAGGAGACGGTTCTGGAGAAGGTGGCTCAGGAACTGCTGGGCAAGGTGATATGGGTCGGTTGGCCTCATCTCACTAAGGCTAAGTAAGTTTCCAAACAACCACAATCAAGATTAAGGCTAATAAGATATTTCAAAGTGTTTCTTACACTTCGAAATATTTATTATATAAAAAAATACTTTCCAAAATTCTGTCCCTGACAGAATATCGATTCCTGCAGAACTTTAGTTTTTTTTTTCAAAAACTAAAATAACTTTTTATTTAATTTTAGGTAACCTAACCTTTAAAAAACTTAAAGTAAGTTTTTTAAATTAGGAACAGTCATAAATTTGTAGTTGTTTTAATGCTATTAGTGAAAAAAAAATTACATACCAACTTCTAAAAAACACTTTAGAAGGAACTTTAAAGAACTCATTAGAAGTTGATATTTTGTGTTTTTATTTTTCTAGAAATATTTAAAACTGCTTCAACCAAACAGACCTATTGTTAACCCAATATTTGTTACAGGGTAATATCAGTATCGAACGAGAAAATGCGTCTACACCACATAGACAAACAGAACAACAATATAAATGGTGTACCAACTTACACTACAGAAATGAACGCCGGCAATCTACACAGACAGTGGATTTCTGAACGATCTACTATTATAGAACAGTGAGTTACAACTTCATTCTAGATATTCAGTTATGTGTCATATAAAACAAGCAGTCAGTTACTACATTACCTTGAGTTTGAAGCAAGAGCGAGATGTTCTTATGTTATTTTAAGTGAGAGCGAAAAAGACAGCTGTCGAATTTTTATGTCAGTTTTTTTGTTAGAACAAAGCGCTTTTATGGTTGCTTTCGCTGAAATCCTTTTTATTAGAACAAGCGTTTATCTTTAAAGACTTGGACTTATATTTACATGATATACAGATGCAATGTACCTAATATTTTTTCAGCAATATGAGTCGTTTGGGAATTGAGTTAGGAGAGGTCAAGATTATAATACACGCCGTCAATCATAAAGGTAAAGTTTCATCCTAACATATTTTAGAGCAATCCTTGTACGAAATTACACATTACCGAGAAACAGATAGAAAGCAAGTGGCAAGGGCGTGCCTAAGTCCTGAAAATTTGTCAGGATCAATTTAGTCACGCTTCATTGTCATGATTCTTAGGTGGAAGCGGGGTCTTACACTAGCTGCACCCCGCGGTTTAACCCGCGTAAGTCCGTTTCCACTGGAATACCGGGATAAGAAGAAGCTTATGTGTTATTCCTGGTATCCAGCTACCTATATTTCAAGTTTTATCGCAATCGGTAGTAGTTTTTGTTTTGCGTGAAAGAGTAACAAACTCACATACATACACACATATTCACAAACTTTCAGCTTTATAATATTAGCCAAATGATCATGTGCATTTATTAATTAAATAAATGCACATGATCACACATGATATTTGGATTAAATTTAATTGTAATTAGTAGTTAAATTTGTTAATTTGATGTAACCTTTGAGTTTTATAAAATATGTATAATTTGCTTTTGTTAGTATTTGTTAAGCTCACACAAAACCTATTTTACATATTAGAATTTTTTAGTCGTGAAATCCTTTAATTGGCTTACAGTTGTTAATTTGTGTTGTCTATTTTTTAAGTTATAGCTGTTGGATTTCCTAATAAATAAATAAATTTAATGTTGTACAAGAATCTAAAGGCTTTGATTAGTAGGATTAGTCAAGTGCCCTTATCCTTTTTTTTTACGATTTTCTCTAAATGCGAGAGCGTAAGAGAGAAGTACAAAATCATTTGCCGCAATGTTTCCTCCATTTAAGGCCTCAAATAGATCCAAATGTACCAAGTAACTGCTAAAAGCGACCTCTACTTCCAGGTTACAAATTCATAGTACAAGACAACTGTAGAATGGTGCAGGAGGCGGAGTACTGCGCGGTGGCGTGCGGGTACGCGCAGCACGCGGTGGTGAGCGACGTGTCGGCGCACGTCGCGGCGGAGCCCTCGCGCTACGCCACGCCGCAGGAGGCCTATCCCAAGGGGGACAACGTCTTCTTGTTGACCCAGGGACAGTACTATGGGGCTCAGGCTAAGGTGAGGACACCGAGAGTTTCAAAACTGGAATCTTTGTATATTATAAATATGAAAGTGTGTTCGAGTATGAAATAAGTTAATGTTGGTTACTAACTATTAAACCGATTGCGATAACTGAAACTGGTATGCAGATAGATGGAGATCTGGATTAAAACATATGTTACTTTTTATCTATGGAAACTGTGAAAGAGGAAATAGGAAAAGCTGCGAGGAGATACCAAGACTGGCTAGCTAACCACCCAAACTGTTTTGCTTGGCAGTTGATGAATAGACTATACGTCTAAAACGCAAAAATATACTGGAGTTGAGAGACAACTGACTCCTACACTATGAGCGGAGAGCCTCGATGGAGATCTCGCTCGTACGACATCGACGCACAGAACGCACCTGCTTATAGTCCAAGGACTGATTGCAGAGAATCACAGAACAAAAAAAGAAATTTATCCCGATATTTCAACGTAATAGGTACTTACGTGTGTGAAACCACGGGGTGCTGCTAGTCTTCTTATATATGAAAATGAATCCTTATTTTCCTTGGTCACGGCATCACGCGTGAACGGGTGGACCGATTTTTCTCTTTATGTTGTGTTTGCTATGATCAGGAGAAGGATCTTATGCCAGATGTTTTTTAAATTTTGGATAAAGACTTACGCGGGTCCCGGCGCTACTAGTTTTACATAAAAATGAAAACAAAAAAAAGTCAAACTTTCTTTACGATTTATTCTAGAGTTCTTTAATTTTAAGACCTACTTTACCTATAGACTGACTTTATCGAAAGTTGCAATGTACGTTTTTCCTTACAAGGTAATAGACTCGGACATCGGCATACGAAGCGGTCGGATCAAGCTGTCCGTAACGTGCAGTGACCACCCTATCCCCACAGTCAATACCATGGCCACTCAGTACTACACCACACATAATGCTGCTGCTACTTGTGGTAAGTCAACCATTTTTAAGGCTCCATACCCAGTAAAAAGTTCCATATAGAAAGAGGGCCGTCTGTCTGTCTGCCACCAGGCAGATCTCATGATCTGTGAAAGCTAGACAGTCAAATTTTCACAGATATGTTTCTGTTGCTGATATAATTAAATAAATATTGCAGGACGTTACACACAGCGCTATCTAGCCCCCAAACTAAGCACTAGGCTTGTACTATAGGTACTAGACAACGGATATACTACATATTATACGTAACAAATACAAAAATAAAACAATGAAATAAATATGTGGGGGGCTCCTATACTACAAACTTTTTTTTTATATGGCTGTTATTTGACTGTCTTTTAAAACATACGAATATTCTATTAGAACATTTATTAAAAATTGTAAAAATAGTTATAAAGCTACAGTTATCTAATATGTGCTTTATTCTGGCTATATAGTATCAAAAGCAAATTTCTACGAGGTTGCTCAGATCAAAATGTATATGAAAATATTAAAAAGTATTTAACTAACCTTGTATTACAGGTATATCATCGCAGTTATTATCTCGAATCACGGGATCTGTGTTCGTGATTCCGGGCCAAAGACACAATAATCCTACCGAGCAGCTTAGTAAAATCAACCTGGGGCTCAATCTAAAATTTAATAAAAAGGTAAATCCTAAAACGCACAATTTGTAATCATGTTTTATACGTCTTAAGTAAAAACTGTCTGTGTATGATTTATTTTTCGTTATTTTCTTCTATGGTTTTTGTAATTTTGCATAATAAAACACTTTATTTACCGGGTTTTATCACATTTTATTCATGATTTTTAAACGAACCGAGCTCTCTCCAACTTTACAGTTGACTTTTTCAAGGTTGACTGTTGTTTTATTATGTTTCGTTATATATTTCTAAGAATACTTAAGCTGCTATTTTCTTTTGTACAGATCTTTTACATTATCTTGATTTTTACACTTGAATTTTCACAAATTTTTGAAAAAATGTTTTCCAAAAAATTTACACCCACAGTACTTGGTACTTGCAACCGTTTGCCAATTGCGCTTTTCATATTCATTTCTGTCTCTCATAGAATCAAGAAGTATCAGGCTACACTCGCCGCTGTAAGGACTCTAACCAATGGACCTACTCGCGCCGCTGTATCGACCTTATACGAGACTACGCGGAGCAATACCCAGAGATGTTCGATAGATTAGCTTACTCCTTGAACAACGATGTCTTCTTCGAAAGTGATATTTGGCCGGAGGAGATGGGGTGAGTGAGAATAATTCTTGCTTGACAATTCTATTACAGAAATAGCCCACATTCCTATAATTAAAATACAATTTCTGATACCACATTGTCGGACCAAAGTGAAAACATTCTTGCCTTCTATTTTATTTCCACTCTACTGTCTACCACATATCTATTGTTACCTATACTCAATTTCCAGTCAAAATAAACCGAAAGACGTGGCAGCCTGGTTAAAAACTCTTCCGCACAACAATGCGATGCGGCGCGAATGTGGTTCCGAAGCGTTAGAACCTGAGGACATGAAGTTACTAGCAGACCACATTGACAAACAACTGGCACAGTTGAAGGCGCAGGAAAAATCTGTCACATTACAAGTTAAATGGCATCTTTTGTATAAGGTGAGTTTTTACCTAAATTAGTGATTGAATGTGGTTTTAGATTTTGGACATGCGTCTTGGAAAAGCGTCAAGTGGAACTGAAGTGGAAACGCTTTTCGAATCGTTATATCACTGTTATTATTATTCTTAGTATAAGTGTTTGAGCAATTTCTGCAGATAGTGGCATAGTTTACAACTTGTGACTTAGTCTTTTTCGTCATTTTCTTGACACTCTGGTTTCAACGGGAATGCTAGGTTGAATGTCTATTTATTATTATGCATATTATATCTACTCGCAATGTGTAAGGGATGAGAATTATACTGAGACATTGAAAAATGAACGTTTAACTGTTCCGTTTAGCCGGAACTCCACGAGGGCAACATCCAGCCGGACCCGCGCGCCGACTTCCGGCTGTACGACCGCGTGGTGTGCGTCGCGCGGCACTCCACCGTGCCGCGCGGCGCCGCCGGCACCGTCACCGCCGTCTACCCCGCCTCCAACACCAACACCGTGCGCCTGGCGGACCGCCTCAACGCGCAGGCCTCATACCAGGTGACTACTTATTATTATTATTTCTTATCGGTTGTGAACCGATTATGGTCATTAAGAAATTAGCCAGTGTCGAGTATTATTAATATATTATGCAAGTTATTTGCATCGAAACAGTCAAGTCGTCATAGTTAAAGTCAAGTCTAGGGAATCATTTGTAAACACGGAGGCCATTTACAAACATTCTTCACGGAGCTTTGGAGACAACACTAAGTCAATGTTTTGCACCGATTTTCACTTTCATTCCACTTGTACACCTTCACGAAACTAAATTGATTAATATGCCCCCGAAATTAAACAATTTGCACGCATTTGAACTAGGTTTCACAAAAATGAAAATTTAGCACCACACATCCTCAACGAGTTCCCGCCAAAACTCAGGTGACTACTTGCCATTACCAGTGACAACTGACGCCTCAACGTCAGGCCGGGGTGCCTCTAGCAATAGACTCAACCCGCAGGCTTCTTACTAGGTTACTACTTGCCATTAAAAGTAACGACTGACGCTTCAACGTCAGGCCGGGGTGCCTCTAGCGATAGACTCAACGCGCAGGCTTAATACCAGGTGACTATTTGCCATTACCAGTGACAACTGGCGCTTCAACGTCAGGCCGGGGTGCCTCTAGCGATAGACTCAACCCTCAGGCTTGTTACCAGGTTACCACTTGCCATTAGAGGTCACAACTGACGCTTCAACGTCAGGTTGGGGTGTCTCTCGCGATAGACTCAACCCGCAGGCTTCTTACCAGGTGGCTACTTGCCATTAGAAGTAACATCTAACGCCTCAACGTCAGGCTGGGGTGCCTCTAGCGATAGACTCAACCCGCAGGCTTCTTACCAGGTTAGCACTTGCCATTAGAAGTACCAACTGAAGCTTCAACGTTAGGTTGGGGTGCGTCTCGCGATAGACTCAACCCACAGGCTTCTTACCAGGTGACTACTTGCCATTAGAAGTAACAACTGACGCCTCAACTTCAGGGTGGGGTTCGTCACTCAATAGACTCAACGCGCAAGCTTCTTGGCATGCGACTACTTGCTATTAGAAGTGGCAACTGACGACGCTTACATGTTATGAGTTATTAGGTACTGCTAGAGTATTATTCGTCGTGGAGTGTCGCGAAAGTTATAGCGTACCTGTTTGCTCCGTATAAATTATTTGAAAAAGAGTGAAAAATCGAGAAATCATTGTTTTGTATTGATACCATTATAAAGAACTTTTTGCATTTAACAAAGTGTTATAAACAGTTTTAATAAGTAATAATAAATCAGTGTATAAATCAAGATAAACAAGAAAACTTTTCGTTACAATATTCAAATGGTAATGAGTGTGATGTGATGACTCATAAAACGTAATCGCGGTGCAGTGCGGCTGTGCTGAGTCAATGACCGAGCCAGCAACGGCATTGAGATCTGCATCCATTTGTGCAATCGTCAATGGCAGTGGACTATTTTCGACGAATCTCTTACTGTCGCAACAGCCGAGTGGTAGTTGCGGTCGCTTTCCGTACTCGAGCCTAAGGTTCGAAACCTACTACTACCACATGGAACGGTAATGTCTTTTTGTTGGATAAATTTTATGGTCATTGATATTGCGTGCGGTAGTGAGTGTACGTGGCTGTATTGATGAGTCACTGCTTCAAAATGGCCTTGGCATCAAATTTAGTCAAATGCATGAATTGCAACATAGTAATATGTGAAGTACTTGCGTTCATACAAAATAAAATCGACGTAATGAACGAAGATAGTCTAGTGCGACTTTGTACAGCGTCATTTGCCGCAGAGGACATAGAATTCGCAAAAACTTTGTTATTTGAATCGGTAACGACTTCAAGAAAGAAGGTAGCTCGGAGACGAGACGGTCGCTCGAAAAGAGACTTGCACGATGTCATCAGTATATTTAAAGAAACTGATCCGGAGCATGTCCCAACTTTCGTCGCACGAGATTTGCAGAAACTACCACCGGTGCATTTCGATCATATTGACCCGACGCGACTTCTCAAAGATATCCTGGTGTTGCAGAATGAACTTAGAATGATTAAGGAATCGTTTGTAACAGTAGAACAGTTGAATGAGGTCAAGCATGATCTACTAAACTTAAAAAATTCCTCTCTTGCTAATAATAATTTTGGTTGTTATGTGAACAAACAGAGAGGCGGCGGAATAGTATCTAATAGCTATTTTATGGACAGCGGGCCTGCAGGATTACCACCATTATCGCACATCGACGAAAATATTACTACCGACCAGGCTACCGCGACTGAGGCGGCAAGTTGTCTGACGTCCAAAGATACATGCATACTAGCGAAACCACAGCCGAGCCATTCGACCGACGCCGAGCATACCCCCCGCACCTCGCCGCGCACTTTAGGGCGGCCGGAGCGGGCGACTGTACACATGGAAGGAGCCACTGCGTCTGTGAACATTACCCCGCACGTCGCGACGCCTGCGCTTGCGCCTACGTCATTGTTGCGCTCCCCGGACCCCGCGCCCTTGCCGCGCTCCCCAGGCTCGATTTCTGTACCGTTGGATACTGTCACTGCGTTGTCAGCGAACCCTCGCTTAACTATGCAAAGTCGAGCAACTTCTACTCCGGTGACCGCAACGTATGATAGAACGTTCGCGCGGATCACCGACGCTAAGGGTGAATGGAAACATCAAAAACCGAATGAGCAGTGGATTCAGGTTCAACGCAGAAAGCTGAAAAATCGCTTTAGTACGGTGGAAGGAAAGGCTCGAAACAACTTGAGCGAGAAGTTTAAGGCGGCGGATATTAGAGTACCTTTATTCATAAATAATGTTGACAAAAATACATCTGAAAGAGATATAATTGACTACGTTCGAGTGAAAACGCAAGCTCGTGTCAGCTTACAGAAAATAAATACAAAAACACAAAGACAGTATAATGCGTATAAAATGGAAGTGCCAAGTGCAAAATTGTCATTGTTTTTGGATGATGCCTTATGGCCTGAAGGAATTACTGTGAGAAGATTTATTGAATTTAAGCATAAACAAAATGGATCATAAAGGGAACAGAAGAATTGATAATATTAAATTAATTAGCTTCAACTGTCACTCGGTTAAAGACTCTGTTGACTATGTGCGATCATTGTGCGGGTCGGCGGACTTTGTAGCGCTTCAGGAGACATGGCTTCTCCCGGATGACGTTGCTTATCTCAGTGAGATTCATCCGGACTTCGCGTATTATGGAAAATCAGCGGTTGATACTTCCGCTGGGATACTGAGGGGTAGACCTCACGGTGGAGTCGCGCTGTTGTGGCGTAAAAGTATTTTCCCTAATGTGTCGGTAATTGATTGTACAAGTAAGCGTATAGTGGCAATTAGAGTATTACTGGGCGACCGAGACTTTATAGTGATGTCGATTTACATGCCTACTGACGATACTGATAATTTGCAGACTTTTATAGATACATTAAGTGAAGCCAATGCTATTATTGAGTCTTTTGACACAGAGTGTGTATATCTACTTGGCGATTTTAATGCAAACCCGGAAGCATTATTCGGCACCGAGCTTTTAAAATTTTGTGACGAACATAGCTTGACATGTGCGGATATAGAGTATTTAGGTCTTCAATCTGGCTCATACACTTATATTAGTGATGCACATGGGACTACATCGTGGTTAGATCATGTGTTAACAACAGCAGCAGCACAAAAAACCATACTAAAGGTTAACATAAAATACGAAATGTCATGGTCAGACCATTTTGCGATCGAGTTGACTTGTAATGTTGATATTCTGGTTCCTAAGGTTAAACAAAAGGGTTCTACTCGGGATAGGGCAATGTGGGGGGAGAGAGACGAAGCTCAGATTGAGAAATATCGTCAGTTGTGTACGTCTGGTTTGGTCAACATAGATTTTCCAGTTGAATTCAGAATATGTGCTGATATGTCATGTAATAAAATAGATCATAGAAGTGTCATTGATGAATTGTATAAAAAAATAATTACTGTTTTGAGAGAATCAGCTATACAATGTGCTGGAAATGATAAAAAGTTTTCTAAGAAAAACAAATGTATCTTGGGGTGGAACGAGCATTGTAAAGATGCTCATGGGAATGCTCGATTACGATTTCAGGAGTGGGTTAATATTGGTAAGCCTAAATCTGGTCCTATTTATCTGCAAATGAAAGAGGCGCGGTCAGAGTTCAAAAAGAAACTAAAATGGTGTAAAAAACATCAAACCCAGATCAAAATGGACATACTTGCAACACAGCATACCGCTAAGCAATTCGGGAAATTTTGGAAGGTGACCAACAAACTGAATTCGGGGCCGAGCCTTCCCATGAGTATTGAGGGCATTAGCGACTCTGACCGGATAGCCAACCGTTTCAGAGAGCATTTTGGAGTTACTTCCCCGCTAGGACATAGTTGTAATGGGCAGGAGACAAACGGTATTCGTGTGGGGGATCCAATCATTGGAATCACTGCGGCACAGGTAAGGCGGGTGGTGAAGAACATGAAGCGAGGGAGATCCCCAGGTCATGACGCATTGAGTATTGAGCATCTACAATATGCGGGAGTTCATCTACCCAGGGTGCTCGCTATGTTCTTTACTTTCTGCATCGGTCATTCCTATATGCCGGAGGCCGTGATGAGAACCGTGGTGGTCCCCATCATTAAAAATAAAACAGGAGATACGTCTAGCTTAAGCAATTATAGACCGATATCGCTCGCAACAGTTATTGCCAAGGTGCTGGACGGTGTGATTGATTTTCAGTTACGAAAACATGTAAACCTACACGATGCTCAGTTTGGTTTTAGATCTGGACTTTCCACTGAGTCAGCAATACTGCATCTCAAGCACACTATCCAGTATTACACTGGTAGAGGCACACCTGTGTACGCCTGCTTTCTAGACCTATCTAAAGCCTTTGACCTGGTGGCGTATGACAGGTTGTGGCATAAGTTATCGAGCGATACTAAACTGCCGGTGGAATTCTTGGCTTTGTTGAAGTTCTGGTACAACAACCAGAACAATGTTGTAAGATGGTCAGGGTCGCTGTCGGATTTGTACAGATTGGAGTGTGGCGTTAGACAGGGTGGGTTATCATCACCGACTCTCTTCAATTTGTACATTGACGGCCTGATTCGTGGGTTGGGTAGCGCCGGTGTCGGCTGCTCGATTGATGGTGTTTTTGTGAACAACATCAGTTATGCGGACGACATGGTGTTGCTGAGCCCATCAATCAGAGGTCTTCGAAAACTCCTGGCTATGTGTGAGCGTTACGCTGAGGCCCACGGACTCGTATACAATGCTGGGAAAAGTGAGATAATGGTGTTCAAAGCAGGCACTAAAACTTATAAAACTATTCCACCTGTGGTTTTGAATGGAAATCCCTTGAACATTGTCTCTAAATTTAAGTATTTGGGTCATTGGGTCACCGACACGCTCACAGATGACCTTGACATAGAGAGGGAGCGCAGGGCGTTGTCTGTGAGAGCCAACATGCTAGCTCGTAGGTTCGCACAATGTACCCCTCAGGTAAAGGCTACGCTCTTTAGAGCATTTTGCCAGTCCCTCTATACGTGCAGCCTTTGGGTCAAGTACACGCAGAAGGCATACATAGCTATGCGCACCCAGTACAATAATGCATATAGGGCGGTAATGAGGTTGCCAACGTGGTGTAGCCCATCGGGGATGTTTGCGGGCGCGCAAATGGATGGTTTCACGACGATTGTGAGGAAGCGCGTGGCGTCCCTTATGCGCCGTGTGCGGGGCAGCACCAATGCCTACCTACAGCTGTTCTCCTGGCGGATGGACTTCGACTGCCCAATAATGCGGCACTGGACTAGGCTGCATGTTGAGCACTCTGGGTCTACTCGCGGATACAGGCTTAGATAACTAAAATTAATTGATTTTTGATCTTACTAATTTATTTTAATTTTTCTTTTTCTTTTGGTTTTGACATAAATATGTAATTGATATGGTGTGTAATATGGACTAACTGTCTGAAATAAATGAATTTATTATTATTATTATTATTATTTGTTGTTACTATTTTGGATTCTCGGGGCTATGGAGCACCCGGACCTTTGGAAGGCGTGCGTGGGGCCGAAGCCAACACGCAGAGGCCCGTTTTAGTAACATTTAATTTCAAAATTTGAGATGGACACCAAACCGGCGATTATCCCTGTCTGCACTATAAAATGCAGCCAAGGACAACCCCCGGGTCGGATAGAACTATGAATAAACTACGGGTGAAAACTACTTGGGCTATGGAAATGGGTTGGTAGTGGATCGGGTACTGGGGGGAACTATGGGGAATATGGCGCCTGCCGTCACAATGTTCAACAAACACGTAAAAATGGCAGACGGAGACTCGCCAACTCACAAACTGGGCCACCCTAAATAAGCCGAGCAAATTACAGCCAGGGGGCAACAGGGGCGTGAGAGGCTGAAGGATGGAGGGACCTCACTGGATTTTAAACCATCCTAGGTCGAGATCCTGTGGAGCGGGCCAACTCATCACTGACGTGAGGCGTCCATCCTCCGAGCATTTCTGCTCTCGCGACTCCACTCTGACCGGCCGGTGAAGGCAAGCCAAAGGCGGGGGACCGCTTCCTCGTCAGTGTTCACTCCGACCAGCCAACTAAGGCAAGCCGGAGGTGAGGAACGGTGACTTCCCCCTGGAGCACTCGGGAACCCGCGGGGTCGCTACTCCCCGACACCTCGCCTCAAGGTGCCTTGCGGGCTTATTATTATTATTATTTGTTGTTACCATTTTGGATTCTCGGGGCTATGGAGCACCCGGACCTTTGGAAGGCGTGCGTGGGGCCGAAGCCAACACGTAGAGGCCCGTTTTAGTAACATTTTTATTTTAAAATATGTGATGGACACCAAACCGGCAATTATCCCTGTCTGCACTATAAAATGCAGCCAAGGACAACCCCCGGGTCGGATAGAACTATGAATAAACTACGGGTGAAAACTACTTGGGCTATGGAAATGGGTTGGTAGTGGATCGGGTACTGGGGGGAACTATGGGGAATATGGCGCCTGCCGTAACAATGTTAAAAACACGTAAAAATGGCAGACGGAGACTCGCCAACTCACAAACTGGGCCACCCTAAATAAGCCGAGCAAATTACAGCCAGGGGCAACAGGGGCGTGAGAGGCTGAAGGATGGAGGGACCTCACTGGATTTTAAACCATCCTAGGTCGAGATCCTGTGGAGCGGGCCAACTCATCACTGACGTGAGGCGTCCATCCTTCGAGCATTTCTGCTCTCGCGACTCCACTCTGACCGGCCGGTGAAGGCAAGCCAGAGGCGGGGGACCGCTTCCTCGTCAGTGTTCACTCCGACCAGCCAACTAAGGCAAGCCGGAGGTGAGGAACGGTGACTTCCCCCTGGAGCACTCGGGAAGCCGCGGGGTCGCTACTCCCCGACACCTCACCTCAAGGTGCCCTGCGGGCTTATTATTATTATTATTATTAAAAATAAAAACCACGAATTATATATAATGTTTGGTTTTGTAGGTTATGTTCGATGAGCCATTCCCCGGTGCAATGTCGGAAGAATTATTCGAAACACCTCGACATTATAGGTAAGTTTATTGGCTGTTTTCTCTGTAGTTTTTGTTAAAACTCCAATATTACATACAGTCTACAATGTCAATTAAATTCACCAATTTTTGATTAGCCCGAAAGGAGCTCAAAATATTAAACACTGCATTTCTAACTAAACTTATTTAGACTATGACTACCGTGTACCAACCCAGTTTGTCTGTGTTATAGAATGCAACCGACACACATGTTGAACATATCGTACGGCCGTCAACTGCGAGACATCGTCAAGAAAATGTCCAAACAAGACATGGACCCGACTTGGAACTACGCACCTAACGTCCTGAGGAGGGAAGACGGACATAATTCGGCTTTCGCTAATTACAGGTAACATTACCCTAGATTTCTATTCGAGATTTTAAATTAAAATTAATCTCATTCTATACTAAATAATTCGAGAGAGACCTCTAAACGTTGGGCATTGATAAATTTCCAATAAAATAAAAACTACGCGATTAAAACTGAAAAGGGAGTTAACTGTTTAGCTACCCTATTCTAATAGTAATGTTATTTAGTGTGTTCCAACAAAGAATTACCCCCTTTCTTTTAAACGCTCGTTAACAACTGCATAACTATGTATCGTTTGTCTTTTACTGGGGTATTGAGTTTCAAAGTTGACAGACAGAGACAAACGTCACATATAACTTGGTCATCTGTCAGTCATCGTTTATAAGTAAGGGAGTTAATCTATGTACCTTCGTTTATCCGCACTGAGATTCGTATTAAACGACGCTTATTTTAATATTTCGTAAATTTGTTTTTATTGCTCAAGGCATATTTACTAGAAATATTTTTAAAGGAAAAATTCATCTTTAAAAATTCACTTGCGGCGAGATTTGAACTCGCGTCCCTGGATCAATATTCCATTGCCTATACCGATTTCAAATCTCGCCGCAAGTGAATTTTTGAAGATGAATTTTTCCTTTAAAAATATTTCTAGATACTTATTTTATTTACAAGGTACTTCAAATTCGCCTTTTTAATAGTTTGGTGAAGTTTTGATCAGGATATTCACCAAATTCTGGGCGGGTTATGTGAGTAGAATAGCTGTTCTAGTTACACACACCGTGTACCGAGTAAAGTAGTGTGGTCAGTGTCCGAGTTTGTCCCCAGTCCGCCAGTAGACAAGAAGGTGTCTCCGGCGCCGGTGGCGGGGGAGCGCCGCACCACACCGAACGCCGCACCGCAACCGACCACTCCGCGCTCTGCCAATAATGGTCCCGAGCCTGTAAGTTGCTTTATTCGTCGTTTTAACATTGTATGTGTACTTTTGACGACAATGGGATGATTTATATTAGACCAGGGGTTCCCAAGCTTATTGGAGACACGCCCCCTTTCGACCATAACGAAAAATCCGCGCCCCCCCATCCTCCAGTCTATATGTTCAAATCAGAATAAAATGTCTTAAATTAAGTAATTTAATTGCCTTGTCATACAAAAGATATTTGGTAAGTAGTAGGTAAAAATATATTTTGTAGACTTGACCACACGTGGGTCCACACTGAAGGACCTAAGTCAGGAAAATGTGACTGTCCCAAGTTGACTGAAGTCTAGGCTGAACCATTGAAATCGCATTCGGTGGCTCGATTCTCGAAATGAAGTCAAGCAAAATTTCATTTCAGCATAATTTCAGTTGCAAGAATGACACATAAATTTATTTGACACATTTCTTATTGAAAATGTGTCATTCTTGCAACTGAAATGATACTGAAATTAATTTCCCCCAACTGCATTACGGGAATCGAGCCACAGGTTTTATTCTCAATTCAACAACAAAGCCTCTTGCAAAGCAACTTGACTAAACAAAACAACTGTCATCAAAGATAACAAACAACCAGGGGCTCTATTTTTCAACCAAATGCGCCGCTTTGAGCGATTTAAGTACCTCGATTTCTTCTGATTTTCGTTCGATTTCTGTATTTTTTCTATCTTAGACGCACGACCGCATCGAGTGGTATCGACCACTCGCTGCAGGAGTCCGACATCGAACGAAAATCGGCAGATATCGAATTATTTAAATCGCCTCAAGTGCAACGGGCGATTCAAAAATAAGGCTTCAGGACTAACTTCTTAACATGCCTTCCGAAATAATTTACAGCTTCAACCTTCTATAGAAAAGTTTGGATTTCATGCAAACGTGATAGTTTTAGTTAACCTCCACTGTGGGTACATAACACGGTTGACGCTGCTTGGCGGTAAATAGCTTAATTATTATGAAATCATTTTAAAATGGACTTAATTTCAACAGGATAACGGTACACATTTGCTCAAGAGTCTTTTGAAGATCAGTGAAAATGACGGTGATACAAGTAAAGTTAACAAGGTATTCTATTATTTTTTTACCTTGTAGTTTACTTTTCTAATTACATTTTAAAAGTCAACGTATCATTTCAATGGAATTTTTTTTTCTTCTAGAACTCGCCTGATAATCAGAACTGGCGTGTTAGAAACGATTTGCCGAAACCGGTTCAGCCTCAACCCAAACCAACCAGGTACTTAGCTCAAACTAATTATGTAAAATTTCAAAATTTTTACATAACACTACCTTGACAAACACACACAGACAGAAAACGAACCTTAACATTTATTTAATAAATTAGCTTAAAATATTACTTTTCAAGCCGCGTTGGATTTCCTGGATGGATGGTTTTTAATTTTGGGTAAAGTATTGTAAATGTAATATTTACCTTCTTTAGAATTTGGTTTGATTTAGTCATATAAAGATGAGTTTTGTTTTCAGAGGGCCACATCAAAATTGGCGTAAAGAAAGTACTCAAAACAACGCAAAGCCTGTTCAGTCTAACGAATGGACCAATACCAATTACAAGGTATGTTTTATAACAATGCAGTGCGATGCTCCAGAATTGTGTGGGTGGATTACGCCTTTTTTGGTACGAACAAAAGTGTAAAGGGAGATTCTCCGTCTTAAGCTGCTTTTCCACCAGAGATGTGCTATGCCACGATGCTATGGATGCGTTTGATCTCCACCAATCATATTCATTGGTGCACATAGCTTAGCGTATTTTCGTAGCGTAGTTTTCACATCTTCGCAGCATAGCTGCATAGAACATCTCTGGTGGAAAAGCAGCCTTACTGTGGGACAATTTACCGGGCTAACAAAAAATATTATGATTTTAAATTAGATTTAAGTTGTTTATGAATTATATTAAAAGTACGTTAACAACTTCATAATTATGTTTAACCCTAGTTATAAGAGAAAGTGTATCTTACTTAAAAGGTGGCTCTCACAACTATGTGGTATTATTGGATACTGAAAGTAATATTTAATTATTATTCGTCCAGTATCACGGGCGAAGGACGGATTTAGAAGGCGTGCGAGGAGCGTTCCCACAAGTGATGTTAAAAGAAACTAATGTTAACTTAATATAGATTGAACATTAAATTAGTATCAATATTTTCAGATAATACGAGCGTTTAGGTTTATGGGACGATTCGTAGTTCGATATTTTATGAAAAAATAACACGCAAGTACTTACTCAAGGTTTAAAGTTTTTGTATCGATCATTACGATTCATATTAGTAACAATAAATGTGAAAAAAATCGTATATTATATCATTAATTGCCATCAGCGTTTTCGCAAGACCAAACCATAATATTACATTGTTTTAGTTCGTGTATTCATGCATGATCTTTGTTTGGTTTTGTGTCTAAAAACTTTGTCACAATCTTTTAAATGCCAACCACGCGATGCGGTTACATTCATTACTAGGTTGATTTGTAAGAATATCTGCTCTATAGCCCGGGTCTAAAAGTATGTGGCATGTGGCTACGGTATTTCTAAAAGCGGTGTCTTTCTGGGAGGCTTCGGTCGTAGTTTGTTATCAATAACCTACCGGCCTAAGGCGTAGCGTCTGCAAACAGAACGTTTAGGGTTCTATTCGCGCCGAAAACAAGTATTTATGTTTTAAAAATAAATATTTGTTTTTGATCTCAATGTCTCTACACAAAAACGAAACAAATTAATTAAGTACATTAAAATCAAGCCAAACAAATGACATTCATAAATATAGGTATTGAATCATTAATCCGAAGTGCAGTCACGGTAACACAAGCTCAGTAGCTCACCCCACCTTGAGCTACAAAGCTACCATGTTTCATGGCTAGATGTTCACAGTACGTATATGTTCCAGCAACCGGGTGCAGGTCCGCCCCCGTTCCCGTCGTTCGGCGGCCCCCCCTCTCTCCCCGCGCAGCTCCCGTTCCCGCTGTTCGCGGCGGTGCCTCCCCCCGCACACCTCCCCCCTCCCCCTCCCCGCGCGCCCCCCGCACACCTCCCCCCACCCCCACCGCCGCAAGCCTTCCCCAAGCACCTGCCGACCGTCGCCGGGAACAGCGTCACCTTGGGACCTAGTTGGATGGCTGCACAGGTAATTACTACAAGCTGTTACAACATCATCATCGTTCGAACTATTTTTATTGACAGCGTCCGTCTGTGTGTATAGCTTACGCTAAACGATCTGATGATGATAGACAGTAATACATTAATTACAGTAATACGTTAGTTACAGTCAACCTTGAAAAAGCCAACTGTAAAGTTGCCGAAAGCTCGGTTCGTTTTAAAAATCATGAATAAAAGCGCGATTAAACCTGGTAAATGAAGTGTTTTAATCCGTTAATTACTAAGGCTATGTCCACGGAGCATTATACTACTTCACTTTGGGGCCTAATTAGATGGCTTCACAGGTGCTTTGCTTACACCCTCCTAAATTGTAATTAAATCGAAGGAAAACAATAAATTACGTCTTATTTTATTAATTTTTAAAAATTACACTCATTTTGTTTACAGCAGGCAGTGAAACCGTCGCTTCCGAATAACGTCAGCAAGCCTACTTCAGCGTCAGGATCCAGCGATAAAGTGAACAATCCGTTTGTACCGTTGCAGGTTCAAACCAGTCAAAGGTGAGCATCTCCCCTCCCCCTCGTCGGCAAAAGTTAAAAAAGAGGGGAGATACGAGGGGGGGGGGGGGGTCGTCAGCAAAAATAAGCAAAGTTTTTACCGCCATCTCACGCTTCATTACTGAATAATTGTTTTAATGTTTGTGGTAATCAACCCTTGATTCATGATTTCTTGTTTAAAAATAAATTTTAGTGTAAATAAGCAAATACTGCTGACGTAAGCACTATCCCTCCTACCTCCCCATGTGTTCAAAAATAAGCAAAGCAGACACCCCCGCCCGCCTCCCTCAATTTAGGCTACTTATATGCCCTCTAAATGTCCCGAGATAGCCAAGAACACTTTTCTGTCGGAAGAATTATAATATAAAGACATTCAATGTTGTTGTTCCTTCATGTATGTAGTTGAAATGTTTAGTTAAACACTCACTCTGAAGCACCACAATCTAATCAATAATTTTCCTTGTAGTGTTCGTAAACACTTAATTTTCTGATAAAAAACTATTAATCACGTTTCACAATACCGAGAGGGGTTTCTACCGTATTGATAAGATAAATTAGATTACGTTGACCACTTAAAGTTTAGAACACACATACTGAGAAGCGGATGCTTTCCTAGGAACTGTTTTTTGTATAAAAAAAATAGTTTCTATGTACGTACCTTGTCACACATAGACCGGCCGCGGTGGTTTTTTTGTGAGTCCGCTCACGAGCCGAAATATGTGTAATGTGTTTAAAACAGATATCACACGATTTGTTGACATATTTACATTTTACTGGGTCATAAAAATAATAGTACGCGATAATACCCGGTAAAATGTAAAATAATAAATAAATAAATAAATAAAATGCGTTTATTTCTTCCTCTTTCTTTTAATAGATAAATCTAATGTCCAAACTTCTTAGATTTACACGTTTGTTTACCATATTAAAAACATCGTTAACCAGTCCCCTCGCAACCAAGACCATTGCTATGTAATTATGCTAATGCGCGAAGACCCGGTAAAATGAAACTAAATCAGTGAACGGATATATAAGCATGGAAGTACTCTTTACGCTTCAAATTGACACCACGTAAAATAGGCCGCGATGATTAAAATTTGACCGCGACACGAATTTGTCAATTCGGTTGTACTCGGATCGTTCAATGAACCAATCACGTTAGAGAACAGCGTATTGCTGCCGGGCCGTCCTCTTTGTCAACACACAATTAGTGAAAATATAAACAAAGGTCCAATTGCTTAGCTAGTAGCGTGGTGTGTAGTTTGCGTATGCATACTTCGTATTTGAGTAAGTTTTGGCGCTATTATTTGAGGTGAGTTAGTGTGGAAAGGATTCTTCCCTGCTTATGCGTTGACTGTTTTCTACATTTGGAAAAAAGTTTTTGGGGAAATGCTTATCTAAATTCTGTATCCGAAAAGACGAACATAGACTTTAAACAAGAACCCTTTTTCACAGGAGAATGCAAAAACCCGGCGGTCCTTCGAGGCGAATGAGCAATGACATCGTCGTTTCGAAATCCTCAATGCCAAATCCACAACCTGCTAACATACCGGTAAGTAGACGACAATATATACCATTACACAAACCTACCAAAAACAAACTTGAACTACTTAGAATAAACAATAAGAAGAAAGTCGAAAAGGATAGGAAGTCTGAGTAGAACACGTTGCTTATTCTAGGTGAGCGAACTACATCTTAGACCGTCACGTCATTTACCATCTGGTGGGATAGTGATACTGTAATATGAATTTTCATAGAATTCATATCATTTTCACGGTGCGGTAACGGACTATTTATCATAACAAACAAACGAACAAGTAAGAGTATAAAAACGTGGCAAAAATGAGCGATCATTTACAAATTCAAATGTATTTTTTAGACTCCTCAACAACCTCAATCGACGACAACTAAACCTATTAAGAAGAAAAAACCGAGAATTGCAGCCAACCTTCCCTTCCAAATGGAATAAAAACCAAATACAAATAATAACAAAATGAAGTGAAAAAATCGTTCAAATATAAAATCTAAAGTGACAATACAAATATCACTGTTCTATACTTAGTTATAGATATTTTTCAATCGTGTGAATTATTCTTACTGGCTCTACGTTCAGTGGTTTCATTTGAGTAAGTCCCGATCTAGTAGAAATAGGGCTAACAGGTAGCTACTGTGTTAATTCAGTTCTCAATCTATCTCCACAGTAAACTTTATTGAAATTGGTTCATAATTTTTGCGTGAAGGGGCATGTAAACTACTATACAAACTTTTACAGACTCCGCATCAGAGAAATGTAAAATTTGTTTCTTAATACGTCCATCACGCGAAAACTACTGAAACATGTAACTACAATGTAGTTCAATAGTGGTCTTTCAACGTAGAATTTTTACCTCACGGTTGAGTCCCTTTCGAACTGAACTGGTACATATTAAAGTTTGTAAGTATCAGACTGTATTAGCTACTTTTTAACCTACTTTGGGAATGTGCTGATAAAACCGCTGGACATAACTTCTCATGGAAGTATACTCGTATTTGATACCGTATCGTGGTAAATATTTAGTTAATCTGTTTACACAAATTTCTTTATTTTTATGATGTAATTAACCATTTTGAACCGACTTAAAAAAAGTAAGAGGTTATCTATTCAGATGTATATATATTTTTGTTTTGTTGAAAAATATCTATAACTATTTAAAATGGGCCCCTCCGCACGTCTAACCGAAGTTAGATCTCGATTTTTGTCTACTTCCATTTCATAGTTACATTTTACCAAGTTTTAATCGTCGGTATAATAAACCCCAATTAAAACTCAGTAAAATGTAACTATGTATACAAATAGTGTAAATTTGAAAAGTTTACTTTCATTTCCCGAAATTAGTCTAAATTTTAACTTCTATAGATAGTGTGAAGTGGGCTGTTTGAAATAGTTGTACTATCAAGAAATTACATTTGTAAATTATTGTACATAATAATTAATAATGTAGTGAAGAATTTGACGATACAATGTGATGAATTTTGTTTCTACGAGTTGAGGTCTCATACAATGTACCTCGGTATATTTTTATAAATATTTTCTTTTAAAAAATACAATTATCAACTTATTGTTCATAAAGTTGGTATTAATTACGGATATATGTATATCTAGGACTTACTCTTTGTACATAATATGTGTACTACGTATTTCAGCGAGGATAATTGTATCTAATGGGAGTTCTAGAGGTCTAGACGAACAACGTTTGTTCTACGATTTTCGTGCTTCACTAGAAAATCAACTTTTTCTTGAATTTTCTCATAAAACTTAAGATTATATTTGTATAATGAGTTTAAACTATTACTAACATTCATGAAAATGACAAATATTCATTAAAAACGGGACATTTACCTTTACTTTTTCCATGTTTTTTTACGTCCCATAAACAATCGAGTTGCAATTACTGGCAAAATATCGAGCGCCTTAAATCTATATATCCCGTTTTTTTTTTCACTAATATTTGTTGTGAAAACAACGATATTCGTTTAAAATCGTTTATTTATTTTTTAAATTGTTAGGTTTCTAAAAGTTGTTCACCTAGACGTTTTAAGAACAAATTAATCCTAGCTTAAATACAATGAGAAACGTGTAAATTAAGTAATAGACTTGTGTTGTTAGAGGATACAAATCTACAGAATTTTCTTAATAAATGTGTGTATATTTAGTTGACATAAATATTATCTATAAAAATAAACATACTACAATACATTAATATTATCTATGAAATACAAGAAAATCCGACGAAATCTGACTAAATCTTTTTATTACAGAAGGTTTATAGATTTTTATTCAATAAAATAATGATCGTGGTTTAGAAAGGTACAAGTAAAAGTATTTCAAAGTATATTGATGTCTTGTAAGTTGTAATATTGACGTGAAATAAAATATAATTGTTAGATTAAAACATCTTAAATTAAGAATACAATGTATTCGGCAAGAGTAATGTATAACTAACCAACGGCTGAATACGGAAGAAACGCTATTCAACATTTTAGGGCGAGTTAAACTATTTAGCAGCTCTCAAACCTCAAAATTTCTATTCTATTTCTATTTCTTTAAATTCAGAAGCTTCTCAATTATTTAAATAGATCTCAAATTTTAAGTTGCGTTTTGTATTCGGCTGTAAAAGAGGTTATTTTAGCTGGACGTACGTTTAGGAGCCGTATTTTAGAACCACGAATAAAATTTGTATACGAAAGTTCGAGTTCCGCATGCATGCGTCTTACTCGTTGTGTATGTGTGTGAGTAAGACTGCGCACTTACTCCCTTACTTGTAAAATATTATTTTCATATGACTAAGTTATGTGACGTTTGTCTCTGTCTGTCAACTTTCAAATTTCATGTGACAGGAGAAACGATGCATAGTTATGCAGCGCATTAAATTAGCGTTTATAAGTAAGGGGGCTAGTCATTAGCCCAGCCTTTCGCATACGAATGGATTTTTTGACGGCTTAATAATATCACTCCAAGGCCCAGAACAGGTTATGTTTTCATATTGCATTACCCTCGCCGAAACTCATTGTTTTATGTTTGTTACTGAATGTTATGATATTATGACCTTTCTTCACAATTGACGATAAGAAATACGTAAGGTTGGCAAAAAAAATATAAAGTATACAACTATACATGTATACAACCCCACATTGAATTAACAAAAATATGTGTTTTTTTGAAAATATGTGACATTCGTGAAGAAAATTCTCAATATATAGGATCAGGATACGTATTCCATAAATCATTCGTTGCATCATTGCTTCAGCTTCAGATTTTCCTCGAAATCGTTTTTTTTTAATTATATACAAGATGTAACGGGCATGCCCTTTTAAGCCGAAAGGGGGTTGTTCTAGACATCTAGGCGAACAACTTTTGTTCTACGACTTTTGAAAATACGAACTGTTATTTGAATATTTTGAACTTATGGTTCACTGAAAAACCAGCTGCTTTTGAAAATAAGCGTAATAGTAGTTTCGATTGAGGTCGACTAAAGTAAATGAAAGGACAAGATAATGTCAATGACCTCGAACTCTGAGACACAGCTGATTTTCAAGTAAACTTTAAACTTAAAATTTTTGAAAACTACTTACAATTTCCAAAAGTTGTAGAACAAAAGTTGTTCGTTTCGGACAACCCCCTTTCGGCTTAAAAGGGCTTACCCGTTACACCTTGTATAGTTTCGCTAAAAAATTTGAAGTGTTGGTAATTTCTTGCAAAACAGCTGAATCGTTGAAAAAAAAAAAACTATGCTGAGAGGCGATCTTGAGATGATATAGTTATAAAATACGTGTTAGTAATTACATGTTATTGTTACTTTTATTGACGTTGTTATAGAATAGCCTTAAACTAAGCCACAGTTAAATTGAGAACCTTTTCCCTGGAGATAATTATTTTCCCTTTCAATTTTTTTATGAACTAGACCAAATCCCCGAGAAGTTATAAGTTCAAAAAGCAATTGAGAATTTGGGAAAGCACTCTTACAATTATTTTGCAGTCTTAAATTAACCTTTTGGGGCGTAAAGCATGATTAACATCAAGATAGTGGCGTCGAGTGAAACAAATAGTTGAAAAATGGACTCTATTTTTTAATCAAATGTGCCACTTCAAATACTTCTATTTCTACCGATTTTCGTTCGATTTCTGAATTTTCTAAGTCTATCGCAGGACTGCAACGAGTATTAACGGTATCAACTACTCGCTTGAGTATTATTATTAACGGTATCTCGCCGCAGGAGTCCGACATCGAACGAAAATCAGCAGATAACGATTTTTTTAAATCGCTTGAAGACAATGAGCGATTCAAATATAAGGCTCCTGTAAGTGTACAAATCATTGGTCTTGACAGACAGACGGACTGAGGAATAACAAAGACTAAGGGTTCCTTTTTCTTACCTTTTGAGGTACAAAACCCTAATAAGGAACTTCAGTTTTCACAACGCTTTTTTACTGGTTGACCTTGCTCTGAGGAAAGACTGGTTAGTACGTATCCACGATTATGTTACTGTTTACATTTATTAATAACTGTAAGAAAATAGACTTACGAATAAACTGACATTATGTAATTCTAAAGTTAACAATAATATATTTATTTATCAACATATTTTTGTTACTAATATTTTGTATTGAGAAATCTGAAGTAAAAATCGAACAATATAATTATTTTCAAATTCAAATTAATTTAGCAAAATTACAATTTAGTAGACTTGTTGCTTAATTGAAAATCTGTGTCGTAGAATAAAGTTAAATGTGGAATAAAAATTGTAATGAAAAAACCCTATGAGAGTCCAGGTTTATTGTGGTTTTTTCCAAAACAAAAAAAAAAGATAAATAAATGAAATTCTGTCAACCTCAAATATTTTTTTACTTATGTTTTGGTTTCAATCTTGTGGCTGTTACCATTTCTAAAGTCCAAGGTAAGGTCCCTGAAAAACATATTAGTGGTTCTATATTGTGTCGTAAGAGGCACTAACGGTTTATCAAAGACCTTCCTAAGTAGGTAGTTCGATTGATAATATTCAACTAAATACCACTTCTCAGTACAGCCAATTAAAATGATTAGAAAACGTTAAACACCTCCTTCAGAGTACTGACGTAAGACAGTGGAATAGCAATCTATAAGTACTAATACTATAGTAAAGAGGAAATATTTATTTGTTTGTTTGTAATGAATAGGCTCCGGAAACCACTAGACCGATTTCAAAAATTCTTTCACCAATAGAAAGCTACATTATCGAGGAGGAACAAAGACTTTGGAACCCGATTTTTAACGGGATAAAAACGTGCGCGAGTGAATTCGATATTTCCACGGGATCGGAACGTACACGAGTAAAACCGCGGAACGCAGCTAGTCGGTAATATAACAATATAGTAGAAATGGTATATTCTTTTATGTGTTATGATGATAATATGATGATCAAAGTCTTCCTATGTATATTATATACAGGGTGGGTAAAAAAGACCCTTTACAGAAATAGTACCAATATATTGCCGATGGCAAATTTTGCTTAAAGGAAACACGTGTAAAATATGTAAATCGAGCTCAGCTGCATCAAATAGGTAGTTGTCGATGGCATATCGGTGCCATACAGCGACGTGGTAAGAAACCTTGGCATCACAATTGATTGCAATCTAACTTGGGATCGGCAAGTTTTAACTGGGTTGAGTCAGAGCATGTTCGCGTCCAATGCTTCGCTCCGAAGGTTGCGGAATTTTCTACTAATTACCACCAAAATTAAGTTAGCACTATCTTATGCTTTCCGTTTTCGACTATGCTGACGAATGTTTCCTAGATCTGAGCTTGACAAACTTGAGCGGCTAGAGCATGTTCGCGTCCAATGCTTCGCTCCGAAGGTTGCGGAATTTTCTACTAATTACCACCAAAATTAAGTTAGCACTATATCTTATGCTTTCCGTTTTCGACTATGCTGACGAATGTTTCCTAGATCTGAGCTTGACAAACTTGAGCGGCTGCAAAAACTTGCAATTCGCTTTATTTTCGGTCTGCGCAAGCTTGAATACCGGAGTCGGCTCGGGTGATTACCTATTAGTCTGCGCAGATGTTCTCATATTCTTTCTCTTCTCTACAGAATTCTTTCTACCTAACTCTCCACCTTATTTAAAATCTCGTTTCAAATTCCTTCACCCTCCCTCCCAATCTGTCCGTTCTTCCAAGGCCCTTCTTCTCGCTGTTCCCGACCGCTCCTCTACCTTCTTTAGTAACTCTTTTACCGCTCGCTGTGTAAAACTCTGAGCCCTTAGTATGAGTTTTGATAGTTTATCATCTCGATAAAACTGGCAGTTTACTTCCATACATATTTTAGTTCATAATAGTTACCGCTATGGGCGCTGATGGAAAATATATGAAGTAAACTGACAGTTTCATCGAGACGATAAACTATCAAACTTATCTAAGGGCTCTGGAACGCGCTGCCAGTGACCTTTCGGCAGTTCAAGTCTGGCAGTATTTAAATCGAGTGTTTACGGTCATTAGCTACCTTACGATTTCAGAAATAAATCAATTGCATAATCATTTTAATAGGTAGGTAATCTTTAATCTGTGTACGTACGTGTTATGTAACTATCATAATATTTATTTATATGTACATTTATGTTCATGTTGTGTGTAATATATTTTTCAATTGTAAATATCTAGGTTTTATTTTTACTTTATCAATATTATTTGTTTGCTCTTTTATAAGATTATTTATAGTCTGTCACATATCAATTTTAACCTACACCTTACCCATTCCCTTTCTGAAAATCTTGTCCATTCATTGGTTGCTTGCAAGAGATCGCCCTTAGGCGATAAGGCCGCTTATTGTGCCACACTAAAGCGTTCAATAAATAAATCTGCTTTTTGTTTAATAATAAATATATTTTATATTTAAAGAAATGCTCTCCAAAAATTTCCGCACCCGACAGGACTTGAACCCGTAGGAAACACTTTTAAATATATCAAAAACAAATAACTACTTTCTCAATAGTGAATAAGTTTTGCATTAAAAAAATATTTTCCTCCCTGTAGGTATATCCCCGTGGTGGTAACCAGCAGTAAACAAATACAATCGCGCATATTTTTGCAGTTTGTCGCATCTATACTATACGTAAGCTTTTAAGTTATAACTTTGCTACTGATCGCTCGGAAAGGTGCAGCTAAACTACCTGAAGCCATATTTGCGAGTTATCGAACAATTGTTACTAGTTAGCTCTGTTGGTTTAGTGGTAGATACCCCGACTTTCATTCCGAAGGTCGTGGTTTCAAATCCCGGCCGCGCACCAATGTGTTTTTCTTTGAGAAAAAATTATGTGCGTTATTAACATCGCTCTTACGATGAAGGAAAACATCGTGAGAAAACCCACGGCTTAAAATCACGCACAAAGGCTCAATAGTAGGGTTAATTGCGGAAACACACAAGTTAAAACTTTAAACTTTAGATCAACTGAGGGAAATGCGGCTTTTGGAGAAGTGCGGCTAGCTTCATTTTAGCCGAAATTAACAACCATAGTGATAAAATCGCGAATGGTGACAGGATATCTATCTATATTGTAACTTGGCGATTTTATCAATACCTACAACAATTGTTAGTTGTCGGTGAGATGATCGCCGTATTTTCCCTAAACCCGCAAGTCCCTCAACAATTGTCAAATAAGTACTTTATTTTAATTAAAATACACAATACGTTTACAAGTTCATCTTGAAACGTCAACAACGTCATTTTATTATGATTTTAGTCTGGTTTCAGAACGCGCCCTCCGATGAGAAGAAATTACAAGAAACTCATGGGATTTTTTTCTTTTTTGTAACCATGCGTTAAACCTTATAGCACGGCGAGTAACGTGGCCACGTGACGCATCTGCCCTCTCGTCACGATGTTTCTCACGCCCCTCGCGCGAGTGTTTGACTGCGCCATAACACAGGTATTGGTATAGTTATCTGTTAGACTACTTGAAATAGCTCCATTAAAGGAAGTCATGAAGAGTGTTTACGATTCATTGTTCAACTCGACGACGCTAGGGTGAGTACTGTGATCGTGTTGTATTAATTTATTTATTGTTCATTCGTACTGACTGGGTATTCTCCACATAACGTTTATGTTCATATGCCTAGTTGTTAAAGCTGTGCGATGACTAACAGTCCATTATCTATTTACATTTTGTTATTTTATATAGGTTTAATGTGATGAACGATTTGACCATTTACTAACCGAATGGTGACTTAGTGGTCCTTCTAAATCGGTGTTTTAATCAAAGTTAAAAATACTAATAAATTATTGGTCTGTAGTGTAAAAACTTTGTAGTGTAAAAAAAAGTTTCGACTAAAAATCACGCACGTGAGGATAGTCTTCAAGACACCAATACGTACGTACGATATTTACGGTACGTTATAGGTTTACACCTTAGTTAGACCTTTTCCCTTGTAACCGGGAAGATCCGGGAAAATGATTTATTTAGTACACATCATGTTGTTTTAAAAGGTCCCAATAGGCCTTTTCATGCATAAAGGCTTGAACCACAACAACTAAGCATTAGTAATTTAGCCACGAGAATTATAATGGCTTGATAAAGATTCAAGGCAAAAAATATTTCAGTTAATGAGGTTCCTTTGTTTTCCTTAATGTACCTACGTAATTTTTACAGTAGTTTACTGTTGAAATTGTCTATAAATACATAGGTTTAACATAGTTGTTTTCAAGTGGGTACATATTGTGAAATATTCATTATGCTAATTCAAGGTGAATAACCAATGACATTTCTATTGCAATTTATCGTTTCGATACCTAGTTAAGTTACGATTAGGTAGTACCGAAGTCGAATTTGTTAAATATTTTAAAGTGAGCAACAGAATCTACTTATACTGTACCCATTTACTTGTTTTTGCAGATAATTAAGTCGCAATGCGGATGCTATTCCTAGCAATAGTTGCAGCTACGGTTGCAGGTTGCAGTTGCGGCGATGCGTGGTGGGAAACAGCGCTCATTTACCAGATCTACCCGAGATCTTTTATGGATAGCAATGGCGATGGCATTGGAGATTTGAATGGTGAGTTACGACTTTTTATGCCCGAATGCAAGGAAAGGTTTGTATCTTGCGCATTTCTTTGTAATCTCTCCTCACAATAAATCTTTTTCACATCAAATTACTGCACCAGTTAATTAAATAACTAAATAAATAATGATCTAACTTTAGTTACTCTACCGATACTTGATTTTAGTAATGTTTGGGAATAGTATTATTTGTTGATTTACGGAGTATCTGTTACCTAATCTATATTGGAGTATAATGGTGATTTGTTATTTACTCGAACCTTTTACGATTTATGTAGAAAAAGTTTTTCGGTAGATGACAGTTTTGTCGGTAGGTACGTCAGAAAAGGACTGAGAGTACTAGGTGCATATTTTAAAGTTTCATGTTTTTCAATAATGGTTCAGTAATTGTTGATCATTGTGCTTGATATCACTAAAGCGTCCTAACTGTTGGTAATTTCATGCAGAATAACCAAAAAATACTAAACCGCTTGTAATAAAATTTAAACTTTAAAATATGCACCTGGTACCCTAAGTCCTTTGCTGTCCGTACAAAAGCAAATATTATGGAGATGTTTATTATTTTAAAAATAAGGATAAGAGTTATAATATTTAAAGGATTCGATTACATACTTCACGTAACTACAGCAGGTTTAAGCTCTCCTGGCTGCTGGCAAAATAAACATCTAATAGATTGAAAAACTTTATATGTCTGAATAGAAATGGTTCTTAAATGCATTCTTTCTCTGTAGGTATTACCTCGAAACTGCCCTACTTGAAGGAAACGGGCGTAGACGCGATATGGATGTCCCCCATATTCCTCTCGCCGATGTACGACTTTGGATATGATATAGCTGACTACCGACAAATCGCACCGGAGTATGGGACTATGGACGACTTTGATAATCTTATGACGGAAGCTAAGAAACTTGGTAAGAGGTTATGTATTAGGGGTTAAAGTATGAAATTGCCGATTTGTACTGAAAATCTTAATTGTTTATTTTTTAAATTTTTAACAAATTTATTTAATCAAAATAGTTGCCATTATTATCTATACATTGCTGCCATCTAATGGGAAGGTTATTAATGCCTTTGCGATAGAACTCCGACGATCTAGACTGCACAAACTGTGTGAAAGCATTTTGTACTGCCTCCTGGGAAGAAAACTTCTTGTCACGTAGATAATTGTCCAAATCACGAAAAAAATGGTAGTCCGTTGGAGCAAGGTCTGGTGAATACGGAGGATGACGAATGGTTTCTAAGTGCAGTTCCTGAAGGGTCAAAATGGTTTCTCGTGCTGTGTGAGGTCTCGCGTTGTCGTGGAGCAATAATGGTGAAGATCGATTCATGAGTCGGGGCTGTTTTACTGCTAGTTTTGTCAACATGGTTCGGAGTTCGGCACAATAGACATCTGCCGTAATTGCTTGACCAGATCGAAGAAAACTATAGTGAATAACACCATGCTGAGACCACCAAACAGTTACCATTACCTTTTTATTGGTAAGTTTTCTTTAGGACACTGTTGTGGCATTTGACCTGGGGTCAGCCATTGCATTTTTCTTTTCCGGTTATCATAAAGAATCCACTTTTCATCACATGTTACAATTCGATCCAATATTCCTTCATTTCTGTACCGGTTCAACAAGGCAACACAAGTTTCAACACGCGTTTCTTTCTGCAGATCAGTCAAATCATGAGGCACCCATTTTTCGTATTTTTTTATTTTATTGATTTGACGCAAGTAAGTCAATAAAGTGGGTAAGGTAACGTTAAACCATGCCGCTAATTCCTGGGTAGTTTGACTAGGATCGGCTTCCACTATCTCTCTTAATTCATCGTTATTCACCTGTGTGGGCGGTCTTCCTCGTGGCTCGTTCTTTAAGTCGAAATTTCCATCACGAAAGCGTTTAAACCAAAATCGCACGGTGCGTTCATTAGTAGACCCCTCTCCAAACGCAGCATTGATATTGCGGGCTGTTTCTGCCGCGTTAGTTCCGCGTCGGAACTCGTATTCAAAAATCACTCGAATTTTCGCAGTATCCATCTTTCTTGTCTAAATTGAATAACAAAAACAATTGAAAGTCGATATTCAAATGTTTCACATTTTTAAAAAAAAGAACATCACAGAAACCATTTGAAAAAAGTTTCATTCGAAAACCACAAACCATGAAGATTCTATGTCAATTCAAAGAACCTATTGCAATAAAACGGCAATTTCATACTTTAACCCCTATTATAAGTTGTTGTTACATGTATGGGGGGTGCCTAAGTTCAAAAGTGAACGGATAGGGCTGAGATAATGATACATGGAAGAGAAGGACGTAAGTGTCTTTTAAGGCAAGGGAAAGATATAAGACAATAGAGTACAATATTAAATATAAATATTGATATACGTTGTGTGGAGTAATAGTGGGTTAATAACTTGAGACATAAAGACGCAGAAGCGCAAGTTCAAGCCTAGCCTCGAAAGAAGTTTTTGAAAATGTATTATTCCTTGGAAATGTATTCGTATCTTGATGCAAAACTATAATTTCGCACTTCTAGTAATTACATACAGGGTGTCCCAGAAGTCAACGTCAAACCGAAACCGGGCGATGGGCCAAGTCATGAGAGTTATCAGAAAAAAAAAAAAAAAAAGTCATGTACCTTTCGAATTACGAGTAATTACAAAATAATTAAAAAACTGATACCCTTTGATGATCTTTCAAGTCCTGTGACTACAAATATTAAGTTATCGTGAAACTTTTTTTTGTAATGTAACCATGAATAACCCCTCTGTAAAATACAATTCAAAATTAAATCATAATTGCCTCAGTTTTAAATAAAATGTTGGATTTTTGACCAACATTAATTTAAAATAATTACATCACCCAACTTTAACAGACTATACCGTAAAAAAAATGCACCACACTATTTTGGCAAGTAACTTTAAAAGATGGCGCATTTAGTCAGGATTCCAAAATGGTACGATACTTGTTAAAGTACTCCTCAATTTTAGAAAAAAAAAAATGTTTTTAACTAAACCGGTAGACAGTTTTCTTTGTTACTCATACCATTTTGACAATGTAAGTGAAACAGATAGATGCGCCATCCTATTGAATGAGTTATCAGAGTTACCATGGGTTATCTATCAGTAATTTGTTAGGTTTAGGTGCGAGCTTAAAATAAAATTCAGACATTGGATTTCAGTTTCATTTATTTACATTTTTACAAGAATTTACAGCAAATGTTCAAATTGTTTGCCTTCAGCTGCAATGCAAGCTCTACATCTCCTTAAAAATGATCGTGTAATAAGACGGGCGTATCCTCTTGAGTTGATATCTTGAGCGGCTTCCGTAATTCTTAGGCGCAGCTCGTCTAAATCTTGGATGGGTTTAAAGTAAACTTTTTCCTTTATCGTACCCCAGTAGAAGAAATCTAAAGGGTTTAAATCGGGCGAACGGGCAGGCCATGAAATTGTACCACCTCGCCCGATCCACCTATCGGGGTATTCTCGATCGAGAAACTCTCGTACTGTGCGCGCATAATGCGCTGGGCAGCCATCTTGTTGGACCAGAACCACATACTGCCGTAGATGTTCAGTGGCACTTCTTCCAGTAAATTTGGCAATTGGTTTTGTAAGAAGTCCAGATAAGCCTGGGCATTTAAATTGTCCGGCAGCTCGATTGGACCAATAACTCTACCATTCAGAATTCCCGTCCACATGTTTACTTTAAATCGGGATTGCGATCTGTCTTCCCGCATTAAATTTGGATTTTCCATGTGCCATTCATGTAAATTGTGGAGGTTCATGTAGCCATCCTTTTTGAATGTCGACTCATCGGACCATAGAATTTTTTCAACAAATCGTGGATCCTCTCCGTGCTTCTGCAACATTTGTTTCACTTACAACATGTTTCACTTACATTGTCAAAATGGTATGAGTAACAAAGAAAACTGTCTACCGGTTTAGTTAAAAACCTTTTTTTTTTTCTAAAATTGAGAAGTACTTTAACAAGTATCGTACCATTTTGGAATCCTGACTAAATGCGCCATCTTTTAAAGTTACTTGCCAAAATAGTGTGGTGCATTTTTTTTACGGTATAGTCTGTTAAAGTTGGGTGATGTAATTATTTTAAATTAATGTTGGTCAAAAATCCAACATTTTATTTAAAACTGAGGCAATTATGATTTAATTTTGAATTGTATTTTACAGAGGGGTTATTCATGGTTACATTACAAAAAAAAAGTTTCACGATAACTTAATATTTGTAGTCACAGGACTTGAAAGATCATCAAAGGGTATCAGTTTTTTAATTATTTTGTAATTACTCGTAATTCGAAAGGTACATGACTTTTTTTTTTTTTTTTTTTTTTTTTCTGATAACTCTCATGACTTGGCCCATCGCCCGGTTTCGGTTTGACGTTGACTTCTGGGACACCCTGTATGCAGAAGCCTTGCGATGTAATAAGTTTTGCTTTATAAAAATGATGATAATACTATTGTAGAATAATATTTATTCTATCTACAAGTATCTGCATGCGCATCAGATAAAAATAACTTTTCCGGTCACCGCACACAATAATGATCTGTAAATCACAAATAAATGAGTGGACATAGGTAATGTAATGAGTTAACATTTGCGGACGTAGGTATACCAGCCTACAAAAGTGCAAATCTACATGAAATCTTCATGCCGCATAAATGTGAACTTGACTTATAATACTGTATTTAATTTTATAAATGGTACCTAAGTGTGATAGACAGGAACAGGCATTTACAAAAATACTTCTACAAAAAGGCATCAAAAACAAGCGAGGATCGAACTCGCGTCTTCTGTTTGCCGATCAGGCGGCCGCAACACTAGTCCACGTAGTCTTAAATATTATATTTTGTCCTATTTTTCAGGTGTCCGAGTGGTTTTAGATTATGTTCCGAATCACACGAGCAACGAAAGCGATTGGTTCATAAAATCTGCCGCTAGGGAGTCCGGGTATGAAGACTATTATATTTGGGCGGATGGTGTTAATGATACACAGGGCGTTTTACAACCGCCTAATAACTGGGTATGATTTATTTTTTCATTTAGGACTTAGATCGCGGCTGGCTTTCCGTTTCTTTACGCGTTGAAATTTAGAAGATTAGACACAAACGATTTTAAAATGGTAGGTACCTTAGACCTGTAAATGTTTCTTTAGCATTCTTCTTTTTTTTCGTGTAGAGGTGTGCCTCACCTTGTATTAGAGTTGTCAGGTTGCTCTAAGGCCTTTAATTTGACCTAACGACTGCTAAAAGAGATAATAACCGTCGAGCTTTGAAACAATGGTAAAAGTACCTAATAAACACTACGTGATTAAAATTGAAAAATGGGTTGTAATTTTATATCTTCTAATTGACATCTAGGTGAGTGTATTCCGTAAAAGCGCGTGGGAATACAACACTGTTAGAGGACAGTACTACCTTCACCAGTTCGTGATCGGACAGCCGGACCTTAACTACCGCAGCTCGCAAATACAACAGGAGATGAAGGTAGGAACTAACTCTCGCACTTAAAAACTCAATTTACAATAAGTTGCCTCTTTCTCTTTGTCGTGAAGTATAACACACAAGAGCAAGACTAATCTATTTATCTTAAACGAGCGGGCGCGGTTTTACCCGAATAAATCCCGATCCCGCAGGATTATCGAGATCAAACTCCTATGTTACTCTCCATCACTTAGACCTAAAAGATGTTTGGAAATAGTAGATTGTATACCAAGGGAGAAAAGACTATTTTTACGGCGAGAGTGTTTTTTGAATCCAGAGTGAAGCGAAGGATTCAAGAGTAGAATCCCGAGCGTAGCGAGGGACTCTTGAGTTGAATCCTGAGCGAATCGAGGGATTCAAAGTACCTCACTCGAGCTAAAAATAGTATTTGCTCCTGAGGTAGACATTCTACTTTTCATCGTCCTCTATCAGTAAATGAGTACATTTAACTTGTTAACCCAAATGTTTTAAAGACTATTCCTTGTTTATTCCGAGTCTCCTACTCTACTATTAGTTTACTCCTGTTCTATTCCTAGTGTATTTCTCTTCTATTTCTATTGGAACTCTTTGGTGATTGAAACTTTTTATAAATATACGTTATTATTTACACTTTTTTTCTCTTTTCGAATATCCAATCCCTGTAAACTAGGCTGGAACTAGCCCTTTGCTGGCGCTCACGCTAACTCGCCGGCAAAACGTTTTGCCTCCCTCTTAGCAGGGATTTTACTATTCCGGCTACTGATTGGCCGGGGGGATTTGAATTTGGAACGTGTATATTTGTAAAAAGTTTCAATCACCAAAGAGTTCCAATAGAAATAGAAGATGAATACACTGTTCTACTCCTGTTCAATACTCCTGTTCTATTTCTAGAAATAGAACAGGAGTAGAGTAGGAGACTCGGAATAGACAATGAATAGTCTTGAAATAGATTAGAAATAGTCTTTAAAACATTGGGTTAACAAGTTAAAGGTACTTATTTTCTCATAGAGGGCGATGAAAAGTAGAATGTGTACCTCAGGAGCAAATACTATTTTTAGCTCGAGTGAGGTACTTTGAATCCCTCGATTCGCTCAGGATTCTACTCAAGAATCCTTCGCTTCTCTCTGGATTCAAAAAACACTGTCGCCGTAAAAATAGTCTTTTCTCCCTTGGTATACAATCTACTATTTAAGCATGAGCATTATTATACCTAACTTTGTTTAAAATAACGGAAGTTTACGAAGTTAAACTAGCTGTTTAAGTAGATAGAATATCATGTTATGAAACAATCGTATATTCGAACAGGATGTCCTGAGTTTCTGGCTCGATAAAGGCGTGTCTGGATTTAGGATCGACGCCATTAACTTCATGTATGAAGTAAACGCGAACGACTACGGAGGGAAATACCCCGACGAACCACTTTCAAGTAAGATACTTCCTTAATTTGGATAATATGATAAAGTGTTACTATTTTGTTTTAATGTATCTCTCACACTTGGAAAATTAACTTCGACAAAATCTTTCCAAATTCTGTACCCGACAGGATTAAAGTCTGCAACCCCTACGAGATGCCACGATTTGAAATATATTATTACGACTGACACAGGCCACATTTGCCCTATATTGCTAGCTTCTTTGTCATGGCCATCTGTGACTTAATAACGGAAATGAACTGAATAGCATTGAAGTACAAAACAGGTGTAGAGCGTATTGTCTAAACTCCCAACATAGAAAATGTCCCGTCGAAATGATAATCTAACGAAAGTACGCCATATCGATGATATGCTATATAGAAAGAAGAAGGAGATATATCGATAATATACCACTTCAACATAAAACATGCTATATCGAAAGAACTTCATACCGATGGTACCTATATTACATTGAAAGGAGATATATCGATAGTTTACTACTTCAACATAAAACATGCTATCTCGAAAGCCCAAGTCAAGCCAAACCGTTAAATGTTTAATGATATGCGATGGGATTTCGATGTAGAGACCGTCCATGCAGTGACTTTTGATAAAACAATTAGTAAGTTTAAATTTGATAAAATTCCAGACACCACTTCGAACCCCGACGACTATGAATACTTGAATCACATCTACACCAAAGACTTGGAAGAAACTTACGATGTCGTTTACGACTGGAGAGACCTCCTCGATACGTTAGTATTTACTTTTTTCTAAAAATTATTTCGCAGAGCCTGATTAATACAGAAATAGCTAGAGTGAATATGTACCTTCGAGGTAAGCATGCTCCATCGTCGACCTCATCCTCGCTTCCCATCAGGTGAGATAAGGTCAAATGCTAGCCTATTACGTATAAAAAAAAAATATAGATCACCACACCACATGCAATGCCACCGCAAGCATTTAATTAAATTTCAGGAAAGCATTGAATTTTTTTTAAATAATCCATTCAACTCTAATAAGGTAATTCAATAAAGTCCAAACATATTTTAAGCATGTATTATATTAGGTACTTAAAAAAAAACTATTTCAGGTAGTGTTTATTGATAATTAAAAATATGTCTATATTTTTTTCTCTTTTATTTTCGGAATGTTTGTTCTGTTTGATAGGCCACCAAATTGTGATGTTAGTGATTTTGGAAATATGAATGTGATTATCTACTTTCGATGTTGACTGTACAGTACACTTGTGACTACATATTTTTACCCGACTGCAAAGGAATTGGTTTCATTTTGCGGGCTTATCTTGCATGTTTGCTTGTAATATTCTGTGTTAAATACAGTACCAGCAGACAGGATAATCAATTCATTTCTAATGTTTCAACAGATACCTATCAAAAGACGGTGAATCTAAAGTGATGATGACGGAAGCTTACGCCGACCTGTCCTCCATGATACGTTACTACGGCACGGACACCAGAAACGGATCTATGCCTTTCAACTTCCTCTATTTGGGCGATTTAAACAAAAATACTAACGCAGTAAAAGTAAAAACCGTTATTGACGAATGGATGACGGCTATGCCTGCTGGGAAGACAGCGAATTGGGTGGTAAGTGTCATATAAAACAAGTAGATGCGTCTTCTTTGATTTGTTGTGGCTACAAAGAGTCAAAGTAAATTAAATTACTTATCTAAAGAGCAAGATTTACCTACTTATGTTATATGAATCGTAATTGAATTTAAAAACGACGATTTCTGAAATACTTGTAGATTCTGGTTGTTAATTTTTTTTTGCCATCGCGCATCGGAACGATATGGTAATGTCACTCTAATCCTATTATTTCAATTCTCGACCCTCCTGATGATACTTTTGTTAAAAAAAAACTATCTATACATAATATAATAAAACAGGAACGAAGCTGAGCAAAACGAAGCAAAAAATATTCAATGTACAGATACATTAAATATTTTTGAAAAAAGTAATTGGAATATGCTAAATGCATGCATGTGACTGATTACGAAAATATGATTTTTGAAATTTAGTCTGTATGACTGTATGTTTGTGCGCGAATCACGCAAAAACTACTAAACCGATTTCAATGAAATTTGGTAAGTAGCTTAAGACCTGGATTGACAAATAGGATACTTTTTATCCGGGTACTCTGGTTGGATTACAGGATCAGTCACACGTACGAAATCGCACAGTTAGTCTTTAATAATACGTTTTGTCGTCACTGACTGATGTATCTCTGCGCAAGGCCTAAATTTCGAAATTACGGGATTGGCACCGACTCATGTGAAATCCCTTCCGATGGAATGGTTTTATTCATAACCGGTATCAAATAGATCTTTAAACAATGTATTATGTTATTGTACATGATACAAGAAGTGTCCCCTTCATTTCAAAAACAATAAAAAATAACTTTAAATACCACTATTATACAGGCAAAGTTACCCCTGTTTTACAAAATAAATCAATTTTTCTTCTAAATCCTTAACCGCTATATTTTCTTAAAGGCATCATAATATTAGAAAATACAATACCTAGAACCCCTTCATCGCATTTTTTCAAAATATTATTTTAATCTTCGTTAATTATTGACTTTACGAGAAATTGTAGATTTTTCACGCAATTCCATCTCGCTCATTTATATGCAATAGGACAAGGACCGTTGCTTATCATCTATCGCCGCCTTAAACCGCCGGACACGGTTTAACACACGTAAGTTGTGTTACGGTGGCTAGATTTCATTGTCGAGTCACCGTAACACAAGCATGTTCACAGAATTTATTTTGTTTTCAGAATGGCAACCACGACCAAAGCCGTATGGCGACTCGACACGGAGTTGACAGAGTCGACGCCATGAACATGATAGCCTTACTCCTGCCCGGACTTACTATCACCTACCAGGTAGTCTTACTAATATTATAAACGTGAAAGTTTGTATGTATGTAGCTGGAGACCTGGAATAACACATTAGGCTACTTTTCATCCCGATAATCCCGCGGGAACAAGATTTACGCGGTTGAAACCGAGGGGCGTTGCTAGTATTCTATTTTTCTATAAAGATGCTTTGTCCTGACTGATAGATCAATGCACAGCGTAAACCGCGTTACTACACGAGACCATGTAAATGATGTAGACATTGGAAAAGTTTTTTATTTCCACGGGATCGAGACTTACGTGGGTGAAACTGCAGGAATCTCCTAGTTATAAATAAATATCGTACGGCGTTTGCATCACCTTGCCAACAAAAAACCACGTGGCTAAAAAACCATTGCGGAATTCGCAATACGGCCATTTCCTTCTCATCTTTTATGTCATTTCAATCCACTTAATTGAAAGACCAAGATATTTCGTTATATGTTACTGGGTCTTAATCGCGTATCAGTTTCGTAATCAATTTGAAACGTCTAGATAAGACAATAATTATTAATTAATTAATATAATTGTTGATTAAAACCCGGTAAGATGTAACTACATACATATATTAATATATGATTGATAGTCTTTGCTCCATATGTCAACAAATCGTGTCGAATAAAACCCATTTTACGGTTTTAATCGCGTCGATTTTATTATCAGCCTTGTTGTAATGTCGATCCGACGTTTTGGAGCCTATCACCTTTTTTAAGGTAAAATGAGTTTTATTTCAATACAAAGTCGCAAAACAGACGAAATTACTGAATGGTGTGAATTATAAGAGTTTATAACTGGTTCTAATTCCCATAGGGCGAGGAGCTAGGTATGACAGACGGGGAACTGACCTGGGCTCAGACCGTAGACCCGCAAGCCTGCAACACCGACGACCCGGTGAACGGGTTGGCAAAGTCCCGCGACCCCGCCCGCACGCCGTACCACTGGGACGCGAGTGCACACGCGGGATTCAGTAATACTAGTGGAGCTACTTGGTTGCCCGTTGCTAGTAATTACGAGACTGTTAATTTGGAAGCTGAGATGGCGGCGGATAACAGCCATTATAAGGTAAGTCTCTATGATTGATAAATAAAACACGGAAGGTAAAGGGTAGGGTGTATAAACAGAAAGATAGCAGAGGATTGAGTTTTTTGGTCAGACCTCTTGAAGAAATACTTACCAAAATTCGATCTCGGCAGGATCCGAACCCTCGACTACTGGGTTAATACGAAACAACATCGTCCGGAACTTATTTAATTATTTATTTACTAGAAACACCAACAATGGTACACACTATAAACTAAATAAAGAATAACTAATAAACAAATCATTGGCTGTCTTGTGTGGACGCCAATCTTCGGAATTTCCACTACTTTCAACAATATCCTACATTCTAGACCCATAATTCTCAATACATTCTTTGTTTTTGTTTTGTCTTGAACAGTCATTCTTGGTCCAGAACGAACAATAACCACCTACTAACGTTTGAGCGGCTGCGAAGTTTCGACCGAAGTTGTTTCGTATTAGGGTCCCTGGTTTTCTAATAGTATCGATCTTGTGGTGTAATGTCATCGCGCTGGAACGGGATACCAGTAGTCGCGGGTTCCAATCCTGAGACGAATGTATTGCTTCAAAATCAATAAATATTAGAAATATTTTAAAAGAAAAATTCATCTTCAAAAATTCTATATTTAGATTAGATTAGATTATGAAATATTCAATAAATATTGTCAAACAAACATTAGCGCCAGCTGCTTAGTTCCTAATTTTAAAATGTAGAGTATGTGTTTAAAATTCCCTATGATTTTTTCAGTTCTACAAAGATGTTGTAGCCATCAAAAAAACTCAGGCAGTCCGGGAAGGTGATTTGGTTACCAAAGCCGTTACAAATGATGTTCTAGTTATTGCAAGGTAATGCAAAATAAGCTATACTTGGTCATAACAGAAACGTACATAAGTAGATAAAAGATACCACTAGATCTAAGTACTCTCTTTAAACAAATGTTCCTTCACATCTTTAGTGCTTAGTCCATTTGCTAAAAGCTTTACTTTTATGACGACTTCTAATAGCACGTCGAGCGGAGCTCCGAATCCCCGTCTGCGGCACTGAAGGTTGCGGGTTCGATACCCGCCGGAGACAAGTATTTTTGCTTAAAAAAATATTTGTTACTGGTCTGGGACTCCCTATGTATAATTATGTATGTATTATCACAAGAAGAGTTAATATAAAACCTACTATTATTATGAATTTCAATCTTCCAATTTATAGTTTTTTTTCTTTACAGGTCATTGCAGAATGTTTCTATAGTCGCTGTAGCTAACTTAGGTACAGCTACTGAGAATCTAAATCTTAATGATTTGCAATCTGTTACTAATTTGAAGGTTGTAGCTTCTGGTACCAGCTGTGATCTAAAGAAAGGGTAAGAGAAAATATTTTTTTAAACAACATTTACTTTAATTGAAATTTAATTCAAAGCCAACATGTAGAGGCCCTTCTCAATAACAATTTTACTTTCGAACTGTGGAGTAGAAAAAAAGCCGGAAATTTTCTGTCTCCAATATATTATAAAATTTATCCAAGGACATCACTGGATTAAATCATATACATACGGCGGTTTTTGAACTGTTTATAAACCTTATTTTATTATCTGGCTGCAAGGAAAGGTTATGTTTTTCGCACCCATTTCGTATGTTTGTAATGTTATTACCAGTGATCGGAGTAGGTAGATTGATTTTGGTACTTGTAAACGGAAATGTTCATAGAAAAATTAACGTGGATAAGCCTTTTTTCCGGAAAGCCATCCCGTTATTTCGAGGCTTAATCAAAGATGGTTTATGTTGGTAGATTACTACAGTTTGAATAACCATTGAAAGGAATCAACGTAATTTAAATAGTTTTCTGTTTTGCTGTGAATATTTTTTCAGTAGCTATTTATTTTTATTTAATCGTAAGTAGATAAGTACATTCAAACTATAATATAACTTTTGAATAATGCATAATTTTATAGTATATACCGAAAAAGGCACGGAGGATTTAATATGAAAGTGAATTATTGTTTTTATATTTAGAGGTCATTTACCTTAAAGGTCGAACCGCACTAGAGCTACACTGTAGTGGAGCGGCGCGGCAAAGTATTCTTTCTACTGTTTAGTGTGTTAGACGTGTAAAACAATCTGAACTAGATGGAGCCTGTCACACGTTATCGGATAATCTAATGCCTCTATAGGGTAAAAACTTGTTGTTGCCGCACATTGCTTTTAGTCGTAACATTAACAAAAAACATTTTATATTATTCCTTAACAACAAAGGTTAAATAAAACCAATATATAGATAAAACTCACCATCGTTTATTTTAAATATACAAAAATATTTTAATAATTTTTCACATTTTAATCATCTTCCGTCATTGTTTCATCATTTTCGTAATCTTCGACAGAATTGAAATAAATGACTATCAGTTTCTCTATATTTTCAATTTTCAACCTGTTCCTTTTTACGTAAACGAGTGACATACATACAATCTGTACCTGGCATGTTAACAGCCCGCCCATTGTTTTGATAACCGGTTAGTGCACCATCCACGTTCCTGTGCTCTGATTGGACGTTGGGCTATGTTGAGCGCGTACTCTTGCGATTCATATTTTTAAACAAAACAAAGACCGAGAAATTTTGTCAAGCTAGGGTTGTTGTTGCTACACTTGTATTAATCGAGCTGCCTTCTATTCAATTATTTGGAACAAAAGATATTTTTCCTAGAATAGATTATAGGATATCCACGGCAGGTGCGGACGGCTTCCTTTGAAAAAATGTCAAATAATAAATACGAGATTTACATAGGCAGAATGTAGGTAGGTAAGTATTTATTCATTTCAGTAGGTATAGCATTTTGCTAGTTTTTATATGACAGCTTTCAATTTTTGAATTCCGGGTTATAAAATTACAATTCCGGATTTTCAGAGGAATGTCCACATTAACATGTACGTTTCAGATCGTTGACCTCATTTCAATCTACCTACTCCGATCACTGGTTATTACTCAGCTTGTATCTTCCAAACCACTAGATAGATTTCTTCAATTTATTATTAGTTAATATAAACAATTTACTTTCAGGCAAGTGAAAGTGAAGTCTGACATCACTGTTGTTGCCCACTGTGCTGTAGTGTTTGAATCAACTGATGAGCTGCCAAACAATTCTGTTCGAATTATTCCGAGCTTTATTATTACTTTACTACTTGTCATTGTAAATCAATTGAGATAAATTAAATTATAATTTGTTATTATATTATGTTGAACATTTATTTAAGTTCTTTATTTAACCCTAATGAACTTAGTTATTCATAGAATATGATAATAGGTACTATACTTTAGCTAGTAGTATTTCATTTATTGTTTAACCAACCAATCTGATTCTGCATATCAATGGACATATTATTAAAAACTGTTGTCCTTACAAATTGTATGTCTTTTTTCTCCACAATTGCACTTTAATTAGCTTATATCGTTAGATAGATATTCTCTAACACCACACCTCAAAACTTTATGAAATTATCAAAATGTTGATATCTTGTTAGATATGGCAAAGTATTTATTAACATCTCACTTATTTTAGACACTTCAAAAGTCCATAGCACCTTCAAGGAAACAAAGACAGTCAACTTTATTCACTACAATATCAAAGTCTTTCTTTGCAATTACTTTCCTTTTGTTGGTGGCTGTGTATGCATAGGTTTCTTTGGCTATTGTCTCCAGAAATAGTTCCTGTAAATGTATAACGAATATTAGTAGGTAAAATTAATTGAAAAAGAGGTTGAAAACCACTTTTTCATCACATCTATTCAAAAAGAGCTAATCCAATCCCTGTAAACTAGGCTGGAACTAAACTTTAGCTGTTATCCGCGAGATCCGACTCTGATATCACTGTACATACATGCAAAATAGACAGTCGATTAATTAAACTTACCGTAGCTTTAGTGACTAAAAAAACAGCATCTCCCGATAATACACTAACATCAGGGTCCATTTTCATAATATTCTTTATTCTAGCTATGGGTAGCCTGGTGGATCTTACAACTTCAGGTTTCTGAGCCTGTAACTTTGCTTCTTCAGTGGTTTGTTCCTCTAAATGCAGTTCCGAGTTTTGTATTGTGTTTACGCTATCTGTTTCAGTTTCGGTAACCTCTTTCATTTGTGGATCACTTTCGAAGTAGTTTTCTGTATCATTTATTATGTTCGATATTAGATTAACGTCTTCGTAGTGTTCTTCTGCCATTTTTGCTTTTTTAAATAGCGAATATAAAATAGCGAATTTAGCTAGCTTTTAACAATAGCGAAAACCAATCGCGCGCGAATAAAATAATATTGTTTTGACTTTTGACACATGAGTTGTCTGTGTTGCCCTGAATCTTAGGACAAAAACTCCATTTCTAGTTGTTCTTGAAAATTATTTATTGAAGAGATAAACTTTTTTATTTGTTTATTGTTGATAAATTAAAATATCTGTTACTCAAAGAAAATAAATGAAACTTCTTTTCGTTGATTTCATAAAAACAAGGAGGGAATTTTAATACTTTTTAAATCGGTTGTGAACCGATTATGGCCATTTGGAAAGTACCCAGTATCAAGAATTATTCATTTTTGCAAGTTGTTTAATTTGCAATTTGCATCAAAAAAGTCAAGCAATCGTACAAGTTAAGTCAAGGAAGTCATTGTAAATGGTGGCTCTAGACGGTTCACTCGTGCTTTTGAGACAACGCTAAAGTTCATGTTTTGGTTTTCCGATTTTCACTAAAAAACCGATTTTCACTTTCATTTCACTTGTAAATCTTCACGAAACTAAATTGATTAATAAATCCCCGAAATTAAACAATGTAGGTACACGCATTTGAAGTAGGTTTCACAAAAACGAAAATTTAGCAACACATTTCTACAACGCATTCCCACCAAAACTCAAGGAATACACAATGTATTGCATGGTTTATGGAATGGCAACACTTATCTGACAGGGAGGTATGTGTCAAAGTCAAAGATTGGTCGAGTCTTGGCGGGAACTCGTTGAGGAGATGTGGTGCTAAATTTTCATTTTTGTGAAACCTAGTTCATATGCGTGCAAATTGTTTAATTTCGGGGGCATATTAATCAATTTGGTTTCGTGAAGGTGTACAAGTGGAATGAAAGTGAAAATCGGTGCAAAACATTGACTTAGTGTTGTCTCCAAGGCTCCGTGAAGATTGTTTGTAAATGGCCGCCGCGTTTACAAATGATTCCCTAGACTTGACTTTAACTATGACGACTTGACTGTTTCGATGCAAATAACTTGCATAATATATTAATAATACTTGACACTGGCTAATTTCCTAATGGCCATAATCGGTTCACAACCGATAAGAAATAAAATAAAAGATTGGTCGGAGTCTTGGCGGGAACTCGTTGAGGAGATGTGGTGCTAAATTTTCATTTTTGTGAAACCTAGTTCATATGCGTGCAAATTGTTTAATTTCGGGGGCATATTAATCAATTTAGTTGCGTGAAGGTGTACAAGTGGAATGAAAGTGAAAATCGGTGCAAAACATTGACTTAGTGTTGTCTCCAAGGCTCCGTGAAGATTGTTTGTAAATGGCCGCCGTGTTTACAAATGATTCCCTAGACTTGACTTTAACTATGACGACTTGACTGTTTCGATGCAAATAACTTGCATAATATATTAAAATACATGACACTGGCTAATTTCCTAATGGCCATAATCGGTTCACAACCGATAAGAAATAATAATAATAAACATTGGTCTTGGCGGGAACTCGTTGAGGAGATGTGGTGCTAAATTTTCATTTTTGTGAAACCTAGTTCATATGCGTGCAAATTATTTAATTTCGGGGGCATATTAATCAATTTAGTTTCGTGAAGGTGTACAAGTGGAATGAAAGTGAAAATCGGTGCAAAACATTAACTTAGTGTTGTCTCCAAGGCTCCGTGAAGATTGTTTGTAAATGGCCGCCGTGTTTACAAATGATTCCCTAGACTTGACTTTAACTATGACGACTTGACTGTTTCGATGCAAATAACTTGCATAATATATTGAAATACATGACACTGGCTAATTTCCTAATGGCCATAATCGGTTCACAACCGATAAGAAATAATAATAATAAAGATTTATGAGACTTTAAATATGACGACTTGACCGTTTCGATGCAAATAATTTGCACAACCGTTATGAAAGAAAGGAAAAGATTTAAGAGTTTTGGCGGGAACTCGTAGAGGAGATGTGGTGCTAAATTTTCATTTTTGTGAAACCTAGTTCAAATGCGTGCAAATGTTTTAATTTCGGGGGCATATTAATCAATTTAGTTTCGTGAAGGTGTACAAGTGGAATGAAAGTGAAAATCGGTACAAAACATTGACTTAGTGTCAAACATTGACTTACTCCAAGGCTCCGTGAAGATTGTTTGTAAATGGCCGCCGTGTTTACAAATGATTCCCTAGACTTGACTTTAACTATGACGACTTGACTGTTTCGATGCAAATAACTTGCATAATATATTAATAATACTTGACTCTGGCTAATTTCCTAATGGCCATAATCGGTTCACAACCGATAAGAAATAGAAAGATTTAGATGGCGTTTTGGCGGGAATGCGTTGAGGAGATGTGTTGCTAAATTTTCATTTTTGTGAAACCTAGATCAAATGCGTGCAAATTGTTTAATTTCGGAGGCATTTTGAAACCCTAAAAAGTGATGATCACTGAGCATAGTGTAAAAATAACAAGTAGGTTTGTACGTAAAAAATAGTTGGTTTATTTTATGTGAATACAGGAATATATATACTATACGATGAGTAATATCCCAGTTGTGTGACGTAAAGTTTTGAACTATTTTGTTTGGTCCAATTCCTGGGTAGCTCTCCGTGTAACTCCGGCACCTGCATCGAATAATTTTTTCTCATCCCGTTTGTGTCGTAAGAGGCGTAAGTAAGCGATTTAGCGGAGAATATCTAGAACCTGAAATTCTCCTCTCGTCTTATTTGGTTCTTGAAGGTAGGTATTGAATAGTACTTACTACTATGCCGACCCCAAGTAATTTGGGGTTTTAGCGGAACCTGTGCTCCCGAGAGGAATGCAACTGGAATAATACTCAGGACACGTACTCAGAATCAAAATCGTCTCAACATCCTCTCAGCATTGTTACATTTTTCTCGATCAAGGCCAGCAATTGTTGGTAATTTGCAAGAAATTACTAACACCTCAAAAGCATTACAGCGAAAGTCTGCATAATTTCCAAATGTCGGTGTTGAGATGATTTGGCTATAGAAGAATACGTGCCCAGATGAGAGAGTTTGAGGCAGATGAGGAGTAGGATCAGGACGCATACAAGACACATTTTTAGGTAGAATATAAGTATATTTCAGTTCTTGATGAGTATCAAAAAATAGTTTAGGTACCTACTTAATTAAAGTAGGGTATTAGAATTCTACATTATATACAAATAATAACTCATTCATTATCTACCTATTCAATAGTTAAAAAAAATAGCAGCAGACAGGTAGAAAATCAATTTGAAAATAATCTGCATCCTATTAAATATTTTAATACCTAATCATTTTATTTTGTTTTTATTATCGATATTCCGTATAAAGTCAATGATCTAGTAATAAATAATGTAAGGCACTCTATTTACCTAACGTTTGAAGGTAGTAAATAAGCAACGATTTACTTTTGTCACTAAGTACATTACTGTAAATAACAATATCTAATTAATTCCTATACAATAAAATTATGAAGTATTCAATAAATCTACGAATTGATCAGTTTATACAAAACAACTTCTTCCAAAATGGTTTCTTGTGGTGTACGACTGGCAACCCAGCCAAGATGGCGGCATCGAAGGCGTCTTTGAGTTGCTTTCTTGTTTTCGATGATGTTTCTACGTAGACGGCATTTATTTTGGCTGCTAGCGCTTTCGCTTCGAGTTCGGTAACGGGGTGTTCGCCACGAGCCTGCAAAGTTAAAAATTACGTGAAACCTAAATTTAAAATGCGGGTATGACCCAATTACCCAATTTACAACATGGCTGAGGCATATTTAAGACCATTCAAATTGTAGAATACGTCCCTGGAAAAAAAACACACTTAAAAATGGAGATATCTAGAGAATTAGATGTGCGTGTTATTTGCAAGTTAAATGTTAGGTGGTTCTTTCGGGTATATGCTACAATGATAATGGTATTTATTAAGGTATGCCTCAGCCAGCCATGATGTATTTTAACTGAATTTAAATATTTAATAATTGACACTTAGAGCTAGAACTAATAAAGAACTCTCTCAATGTTTTTATTTTTACCCGGCTGCAAGGCAAGGGTTGTGTTTTTTTTTTAAATCTTGTATCAGGTACCAATCGGACTGAGTGCGGTAGGGTCTGAACCTCCGCTAGGAGTAATAGTGTGTTGTGGTCCGGACCCTACCGCGTAACTTCCGTCGAATTCAACTCGACGTCGATTTAGAATTACGATGCTGTCGCTACTACTATGCTACTGCGCAAGGAGCGAACAGAAATTGTCTATGACTTTAACGTCGACAATTTCTGCTCGCTCCTTGCGTGGTAGCTTTTTCCAGCCCCGTTATCGACAGCATCGTATTCCCAAACTGATGTCGATGGAACTCGACAGGAGTTATGCGGTAGGGGGGAAGTTTGAATATGATCTATGTGTGTGTACAGGCAAAGTCATTTCCATCATCAGTGTCGGATCGGGGGATAGAAATACACGAAAGGAATTATCCCCACACATCATCAGATAATTTCCTTTTCGTGTAGGTAAGTAGGTATTTACAAGAAATTGACATTTTGAAATCAGTTTTCTCGGTTCGTCTGTGGTAGCTCTACGACCCATATAAATGACTCACTTTTAAAGTTTGCAGAACTCTCGTATCAGGGACCAAGTCGGACTGTGTGCCGACGAGTATGAGCGGTGCGTTGACATTGGCGACAGCCCGCGTCCACCGCTCGGCGACCGAACGAAACGTCTCAGGGCGGACGAGGGAGAAGCACAGCATTAGCACGTCCGTGCCGGGGTAGCATAGCTCGCGGAGCTCGGACATTGAATCCTGGAAAGAAACAGAAGTGCCAATTTACTCTTTTAAGTATTTCTCATTCTCTTAAGTCTTTGCTCCCCAACAAGGACCTTAGAAGATGTGCCTTAGTTCTCTAACTAATCGATATAAATAAATAAATATTGCACGACATTACACACATCGCAATCTAGCCCCAAACTAAGCACTAGGCTTGTACTATGGGTACTAGACAATGGATATACTATACATTATTTTACTTTTTTTTTGTAAATACATACATGTGATACAAATAAAGACACCCAGATCAGATACAAATATTTGCACTTGGCGGTAATCGAACCCGCCACCTTCCGCATTGCAGTCGGGCATTCGCCTGACGACGCGCCACAGAGGTCGTCAGATATCAGATTGCTGATTGTAATTTTATTTTGGCATTGGTATTGGCATAGATAAATTATTAGGGGTTAGGTCTTTGGTATTGGTATATTAACATTGTAGCTACGATAAGCCTGCACCTTAGTGCAATCTTCTATTAATTATCAAAGTACGTAGTGTACACGTGCATCTAAATAAGGTGTCTTAAATCAACTGTAATCGACACCTATAGATGCTTCCAGAACACCTGTCGCATCCAAAGAAGAGCACAACTATTACCAAACTATCTCTATTTGTAAGGTGAAAGTTATGCAATTAAGGTTACAATACTTAGTTACTTCATAATAACTATTAGACGTTGCGCAAACGGTCGTGTGATCAGCCTTTCATGGTTCTGGTGGTAACTGATGGCTCTATGTGATTAGATGTCTTTCGCTAGATTACATCGCTTGTTTGTTGCTACAACTTGTTGCGGGGCAGACGGTAAGGTCTCGTGGGCCTCAAAGAATATCGTAGCTTGATGACTACCTTGTGAGTTTATAATTCGACTAAGTAAGCCCCGCAGTTTCACCCGCGTAAGTCCCGTTCCCGCGGGAAAAGTCGCCATAAAATGTAGCCTATGTGTTATTCCGGGCCCTCAGCTACCTATTATTCCAAGTTTTATCGCAATCGGTTTGGTAGTTTTTGGGTGATAGAGTAACAAAATCACATACATACAAACTTTCGCGTTTATAATATTACTAGCTGCGCCCCGCGGTTTCACCCGCGTAAGTCCCGTTCCCGCGGGAATATCGGGATAAAAAGTAGCCTGTGTTAATCCAGGTCCCCAGCTACCTATATTCCAAGTTTCATCGCAATCGGTTCAGTAGTTTTTGTGTGAAAGAGTAACAACCTCACATACATACAAACTTTCGCGTTTATAATATTACTAGCTGCGCCCCGCGGTTTCACCCGCGTAAGTCCCGTTCCCGCGGGAATATCGGGATAAAAAGTAGCCTGTGTTAATCCAGGTCCCCAGCTACCTATATTCCAAGTTTCATCGCAATCGGTTCAGTAGTTTTTGTGTGAAAGAGTAACAACCTCACATACATACAAACTTTCGCGTTTATAATATTAGTAAGAAAGAAGTAAGGAGTAGGATTTACGTTTGTAAATTACATCATCAGTCTGAGGGCAAAACTGACTGATGATGACAAGTAAGATGGATAGGTTTATTTAGGATGCCCCTAGTTTTGTAAATGAGTATAAATGCTAACATAGATATCATTTAGTATTGAGAAATATTATTTTCTATTGAACAGTAAGTATACTGTATTAAACGTTATATAAATAACCGATTCCCTAGAGAATTTTCACTAATTTCTCATTTACGATGAGGTTTTAATTTCACTCACAATTTTATTGCGCTCACGTTGACAATGAAACATCAGATGATTACAAACACAACAGCTAATGGCAAATCACAACTACAGCAATAGCTACATCATATACATACATAATATCATCTACCACCGAATGATTTGTTGACAAAATATTTGAGACGAATTCACTACCTTCCTGACTTCGTATGGCTGGGAATTTCTCACGACAATCCCATCTGCCGGCATCGGCAGCTGAATTTCACAAAAGAAAACATAAAAATCAACATTCATTTTTATAGAATGTTTATAAAAACGAGCACGTGGATTTTTGTGAATAGAAGCACATTGAAGCAAGATTCGATCGGTCCGGTGCACATTTTGATCGACAATAAAAAGTTCCCACAGTTTCTCTACCTGCGTTTTGAGGTGGCCTTTTGTAGACGCACGTGTCCCCTATGATCAGCTTTAATAGTGCAATTAATCAAAAGAGTGTTCCTAGAAACTTGGTAATTTTAATCCAGGCTCTTTTGAAGTCATATGACTCGTAGTAGTGGTAGTAGCTTCTCTATAACTAGGTATACCTAAGTATTTAGTAGGTAAACTATTGGATTTCAGTTGGTTTTGTGTCTCACCTGTCCAGCAGTATCACAGATTTCCACGCAGACTGGCCTGTCGTCTACGTCCACCACAACTGAAACAACCAGAAAATTAAAATGTATATAACAAAATAACACCATTTTTTTCTAATTGTTTGATATACATATAAGTTGGAAAGAATTAGAAATTACTAAAGACGGAGACCACGTTAATGGTAGGTAGGTAGGTATCTAGGAATGGGGTAGGTACTTATGGGAATGCATTCGAATTACATTCAAGCTGCAACATGCTGTTGAAATTCACTCTGTCTATCTATCCAAGTATCCATACGTTCAAGTAGACTTTCACATAAGTATTCCTAGGTTATGAAGGGTTCTATCTAGTTATGGTAACGGGATCATCGTCCGTCATTCTACACTCATCCTCGTGCCGGATTTACGCGGTGAGCAACCAACATCCTGCCCATTGTTCAAACCTGTTCCATGCTCCTGTTACCTTCATAGTTGGTGATTATTTTATATTGAAATATGTTGCGAATGTATGTATGGCATTTACATAGTTTGGAACTAGGTTTTGAACTAAACTGACCTTATTTATGGAAATAAATAAGAAATAAGTAGACAATTGGTACCAGACGGAATCCTGTCCTGTTACCTATAGTAATATGAATGACACACGCTCATAAACTTTCAGTTGTTTTTAAGGATCTCAAGGAAAGGAATAAGATTGTTCGCTTGTCCGTCTGTCTCAGGAACTGGTTGACCTTGCGTGTTGAAATTTTGGCATACAGGCCTAAATTTTATCAGGTCTCTAAAGCCTATGGATATCCATAATTGTATGAGTATCAAGGTCTCAGAACCTTGATTTTCAATTATGGTTTTCGGGAAAACTCGTATGAAAACTTAAAAAAACACAAGTTAGCTTTCACATTTTCTACATGTTTTGTTTACTTGTGCTGTACAAAAGCTTAGTACATACCAAATCTGACAGTTCTAATTGAACCGGAAGTACCCTGTAAGTTTAAAAAAATAATAATGATGCCTAGAAAGGGAAATCCATTCTAAATAAGAAAACTAAAAGTAGATGAATAGTATGTAGGCCAGGTACCCACTACACTATAGTAAGTAGGTAAATAGCAATAAGCAAATAAAAAGTAATAAGAAAAACTGAGTGCCAACCATCTCGTTGAAATCGAAAGTTTAGGTAGGCAGGTACCTAGACCTAACAATGGATGAAATCGGCATCATTTGTGGTGCGAAGACCTCGTGACTCATGCGGCATGGCAAAGCAATCAAGCACGAGCGACTCTTTCTCGGCATGAGCAATTATTGATAGAAATACTAATATTTCTTATTATTTAATTTACTTTTTTAATTCTATGTTTTCGAAAGCACGTTCCGTTGGGAACAGAGTTGTATTTACAAAGTGCCTCCGCCATCTTAGAAAGAGAAGCAGTAAATAGTAGATGAATAATGAAGAGGCAAATTTTGAAAGTTTGCACTTTGAAAGCTTTAGCGAAGTCCGCAACACGGTTAAATGATCTATCTACCTACAATAAAAATGTCCCAAACACGGAACAGTTTTTTTAAAATGGTTTAGCAATTTTGCATGATATTACGAACACTTTAGACGTTTGAAATAGCGAAATTTTGCTTAGATAAGTATAATTACGAAATTTGTTGAACCGTTTTCGAAAAAAAAAACTGGGTTAATTGTAGATTACGTACCCGGGTATAGTATACAATAGGTACAGTGGTACATATTGTATACTTGATGGCCTATTCTGAAGTCAAATATTAGAGTTCACGGTCTTTTGATACTATCGTCGAATATTATTGAAACTCTTTCAACAAATTATGCTCAATCTTACTAATATTAAAAACGTGAAAGTTTGCAAGTATGTATGTCTGTATTTATGTGACTTAACCAAACCGATTGCGATAAAAATTGAAATATAGATAGATAGCTAGATACCTGGAATACCATACAGGTTACTTTATATCCCGATATTCCGACGGGAACGGGAGGGAGTAACGCGGGTGAAACCGCGGGAAGCAGCTAGTCTATCATAATGAGATATTGGCGTAACTATTAAATTGCACGATTTCGAAATCCAATGCATTATTATCTAGATACGCTAGTAAGGTTTATAATCCATTTAATTGGGTTTCTAGTTACGATGAGCCGCGGCATATAATTAATGTTCTTGCAGAATCGGACACCAAGAATGAAAGTGGTGAAGGCTTTTTCTATCGGAATTTAGACTGACCAAACCACTTTGTGAAATGTAATAGAATCAATCTGTTACGTTTTTTGCGTAACATTCGTGAGTTTTTTTAATTGAGTATTTAATAAAATATTCACCGTGTTATTTGAAAGTTCTATTAGTTAATTTGTTTGTTTGTTTGTCATTCTGACATATTGACACAGCAGCTCATATTATAAGTAGGTATAGGTAGATGGGTAGATGTATGGTTTAAAAGTGTGCGAAAAGTACGGGATGAATTTTTGAACACCATCTAAAAGAAAAGTACATTCTAAAATCTAAATACTTCCAATAAGTAGGTTAGTACTTAAAACTTATTTAGCCCTATTAATACTAGGGGAGTAGGGTCGGAGTAGTTATTCAGTTTTTTGTTTCTGTCTGTCAACTTTGAAATACTTGTCATGGAAAAAACAAATCATTTTCTCACTACTCCGACTCTGCGACTCCGACCTTACTCCACGTTTGCTAATAAGGCTAATATTGAAGAGAAACAATGTTTTGTTCTTGTAATTAATAGTGTAGCTCTTTCTTCTTACTAATATTATAAACGCGAAAGTTTGTATGTAGTTATGTATGTGGCTTTGTAACTCTTTCACGCTAAAACTACTGAACCGATTGCGATGAAAATTGAAATATACCTAGGTATACATATAGCTGGATTCCGGGAACAACACATCGGCTACTTTTTATTTCGATATTCCCACGGGAACGGGACTTACGCGGGGCGCAGCTAGCATAAGTATAAGAAGCAAGAAACAAGCTTTTAAAGTATGTGTTTCCTATTCATTTTAAGGAGTTTCGTTCTATTTAATTTACACGATGGGTGTGATGTAAGTTGTACGGGTTGTACCTAACGTTTTGCCTGTGACCCGGGCGGGTGAATTCACCTGAGGGACCTGACCCGAATTACAAAGGTGACGGTGTTTTATTTCAGGTCGTTTTTACGCTCTTTACACCTTTTATGCGAAAGATAAAAGGCGTCGTCGAAATAATAGGCACTCATTTTAAGGCAATATCACGTTGACGTAATAGTGAGACGTAAATTCAACTTTTACTAAGACAAAAGAAATAAGAACTTATTTTTACTAATTTACTGTACAATGTTTGCAAACACCCATACTTAGACTATCTTACTAATATTATAAACGTGAAGGTTTGTTGGTAAGTATGTTTATTATGTCTGTATATGACTTCGTTAATCTTTCACGCAAAAACTACTGAACCGATTGTAATTAAACTTGGAATATACTTAGCCGGAGACCTGAAATAACACATAGGCTACTTTTTATCCTGATAGTCCCGCGGGAACAGCACTTACGCGGGTGAAACTCCGGGGGGCAGCTAGAATTTTAATATGATACACAAATTCTTGGTGAGGTTAATGAATGAGTGAAGTAAGGTGAGGTCCTATAGAAAGTCGTGTATCAAAATTTTTCAAAGACGTTTATGGCGGCCTCAGTGGCGAGTCAGGCTAATGCCCGACTGCAATGCAGAACTCTGCGGGTACGATTCCCGTCAGGTCCAATATTTATGCCTAAAAATTAAATTTTTGTTTGGTCTGGGTGACTTTCTATGTATAATATGGATGAATGTACATAAAAAAACGTAAATAATGTTGTATATCCATTGTCTAATACCCATAGTACAAGCCTAGTGCTTAGTTTGGGGTTAGATAGCGCTGTGTGTAATGTCGTACAATATTTATTTTATTTTTATTTATTCAAAGAGACCGTACTGTATCAAAGTTGCAAACCGTACTTTTTACGTCATTATGATGCTTTTAAGTTCCTACGCTGGTATAAAAACGCCCAAGATCTTTAAGCATAAAAAGCTACGATTAATAGAATTAAATTGTCATTTTGCTCCACTCCTTGGTAGCCTTATCAATAAAGTCACGTCAAGTTGGAGTAATGATAATATAATTGCTAGTCTTTTTTTCGTGACAAGAACTTTCAAAGTTGACAGACATATAAAAGTGGTAAAATTACTCCGACTTTACTACACGTTTATTAATTAGGCTATTGGTGTTTTACTACGCCTGGTAGAGAAAACATCGGTTTGCTCTCTTTAATAAGTTTCCATAAGTAGTACCTACTTATCTATATTGTTTTAATAAACACACGTCAATTCTCAGGCAATGGCCCATTATGTCGTTATTGCTGTTATCGTTTACTTTCATTCATGATCGCTTCCCAACAGACATCGAATTATGTAAACAATTCTGATGAGATATTATCATTAAAAAAAAACAATTATATAGTATCTACCTATTGTCCTATTTAAACGTAGGTCAGTTACCGGTTGGCTTTTAACAATAGGTTTCGTTCGTTTCCATTATTAATTATAAAAATTAAGGTAATGGCCACGTATTATTATGTTTCCTAAATTTATATTTATCTGTATTTACAGTTATCCTAAATTTATATGTTAGTCTCGAACAGTTTCCACGAGCGAGTGGCACAGTTTACGCGAGCAAGCGTTCGCAGATTTCGTTGATATATCTCGGATTCTACTTGTTGGATTGCAATGTAAAGTTACGATGTATTCAATCGTCCTTTAAAGCAGAATTCGAGCTTACTCTAAAACTCAATCACTGACCATTCTCAAAACGATTGGAGGAATCTTTATTAATAATTTTCCTTTTTTGTTGTAAACTAAGTTCCCATTCTGCGATAAGCAAGCATATCTTTATTATCCTACAAAGGAGAAACATAAAGTTACAAATAAAAGAGGTAAATATACCTACCTCTTCTTACAACCTTGCAGTCAGAAAGCACATTCGAAAGCCACAAAGAAAGTTCAATGTACATTTGTAGGTAATTATTTAACACTGTCACATAATGAAATATGAAACATTCAACTGTTAAAATAAGCGTTATGTCCGCTTCTCGGATGGTTTTATTACTGTAATAATATTACAGCTTACAGTCGCTTGACTAGATCGAGATAGGTAGGTTACAGAAACGGGAAATGTTATTTCTTTTCAATAAAACATTTTGAACAGACCACGGAAAAAAGAAAGGTTTTAATTGTGACCGCGATAAATAATAATTTAATCGATGAATGTAAAAGAATTTAAAAACACTTTTAATTTTTAGGGCTTCGTGCCTTAACGAGAATCTTTTATAGTTTCATCATGATTTTATAATTTGATAGATTCAGTCCAAAAAAATATATATGGTAAAGTTGATGTCAGCTCATCTCATGGGAAGAGGTGAGGTTACGACGATGGGGTTGACGATGTAGCATGCTTGCCTAGGGAAACCTATATTTACTCTAGACCTGACGGAACTAGACTAGTTAAGAAGACGGAGGCAGTAGAAAAAAGGGTTTGTTTGTATTTGCCTACAATTTTGCCTCAATAAAGCATGAATGACAGGCAATAAATATGATCCAACAACACTATTCATGTATAAACAAAGCAACAACTCAATTAATTTACAGAAACGAATTCAGTCTGAATGATATAATTGTATTTGCTTATTTATAAGTCAAAAAGAAAAACATTATAGATGGGGTCTCTGAAGTCTTAACTCATTCAGATTCCAATATTGGCACGAGCACTAATTGCAAAGCCAGAGGCTTGTCTTGAAATAATAGGGGTTAAAGTATGAAATTGCCGTTTTATTGCAATAGGTTCTTTGAATTGACATAGAATCTTCATGGTTTGAGGTTTTCGAATGAAACTTTTTTCAAATGGTTTCTGTGATGTTCTTTTTTTAAAAAATGTGAAACATTTGAATATCGACTTTCAATTGTTTTTGTTATTCAATTTAGACAAGAAAGATGGATACTGCGAAAATTCGAGTGATTTTTGAATACGAGTTCCGACGCGGAACTAACGCGGCAGAAACAGCCCGCAATATCAATACTGCGTTTGGAGAGGGGTCTACTAATGAACGCACCGTGCGATTTTGGTTTAAACGCTTTCGTGATGGAAATTTCGACTTAAAGAACGAGCCACGAGGAAGACCGCCCACACAAGTGAATAACGATGAATTAAGAGAGATAGTGGAAGCCGATCCTAGTCAAACTACCCAGGAATTAGCGGCATGGTTTAACGTTACCTTACCCACTTTATTGACTCACTTGCGTCAAATCAATAAGATAAAAACATACGAAAAATGGGTGCCTCATGATTTGACTGATCTGCAGAAAGAAACGCGTGTTGCAACTTGTGTTGCCTTGTTGAACCGGTACAGAAATGAAGGAATATTGGATCTAATTGTAACATGTGATGAAAAGTGGATTCTTTATGATAACCGGAAAAGAAAAATGCAATGGCTGACCCCAGGTCAAATGCCCCAACAGTGTCCTAAAGCAAAACTTACCAATAAAAAGGTAATGGTAACTGTTTGGTGGTCTCAGCATGGTGTTATTCACTATAGTTTTCTTCGATCTGGTCAAGCAATTACGGCAGATGTCTATTGTGCCGAACTCCGAACCATGTTGACAAAACTAGCAGTAAAACAGCCCCGACTCATGAATCGATCTTCACCATTATTGCTCTACGACAACGCGAGACCTCACACAGCACGAGAAACCATTTTGACCCTTCAGGAACTGCACTTAGAAACCATTTGTCATCCTCCGTATTCACCAGACCTTGCTCCAACGGACTACCATTTTTTTCGTGATTTGGACAATTATCTACGTGACAAGAAGTTTTCTTCCCAGGAGGCAGTACAAAATGCTTTCACACAGTCTAGATCGTCGGAGTTCTATCGCAAAGGCATTAATAACCTTCCTATTAGATGGCAGCAATGTATAGATAATAATGGCAACTATTTTGATTAAATAAATTTGTTAAAAATTTAAAAAATAAACAATTAAGATTTTCAGTACAAATCGGCAATTTCATACTTTAACCCCTAATATGTTAGGAGTTGATTTTGAACTTCTTGCTTTTTGGACTGTCATTTCTATACTTCTAAGTTTTCTATTTCATTTACCCATCTCTTCTTTTTACTTAGAGGTACTTGTTTGTCATGTGTAATGTAGGAAATGTGTCTATAAACCATAACTTGATAATTGAAGATAATTGATTGAATAAAGGCCATATTGGTACGTCATCGAGCCTATAATTATCAATAGCTACGTACCTACCCACAGTCTAACTAGTCAGGCCCTGTACTTACACTAACGATTCATCTAAGAGTTCTAAAAATCTATCAATTCATTAGGTACTGGTGCTAAGTAGTCCGACCCTGTACTACAAGTAAACCATGGATCATTAGAAGTAATTTATAACCGACCAGGCGCCTGGTTTCTGCATTAATTTGCCTCAAGCGTTTTCAGTTGATCATCGTATGTAATGATAGGTATCTATGCTAATGCATTTTCTAACAAATTTACGCTTTTACTTACAGAGTCTAGGCGCACCGTCCGACAAATAGGTAAAGTATGCTTTTATACTGTAGTTTGTAGTTTCTAGTACGAGTCTTGAAAACGGTTTTTTAAATTTTTATTTAGATTAGAACCTCCTGTTTGAAGGGTAGGTTATGTGCCTCTATGTAGTGTAAATTAATACCCACTTCGCTTTCTGAATTTACAGTTTTCTAATGCAAGTTTCTAACCCATTTTAACAATATCTGCAATCTGCATAATTGAACTCACTTTGAAATATAGTGGATCTGTATATATCTGAATAGACCTAGTCCATGTTTGGTAGCCACCGTTTATCATCAGTGCAGCAGATATAATTTGCAGTACGATAAAATGGTTCTGAATTATATTATAATAGATTCAATTCAAATAACCACGCGGATGTATTTGTTGGTAATCGAAGAATAAGTATGGTAGGTACAAGGTTTTTTTAAGAGCAAATGTTCTATGTATTTAAATAACAATCGTTTCTGGTAATCAAGAGTAACAGCCAAACTATTATACTAAATCTATACTTATAATAAAATCGTAACTTAGCGGTGTCTGTTTTTGAAAAAACTATTTTTAGGGGTATGTACTAACTGGAGAATTAACACTTGTCTTTCGTCCCGATATTCCCACACGATCGGGACTTAAGCGGCTAGACTGCGATGCGCAGCTAGTTACTTACTAAGTAATAAGAACTCCGAACTGTGTTACCTAACTGATATTGGCCCAAGTACTGTCAAACTCTAATAGAAATGGGATGCTGTCACATTTCCGGTGAGATGTTGGAAAAAACATGGAGTAGATATCATATGTATCTTTTTATTTTATAGCCACAAAACATCTACAATTTGATGCAAGTTTCTTATCTTTTACCATCGAAACAACATGGTAATAAATTCCCTGTTCTTACTTTACGTTTACACCATAAAAGGCATTCCACGTAGGTGGCTGGTGGTATAATAATATCAAACGCTTTGCCATTTCACCTTTATTTATTTTATCAATGCACCCGTTCCGATTCACGTATGATTCACGATTTATCTAAAATTAGAACCTCTATGGCCACGTGTAGGAGTTTACATTTTATTTTTAAAATTATTTATCATTATTGGCCAGTTTCTATACCGCCCGCGCCGGAAATACGTCAATTTACGTAAAGGTAAAAAGCTAATTCGATTTTTTTAATTAAATATCGAATTAGCTTGGCACCCTTTGAGTATACATAAGCAAGCTATAAAGCGCTGGTATGCCAGTATCAACTGTAAGCACCGGTATGAACAGTCAAAAATGACAAAAACGATGTCATCAGTCACCTAGGGTTACGGGAATTGACTGTTTCTCTCGTTAGAATTTATTCTAGTAATAATTATGGTGAAATCTTCAGTGCCGCGGTGTAAAAATGATTCGCGGATCACTATTCAACCTCAAAATTTGAATATCTATGTATAGAGCATCTGCTTAGACTTTGCGCAGTAGGCAAATACCCATAGACGCGCTCTATAGTTTGCTTATGTATACTCTAAGTTTGCACCGCACCTGCCCTGCAGTGCAAACATTTTGCTATTTTGGTCAAAATTATGGCTTTGTAATAGAGAAAAAAAAGATGCTTCAAAAAATCTGGAAATTATTTCGGCATCCATTTATAGGGTAATTGCATAATTCTATAAACCAACTTTATAATTTTAAATCCTATCCCATACGGTAATAATAGTACTACTACTAAGGTGTAGAAGTAAGCAAAGGGAATGGTTATTATTCCTTCACGCAAAATCTACTGTACCATTTGAGATAAAACGTGGTAGTGGTAGGTATCTAGACAGCTGGGAATCTGGTCTAACACATAGGCTACTTTTATTCCAATATTTCCGTGGGATTGGGATTTCGGAGAGTAACAATACCGCGGGGCGCAGCAAGTTACATTATATTTCATCCTAAACTTATATTTATTGCGTGCGTGATAGATGTAATTATTGCTTCATTAGTTAATTTTTAATTAGTCTTCTTTACAAGGTACTTACATGATTTAATCATTTAAAAAGCAGATAAATAATATCGTGTGTAAGAGTTGCATGATTTGAATTAGTTAGTTACATTCCGGAAACAAAATACATATACAACGTAGGTAGGTATACGTGGGATTTAATTATTTACGATTAGTATTTCTCTTCCAATTAGTGTGTATAATGATGTACCTAAGCTATATGATATAAATTAAGTACTTTTGTATATAATAAATTGGTTACTTCGTAAGTATGCGAAGAAACCATTAAGTATTACGATCTAAACTGAAAAACCCCTGTCGGATTCATCGATTTTTATTTTTTCTTACTCAATGTTTTAGAATATTTTCGTTTGTAGCGTTTGTAAATTACATTGTTCCCTATATTTTGATGTAGTTTCAAGACAAAAACTTCTTATTGCTTCGAGCCTTAGACATTTCAGAAAAAAAATTTAAACATAATGTATTTAAAATGTGCTAACGTTTTAACACCTTTCAACATTTTTATTTAAAATCTTTACCAAAATTTTGGGAACACTGGAACGTTTTGTTACAAATAATTATAAGGCGGTAGTTTACTGTAACTTTTTAGAATGTTAAAATAGACAAACTACATCTCAGTCAACCTTGAAAAAGCCAACTGTGAAAGCTCGGTTCGTTTAAAACCATTAATAAACGCGATTAAACCCGATAAATAAAGTGTTTTATTATGCAAAATCGCGAAAACCATAGAAGAAATTATAACAAAGTCATTTGCAAACGCTACAAACGAAACTATTCTAAAATTTAAATAAAACCGACAGGCATTTTCAGTTTAGCTCGTATAGGGGCCTCAAGTACTAGTACTCTACTAATATTAATTAATGTACTGTTTTATTGGTTTATTTATTCAATGTCAATAACCCGATGAATATCGAAAACATAAATCAAACTGAGCCTTGATGCCCAAAAATATATCGAAAACCAATCCATTTAAGTAACTAGATATACCTACTCTAACAATAACTAATAACTTTAATTAATTACAAATGCCTGCTTCTATTTTTGGCGAAACAATATTGAATTCTTATCACAGAGGCGGGATATAGTCAAAGCTCTAGAAAAGGCTACTCGTTAGGGGTGTGGGATGAATTTTAAAATGGTCGCCTGTTGATTTATTATAGCTGCTACCTTTTTCGCTTTTTTAGGTACTTAGATCAGATTTAATGTTCGTGTTCTAGGTATAATAAGAAGCGACAAAATGTAGAATCTTACTTCTTACTAATATTATAAGCGCGAAAGTTTGTATGTATGTATGTATGTATGTGAGGTTGTCACTCTTTCACACAAAACTACTGAACCGATTGCGATAAAACTTGGAATATAGGTAGCTGGTTACCTGGATTAACACATAGGCTACTTTTTATCCCGATATTCCCGCGGGAACGAGACTTACGCGGGTGAAACCGCGGGGCGCAGCTAATACTTAATACATATAAAATAATAACAGAAATAATTCATCTGTGAAAAATTCATTCTAGCTATCGCAGTTCATATCTGCGCGTTGGAATAAACAGCCTGGTGGCTGCAGAAAGAACGGACAGAGTATTTTGGAGTTTGGTCTGAACTTTTTCTTTATAGTTTTTGCTTGGTCCATGGTCACGTAATAAGCGGCTTCGGGATAATAAATCTAGTTCACACGTAAGTATAAATTGACCATAATTATGTATTTCAAAGTGATAACGAATCGATAAAAGTAAAAGTGTGATATTCATTTCAAGTAAAAGAAAATTATACTTGAAAGTGGCACTTACGACGACAACGGTAAATTAGGACGTTGAGTTCGAATTTTATGTTATGTATGTGTATTGACTTTAATTAACCGACTTCAAAAAAGGAGGAAGTTCTCAATCCGTCGCGTATATATTTTTTTGGGATGTTTACCGACTAATTGAAGATGATTTGACCGATTGAGATGGTTCTTTTTTATTGAAAGGTGGATCTGATGGGGATCTTCGAAGTGATAAACGGAAATGCTACTCAAAACGCAGACAGCAATTCAATTGTTCACCGATTACTCGAAGTTAGCTTGACCGATTGGGATGGCTCTTTTTTTAATGGAAAGGTGGGAGCTCCAAGGTAGTCCCGTACAATCTTTGTACGGATCTCATAAGTATCTTCGGAATTATGGACATGGTAACATCCCAGAATGCAGTCAATAACTCAATGACTTGTACCAAAAATAATTAGTCCGTAGGTAATGGCAGGAGCTATCTCATGCAGCTCTTAATCTTCCAAACAACAAAACCTATTGAATTTTAGTGTATTAGTAAGTTAAGTAGTATTTGGCCCATCATCATCATTCCCAATGGCACATTCCCTATTTGGGGTCGGCCCTCCTGATACTAGATCGCCACTTATTACGATCTTCGGTCATTGCTGGTGTTAGGCCCAGCGTCGTCAAATCCTTTGAAATGGTTCGAGTCCAGGTGGTTGGCGGGCGTCCCCTGCCTCTATTGCCCTCATCTATTGCCATCACTCGTCTCAATCGTCTGAACAATTTTAAGAACCAACTGAAATGTAAAACCAAACAGTCTTCACAAGTTATTTAGAGCTGAAAGTAGGGATCCTGTCCAGATACTTGTTTAAGACGATTAACCAAAATAAGGCTTCAGATCAGACCAACTAGATCAATTTGACTTCTTAGTTTTTTCCGTGGATCTGGTAAAGTACATATATCTATGACTCACTATTTATATTTCTGAAAAACCGCAACCACGAAGACCTTATTTATTAGGTGATTAATTCAATCATTCTTAATTCAAAGGAAATCTAATTTTAGACCCATGTTTGCAAACAATAATTACTTACCTATCACTTAATTAGGTTAGCAAAAAAATTATAATAAAACATAATTGAGTGGCAAACATTCGGCTCGTAACTCTATCCCTTTTTAATGTTGTTTTGTTTACTCAGGGAGAAGATATAAAATACAAACAAAAAGAAAGACTGCCCAAAGAACTGAGTCAACCGAAAATAACAAAAAAGCCAAAAAGAACCTTGAAAACGGTTTCGTTTACTTGAATGTCACCATCATTGTCCATTCTATATGTGGCTGGCGCCAGTTACTTCGTCATTCTATTTTAATTCCTAAACCGGTCGAAGATGGTGGCACGGCTAATGACTAATGTAATGATCTAAATTAAGATTTTCGCTAAGTCGTAAAACACGGGGGTTTCCTTGTTGTAGTTAATTAATTCGGCTACAAAGTTTAAGTAAGTTAACTTTAACCTTTATTTCGAGATTAATATATGCATCAGTTTATGAGTAGGTGTCATATTTTGAATTTAAACTGGAGTAAAAAAAGATGGGCTAAACATCTAATGCGACTTCTAAAACTGAGTGCGTCATGAATGTAATAATTTAAGTATTTTTTAAAAAAGACCTTGGAATCCTATTTTCTTTTTGAGTTTTTGGCATTCGTTTTGCATGAACTTAGTTATACCTACGTATACAAAACGGGAATTCACAGTTTCTATACTCATAAAATATCTAATTATACTTACTTACATTAATAATTGTACTCCTATAATACTGAAATGCCACAAAAACTATAAAAATTGGGAATTTCCTTTTACATTAAAGTCGGCTATAGTTTTATTAATATTGACGATTTTAAAGAAATATCTAACAATCCGGAAAACAAAGAACAATAGTTAGTTATCAAAACAGGAATGAAACAGCTATTATGCAAATAATAGGTAGGTACTTATATGTATTTGTCTACCACCGCGACCGTTCAGAGATCATTACGAAATTCAACAAGTCTCAATTTGTTAATGACATGGAATTAGTAATGATTTGCACTTTACGTAACACAGTCAATGTACTAACTACCGTTCAAAACTTTGCTATTACAGTTCTCCATCTTTATTACTATCTTCACCGACTTCCTACAATCGTGGCGATTTTATCTTAAATATCTGTGTTCTATTTCATAACATAACTCGAAATTTTATGTTTGCTCTTAGGTAATAAAGTCTGAATAATCAAATAAATCAAGACAGCCACAAGAAAGTGGTACAGTGAAGACACGCTGCATTGAACGCTTGCGCTCAACAAAAAGTACAGTCAGCATCGAAAGCTTGCCCTAAAGTCTTATTCTTATAAAATTAAGATGCATTCAAAGTTGCTGCGGACTGTACGTTCAATGGCAATAGGAATGCATACGCAGTGTTCATAATGAAAATGAGTGCGGTACTCGTCACGCAGGCCGGGCGCAACCGTTACCCAAACACAAACATAAACAAAGTTTATCAAAGGAAAATACACTCTGAAGCATCAGCATACGATGCGGTATAAATGCAAGCATTACGTTTGTAGTAGAAGAACCGGGCAAACGCCTTGCGCGCGGTGCGCCCGCGCACCAACCACTGATTTATCGATTGATCGAAAGATTTTTCTATACTTGATAATATTTTTGAGATACGCTACCTTCTAGGATTGCCCTGAGGAAAATACGTATAAAGTTGTTTACAGTAAATTAAGATTTCAGTCCGGGACTGCTGGGATAGTAGCTCTCACTCTCTGCTGGTTTGGGTTTCCGTTATTATTACAGTAGGTACAGACGTGTTAGAATTTTCATATTCAACATATGTTAGTAAAAAACTACAGAGACCTCTCTAATTAAACAAGTGGTACTTGTTAAAAAGGGATTACTAGGTAAACCGGTGGACTAGGCACACCTGCTTCTCATATCATCTCGTTAAATATGGACAAATACCATGTAAATGACATGGAACTGGTTCCGAACGATGTTCCCCAGGTGTTTCATTCATTATACATTCATTTCAATACTAGAAACTGTATTCATTTCACAAACCACACGCCCTTCGCTACCTACTACGTTTTCAATTATGAATGGTCTAGGTATGAATTCCAAATTATAAGCTTTATCTATAATCTGTACGAGTTTCTATATACGTATAAAATGCCTGAATGACTGACCGATGGATCAAACTACAGCCGAAACCGCTGATAGTAGAGAGCTGATATTTTCAATTTTGAATTTAAATATTAGGGGTTAAAGTATGAAATTGCCGATTTGTACTGAATATCTTAATTGTTTATTTTTTAAATTTTTAACAAATTTATTTAATCAAAATAGTTGCCATTATTATCTATACATTGCTGCCATCTAATTGGAAGGTTATTAATGCCTTTGCGATAGAACTCCGACGATCTAGACTGCACAAACTGTGTGAAAGCATTTTGTACTGCCTCCTGGGAAGAAAACTTCTTGTCACGTAGATAATTGTCCAAATCACGAAAAAAATGGTAGTCCGTTGGAGCAAGGTCTGGTGAATACGGAGGATGACGAATAGTTTCTAAGTGCAGTTCCTGAAGGGTCAAAATGGTTTCTCGTGCTGTGTGAGGTCTCGCGTTGTCGTGGAGCAATAATGGTGAAGATCGATTCATGAGTCGGGGCTGTTTTACTGCTAGTTTTGTCAACATGGTTCGGAGTTCGGCACAATAGACATCTGCCGTAATTGCTTGACCAGATCGAAGAAAACTATAGTGAATAACACCATGCTGAGACCACCAAACAGTTACCATTACCTTTTTATTGGTAAGTTTTGCTTTAGGACACTGTTGTGGCATTTGACCTGGGGTCAGCCATTGCATTTTTCTTTTCCGGTTATCATAAAGAATCCACTTTTCATCACATGTTACAATTCGATCCAATATTCCTTCATTTCTGTACCGGTTCAACAAGGCAACACAAGTTTCAACACGCGTTTCTTTCTGCAGATCAGTCAAATCATGAGGCACCCATTTTTCGTATTTTTTATTTTATTGGTTTGACGCAAGTGAGTCAATAAAGTGGGTAAGGTAACGTTAAACCATGCCGCTAATTCCTGGGTAGTTTGACTAGGATCGGCTTCCACTATCTCTCTTAATTCATCGTTATTCACCTGTGTGGGTGGTCTTCCTCGTGGCTCGTTCTTTAAGTCGAAATTTCCATCACGAAAGCGTTTAAACCAAAATCGCACGGTGCGTTCATTAGTAGACCCCTCTCCAAACGCAGCATTGATATTGCGGGCTGTTTCTGCCGCGTTAGTTCCGCGTCGGAACTCGTATTCAATAATCACTCGAATTTTCGCAGTATCCATCTTTCTTGTCTAAATTGAATATCAAAAACAATTGAAAGTCGATATTCAAATGTTTCACATTTTTTAAAAAAAGAACATCACAGAAACCATTTGAAAGAAGTTTCATTCGAAAACCTCAAACCATGAAGATTCTATGTCAATTCAAAGAACCTATTGCAATAAAACGGCAATTTCATACTTTAACCCCTATTATTAGGTAGTACAATAAAAACTTAGTAAGTTTATACTTACTAAGTTTTTATTACTTACAAATACTTATGTATTTCTCAAAAATAACAGACTTATTAACTTAAATTTTTCGATTGAAAAAACTTTAATTTAAGTTTGTGTTTTTACAATTAGTATTTTTTGCGTATTGTGCGGTGATTCGTCAAGGTGAGCTCTACGAGTCATGGTTGGAGTTTGGCTATTTTAGTGACTATATTTAGCTTCTTTATACTTATAGTACAGTGACTTATTGAATTTGTATTATAGTAAAACTCGCTGTTTCACCCACATTGGTCCCAATCCCGCGGGATTTACAAAAAATATTTCTTAGTGGATCCCTACACACTACAAAGAACACACTTTTTCTTTTTTTTCTGTATTTCTCTAGGACCGCGATTTAGGCTGTAAGTTGATATAAAGGTCGATGTCAGACTGAATATGAATTTGAATTTTATATGTACTTACCTATAGATTAGATAAATAGACACCTAACTTACTAGAAATTAAGCTAAAATTACTAACGTAGATGTATATAAAGCCTTTGAAATTTTGAAACGTTCAAAAGTGACAATGTTTGATCACTTTGCACGCAACGACAAACTCTAAAGTGTTGGTGTTTGTTGTCGCCAAGTATTTATGTAGGTAGATAGATACCTACATACAATGATAATGATAATGTCACATTGTTCACGTGGATCTAATACTCAACATCAGATGTAGGTAGGTAAGTACCGGAGTAGGCAAGCATGGCTAGGAAGGAAGTGGCTGAAGGTTAATTGTGATGATTTTGCTTTGTCATTTCATTTATTAGTTAAGCCCGTAGATAAATTCCTAGATTGCATAGTTGGGTTGTATACTAACAACCCAAATTATTGTTTGTGGAAACTTTTGTATTCTTGTAAATTGGTAAATGATAAAGAAAGCTACGTATAAATATGTCAGAAATAATTACTTAGGTATCAAGATATGAAATATCTGCGAAACTAACACTGCTCCCCACGGTTTTACCCACGTAAGTCCCGATACCGCGAAAATATCAGGATGTGATTACACACATAAACCTTCCTATTGAATCGCTTTATTTACTAAAACAAGAGGCAGTGTACTGCAACAGGGTGATGATGATGATGACTAAAAAACAACCACATTAAAAATCAGTTGCATAGTTTAAAAGATTTAAGAATACATACAAACAGACTTTATTTTATACTATTTAATATAATATAGGTACACTTAGGTACATAAATACATACATACATATTTTACAATCAAAAAAAAATGTTATGGCTCTTTATTTATCTTAGGTATTTAGTTCTATACACAAACACTAAATATATGTAGATATATGCCATCCAAAACCGTAAATTATCTCACAATCCGGTCATCGACATGCAATTAAGTTATCTATAATAATATGAGACAAGTAAAGTACCTACTGAATAAGGCACGAAAGTACGAAGCTGGGTGTCTAATTGGCGATGTTGTACGATGTCTCTAATTAGATAACGTGAACTCAAGACCTCGACATTTACCAATTGAACCTATTAGTAGGACATTCTCTTCATTAATTCTGTCATCTTTATACCTATTATGAAGTTATCTTTGCAAGATTTAAATCAATGCACTTCTTAAGGAGCCATTATAATTAATTATTTAATTTCATTCATAAAGTTGCGCTCGTCCAGCGTCGCGATTTCATAAAAATGTTGCAAATGTCATTTTAATTGAAACAACTGAAATTGGTGATGTTTTCAAAGCATATGCGCAACGCACAGTGAGAAATCTCGGCGACGACACGGAGTCGACACACGACTGTAATTTACTGCGCTTTACGCCTAAGTAACATATTATATAATTTAAAAAAGAAAACAAAGAAAGTAATAAGTTTATTAGGACAAGCACACAGCAACAAGATAAAGGTAATATGCCTAATTCAAATTAGGTATTTGGCTTTAGGTATCTACAGTAATGTTGAATCAAATGGACAAAACTATAAGTAAACAAAGCAAAAAGAGACGGTTAATAAAGTAAGTACTTAGTATGATAGTTTATTAACTATGTAGTCACGATTTATCAGAGGCAAGTCTTGGAACCTGTTTCTCTGGCTACAGAATTTGGAAACAAGAAGGTTCCCTGTGCAGTACAAGTTTGGTAACTTTAGATATTTTACGTTTTGAGTAGAAGGAACTAAATAAGAGTAATTGTATAAAGAAAATCAATACGGCAAGACGACATGATATCTTAGATAGTATGATAAGTACCTTAAAATAGTATGATAGAATAGCTGCGTCCCAGTTTCACCTTCGTAAGTTCGAATCCAATCCAGTGGAAATATCAGGGTAGCCTATGTTACTCCTCGATAATGTAGCTTTCCATTGTAAAACATTTTTGAAATCGATTCGGAGATTAACCCTAATTTACAGATGTAACAGGTAAGCCCTTTTAATCCGAATGGGGGTTGTTCTAGACGTCTAGGCGAACACCTTTTGTTCTACGACTTTTGAAAATTCGAACTTTTTTTTTGAAAATTTTGAGATTATGTTTCACTGGAAAAACAGCTGTTTTTGAAAATAAAGGTAATTGAAGGTTTGATTGTAGTAGACCAAACTAAATGAAAGAACAACATAAGGTCAATGACCTCGAACTCTAAGAAACAGCTGATTTTCAAGTAAACTTTACACCTAAATTTTTCGAAAAGTACTTCGAATTTTCAAAAGTCGTAGAACAAAAGTTGTTCGCCTAAACGTCTAGAACAACCCCCTTTCGGATTAAAAGGGCTTACCTGTTACATCTTGTATACACACGGTGCATAATATATCCCACCAACGTTACCTCCTTAATATTAGTATAGAAATATAAATGAGTTATTTGATTGACATAATTCTAGAGTTGTGACCTTTGTTTAATTTATATTTTACATCTAACATTGGTAAGTATATAAATCCACACATCACTGCGAAAATTATCTAACAAATTGATAAGCCTAACAAAGTATGAATGGATTGAAAACTACCGATTAGCAAGCGCCATTCTGTCTGCTTGTACTCAAAGGGCTTGTCGAAACAAACTTCTTTTGTAGGGCAAAAGACTTTCACATAAAACACGTCAGCCCGATAGCGGTCTGCGTGTGTTATGCAAGGCATCACTCGATAGACTTGGTCGACCAACCGGGAAGGTCGTGGGAAGATTTTCACGTCTCTATAGGTACATCAAAGGGATATTGCAAAACGTCAAACAAAAGTGGATCGAAATAGGTAGAAAAGAAGGCCATTGTGATTGGCACGATAGATAAAAATACATATCGACGCTTAAAAGGTAATAGGGGCTAAGCGACAAAAACCAAATTGTTCAGGAGAGCAGTTTAAAGTTTTAAATTTCAGAAAAATGGCCATAACTTTTAAATTAATTGTCATATCTGTAAGATGGAAACAGTTTTGAAATCTAGAGAAAGACAAGCATTAATTGGCATTTTCTTTTATTTGATTAACCATTGTATTACATGGTTTGATGGCGCTTAAATCAAATGGTCTTGATTTTCATTTGAGGTAATACGGCATAAGTTACATCTACCCAGAAAAAATCAAAGAGTACAGAAGCCTTAGTATCATTTGATATCCACATACGATAAGGTAACAGGGCATAAGTCACATGACTGTAGAGTAGCTTAAATGGGTAAAGAAGGATACGAGACTATTCGCATTATTATGCCACAGGGTAATAAAGGACAAACTACAGTGCTTAGCAAAAACATTTTAAGGAAGTTAGACATTAACGACACTGTAAGTGGCTTAATTAATAAGGTAATGTGGTACATCCGCACATCAAAATTTCTATACCAAGAGGAAAAGAAGGATATCTTACATACGACATTATCAGGGCATATGGTAATGTGGGTTAAACGTTAAGTCTTAAAAACACTAGACTCACAAGCAACATTATTCTTCCTTAAAATTACACCTAACCCAGATACACCTACTGTCCTATATAGCGCCGCCGACACTCCCTGCGTACTTGGAAAAATCCAAGGATGGAGAAGCAGGTGTTATAGGTGTTACCTAATTATTAAAGTTAGTTAATAAAAACAAAAGTACGTTTTTACTAATATTTAAAAAAAAAGTACCTAAAGACACGGATACCGGCTTAAGAAATGCCGCGGGTACCGGCTTTAGAATGCCGTGGGAGACGTAGGACTCGTCTGAGGGACAAACACTAGAAGATTGGCAGCAGTGTCTTCCGGCGTATTACATCGCATCATTTACTGCGCTCGCCAACCCGCCTGCCAAGCGTGGCGAGTACTGGCAACCCCCTTCATAATTATGCAGACAAAAAACAGGCTCTGAGTCCCCGGCGGACTCGCTATTCCTGACTACGGTAGTGGCCACGGTAAAGGCTGGACTAGGGGTGCTAACAATCTCCGGCAGACGCCGCGCTATCACCCCCAACCGAGACCACTAGCCCTGGCAACACACAACATCCGCATTTTGAGGGAAGGCGAAAAGATAGATGAGCTGGAAAAAGAAATGAGTAGGTTAAAATGAAACATTTTAGGTTTATCGAAAGTCCGGCGAGAGGGAGGGGATACGATAATCTTAAAGTCCGGCAACCTGCTCTTCTACCGGGAAGGAGACCTAAAATCCCAAAATGGGATAGGGTTTCTCGTTGACAAATCCCTCGTTGGCAACATTATTACCATCGAAAGTGTGTCGAGCAGGGTCGCATACTTAACACTTCGAATATCCATGTTGAGTTGAGTTGAGAAGTTGAGACCATGTATGAGGACATGATGATAGGGTTACCATATCGTTAAAACTCACTTCACTGTTGTTATGGGGGATTTCAAACTCAAACCTGGGTAAGAGAAGCGATGATGAGTTGACAGTAGGGCAATTTGGTTATGAGCAGCGCAACCATACGGACACAGGCTGGCCCATTTTCTGGAGAAGGTGGGACTCTTTATGATGAATTCGTTCTTCCAGAAGCCGCCTCACAGGAAATGGACCTGGATGAGTCCCGATGGTTCCACGAAAAATGAGATTGACTTCATCATGACCAACAAGAAACGGATAATTATTCAATGATTTATCTGTGATCCACAGAGTGAAAACCAGCAGCACATTGAATATGAACGTTAGACTTGAACGGTCTCGGTTGATGAAGTCCACGCTCCGTCCTACTTGTGCCCATATCCAAAAGCTTTCAACTTGAGCTTTCCAACCGCTTCGACTGCCTAGCTGATGTTGCATTGGTGAACGATATAAATAGCAAGTTTGTAGAAACTGTCCCTACGGCGGGGTCTAAGTACTTTAAGACCCGCCGTACAAATAGGCCTCAGAAACTCTCTGATCACACCCTTAACCTCATGGCTGAGCGGAGATCACTGCGACTGCAGTCTCCCGATGATGTGGACTCACATAGGCGGCTCAATAGACGAATTTGGAAATCCTTGCGTCACGATTTTGGTTTCTTAATGCCTTGCGTATTAAGGATACGATCGAGTGGAACAAGGGCTCGAAAGTGTTCGCAAGGGATATGTCTATTGGGCTAAGCCAGATGACGAAGCTGAAGAAAGATGACGGCAGCGTAGCCTCCACTAAAGCCGAAGTGTTGAGGGAAAATGTCGTTTTACGGTGGTTCACCCAAGCACAGATCTTTTGATCTATATGGGTGGCTACAGTCTAAAACACCTTAATAATTGAAAATTATACGAAGGTTCGACTCTCAATTAGGGTGTGTTATGTTCAATTTTTGTTGTGTGTAAATAAATAAACAAAATAAATAAAAAAATCGAAAGGTTCTATGGATAGCTATACGATTCGTTCGCTAAACCTGCTAGCAGTTTAGCTAGAGACCCGCGAGTCAAAATGACCCGACACTACACCGCGGATATCCCGGACATTAGTCTGTACGAGATTAGAATAAAAACAGATAAAAACAGAGCTTCTGAATGGAGCGCGTGGATCACAGGAACTTAAAGTCCTGCAGAAACTCTTCAATGCCGTCTTGCTTGATGGTACAACGCCAGAAGAATGGAACAAAAGCGTGGTGGTTTTGTTATTTAAGAAAGGTGACAACACCTTATTAAAGAACTAAATACCCATCTGGCTTTTGAGCCATGTTTATAAGTTGTTTTCAAGGGTCATCGCGAGTCGTCTTGAGCGCAGGCTTGATGACGTCCAGCCGCCCGAACAAGCCGGGTTCCGAAAAGGCTACAGTGTCATAGACCATATCCATACGCTTCGGTAAGTTATACAGAGGACCGAAGAGTATAACTTGCCACTTTGCTTAGCGTTTGTGGACTATGAGAAGCCTTTGATTCGATCGAGACATGGGCTGTGCTCGAATCTCTCCAGCGATGCCTAATTGACTATTGACACATCGAAGTATTGAAGTGCTTGTATAAAAACGCCATCATGCCAATCCGAGTACAGGAACAGACTTCGAAGGCTATTCCCGTAAAGAGACGCGTCAGACAAGGAGATGTCATATCTCCGAAACTGTTTACGGCCGCTCTGGAAGACGCCTTCAAGCTCATAGACTGGAAAGGACTTGGCATCAACATTAACGGCGAATACATCACTTGTCTTCGGTTTGCCGACGATATCGTAGTCATGGCAAAGACGATGGAAGAGCTCGGCAATATGCTAGAAGGCCTTAATCGAGTCTCCTAAAGGGTAGACCTTAGGATGAACATGGACAAGACGAAAGTCATGTGAAATGACCATGTTGCTGGACCTATCTAGCTGGACAAGAAAGAGGAAGACGAGAAAGAGGTCATTAGTCGAATCTAACTCGGATGGGCAGCGTTCGGGAAACTTCCAACATCTTTTCGTCCAAAATAATTCAGTGCCCGAAGACAAAGGTCTTCAATTTGTGTGTGTTACCAGTGATGACATACGGATCTGAGACGTGGTGTTTCACCATAGATAGGCCTTATGTACAGGCTCAAAGTCGTTCAACGTGCAATGGAGAGGGCTATGCTTGGTATTTCTCTACGGGATCGAATCAGAATTGAAGAGATACGTGGAGAAACAAGGGTCACCGACATAGTCCAACAGATTAGCTGGCTGAAGTGGCAATGGGTAGGTAAAATAGCGCGGAGAACGGATGGCCGATGGGGCTGAAAAGTTCTCGAGTGGAGACCACGGACCGGAACACGAAGCGTAGGACGTCCACCGACGCGATGGACGAATGACCTGGTTAAGACCGCGAGCCAGTGGTGGATGCAGGTTGCATTCAACCGCCTTGGTTGAAAATCGATAGGGGAGGCCTATGTTCAACAGTGGATGTCCTACAGGTGATATGATGATGATGATGACCTAAAGACAATTATAAAAAGTAGTTACAGAATTACAAAAATAAAGTTTTAGAAATAACATAATGTACCTACTTAGGCGTATCTTCTTAAAAGGTACTTCAGAAAAGGAGTGGACACGCATGCATGTTTGCGTAATTACCAATTAGCGAATGATCATTTCGAGGTAGTATAGCAATAGCGACAGTGTTGTATTATAATAGTAATTGGTAGTAGGATATAACCGACACTTCAATATTAAATTATATTTTAGTAATAGTGGATAAACGTCGACGGTGTTGTAACGTTGCAAGTGGTAGTAAGGTATAAGTGACAGGTCATACTAAATTCAATTTTGGTAGTTATGTATAAGCGGCAACTACATTGTAAACTTATGAATGGTAGTAAGGTATAACCGATGCTTAATACTTTTGATGACAAAGGTAAAGAGGTATAAGTTCTAACTTTTCAAACACGTGTTTATGGTAGCGAAACATAAGCACCCCGAATCTCTACATCGGTAAAAAGTAAAGAGACATTACCGACTACAAGTCAAAAATAGTGCTATTTTTACGATGGTACAAGCACCTTTATAGTAAAAAAGGCCTAAAATACGGTCGGTAATACCAAAATGACATTTAAAAGTGCTTGGATTCAAGCGACAAAAAGATCAACGTAGAGCTACGGGAGTGAGCGCATTCGATAGAGCGGAAAATTTCAAGTAAGACTGCATTTAAAAGTCGTTTTGGACCAAAGTGTCGCTTATCCCCTATTACCTTTTAAGCGTCGATATAATAACACTTCCTTGGGCTGGGCAGTCGTGTAAAAATCGACATAATTAACTTTTCGTATGAATACGTACGTGACGTAGCCGTAAGTAACTATACAAGATACAAAATACGTACCTAAACAAGACTACTTTGTTTTTTTTTATAGATTAACCTACACGTCATCAGAGCAATCATTATCATGATCATGATAGAAATATCGTGAAGTGAACTGCAATCTATAATATCTTGACAATCGCGATAATTCCACAAAGGCTTGGGCTTTTGGAAATTAAATAGGTAAGTAGGTACTTACTTACTAAAAATATTAGGGGTTAAAGTATGAAATTGCCGATTTGTACTGAAAATCTTAATTGTTTATTTTTAAAAAATTTAACAAATTTATTTAATCAAAATAGTTGCCATTATTATCTATACATTGCTGCCATCTAATGGGAAGGTTATTAATGCCTTTGCGATAGAACTCCGACGATCTAGACTGCACAAACTGTGTGAAAGCATTTTGTACTGCCTCCTGGGAAGAAAACTTCTTGTCACGTAGATAATTGTCCAAATCACGAAAAAAATGGTAGTCCGTTGGAGCAAGGTCTGGTGAATACGGAGGATGACGAATGGTTTCTAAGTGCAGTTCCTGAAGGGTCAAAATGGTTTCTCGTGCTGTGTGAGGTCTCGCGTTGTCGTGGAGCAATAATGGTGAAGATCGATTCATGAGTCGGGGCTGTTTTACTGCTAGTTTTGTTTTACTGCTAGTTCTTGCTAGTTACTGCTAGTTTTGTCAACATGGTTCGGAGTTCGGCACAATAGACATCTGCCGTAATTGCTTGACCAGATCGAAGAAAACTATAGTGAATAACACCATGCTGAGACCACCAAACAGTTACCGTTACCTTTTATTGGTAAGTTTTGCTTTAGGACACTGTTGTGGCATTTGACCTGGGGTCAGCCATTGCATTTTTCTTTTCCGGTTATCATAAAGAATCCACTTTTCATCACATGTTACACATGTGATGAAAAGTGGATTCGATCCAATATTCCTTCATTTCTGTACCGGTTCAACAAGGCAACACAAGTTTCAACACGCGTTTCTTTCTGCAGATCAGTCAAATCATGAGGCACCCATTTTTCGTATTTTTTATTTTATTGATTTGACGCAAGTGAGTCAATAAAGTGGGTAAGGTAACGTTAAACCATGCCGCTAATTCCTGGGTAGTTTGACTAGGATCGGCTTCCACTATCTCTCTTAATTCATCGTTATTCACCTGTGTGGGCGGTCTTCCTCGTGGCTCGTTCTTTAAGTCGAGATTTCCATCACGAAAGCGTTTAAACCAAAATCGCACGGTGCGTTCATTAGTAGACCCCTCTCCAAAGGCAGCATTGATATTGCGGGCTGTTTCTGCCGCGTTAGTTCCGCGTCGGAACTCGTATTCAAAAATCACTCGAATTTTCGCAGTATCCATCTTTCTTGTCTAAATTGAATAACAAAAACAATTGAAATTCGATATTCAAATGTTTCACATTTTTTAAAAAAAGAACATCACAGAAACCATTTGAAAAAAGTTTCATTCGAAAACCTCAAACCATCAAGATTCTATGTCAATTCAAAGAACCTATTGCAATAAAACCCTCTAAGGTGGGTCAAATCTTTCAAGTACCTGGGACACTGGGTCACTGATGATCTCAGGGACAACCCTGATATTGAGAGGGAACGTAGGTCGTTGGCTGTGCGTTGTAATATGCTGGTCCGAAGGTTTGCTCGTTGTTCCAAACCAGTTAAGTTAACACTTTTCAGAGCTTATTGTCAAACATTCTACACGTGCAGCCTTTGGACCAATTACACATGCCGGGTATACAGCGACCTGCGTGTCCAGTATAATAACGCATTCAGGATGCTGTTGAGGTTGCCTTGGCGGTGCAGTGCATCTGCTATGTTTGCGGAGGCGAACATGGATGATTTCTATGCTATAATAAGAAAACGAGCTGCATCCGTTCTCGCTCGGCTCCGCTCCTCCACCAGCAGTCTCTTGAATGTGTTTAAGGACCGGTGGGACTCCCCCCTTCTACGACATTGGGTGAGACTACACGCCGGTCATGTGAGTTATCAATTCTAGTTCTATTATTATTTTTAGTAATAGGTATATTAGTATTTTCAAGCATATTTTTAACCTACTAACACTAGCTCTTAAGATTTCTTACTAATAATATGGATGTATTATTTTATCCGAAATAAAAATATTTTGATTTGATTTGATTTGAAAACGGCAATTTCATACTTTAACCCCTATTAATATTGACTGCTTTACCAATTCAATATATCTTCCAATAAACAACGGATCTGTAAGCCAATCGTCCACCGACTAAACTCAGTTATGTTAGTTTAGTTTAGTAGTTGTGCCGGTTTTTCATACATGTACGTACGTCCACCGCAAAACCAAACTAACAGCTTAGTTGACGGTGGACGTTTTCAGCTAGTTTTTGTATACGTCACCGGAAAATAACTAGAACCGTAAGTTTATAAATTTCCAAGGAAATTGTGAGGTCGGTAAGTTTGTAAATTTACGAAAATGTGTTCGTAAAATAATACAATTTATCTGTCGTTTAGAATCCGACGAAAGTTTATAAATTTCCTAGGATATTTATAAATTTACTTTTCTTATTCTTTACGGTGACATAATTATATACCAATTACCAAACCATAGATGAAAGAAAGAATATATTTCGTATAGGTAATTTAGTTTATGACCAAACGAAGTAACTGCAATTTTTATACAGTCAATGGCAGAAGTTCAAAAATTCTTCGTTTTGCGGCCTTTACAACGAAACTCTTTATCAAAAATTACACAAATAACACCCGTCTAGACATTAATTCGAAACATAAGTAAACAATAAATCAAAGTAAAACATAAATAAAAATTCCACAAACAATAATTATTCGTGCAAAACCTTTGCACTTAAATGAATAAGAATAGGTGTAAACTTTCTCCAATCCATAAGAACTAAGTAATTAGGTACATACCGAGAAGTGTGAAAGTTATGTTTTATGTTAAAGTTCTAGAATTATCGTATAATAATAATTGGCCTTTCATCTAGTTTTATATGATTTATATAGCGCAAGTAGGTACGTTTAATCTATGCTATTTATGGTCAAGTGTAGTGCTCGGGACACTATTCGGTAGGAAGAACCTATGCTTGTCCAGCACCTATAACCACCCTTCCCTAGTTATCCAATATCCATGCCCAGACGAAAGTATGTCTGTTTATTATGTATGCTTAGATCTTTAAAACTACGCAACGGACTTTGATACGGTTTTTTAGTAAAAAGGTAGAGTGGTTTTATCCCGCGGGATCGGGATTTACGCGGATGAAACCGCTAGGCACAGCTAGTGAAAATAAATGTCTAAGTAGCTACCTACATCATGGTTACCCCCATAACAACAATAAGCAGCCTTGCCTTTTGAATTTAATTTTATACGACCTTTTGTAGGTTCCTATTTAAACGCCTTTAGAGTATAGTAGGTAGGTACACATTTGTAATCTGACATACAACATTAGGTGTAATAGTTGAGTGCATACCTATTTAGTGCATAATGTCTATGCAACTTTCTACTATTTCCTTTCTTTGCTCGAAGGACTATTTCGTGGCATGTTTTAGTTATTTAACTTCATACAAAATAGGATTCCATTTGACCTCACCATAGCTTACATATTTAGTTGCCGATGGTTGCCTTATGCTTAAAAGTACCTATTTATTTACCTACGCTACATCCTTATTTATGTATTAGGGACTGTCACAAATCCCTGGCAACATCGATCAGTGGTAACTACCCAATTTTGTCGCCCAACTTACCTTGAAAATAGACAAATCTATAGGACGTTAACAACATTCCATTCTCCTCCTATACTTACTATAGTCATCAAACATACCGACTCAGCGCCATAATGTTTGCGTTCGACGGGACGCCAACAAAAAACGAAATGAGATTGTGAAGGGCACAGCCGCGGAGCCTTTTCTAAAAGGTAATCGCTTGAGGCTTCGCTTTTTATTTTATTTAAGGACTGGCTTAAAGCAGCTGTCGAACGTTGGATGTAGATTACAGGCACAGAATAAAGAACAAATAAAGTCTGTGGTTCAGCTGTGTAGTTTAAATGCAATAATGCCTACGTAAATAGGCATCGTCGTCGGTTTAAACACCTGGGATTGGTATGCTACTGAGTGTTGAGGGATTTTTACTTCGGTCAACTGGCACTGATAAATATCTTGTCAAGAAAACCTCCATATCTATATCCATATCATAGGTATACATGGTATATACTTATGAAGAAAACATGACGAGAAACATAGTAGGTAACTACTATTAGTATCACGATCAAAGAGCGTAGTCGTCCTAATAATTATACCTAAATGTATTGTAGTTTTCCTTGTAAAAATTCAAAATTACTAGATTTCTATTGCAGCATTAATGTTTAGTAAAATTTAAAAAATCTAACATATTCTGTAAACCAAAAATGGATTATGATATGGTCTTTATACAAAATACGCCAGCCCGACTAACAACTCCAAATTATGTAAGTACTTGACAAACCTGTTTCTCTTCATATCCCTCTAACAAAATAATATTATGTGATGTCATACAAAAATTACCTACATTTTTAGTCAGTTTGGAATACTAAAGAAACTGTATATTACAGAACGGTATATTACCACCATTCTTATCTGAACTTAATGTTTGTGTCCTAAGCCGGCAAGAATTTCATAAGTACCACAATGAAGCGATATGACATAAGATTAGTGAACTTCGAAGACCCAGAATTTCATCATTTAACAGACCACCCATGATTTTCAATCATAACATAAGATAAAGCCTACTTCTGGAATATCAAAGACACTATCATCCAAATTATCGAATTGATTATGATGATTAAATTTTTAACCGGTTTATACAGCGCTGTAGTGCCCGGGACATTATTATGTAAGGTAAAGTAGGCTTACCCAGCACCTAGACTACCAAAGAACCTTCCATTGTCAGCGATGAAAAGAGGCCCAGAGGAATAACGGGTACCTACATCTGTAACTCAGATCTATAGAAAATTTGTTTATATCTAACCTTACAGAGATTATTTTAGCTTGGCAACTAGAATAGAATATGTATTTATTAGGACAAGCACACGGCAACAAATACAAAGCATTATTAAGCACCAAGTCATCATATTATTATTCTTTAAACGATGCGATGAAAAAAAGCAGAACTTCCCAAAGAGGAAACGTGCAACGAACAAAGAAGGAGACGAATTGATGGTGATAACGAAAACGTCTTGCTAGAAACATTTCAAACCTGTCTAAGGTTGTTTTACCTAAATTATTTCTAAGAATGTATGATTGGTCATCGTTTATGTCCTAAAGCGGAGGTATTACTAAGTTAATGTGATAAGTAGGTAGATATCCGTTTCCACTCCATCGGTAGAGATACACTGTACTCGGTTTACTTGTGACAAACTGATTCACTTCTTAGTCATCATTTATAATCCCTAAGTAGGTATTGCTACTTCAATTATAGTGAAAACACAAAGGAAAAGCTGTCTGTACCCACCTTACATAAGGTATAATTGCCTAGATATAAAAAAAAATATAGGAATATCTCAAATCACGCTACACGCTAATCAAAGCTATAGCGTTCATAGCGTCGCGAATTTTATTGACTTAACCACAGAATAAGCTATAGTCAAGAAGGAGTTTGATTTTGATTTTTTGGTTTTTGGGATTTGGCTTTTTGCTGAGGCCGGCCCATTTAGGGTTCGCACATGGCTTCTTAGTTTGTTAGTACCTATTTAATATTGTGATATTGTGTATTGATATTGTTAGTGTCTATTTCTGTTTTTGTTTTTTTTTTTTCTGTTTTGTATTTGTTGCCGTGTGCTTGTCCTAATAAATACATATTCTATTATATTCTTTCATGAATTTGTAACGCTACGACGACGAGCTTCCGTCGCGACTTATCAATACAAAAAAAGTAGCTATGTATGCTTATTTAAATATTACACAAACTAACTTTATGTATATGAAAAACAAGACGTAAATTAATATTAGGTATCAAGTTATTCCAGAAAGTAACAAATAACACAATGAATGTTATCAACTGCATTGACTAGGTACCTACCTTCTTGATAATAAGGTGACTCGATTAATTGCAATTACTCTACCTACTGACACCATTTACTTTATTAAGATACTGGCAGTGCTTCGCGGTTTTACCCTCATAAGATCCCATATATCCCAAATATCGGAACAAAAAGTAGACTATGTATTATTATAGGTAGCTCTCCAGCTGTAGACATACCGAGTTTCATCATAATCGGTTCAGCGGTATTTCACTTATTACATTTCAGGAAGTAGGATTAAATTTATAACTACCTGGCTGCCTAGAAAAATACCGTAGGTATGAATTTTGCATTGCTTTGGGTTTGAATAAATCTTATACTTACTAATATTATAAACGCGAAAGTTTGTATGTATGTGAGGTTGTTACTCTTTCACACAAAAACTACTGAACCGATTGCGATGAAACTTGGAATATAGGTAGTTGGGGATACTTTATATCCCGATATTCCCACGGGAACGGGACTTACGCGGGTGAAACCGCTGGGCGCAGCTAGTAATTCATACATTAGGTAGGAATACTGGAATACCCGTCTTGGTGTCATTTGTCTATTCAATTTTTAATTCTTCATATTATTAAAAAAACTTAACGTTTTATTATTTCTGAGAAGTTTTTTTGTTGATAATGTTTGAGTACCTACATATTATGTGTTTACTAATGGACACGTATGTGTAGGTTAATTTTTATGAGTGTGTGTTGTTATAGTATAGTTAAAGTAAGTAGATAGATTAATATTGAACACATTGTGTTTATTATTGACATTATTGTATACCTACTTAGGTAATATTGCACTTATGTCGGCCCTTTGAAGTGAAACATTTGCGGTTTCTTTACTGTCCATCAGCTGTTTCCAATTTCGCTGAATATTTAGTTTTAACCGACTTTCTTTTGTCTGTAAATATGTATTTATAGAATTTTAATATACCTAACAGGATTATTCTCACTACTAATATTATTAGAAAACTAGTTGCGCCCCGCGGTTTCACCCGCGTAAATCCAATATTTTTCTGTCATAAGAACCTTCTCCTGATCATAACAAACACAACGCAAAAAGAATTATCGAAATCGGTCCAGCTGTTCAGGCGTGATACCGTGACCACGCAAAATAGGGATTCATTTTTATAAGAAAGATGCGATATACCTATGCCTTATTTTTATCTATAGGTACCTGCTTATAAAATCCATAATCCCGCCCGACTGAGTGAATAACAAATCACCGCACAGCCAACTCCGTAGTTGATAGAAACATGAAATTTATAGGTTGTTTAGGCATTCAATAAAAAAGGGGTTTTCGTAAATCACCATTTTCGAAATGAAGCCACAGGATGCTGCTAGTAATACCTACATTTTTATATAGACTGGTAGACAGTTAAATGAGTATACCCACAGAACATCGAAAACCCTTAATACCATTGCGTAATATAAACACTTAGCTATAGCTACACAAACGTAAATGTACATCTCACTTATCTTATTGAAACTGGATCATTGGAACAGAAGTTTTATTCTGAAACGGTAATTGTGACCCAAATTGGATACACTCTTTCAGACGAAGCCGGTAAGTAGATAGCTTTACACTTACGTTCTTTGATGCGTTACTGAGAACTGTAAGTACAAATGGGGTGTATGAAATTCGCCGATGAATATGCAGCAAATTAAACTGATTGAGTGGTCACTTGCAAACAATACAATGAGCTGATACAATTAATAGCATGGTTACATATGCATCATTTTTCATATCTGTGAAAATAATGAAAAATATATGCGCCATGAATAGGCCTACGCGCAGATTTACAGTTTACGCGTGGGTTAGTAAGGTTTCTGTTGGTAAATTAGGAAAAGTAATTAATAATTTGGCCCTCGGAATGGTTGTCGAGGTACCTAGCACTAGAACCACGCCGCTCTAAAAGAAGCCTATGTGCTAAGCGCAATTTATATTACCAAACTAGTGGTATGCAATTTATAGTCATTTTCACTTGTATTGAATCATGTCAATCTGTATGATTAAAAATTGGTTCCAGTAACTGCTGCGAGACTGCTTTTGTAAAAAATTTGTCTAATGCATGATATCGTAACGTAAATTAAGCTTTTAAAACTCCACACTTCGTATACGGTTCCATAGTTTTTGTGTTACACACAAGCCGGTAACGCCAAGAGATAATACGAAAACCTAATTTGTAATGTTTAATGAGATTTTTGAAATGATCTTTGTAATTTGTATTTGTAATACCACAGTTTATCTTATAGTTGTGCGCCTAGCAGCACTTTTCTCTCCTATGGTTATTCGTGATACCTCGCATGAAAGACCTACCGTGTAAATCCAGCTAACCTGTATTAAAAGAACCACGATAATATAAAAAAATGTTGCAATAGTGTGGATCGGTTTACGACTTTGATAAAAACGTTTATTCCATAGTTGCGTTGGAGCGTTGATTGATCAATGGGTCGAGATATAGGTGTTTTTCTTACAAGGGATAATTGATATTAGGTATTCCATAGAGTTACATTTTCCGGCCTACCTTACGTATTTATTATGTTTTTTCTTAATGTGCATTCGGTCCAGTACCTACCAAATAACTAAAGTCTAACGGTTAGACATTTAATTATTGGTCATCCATCGCAAATATTTTTTATGTTATTGACTCTAGCATAATTTAATATTGAGGTTGGGTCCTATGACCAAACCTCAATTAATTAATACAACCCAGCAGGATCTTGGTCTATATATCAGCAAGATCTCTTACAAATAGAATTATTTATTAAAATACATTGGGATAAAAAAATATAGTCGTAGAGCTCTAATTTCGGCATACATCTAGGTATCTAATTGGTACCAATTTTTATTTGATTTAGGTAAAAAATTTACTCTGACAATTATGTATTTAACACCATAAGATCTCAAAGAGGCAATCTTGAAACTTTTTATTTTACTTTTTAAGTATATAAACATGTACTTACTTACCTATACAAATAAAGCCAACTGCCGTTTTTGCCTTTGTATTTTGTAATAATAAATTATTTGTATCCACTATCTAAGTAGCTGTACCTATTGGAATCAATTTGGGTAAAGTATTATGGCTTCAAGCACGTACACTAAAATATTATCACAGTTTTGTAAGCGTGCCAATATGGTCAAACCAGCTGCGACGCAAACTAACCATTTTGCCATGTTTTGCTGTCTCTCAAACAACAATCATTAGATTTCATCATTTTTGTTTCCATTCATTTTATTTACTACACGTTCCTAAGACAATTTGCCTAGTAGCTATACTATCTGTAATATATAAATATAGCGCTACAGGCTTTTTGATAATAAATATGCTCAATATCGCTCGCATTCGGCTTTATTTAATACCACTTTTGGAGATTTCATTTCATTCTGTGAAAACCATGTAAAACGTATATTTAGGTAGCTCATTTTAGATAGGTACGTATAATTTTTTTATAAATAAAAAGTAGATAAGTAGTTTCCGCGTAGGTCGCTTGCCAAAATCAAGATTTGGAAGGACTAATTATTTGTGCATTTGCTGCATTTGATAAAACAAATTTAGAACTAAATCCTAGACATACTCGTTTTAAGATAGAGGGTCCCGCTGAGTGTAGTCACACGACATTACGTAGGTACTAATAAGGGTTACAGATAGTTAACATACTTTAACACCTAAACTTTGAAATCTTTGATGAGGATGGATTGAGACTCCACTCCAACTTTCGAGCATAGTTACTTATATAAGAGACTTTAATGCGACAGGAAATTGTTAATTCAATTAAATCACACAATTAATACGATCATAATGTAAGGATGTTACTGATCAACATTCCGATTCAATAGCTCTTCAATTATAGTTTATTTGCATAATGGCATAATGTTATGCAAAAGTATGGGGAAAGTTCTCGAACAATGAGCTTTCACATCGGTATGCAGACGTTACCACCACGGTTTCCAGGAAACTTAGTACCTATGTAATAATAACTTTAGTATGTAATAGCTGTGTTATTATGAAACTATTGTGTGGTGTGACGCGGAGGGAATCTTTTTACCCGACTGTGGCTCGTTAAATAGAAGTAATTTTAAATATTAGGTAAATATATCTCGTCTATACCCTCTTATACCTAGATAAAATAAACTTGTAATGAATAAATTATTATAAATTAATTTTTGTATTATAAATTGTCGTGTTTGTTTCCAGAAAAATATATCTTATATTATGGGACATTTATACTATCGTAATATAATAGTATTATTTAGGTGAAATTATGTGTGTATCTTTGTTGCTATTTTACGCAAACAACTACTTAACCGATTGTTCCTTTGTTTAAGTTGGTTTTTAAATTTTAAATTATTATTTTTTGGGGTAAAATATTTTTGAAGATGAACCAGCACTTGTCAAAAGTATGTTGACGTCTCAGCCTACTAGTAACTTCAATAGAGTTATCCACCGGCACGATGTAGTTTTTGTTTCTTCAGTTCGTAAAGCGCGTGCGGATTCTGGTTTATATTCTGAGTTCAATCGCGTGTGTCAATTTGACAAAACATGTCCAAAAAAATTTCTCTTATTGTTTTCAACGATATTTTATTCAGAAATGAATAAGGATTCGGTTTCTGGCGATGAGATTAAAGAACGTTCTCAGCGGAATGTGAATTTTTTAATTTCCGGTAGGTCATCTTGTGTTGAGTCTAAATCTGGTACCGACCAGTCCGAAGGTGAAGATGACATCACGGTCGTTGACATGGAAGAAGATGATGAAAGACGGGCTGATGAGAAGTTACAATGGAAGAAAGTCGTGCATAAAAAAGCAAAGAGGATGAGGAACTTAGATAGATTGGATATTGGTATTTCGTATAAAGATACGTTACCGAAACAATTTGCCCTGGCCAAACTTTTCACAAGTAAAGGTATTATTGGTATTCTACGTATTAAATACATCAACGCGTACAAAGTCTTAGCATCTTTTGATAGTGAAGAGAATTGTAACAAGTTGTTGAACTGCTCCGACATTATATCTTTAGGATGGAAAATGTTTAAAACATGGGAGGTAAATGTATCTTACGGAGTTATTAGGAACATGGAGCTAGATCTCACTGAAGAGGAGCTATTGAAATGCCTCTCGACAAGTAACGAATGTGATATTCTGTCGGTAAAACGTTTGAATCGTCGCAAAACAGATTTATCCGGCTGGACTGAAAGTGAAACTCTACGTCTCGGTTTTAGAGGAGGATCAGTACCGGAGTATGTTTTACTTTATAATTTAAGAATTAAGGTTGATTCATATGTTTTTCCTGTTACACAATGTTCTAACTGTTGGCGTTTTGGACACACATCCAAAATCTGTCCTTCGCTTAAGCCCGTTTGTCCTAAATGTGCATTAACTCATACGAATTGCGAGACTACGTCATTTAGGTGTGTCAATTGTAGAGGTCATCACATGGCTTTGGTGAAGTCATGCCCTGCGTACGTAAAAGAAAGGAAAATTCGTGAAATTATGTCCCAGTTTAATTGCACTTATCAGAGGGCTGCCATGATGTACGTTCCACCGTTTCAAACCAGTTTTACTTCACCACATTCCCAAGACACCTCTTATTCTATTAACATGCCTTGTAGAGATGAAAAACTATCTTACGCAGCGGCAGTAAGTGGCAAGAACAAAGTAGCTACTGATTTTGTCATAAATACGGAACCCATTACTTTGCCCGAAAAGAATTACACGCCCAAACGTTCCAAGAAAAGAAAACAACGTTTTTTACCAGAGCAGTCAGACTATGATTGGGACCTATCGTCGCAGGCGTCTTCTGATAGAGCGGTGCGGGAGCCGACGACATCGTATTCGAAGGTGAAGGCGGTACCGGGTACGGGCGCTAGTCAGACCTCTCGTCCTGCGCTGCGGCACGATCGTCGTCGGATTAACAACCATTTCTTAGCTGATTCGACGGAGCCAAGTGATTGCGGAGCTGATCATTGTGGACAGAACAAAAATTTATCCTTTGGCGAGTTGCTTAACAAACTTAAACAAATTTTACTATCAAATTATGACGGCAGTTGGTCTGACAAGTTTTTTAAATTAGCTAAAATGTGTATTGAATGGGTTGTTACATTTGTTAAGTCGAGCTTTGCAGATTTATCTATATTTAAGCGATTATTTACCATTTTATTATCTAATAATAATGGATGGTAATTTTAGGTCAAGAAATGTTAAACTTAATATTATGCAATGGAACGCACAAAGTCTAAGACCAAAGTGTAAAGATTTTGAACAATTTTTAATGCAAGACAAAATTCTTATAGCGGTAGTATCTGAAACGTGGCTAGAACCTAATAGTTTATTTAAAATTTCTGGATACAATGTTTTTAGAAAAGATAGGCAGGATTCTTGGGGGGGAGTAGCTATTATTTGTCATAAATCTGTCCAAGCACAACTAATGCAAACTAACGATAGTTATAACCCAGATATAGAATTTATTAAAGTCAGGTTATTTAATTGTCTTCATATTCAGTATATTATAGGTATTTACTGTCCACAATGGGTTCATACTAATCGTAGGGATTGGGACTTGATTTTTTCAGAAAATAATAAGAACACCTTAATTTTAGGCGACTTTAATGCTCACCATTCCAACTGGTCTTCTAAATCAAATAATAGAGGTTTTCAGATTTTTGAGTCAATGAATGATTCCAACTTAGTAACATTAAATGATGGCAATAGTACTCGGGTTAAATTGTGTAATGGTTCTTTTCAACAAACATCTCCAGATGTTTCAATTGCATCTTCAGATATTTCTTATAAATTTAATTGGCTAATAACTAACGAATCGTTAGGGAGTGACCACTTGATTATTAAAATTTTATCTGCTTTATTGTTTCGCTCCCCATTACTTAAAAAAAGAAACTTTAAACGTGCCAATTGGTTAGAATATGATAAAGTGATCGACGAGGCTAGTAACCAGTTTTATTTTACAGATAATTTACAACTAGATTATGATTCTTTTGTTAACATTTTAAGTGAGGGAGCTGACAAAACCATTCCGTATATTAAGTATTGTTCGGACCCTACTAGTAAATTTATTCCTAAGTCTTATTGGTCACCAGAGCTTTCACATTCGGTAGCAAAACGTAGATTAGCTTTAAAAATATTCAGGGGTAATCCTACTCCCGGAAACTTACAAACACTTAAAGAATGCATAAAGCTGTCCAGAAAATTAATTTGGAAGGCTTCTAATGAAAGCTGGCACAACTTTTGTGACTCAATGAATGAAAAATCATCCTCTTCTGAAATTTGGAGTAAAATGAAATGGTTTAAAGGCTATAAAGGTCACCGTACACCTATTGACCCTTTAAAAGCAAATACAGTGTTAGAAGCGTTGAGTCCGCCTTCTGTGACTTTTTCTTCTCCTATTTATAATTCACAGAATGAGAAGTTAGAGTCTTGTATCACTTTTCGCGAACTGAATTCATGCATAAAAGCTAAAGATACTTCTCCTGGTTGTGATGACATCTCATTCTCCATGATCAAACGTTTACCTGTTAAAGCTAAGGAAATTTTAGTTATGTTGTTTAATAAATTTCTATCATCTGGTTTTGTACCTATTCAGTGGAGAGAAATCGGTATTGTTCCAATCCCTAAACCGGGTCGTGATCAATCCTTGGCCTCATCTCTTCGACCTATTTCGTTAATGTCTTGTATTTGTAAAGTATTTCATTTAATATTAAGACGAAGACTTGAATGGTTTGCAGAGCACAATGACTTATTTTCTGATGATATTGTAGGTTTTAGAAATTCCAAATCCAGTATTGATAGTCTTACTAGGTTGGTTTCCAGAATTCAAACTGGTTTTTCTACAAATAAATTCACGTTAGCCTGTTTTTTGGACGTCGAAAATGCCTATAATAATGTAGATGTAGGTTGCTTGTTATCAATGTTAGATGATTTAGGAGTGGGATCAAAAATATGTAATTATTTATGGAACTTTTTAAGTGACAGAAAATTGAAAATTAAATCCGATGTATCTGATGTTAGTAGAATAGCCCGTAATGGTCTGGCTCAAGGGGATCCATTATCCCCATTATTATTTAATCTAGCTACTCGTGAAATTTTCTTAAATACATATAATAATGTTTACTATTCTCAGTATGCAGATGATATTGTTCTATACATCAGTGACACTAGTTTAGATAGGGCTAGTAATAAATTACAGATGGTTATTAACGCTTTGGTCTTGGCTCTGTGTAAAGTAGGTTTAAGTTTATCTCAAGAAAAATGTAAAATTTGCGTGTTTAAAAAAAGTGTAAACCGAGATCCTATCGAGTTGGTTATCAATGGTTCACCATTACAGGAGGTAACCGATATTAAATATCTTGGTTTATGGTTAGACCGTGGTTTAAGGTGGGGTAAGCATATCAATGAACTAAGAGATAAGGTTAACAAGGTTATTAATGTTTTTAGAGTTTTAGCGGGTTCAGGTTGGGGGATTCATCCGAAACATCTCAGGCGGCTTTATATCTCTCTTATTAGAAGTCGATTAGATTATGGGAGTTTTTTGTTTGATAATTGTTGTAATTCCAATTTAATGAAACTTGACATAATACAAAACCAGTGTTTACGCACTATAGGGGGATTTGTAAAGAGTTCTCCCATTCATGTTATGGAAAGTGAACTTTGTTTGCAGCCTTTGAATGTTCGCAGATATTACTTAGGCACTAAATATTTTCTTAAATGTAGATCAATTTTAAACAATGCGACTATAGGTTTTTTGCAAGAGTTAAATTCTGTTATTAATAAGAGATACTGGCGGAAGAAGAAAACTCCGTTACTTATATCTGTTTTTCAGAAATTTAATGATGAAATGCATAGTAGCGTCAAATTAGAAATGTTTTCTTTTGATTACTGGATGAATTATTATGATATTAGTGATAATATAGTAACTGGAATCGTAGGTATAGATGGCCCTAAAAACGCATACGATGTTTCTGAATTGCAAATTAAATCTACTAACTTTTTAGATAGTAGGTACTCTGACCATTATAAAATATTTACCGATGGCTCTTTGGAACAGAATGCTAATGCAGGTGCAGCTTTTTATGACCCGCAAAACGACTGCTATATGAAATTTCAAATTTCAATTAATACTTCTATTATGAGAGTTGAATTGTTAGCTATTTTAGAGGCATTATCGTATGTTGAATCCATAAATAATAATAAGTTTGTAATATTATCAGATTCCCGCTCCTCTCTACAACATTTGGCCAAATGTGCGTCCAATACTAGATGTTTACCTATCGCCTATTCTATTATTCGTTTACTTTTAAATCTTCGATCACAGGGTAAAGAAATTTTGTTACAATGGATCCCATCTCATGTAGGTATTGCGGATAATGAAAAAGTTGATGTGCTTGCTAGGGAAGCTTCCTGTGATGGTGAACCATTGCAATTAACCAGGTATTATAATGAGTTTTTCCCTGTACTAAAAGATAACTGTTATAACATGTGGAAAGTATATTTTGACGCTCGGTCACAAGAGAAAGGTATATGGTACAAAATTTTTCAAAATGAGCCGTGCAAACGTCTGTGGTTTGAGATATCTAATTTGAACAGAAAATTTATTGTTTTAGCCTTTCGCCTTCGTTCCGGACACATTCCATTAAATAAATTCGCCTTTCTCATGGGAAAAGTTCCGTCTCCGAATTGTTTGGAGTGCGGAATAGTCGAAGACGTTACTCATATTATGATGGAATGTGTTCGAAACGAAGATCAGCGATTTTATATGTTACATCATTTTAATTACAATATGTATTTGGTTGGAGGGGTAACAGGCGCTCTGGCGTGTCCTCTTTCAGAGGAAGCTATAGCGATTTATAAACTTGTTTTCGTAGGGTTGAATAGAAGATAAGGTGAAGTGATGTCCTAACAGAGCGACATTACCGTTTGTTCGGTAAAGCTCTTTATTAAATAGATTTAAAAAAAAAAAAAATATTCTGAGTTTGGTGCCTCAAATTTAAGTTTCAAGATTCCGCCCGCACTGACAAACAAACATGCAGACAAGAAAGTGAGAGTATGAAAACCTGGGAAAAATCTTAAGTAATCCTGCTTGAAATCAAAAGTTTTAATATCATGTAGGTACAACTTATATCCGCTTTCGTTACCATTAGCAGCCTTTTTGGGTCAACGATTACTTTGCTTTGTCAAATAGAGATTCTTCGCTATTTCTAAAGAAACCAAGAAAATCTTTTTTCTGTACCTAAAGCCACCTAAGACACTTAATAACAGCATTCATGAAGAAGCCACACAAGGCAATGTATGGCGAAAGTGCAAGGCATAAGATAATTGGGTACCCACATAATGCCAGCTTTACCTTAAATGCGTCTCGTCTTGTTAATTTTAGTTTAACGACCCACAACAAACACTTGCCTACTCGTACCTACGAGAAACTACTGGGTCCTTTTACTTAAGCATTTTCTCTTTTTCCCATACATTTCATTTATTTGCATTTTTCATTTGTGTGTTTTTGTTACTTTTCTGTAGGATTCTGCGGGGCCAAACGAGGGGCCACTCAAAACGTGGGGTGCCAACAGATATTAAAAATAAATGATTTACTTAACTTATTTCGGTATTTAAATGACCGATATAATTTTTAAATCGTGTTATTTATCTCCGAAAATACATAAAACACATTCACCGACATTTCGTTTTAATGTTGAAATAAATTACCACTGACATTTACAAGCCGTGATCGATTGAACGGTCATTTTCTCCAAAATATTCATTTATATTATAAAAAAATGATTTCGTATGATTCAGTTTCGCTGACCAAAATAGTACACATGTATTTGGAACACGACTTCCCATTTGAAGGAAATCAATTTATTGAAGGCGGAAGAGTCTGATTCCGGTAACATCACAGCAATACTAACGTGTTTTGTTAAATTAGACGAAATATTATTACGCCTACTTTGTTATAACAATGAATTGTTTTGTTAGAATCAAATCAAATAATGTTTTTCAACTACTGTGAGAATGATAAAATAAAAGCCCGTTTCTAGCATTATATACCTATAGGTAACATATATCTTAATAAAATTAAATGGTGATGTTGCTTTGCATTTTTGGAGATGTACATGTATTTTCCTTATAAATATTTGTAGTAGATATCTTTTTCACTATTTTAGTGGTCTTCTTTTGTATGCTAGTGAATGTAGCGCCTATTTGGGATTTTTATGTTACGAGTCGAACTTTGTAATATTGGATGCAAATTGGATGTCAAGATATCTGTACTTTTAACTTTTGAATATCATAACCCTAACGTCATTGAAGTCTAAGAATAAGCTTTCAAAATGTGAGAGAAATAGTGGTAATTTGTTCAACCACAATGTAATACGTTTGAGGCCTATTATTGTGAGGACTGACGAACTTATTGAGAACCAGTATTAAGAATTTTAGTAAAACCCTATAAAACCAATATAAATTACCAAAATGAGGTCATTTTCCCAAGAACGGTATATTTATGTCAATGTTATATAATAACATTCCCGATTTACCAACGGTGATTCACTAAGAGTACCACAGGGCTCGTTACTTGGGCCGCTTTTGTATAGCTCGATCTTATAAATGTTCTTTTTCTTAACAAAGTTGCTTCAACCAGTCAGTATCGTAGGATTCGTAGGTTAGTTTCTTTGTTTCCACGTCTCGTTTGATTAAAGTGATGTTATGAATGATGTTCTATCTAGTTTAGGTACATCTTATTTTGTATTCAGCTGTGTTGTAACATTAATTGGTCGGTGCAACAGTTTAATATTAACAAGGGTCTTTGAACTTTAACTTGGATGCTTGTGCATGGTGAGAATGTCTTAGTTTTTAAACTAGTTTGAGGTAACATGATTGTGTTGTGGGATCCGACAGAGATCGCCAGTACGGTCGGCATTAAATGTCGACGAATACATTAAGTTTTTCAATATTGTACATCGTTATTGAGAGATGTCATAAACGGCCAGAAATTCTGAAAATAACTTTTCTATTTTTAAGTTGTCTCTCCTGTTTTAACACTCCAAATATTTTGAAGTTTAGCAAATTTTGAAAATCTGAATGGTTCATCGACTTTATAATTATACTGACTGAAGTTCTATCATACCCCGTTGTTCCAAAACCACACTAAAACCATAGTTATTAGTTGACGTATCAAAATGATCATGTATTTGTGTACAAACTCTTAATGAAATGAACTATTTGACTATTGACTATCGCTATTCGCTATCAAGTGACTTGGTTGTGGGTAGATACAATAATTATGTAGGTATTAAAAGTATGATTCAACTTGCTATAAAAATTGAAATCAAAAGGAAACGCCGTGCCGCCCGACACCACTCCTGTCTGTATAACTTCTTAAAAATGCATTTTTTTCTTCCTATTCTTAGAACGATGTGTCATCTGCTGATAAAGCTGTTATCAGTAGGTAGGTAACGTGAATGGCAAAGTAATTTGACTCTTGATGACATATCTAGTGGAAAACCAAATAAAACAAAAAATTGTTTGTTAGGACTCTTGAGACTGTTTGATAATATTTTTTCTTATCATAAAACTTAGATAAGACCTATGTACCTAAAACTGCAATACCAATAGAGTTAATATGTCGTTCAGTTAAATTAGGTTAATATAATAACGTTATAATGTGTAGAATAACTGAAATGCTTTGATGATGGAATATGGAGATTACACGTACTAATATCCAAGACGTTTATATATCTCTCATAAATAGATAAGAAATCATTAACGAATGATGTTGCAGTGTCTCACTGTAGGAACTGGAAATCCTTTAAATACTGAAGTTTAAAATAAAATAAACATTAATAATATTCTTCGATGATAACTAACTTAATGGTTCGATTCGTGCAAGCTGGAATTATAAGCAACGAATAGCAATTCTATGCCTAAATCGTCTTTTGTTCGAGAATATGTTGTGTCATTGCTTTATTAGTTGAAGAGTTGCTGCTATTATCCCGATTTTTCTTGATAAACTGAGAGAAACCCTCTGTATTTCAATAAGGCAGGTAAGTACTTAACATACAAATTTTTAATTATGAATTATTATGAGTGTACCTACCGACTGATAGAGGTTTTAATTTACTGAGTGCTTGTTGGAACTGTCGTGTCTTCGTGAAGCGAGAGATTGCGGTCAGACCGTTGTTCAAATCCAATTATTTCCTTATGGGTGGTTGTGTTGCAAATCGATCGCGAACACTTATTTATGTAGTTCAAGTGCAAGTTAAAACATTGAATAGTAACACGTACGAGCAACAATGTATGAAAACACACATATATATTTCAAATTACAGGAAGTTATTTTAAATTGAAAATTAAAAAGTATTTTGGTAGGAGAACTTGAAATAGTAGGTACCTACCTACCTACTCAACTGATTTAGGACATTTCCCCATTTAGTCAATATTATTCAGGTGTATGATCAATTGATCACTGGGAGATGGTAATAATTCAGGACACACCCTAACATTACCACCAAAATGTTTAAATCGACATTAATAAAAGTGGTAAATGTAGGTAATACAATTCTTTCTTATATTTATATATTATGCAATTAAAAAGTTATTGTAGGAAATACTTTGTTGGTAGGTATACAAAGTTATATAATATTATAATAAGTATAAAATCAAAAAATGTAAACAACGTAACATTTATAATAGAGTCTGTTACCACGTTTTAATTTGAAATGAGAAAGCGTATCGACTTTAAATAAGAAACCTAACTTATCCAACTGCAATATTGCTCTGTATGAGAACGGGTTTCTTTTGTTGATAAGCTCAGCCTCATGTTGTTGACTCCTGTGACTTATTAAAGTTAAAGTTTACATGATATAACTGCATTTAGCTAAGTGTACCTATATGTTTAAATCTTAAATTGGAAGTAAATTAAATTTAAATTTTGCCGATAACTGTGTGGTTCCTGTTTGATTGAATTGATTTGGGTGTTGACGCACTTGCGAATAAGATGAAAGTTTGTGTACTTACTTTTAAATTAATTAAACCTAGACTAAAAACGACTTTACATGACATACTGATAGCTATATGTAAAGTATTTAGTATGTATACCTAGGTACCTACGTATATCAATTTTCAACGCATCGTCTCAGAGTTACACACCCATTTAAGTCTCAACAAATATTATCATGTTCGACCTTGGCCATACTAATGTGCTTACTGAAAATGTTTTTCTTGGAAAATTTTAAAAACGTAAACTTGGCCACAGCAATATTTGTTTAAAGTTTAATGATTTGTTTAGTACTTAGGTACCTAACGTAAGCCGATGGTAACCTTTAATGATTCTATCATAATAATATATATATATAATCATATTTAATAATTCATTTTATAAAGTTATAAACTCAATAACCCTTTCCTTGCAGCCGGGTAAAAAGTAGTAGCCAAAGAGCAAGAAAGATGCCACAAAAGCCGCAAAGCGTCAGTGATTTTTCAAACAAACAAACAGTAAATAGGTATCCACTGCAGAAGAATTAACAGTCTGCGTTGTTCAAACACAAAAGAGATCCTTATTGTTTACCGAAGCGATTACCTGGCTATCTCAAAAGAAATGTGGCGCCAGTCTTAATAACAAAATATATTATTTCGTCGCCGATATTCACGTCGTAATCGTTCGAGAAACGATAATAATTTGTGTGCTAATCACGATAATTATCTTACAAATCAGGGCCGTCCGCGATAACTCACGCAACTAGGTGATGTTGTCGGTTGTCGGCTAGTTCGTATGTTAACGGCTTTGTTACAAGCTGCGAAAGTTACTGTCTTACCATTGAAAGTATCGTGCGCTGTAGGCGTGTAGTCTTCTTTAAAAGTATCCTGCGCATAGGCAGCAATAAGCGAGCTCTTCCCCACAGCACCGTCACCAACCAACACACACTTTATCTTCTCCTTTTTACCACTTTTCACATTCGTCCTGCCTTTTATTTGAAACATGCGATTTAAAGTCCGTTTCGTTTTCTTTTCTCGTACGGCCGCAGCCCACTCGTTTACTCTATCACAGCAGTTCGTGTCGTTCTCTTCGGCTACCTCTGAGTAGTCGTAGTCGTCATCATTGTGCTCGTGTCTCGGTAGCGGGAACTGGCTGGGGCTGTGTACTCCGAACACGAAAGGCCCGTCTCGGTCCAGAGGCCGAGCCGCGCGCCCGTTCGCCGGTGTCGCAGGCTTAGCATACTGCACCGCAGTAACCGTCCCCGGCCCTCGATACTGGCTGAGGTACTCAGCTGATCCGTTATTGTCAAACCTGAACACCAGCTCAGCCTCCCGCCTATCCAACGACAGATCCGGAGTAGTCACTTTATCTTGAAAGTAACCGACTTTCTCTCGCGCTCGGCTCTCCTGTAATCGTTTCTCGAGTTCGACGTTCGAAGGTTTCCAGTAATCCGGTCGGTAGGAATAGTCCGTGGGGAGGTTTCTCGCGGCGGGTAACGGCCTGAGAGGGCCGGTGTCGCGAGGAGGAGCCCGCGGTGGTATCACGAGAGGCTTCTGAGGTTCAGCCAGGAGCGGGCGGCGCGCGGACAGGTTCGCATTCCTGTTGAACATGATCCCTTCCAAACTGGGAGACATTTGTACCAAATCACGAGTATTCGGTGGAGCGGTTATCGAGGCGTGCGTTAGCGCACATAACTCGCGTTTAACAAAGCGATAAGGAAAGGCGCGGACGTGCGATCGACGCGGAGCGATGCAAGTGACTGTTGGCCACAGTCGGCGCTCCCCGCGCCAGAGAAATGACCTGTTGCTTCTGTTACCTGTTCAGGTAGAAAGAGGCGACCGTTTCGCGACGCAGCTGCTGCCTGCAAACAAAGCGAGTCATATGGCGTCCCGTGTCCCCTACGCCGTTCGCCTTGCCCCCGGATTCGGTGCAAGAAACCTCATTCATACTTATTACCTATCGCAAACAAACGTTGAACATGAATGAGTGACAACGAGTACATACTACGTGATTTGCATGTATTTAAGTATTTAGTACAAATATTTAAGTTTGAGTACTTAGGTAGCTCCAATAATCCATCACTGTACGTACGACGACTATCTACCTACTTTAAATCACTGTGCCATCTCACCCTATTAACTTAAAAGTTAAGTCTATACGGTGTGTCGCAGGCAACTAGTTTAGCCATTAAGTCTAAGGCCTCAAATAAACTTCATAAAATTGAATATTGAGTGCTGAGATTGAGTCATTGATAGAGCTGATGTATAGCTGTTGTTGTATCTTGCTGATAATATTATAAACGCGAAAGTTTGTATACATGTACCTATGTCTGTGACTTTGTTACTCAATCACGTAAAAACCCGCTGAACCGATTGCGATGAAACTTTAAATAACATATAAGATTATCCTGATATTCCTGCGGGAACTAGCAGCTAGCTGGAAACCAGGAATAACACGTAGGCTACCTACGTTTTATTCCGATATTCCCGCGGAAACAGGGCTTACACGGGTGAAACCGCGGGGCGTAGGTAGTCCTACTAATATTATAAAGCTGAAAGTTTGTATGTATGTTTGTCCGCTGAACCGATTACCATGAAACTCGGTATGTAGCCCTGGAATAATACATAGGCCGCTAAACCGATTGCAATGAAACTTGGAGTATAGATAGCTAAAGACTTGGAATAACACATAGTCACATAGGCTACTGTTTATCCCGAAATTCCTCACGAACTAATATTTTTACAATATTAGTAGATGCTTTTAGTATCTTCTTACTAGTCTGTAATTAATTAGTGATTATTAAGAAGTAGGATACGGAACGCAGCGTATGTGGACTTTATGAATTACTCGTATGATATCTAACATGCACAACATGTAAAAAAAACCACAAGAAACCACAGAAAAAAAGTAAAATCACCTGATCTTTCAATGTCAAAGTTGACATTGATAGATCAATGACATATTAGCAAGTTGTTGTGTAAAAAGTGAGGTTAGAATTGAGTTGTGGTTGAGAATAAATGCGGAATCTTTTTTAAAATATTCAGTATTATTTCGTAAATCGAAAGAATACCACAGTTTTGAAAGTAGTTTCAATTATCTAGTGTAAGCAACACCATAAATTATGGCCAAGTTTAAATTGAGTAAGTGTGCTGAAATTAATTCTGTATGTTTTAAAAATAGTTACTTACCTACGAAATTCACGTGTTGATTAAATCTTTCGTATATAGAATGAGATTTCAAAGAGATAACTTTTTGATTCAAACGCCAGATAAAATTACATTGTTTTAGTCCTCCATGTCCAAAAATAGGTTATGTTGGTATGTGTGTATGATTAAAATAAATATGAAATTCTTTTAGAAAAACCTTCAAAAAGGCAGCCAGCTCGTCTGCGATACAAAATAGAAAAGAAAGTAAAGGAACACAATAGAAAACAGAAAAAGGAAGCAAAAAAAAATCCTAAATCTAAGAAAAATAAGCCTGTTCAGATACCTAATGTATGTCCATTTAAAGAAGATATCTTGAAAGAAGTAGAGGCAGTAAAAAAGCATAAAGAAGAAGAAAAACAGAAGAGAAAAGAACAAGCCAAGTTGGAGAAACAGAAGAAGGCTGAAGCGAAAAATAATGGCAACAGTAATATCAGTATGAATACTCTTGTAAGTTTGACAAAAAATGACTAATATTTTATATAGATACCTAACCTATTAATATTTTAAATACATAGGGTGCCTCCTTAACCTCCTTGCGGCATTTTGTCTGGTAACTGTAACATCAATGTTGCTTGTGGCACCTTTTGAGCTGTGTAAGTAAGTACATTATTACTCAGTCATCAAAAAAAAGATAAAATCACAAAGCCACTTCTTCATCTTAATTAAACAATTGCATGCTTTTAACAGCAATAGTGAAAAGTGAAATATTTCAGGTAATAAAGCGACTACTGTTCACTGACCAGCGACACAAAGAACACACCAGCAAGAGCAGATAGGACATTATTTCCCATGGGTCACAGTGGAAGTTTTAAAAGTGAGAAAGCCACTGATGATGTAGACTTGAAACTATGGCCAATTTGGGGAATTCCTTTTCGTGTGAGGGTACTTTTTCTCAGTGGGTTAACCAGCCCACAGTTCCATTCATTTTGCCACTAGACATTATTTTAGAAGTTAATGTGTGACGCTTTTCATTTTAGGCCTGCCCACATCCTTTCACTATTAATTCATATTAATAGTGACAAGATGTAGGCAGGCCAATATGGCTTATATCATACACTTATCCTTTTCACCCATATTAATTTCCAGGTAGAAAATGCCCAGACTCGGGGAAAAGTCCATGATGCTTTCAAAACAAGTGATTCTGGAACTGATGATGTGGAATTTGGCAAAGATAGAAAGCAAGAAAACTCACTCAAGACTTACTACAGAGAGTTTAAGAAGGTCATATCTGAAGCTGAAGTCATATTAGAGGTTGTTGATGCAAGAGATCCATTAGGTATGACTATTCCAGTCAAATTAAAGTTTTTACTGCATGTTTCCAGAATTAGCCCTATAAGTGGGCGTTTTAGCGTGACTTTAAGCCGTGGGTTTGCTCACGATGTTTTAGTTTAGCAATCTACTTCTAGCTAGACTGTTAAACAAACACTGTTATTTTCTCGAGACCAATTCTAGTCAACTTTTCAAACAATTTACTAATAAAACGGGGGGAAAATTTGTAAGTTTATTTGTTTTGTGTGAATTTTTCGAACCAATTTTGATAAAATTCAGTGTATGACTGGAGACCAAAAATAACATACTACAACATCATCTCAGCCCTTAACCGTCCACTGCTGAACATAGGCCTCCTCCATACGACACATACTATGCTACTTTTTAATCAGGCATTCACTCGGGATTGGGACTTACTTGTTGTTTGTTACTTTCCAGGCACTCGCTGCATACAAGTAGAGGAAGCAGTCCGAGACACGGGGAAACGCCTTGTCGTGATTGTAAATAAGGCAGACCTTGTTCCCCGAGATAACCTCACTGCTTGGCTAAAGTACTTAAGGAGGACAGCACCGGCTGTGCCATTCAAGGCTTCTACTCAGGATCAACAGCATAATCTGGGACGGAAGAAGATGAAACATGTTGTTAAGGAGAAAGAGATGAAAGGTTAGTGGTTTATACCAAAATAGTTCTTAAAATCGTGACCCGAATCTCAATAAGTCAACCTAGGGGATTGACCCAACGATTGTAGCGTCACCGCTTCAAGTTAACAAATTTTCTTTTAATTTAATCATGTTGCTTTTATTTTCGTTATCTGAAATAAATGTTTTTTTTTAAATTTATTTTAATATCAAGAACGCGACTTATTTTAGCTTTTACCATCGCCCCACGTTTCGATAGCTTAACAGGGCACTGATCAGAGGCATCTGACACAGACATACCTAGACTACGGCAAAATTAATTAATGTTCATAAAATATTTGTATGCATCAATATTATCTCCTTTTAGGGTCAGCATGTGTGGGTGCAGAACTTCTAATGAGCTTGCTGGGCAACTACTGCCGTAACAAGGGCATCAAGACATCTATCACGGTGGGGGTGGTCGGTCTGCCCAACGTCGGGAAAAGCTCCATCATCAACAGTCTTAACAGATCGAAGGCTTGTAATGTTGGCAGTACGCCAGGGGTTACCAAGTAAGTAAACTAATATGAACTAAATTTCGAAATTAAGTTTTTCTGTACCAAATGAAAAAAGAAATCAAATCATTTATTCATCATACATAATATAGGCTAAGTACAGGCGGTAGGATAACAAAAATTTATGTTTCTCTATATTGACCAGTTAGCCATATGAAGTCGTAAGAGTTTCTGAAAATAAATTACTTACATAAGAAACAGTATATTCTTGTAATCTTTTAACAGTTCAAGAGATTTTTGTATAGTACAATATTATTATATTTAACTAGCTGCGCCCCGCGGTTTCACCCGCGTAAGTCCCGTTCCCGCGGGAATATCAGGATAAAAAGGAGCCTATGTGTTAATCCAGGTCCCCAGCTACCTATATTCCAAGTTTCATTGCAATCGGTTCAGTAGTTTTTGCGTAAAAGAGTAATAACCTCACATACATACAAACTTTCGCGTTTATAATATTAGTAAGATTGTAACTCTCGGCTATCTGTATATCAAGCTTAAATTGTGAATTTTCAGTAAATAAGTGTAGACTGGAAATAGCCTTTACGCTACTTTTTATTACAACTCTACAGTGACATTTTACAGCCCAGTGTGTGCAGCGGTTCACGCGCTGCACACACTGGGCTGTAAAATGTTAGAGCGGTGCAGAAAAAATGACGCTCTCCCTCACGGGCCCTATGTGCTGGCGCAGTGCTGTGTAATATTGTTAAAGATAAACTCTAATGCAAAATGCTCACCGCTCCAATCTTACTATGTTTCATGATGTATTTATTACCTGTGTGCTAGGATGTGTGTAGCGAAAAATTGTACCCTAATACACATTAGAAATCCCCACTAGATAGGGATGTATGGGTATATAACCGCGAGTTAATGATAGTAGAATAAAATTCTACTATTATAATAATATTCTCTTGTTTCCAGACAAATGCAAACCGTCCAACTGGATTCCAAGATCAAGATCCTAGACAGTCCAGGAATAGTGTTCCACTCGGGACCGGAGAGTGACTCCACGGTTGCCTTAAAGAACGCTATCAGAGTTGGCAGCCTCAAGGACCCCGTCACGCCGGCCACGGCCATCCTGCAACGTGCAAACAAACACACTCTTATCGAATTGTATAGCATACCCGAGTTTAGTAAACCACAGGTTAGTATCTAGAATGAAAAACAAATGAATGAATAAAACCATGTAAATTAGATACAGATAGATTCATACACAACTTATAGCTAGACAGCACAATAGGCGGCATTATCACTGAAAGCGATCTTTTTCTGGCAAACTGAATTTTATTTACATAATTTACTTGATGTTAAAAAACACGACTCGCGAAAGAGACTCGAGCTCAGTTAGTCTCAGTTGTTATCTCTAATAGCAGTCGTTAGGGCAAGTTAGACGCCTCAGGGCGACCTGCAAACTCTAACACAAAGTAAGACATACCACTATACGTAAAAAAGTCGTCTGACTTCATCTTTCATCCAATCTGATAGTGTACAAATGAAATCCTTTAGATCAGCATGCTTTATCTTAGATCGCATCAATACTTACCTACCAGTATTTAATTGACATTTGATTGATTTCATTTTTAAAGTGTATCCTACACTTGGATGTTAATCAAGTTTAAACTCTGATTTTCAGGAATTCTACGCAAGTCTAGCGTCTCGTATGGGGCGGTTTAAGAAGGGTGGAGTTCCGGATCAAGAGGCGGCCGCGCGGATACTTCTCAATGATTGGAATACAGGGAAGGTTCGTATTTCAATACATTTTGAGATAGCCTCAAAAGGGATAATAATGGAACCCTTATAGGATCAGTTTGCGTTTGTTAAGTATTTCCGAAGTTGACATTTTATAGTTTTACCGACACCTCCGAAAAATTTCCAGGATATCTGTGAAACAATCTCAGTCCACTAACAAAAGATAGGGCGAACGCTTCGTAGCGCTACTTCTAAAAAAAAGAATGTGTTCCTTATATTCAACTCTTAGGCTTGGCGCAGTTGGTTAACGGGCCCTGTTTCAAATACTCAAATTGGCAAATATTTCTAGTTATGTAATATCTTTTTGGGTACGATTTTATACTTACACGGTTGTTTTTACTACAAATATAAACCCGCGAAGAACACTATAAGAAATTTGCGAACCAATACCGTGAGTGTCGTCTATCGAGTTCAGATTCGAAGGGCGAAATATCGAGCTCCGTAATAAAACAAATTTAAACATGGTAAATAACCCCTCTAAGAGGAGGCCCTTGCCCTGCAGAGGGACAAATTAAAGGGCTAATAAAAAATACCCTGTTTGTTATGTACGCAATTGGTGTATGTAATAAATAATTGATGTAACTATAATTAAGAGTTTTATTAATGTAATTAAAAACTTATAAAAAGATCACTGTACAAATCAATTATTGTTGATTGTACAACATGGCGTATGCAAGAGAGAGTGTTCATGTCCGATCCGCTAGAGGCGCTGCTGTTTTTCAGTGCGTTTGGAAACTGATTGTTTGTGTGCGTTCTGAAACTGATTGTTTGTGTGCGTTCTGAAACTGATTGTTTGTGTGCGTTCTGAAACTGATTGTTTGTGTGCGTTCTGAAACTGATTGTATGTGTGCGTTCGGAAACTGATTGTTTAAATCTTACACTGTTATTTATTAATATTTATCTTTTTGTGTTCCCCAGGTGCGGTACTACACAGAGCCGCCCTCGACCCCGGAGTCAGATATCCACGTGGACGCGGTGATCGTGACCGCGCTGTCGCAGGAGTTCGATATCAACTCGTTCGAGGCGATGGAGACGGAGGCCATCGATGCGCTGGCGCAGATACCTGGGGATGGTATCAAGGTATTATATCTACTGTACATATAAAAAAATTTAAACATACCGTTTACTACTTCAGATGACAAAACAGATTAGTCGGTGGCGCTGTATGTAGAGGTTATTTAGGTATTTTTTTACTCAATTATTTTTATAAGTTGGTTTTCATTTTTTATTTATTTCTGTTCGTTCTAGATATTATGTTTAAATTACGTCGACGTATCGGCAACGTGTTACACCGGCCGTGGTTGCGAGAGAATTTTTATAAACTGTATTTTAGTTTTGTTTCATTTTCACTTACATAAATCCGGATTCCACGGGATTATCAAAGCAAAAAGTAGCCTATGTCTAATTCCAAGTCTTCAGCTATCTACACACAACAAACTTAAAAAACAAAAAAAAAATTAAATTGTCTGTGGTTTTTAAAAGTAGTCGGGGTATTTTTTTATTTAAAATTTACTTTATTTTTTTTTAACGACAAAAGGACGACATAGCTACGACGAGTTTAATTACAATCGGTTCAACGGTTTTTGCACAGTGGAGTTAATGCTCCACACACTTATTCACAAACCTTCATAATATTAGTAGGATTGTATTCCTTAGATCCTTGCTTTACCTAATTAGTGTGCAAGCTCATAAAAGGTGTAAATTTTGTTTCCTGACAGCACTCTGCGTTATCTATCCAATCCTAAACTAAGCAACTAGGTTTGTACTGTGGATGACTCTAATGAAATATAATTCGTATCCTTTATTTTACAGCTCACAAGCACGGGACCTGTAAGAGCTCTGGAAGAAGAAATGCAAGTAGATGAAGACGAATCCAGTTTACTACCGAAAACTCTGAATATTAGAGCGAAATTATACAAAACCAACAAAAAGGAGCGGATCAAAACCGACCCGGAAATGCTTCTAGAGGGCAACACTAAACTGAACAAATTAAGGAAACAACAGTTCAAAAAAGACAAAAAGAAGAAAGCTAAAGACAATAAAGCGGCCGTCAATCTAGCAGATGTATTGGAAAATGTTACTTTGACCACGCTTAAAAAGGATGACAGTTATGATTTTAAAGAAGATTTTTCGCTTTAAGTTGGTACAACTCTGTTTTAATAAATAAAAAAGTTATTTCTGCGTAATTCATTCAATTTTGTAGTAACTAGTACAAAGTAGTAGAACACGAAATTATGGATCATTCATACGGTGTGAAGTCCACTGAGCAAAGTAAGCAAAAAGGCCGCAAATCTGACAGATCAACTGGGCAATTCGCGTATTATAACTATCCAAAATTTCTATTCAATCTCATTGCAGTTAATCTAATTCTAAATGCAACGTTCGTTGAATAACATTTGCCATTTTGAACCCGCAACGGAAAAAGAGGGGTGTTGTAAATTTGAGGTTTGAAATTATATGTGGAATCAAACACGCCCGAGTGGAGTATCCTTCGATAGAATTTTTTTTTAAATTTCGTTTTCATACATTAGTTAGTCAATGAAGTTCAGATGTTAGTTCAGTTGCAAGATATAGTTTCGTTTTGGCCGTTTGGTTAATGATATTAAAACATTCCATTTTAATATCATTAGACAATTTTATTACAGACCTAGCTGCGCCCCGCGTCAGTGCCGTCCCCGCAGGAATATCGGGATAAAAAGTAGCCTATGTAGCCTAATCCAGGTCCACAGCTACCTATATTCCAAGTTTCATCGCAATCGGTTCAGTAGTTTTTGTGTGAAAAAGTAACAATCTCACATACATACATACATACATGCAAACTTTCGCGTTTATAATATTAGTAAGATAAGATTACCCTCCTGTATAAATCATACTTTGACATCATGCCACTTGCTTTGGAAATCGACATTTTGTAGAATAATCCATTATTTTGTTGTCCCGTCAATTTCGCCAATATCTGAAACACTTTTCTTTTTTACCTTGAATAATAATAATAAAAAATATTAATTACATTACCTACGTCTTAAGTTGGAAAATGACTTTAAACCAAAATGGTCCTTATTTTATTGTAATTAGGTTGATAATTCGTATACTGTGATACTTATCAACTTGTTTAAATAAATAAAACTGTTTAATGTAAGTCGTCTTTTCGTTTTAATTTCTAACGCTCGTGATAAAGAGGCGTGTGGTTAACGTACTCTAATGATAACGTAGGTGTTTCTCTTTTGAAGGTCATTTAGAGGTTCTGTTTCTGGGTTCTGTACTCAATCAATGAAGATCCTTTTACTAAGACTCCACTGTCCGTTTGTGTCTCAACACTCTGTACCTTATGAACCGTGAGAGCTAGATAGTTGACATTTTCATAGATGATGAATTTCTGTTGCCATTAAAAATAGTTTTGCTTCGAATATTTCTTCTTTTCTTCTTTTATATGGCTATAAAAATATATTCCATTTGGACATTAGCCAGTGTCAAGTATAATTATAATATTTGCAAGTTATTTGCATCGAAACAGTCAAGTCGAGGGAATCTTTGTAAAACGGCGGCCATTTACAATGATTGTTCACGGAGTTTTGGAGACAACGCTAAAGTCCATGTTTGCATCGATTTTCACTTTCGCTACACTTGTACACCTTCACGAAACTAAATTTATTAATATGCCCCAGAAATTAAACAATTTATACCCGTTTGAACTAGGTTTCACAAAAATGAAAACTTAGCAACACATCTCGCCGCGTTCCCGCACATACCTATATGTATAATACCCTAGGTATTATATATGTAAAAGGTTTATTATGAGGAGGTACTTACTATGGTACTTATGAGTCTTTGCATGTTTTAATTCTATCATAGGTGGGTAACTTAATTAGGTACGAAATGTGTTTATTGCACAAAATCGATACTAAGTAGGTAATTATTATTAATAATTGTTGCCATTTACCTAAACTAACTATGTACGTATAGTAACATAGTTGGTGTTGTCTAAGTATGTATCACTATCTTCTACCTATACCTATGTTGAAATTTTTGCTAACCATCCCAGTTTTTCCTTACCATCTTTTAAAAGTAGGTAGGTAGGTAATATTTTTGGTATCATGAAATCTGTCTACAGTCAACGACTCGAATATTCTTCGTAGTTTACAGTACATAACAAATTCAAAATCCTGACTGACTAAATGTTCAATAGGTACCTACCATTATAAACTCGCACAAGCCAAGTTATTGGTTCTTATGATATGAAATTTAGAGGTGTTCCTTGCGGTGTGTAGGTAAGTCCCAGTTACAAGGGAAGTTAAAAGCTTTCCTGCATACCAAGTTACATCGCAATTAGTTCAGTAGTTTGAAGGAGTAACAAACATGCACCCTACCGCGTATTATATCTCCCGTCGAGTTCAACTCAACGTGTCCTGTTCAACGTGTTCGTCGACGTTAAAGGCATAGACAATTTCTGGTCGCTCCTTGCGCGGTAACTTTTTTCAACCCCGTTATCGACAGCGTCGTATTCCCAAAAACACGGTAAGGTCCTAGGTTCTGTTTGACCATCTTAGATCTGGCTCCCTTCCGTAGCACAGCCTCGCCGGTAACTGGATCGCAAGTAGGTACCTACAGTACCTTGTAACTTTATAATGGGAGATCTAAATTTATCCTTAGGGTTTCGTAATCAACAAGAAACCTTTATATTTTCGTCATGTCCGTCCGTTCGTCCTCAGAGACGTTCGTACTAAGAAGCTGAAATTTTGCATAGTTTTACTTTTTAGAGTTATGTATAGGTACCCTCCTCTAATAGCGAAACGTTTATCCTTGGATACGTTATAAAATATGTAAGTATTCACAATTGTAGTAAATATAATGAAGTTTAAAGGAAACTTTATCACAGCTCCACTAGTTCAACTAATTGAAAGAAATAAAAAGCAAAATTTCAAACAAATTCCGTTGTAAAATATTACGTACTAGTATTTTTGGTGACTAAGAAAACCTGCACTGCGCGTGGTTGGACAAGGCACGCACTTGCCTAGTTTTTTTGTCTAATGAGTAGAAACACCAACTCGTACAAGGTAAGAAAGATCTTTCCTCGTGAAAGATTAGGACACAATTTTAGATACATATTATATAATAGGTAAGTATAAGTACTTCACGCCAAATCGCCTATCTGCCTATATTCATATCAACATGAGATAAAGACAAGATAAAACTTTAAATATATAGTTTTAGAAACGTTTAGATATAAATAACATACAAAGATAGCAAACAAGAAGCATCATGGAACAATGATTCACATCACACGTAGGGCGAAAAAACAAAACAAAGGAGATTAATTTTATTTTCATAAACGTTGCATTGAGCAGGTGTATAAAAACAGTCCTTGGCAAATCTACAACTAAAAAAAGTCCACGCACTGTTTTAAATTCTATATCCATTCCTTTTACTCCTATCCTTTTCTTGCAGTGCATCACGCTCTAATGCCATGTTCATTTTTCATTGGGTGGATTTATTTATTTATTGGAGAAGAGATTTTGCAATATTATTTGTTAATATTTTGTCGAACTAAACTTAGTTTGAAACTTCAATAATGACACTAAAATAGTTTATATGAACTTTCTAATTTTATCAAGCACCAAAAACACCTTGGAACAAACTTTTAAATGGTAAACACTGTAAATTAGAAATAAATCGATGGGATTTTTGTTCAAATTTTCCCGCCGTCTGCATCGCTTAACGAATAGTGTGTTCATTTTCTATTGGTGAAGGTAAACCAATCAAACCTTTCCATCTGTCTGTCATTATTTGAAGGGCCATAATTGTAGTCTATCTCGTTCTCACCAATAGACATTGGGGCTATGCAAATGTATTGCTGTTTCTGTTGCGCAATCGCAAATTAGATTATGCATTTTATTCTATCTCTATCTTACTTTAGTAAACGTCGTTCACGTAAATGAGATAGAAAATCGGTAGCGTAGGAACCGGTCGAAGCAATATTATCGAATACGCCAAAATTCAAAGTTATTCGTGGCCATTCTTTTGTGAGCGGAGGTGGTTATTGTGAATCAAAAAATGAAGGGTTTTGTGTTCGCTATTGTCAGTTTATTGGCAATTTCATCAATAAATTGTGAAGTGTTCTTCGAGGAGAAGTTCCCTGATGGTAAGTTTATTCATTTTTATGGGGATTATCATGAAATTGTGAAGCGCCGGTATGCCGCGTGTACCAAGCGCGATCGATTGTCTGTCAAGCTTGTCGGAAGCCGGTTTATTTTGGGTATTTTGTCATCTAATTCATTTTGTATTACGTTGTAGACTCGTGGGAAACAAACTGGGTGTACAGCGAGCACTCTGGCAAAGAATTCGGCAAGTTTAAGCTGACTGCTGGAAAGTTCTACAATGACCCCGAGGAAGATAAAGGTAAGAGTGCCTTTCGAAACACCAACACGACAATCGCATACGGACTTCTGTTGAATAAACCTTACTAGAATATGTACTCCTATTGAAGTTTATAAATTGAACCTAATTAGAAAAGGTAACGCCCAATTTTGGGGTGTAGGCAGAGATATGTAAAGGTAGTTGTACCTATTCATATGATAACACCTTACCCTATCTAATTAAATAAATAAATATCTGCCGACAACAAGCACCTACAAAACTTAGCAGACCTACCTCTTCAACACTCATGCACCCCAGTAGCTACAGTAATTCAATTACCCTACTAAATCCTCTCAAAATGATCTTTTCTCTACAAAACGCATATCAATAGATTATTCTCTGAGGACATTCTGGTTCTACACACTTAGGTCCCTAGACCATTGCATTACCCATGTAGGTACATACTTATTTATTAGACTATTTTACACACCCCATCCAATCGAAGGCAATAGCTTAATCTCTTCCACAATCATAATATCCTGGTACTTCTAGGTCTCAAAACATCTGAAGACGCGCGATTCTACGCCCTGTCCCGCAAATTCAAGCCCTTCAGCAATGAAGGCAAGCCTCTGGTCGTCCAGTTCTCTGTGAAGCACGAACAAGACATCGACTGTGGTGGTGGTTACCTGAAGGTGTTTGACTGCAAGCTCGATCAGAAGGACATGCACGGAGAGACTCCCTATGAGATTATGTTCGGACCTGATATCTGCGGTCCTGGTACCAAGAAGGTAAGAATTGTATTACATATTACTTATTTATTTTTTTGGTTTTGAAACAGCTGCACCCTTGGGTTTTGCCAGCGGTTTTTCCAATTCTATGGAGATACCAGGATAATAAGTAAAATAACTGTCAAAAGCAAAATAAGGGGAAATTTCTCTCAGCGTTTTGAAACTGTTATGGTGTTTTGGGTTTATTCAATTAGTTTGGCTCTAATAGGTAAGTACCTATTAGACCGCTAAACCGCTGGCAAAACCCATTTAAAAATAACTAACACATGATAGGTATAAGTGAAAACTTGGGTGCAAAGAGCCTGTTTTAACAATGTAAGCACTTTATCATTAAATTCAAGGCTCTCCCACCACTTATCTACTTATGTATCTAACATGCATATGTGACATTACATTGATGGCCAGATCAATATCACAAAGTACATCACTATAACAATTTAATGCAGTATGAAAGTATCTCCACAGTCCTATAATAAGGTTGATACTCACATAAATGTGATAATTATAATAGACAGTGTACCCTCATCTGAGCTATGACTTCGATTGCATCCCTCACTGAAGACAGGTCTGCTAAAACCCAAATAATCCCTCCCAATGCAGGGAAAATTCTAGTAGAGGTATTCTAATCTCCCCCAACTCTCAATAATTATAAAAGACAGTTTACCCTCATCAGAGCTATGAATTCGATTGCAACCCTCTGGGAAGATGGGTCTGCTAAAACACAAAAAATCCCCCCCCCCCACCGTGCAGGGAGAATTTTAGCAGAGGTATTCTCTAGTCGCCCCCAAATCTCTTAGTCGCCTTTTACCGTAAGAGATGGGGTTAACCCTATTTATTCTATTACCGGGGCTAAACGACACATAGTAGATAGCTACGTAGATTACCTACACAGCCCATGAGTCTAGTATTCATATTTTTTAAACTAGGTACCTACATTCGCTACATTTTAACTAATAAGTACTTACTGTTAAAAATATTATAAAGTTCAAAGTCAAAATTTTATATTATTTATTTTCTACATAAACAAGGTAAATAGTTGATTATTTTAATACTATCTATAGAAAAAATCTAAGTTTTCACAGAGACCTTCTGACACATTGTTTTTTCTTGTCTCGAAGGTCGATGAGAAAATATATGATGACGTTAATTATATTTGCATAATTATTCAAAAACATTTGAGCAAATACCTCTTTGTATGTCTATGTATAAATTATTTATTTAAATGGTAGATAAGTGGTATTACATAGGTACCTACTTTATATTATAAAATACGACCACATCATCATTTACCATCAGAATAATAAATAACCTCCACCTTTTTTGAATTCGTTTAAACAGTAGGATAGATACATAATAGATACGATGATTTACCTTTTGTGATTTGTGTAGATTCGCCATTTAATGATTTTACCACTTACGTAATAAATACTTAATTGTTATAGTAATTTAGTTAAATAGGCTAAATGAAAGTGACTTCTGATTAGTTCTAAACATTTATTTATCTAAGTTCCTACCAGTTGTTATTGAATTTTGGAATCCTTATAATGTTAACATAACAACAACTGAACAACATTGAAAAACATCGTAAGGAAAGCTTTGTACCTATGTCTCAGGATGTGAAAAAAAAATTCTTAGCTAAGAACTTCGTATCTTTAGAGAAATTGTTAAATAACAAGAAACTAAGAACTTAGCAACGTTTATGAATCAACGTCTCTAAATACGGTCGTAATAGTTCAAACTCAGAATAGCTCTTTTCGCCTCTGGTTAAAAAAAATAGAAAGTAGAACTAACTTGATTATGATTGTCTGCTAATCTTTGTTAGTTACCTACCTGACAAACCGTTCCGTACAAAAAATACAAACGGAAATGTTGTGCAACATCCTCGCCTGTGTAGGAACTAACTTACTGCAATAGAAAACCGGTTCTCCTAACTATTGCATTTAATTGCTGAAGTACTTAGACTTGGTGTATAAACTGGTTTAAAACTTTCCTACTTAGGATGTCATTAGAGAGAGATAGAGATCTGCTGATACTTAATAAAAAGGATAGAGACAGAGAATAGGAAATAGTCTTTACAGTTAGGAAGCTAGGATGAGTAAAATCACGGGACGCTGTATTCTTTAACAGTTGACTCACCAAAATCAGTGAACCGCGAACTTTCATCCTTTCACAATTGATTTGAATAGAATAGAACTATGGTAGGTACATATTTATCTACTTATTACGTCGACGTTACTCATTTCTAATACAATGGAATTAAATTCAGTCTGGCTAGTCTAGAAATCATTGAGATCTTAGGCAAGCGTATATAGAAAGTTATGAGGTCTTGAAGAATGCCTATTCGAATATAATTTTTAGTACCAATCCAATATCATTTTTTTAAACATCAATGTACATAACGGTCGAACAAAATTAACCACGTTAGTCATCGTACACGATCAGTTGATATTCGTGCCAAATTGAGAACCTCCTTTAAAAAAAAGTTAAAATATTATTTTGGAGTGAGGTTTGTAGGTACTTACTTAGGTATTCCTCCTTTTGTATAGTCGTTTGGTTCTATCAGGTCAGTTTCAATACCTCCTCGACCCAGCGATTGCTATCAGAGATAACAATCGAGACCGAATGCTTGACATGGCTTTCGAAGCACGCTGGAGTTCGAGATACTGTTTTTCCACACACATTATCAGCCACTCATCGGAATAATGGCCGTGACAACCTTTGCTTAACCCGCACACGACTATACAAAACGTCAGGCTAATTTGATGAGCCTGACGATTTTGTACCAGAAAGGTTATCATCTTGACTCATCACCTCATCTCACCTGGTGGGAAAGAACAATGTGGTCGACTGTCTAACATGCTTGCCTATTCACTCTAGAGTGAGAGTGAGTATAGAGAAGAAACCTATTCACTCTATTCTTTTAGACTCCAAAGTTGTAGTTCCACTTCGTTCTACAAGAAAAATGGATGCGTACGCGAAAAGAGAACGCACACCTAGAATGAGAGTAAATTACCACTTCCCACGAACTTCCAAATTCCTTGTAATGAAGTCATTTGCACCCATATCTAATTAATGTTTTCTCTCTGTCATCAGGTACATGTAATCTTCAGCTACAAGGGCAAGAACCATTTGATCAAGAAAGACATCCGCTGCAAGGACGATGTCTACACACACTTGTACACTCTCATCGTGAGACCAGACAATACGTACGAAGTTCTCATTGACAATGAGAAGGTGGAATCTGGAGAGCTTGAGGCTGATTGGGACTTCCTTGCGCCAAGGAAGATCAAGGTAATGGCCCATTTTGGATATTTTTTTTACGTAATAAGTAATAAACAACAACAACAAAAAAATAAATTCTGTAACGTGACAAACCCGTATTAGGATAGCAAAGTTTAGTGAACTTTAAAGACGGAATCCAGTTGTTTATTAGCATTCTGTATCTAATAAATGAGTCAAGTAGTTTGTCATGGTTTCAAATTTTAAATTACATGTGCCCAGAACTTGGCCAGATAACTTGCAAACCAGTTTTTTTTTACTGAATTTATAATTGTTCCTCCTGGATTAAAATAAATTGCGTGGCTATGCGTTGTGTTTTTGTACTTTTTTTTTATAATATTTCTCAATGTAAAACTTTTTAGGGATCCATATCCAAAGGGTAGAAATGGGACCTCTTAAAACTTACTGTTCGTCTGTCTCCAGGCTGAATCTCTTAAACTGTTATAGAAATACATTCAAAATTTTCTGTTGTCACTAAAATACTTAAATAAAAACAGAGAAAGAATATTTAAGAGGGGCTTCCATACTACAAACATAATATTATTTCGTTTTTTTTTATTGCTCAAGGCAAACCTCCCCACAGGGGTTGTCCTTTAAAATATTTCTAAACGTGGCATTTATAATTTCCAACCTACTTCTCAGGACCCAGAAGCGAAGAAGCCTTCAGACTGGGACGACAGGTCCACAATCCCCGACCCTGAGGACAAGAAGCCCGAGGACTGGGAGAAACCTGAACACATCCCGGACCCTGACGCGGCCAAGCCTGAGGACTGGGACGATGAGATGGACGGCGAGTGGGAACCTCCCATGATTGACAACCCGGAGTACAAGGGCGTCTGGGCACCTAAACAGGTAACTAACCAAAAAGATGTAAGCCTGTAATGTCCAAAATAGAAGGAAAGGAAAGGCAAATATTGGGTACATATCACTTAGTGCTTCGGTTGTAAACATCAAAAAATTCAATATTTAAATTTCATCCCGATACAATGTACACCTGTAGCGAAAACGAAAGACGTACAACGGATTTCTAGGGATTGCAGGTTCTATTCATTTTTTCAAAGCGGCCAGAATTCCATAAAAAAAAACAGTAATCAAGATTTTCGGATAAGTAGCAAGTCGTTATAAATGCAAACTCGTAAGCTTGCTTAACTCGTCATTTTCGCTAATGGTCATTTTCGCAACTCGTCGCTTTATGTTCTTCACAGATTATATTCAAATTACAATCAATTATATATTTTAAAGTACTTAAATTTAATTACGTACGTAATTACGTAGGTTCGTATTTAATCTATGCTCGCTAGCCTCCCCCATATTCTTTACACGCCTCACACGACATTTGGAAGAGATAAGGAAGCCCTATTCAACGCGGGGTGGTACTCTTAACATCATTTTAAGCTGTACCTACTTGCTGCCCTGGCTAAGCTCACTACATGAAAATTAATCCTTATCTAATTAATCGTGTTTCGAGGCTAAATTAATTGCTATGAACATTCGTATTGTTATCAACAGTGCAATAAAATATATGATACAATATTTTTAGTATCCACGCAGATAAGGTTTATTATAGGATTTATTTTATCAGAAAAAACTCCCAATGAATTCGCACATTATTTGAAACAAAGTGTATCTGTTGGGAATTTTCAAAATCTTTCTTATCATATGAGAAGACAATCCAAATTTCAACTCTCTACTATCAGTGTTGACTCATTGTTGATCCACCATTCAGTCAGAGACAACCTGATAAAGATTTTGTTAAAGTTACCAGCTATCTAAACAGCAAGATTCGTTGTAATCGGTTCAGTAGATATTGCGCGAAATACTGTACTTAATTAAAATAATCCACCTGCGACATGATTATGTAACTATATTGCTAACAAATCTCGATTAAAACAATTGAAATTATTACAATTTACGCATAATTTAACAGTTACATTCGCTAGTTATAATAATTGAAATCGTAATTTGTTTGCTACTAAATGATGTAAATACAACAATTTCAATTGTTTCAATCGAGATTCGTTAGCAATAGAATTATGTTATCAGCTAGCTGTTCGTCAAATATAAATCGTGAATATTAGTTTGTATTTGTACCTGGAGTTTTGACAGGAACGCGTTACGGAGATGTGTTGCTAAATTTTCATTTTTGTGAAACCTAGTTCAAATGCGTGTAAATTGTTTAATTACGGGGGCATACTTACCTATTAATCAATTTAGTTTCGTGTAGGTGTAAAAGTGTAATGAAAGTGAAAATCGATGCAAAACATGGACTTTAGCGTTGTCTCCAAAGCTCCGTGAATAATCATTGTAAATGGCCGCCCTGTTTACAATGATTCCCTCGACTTGACTTTAACTATTACGACTTTTAGATGCGAATAACTTTCAATCATGAATACTATTTGACACTGGCTAATTTTTAAATGGCCATACTTGCTTCACAACCGAAAAGAAAAAATAATTTGCATCCAGTTTGCTGGCTACCTCTTAGATGCCCCATGAGTATGCCGCGACCGACGTCCGCGAGTATATTCTAACAAGTCAAGTGCAATGGTCGGAGTCCGGTCGTTGACCCGCGGCCTCATGTCCGTCTACCGTTGTCGTTTCGTGGAGACATGTCGCGATATTTCCACGGAACGGTACTTTGATTTACTGTTGACACGTGTTTTTTTGAAGAACTAAGATTGAAAATGGATATGAACCTGAAACCCTTATAAATCCGTTGTAATGTGCGTCTTTCCGCTAAAATGTTCACTGATGACGTTTTTCTGTTGTTGCTATAACAACATATAGTAGAAACGGATTAAAACATACATTTAAACTAGCTTGTGCCCGCGGCATTGCCCGCGTGTGATACAGAAAATGGGATTAAAGGAACGGAAGTAGGATAGGATTGGGATAAGATTAGAATTATCCTGCCCTTACTGTTATGTATGTGTACCAATTTTCACGTCCATCAATTATGTTTAACTAGCTGCGCTCCGCGGTTTCACCTGCGTAAGTCCCGTTTCCGCGGGAATATCGGGATAAAATGTAGCCTATGTGTTATTCCCGGTATCCAACTACTTATATTCCAAGTTTCATCGCAATCGGTTCAGTAGTTTTTGCGTGATTGAGTTACAAACATCCAAACACACTCTTTCACATTTATAATATTATAGTAGGAAGTAGAATTTACTGCTCAGGATTGGTATTTCGAAAAACCCGTCTTTCGTGAATACCTACGCACCACAAGCGAGGTATTCACGTATTCCCGAGCGGTGTTGGTCTAGTGGTAGATACCCTGACTTTCATTCCGAAGGTCGTGGTTTCGAATCCCGGCTTACCGCGCACCAATGTCTTTTTCCTTGCGGAAAAGTTATGTGCGTTAATTACATCGCTCATACGGTGAAGGAAAACATCGTGAGGAAACCCACGGCTTAGTTAGCTCCAGACGTATTGACCAGTTCTTTCCTCTGGGCATGGCTGACTAAGCTGGGAGGGTAATGGTGCTGGGCAAACCTTACTACACCTAACAACGTCCCGGGCAAACAGCGCCATAAAATAGCATGGATTAAAAAGTTGCTTGCGCTGTATAAATCATCTAAATTTAGATGAAAAAGGCCAATTATTATTACGCACCACAAATTTCTAACTTTCCAGATTTTATGGTTTAGGCTGTACGTTGATATATCAGCCAGTCATGACGAAATTTTATATTGGACACGTTTTTTTGACGTTTGTTTTTGTGATAATGGTACGGAACACTTGCCTTTAGTGCGCAAGTCCGACTTGCACTTATTTTTTCAATAAGTTATCCACGACAAGATCTAGACTAGTAGTTCTAATAGTAATAACACTGTAAATTATTCCAGATTGACAACCCCGCATACAAAGGCCCGTGGGTACACCCCGAAATCGACAACCCTGAATACTCCCCCGACGCGAACCTCTACAAACGCGACGAGATCTGCTCCGTCGGCCTCGACTTATGGCAGGTGAAGTCTGGCACCATCTTCGATAACTTCCTCATCACGGACGACCCCGAGGTGGCCAAGGAACGAGGAGAGGCCCTAAAGAAGACGCTAGAGGGAGAAAAGAAGATGAAGAGTGAACAGGATGAAGCGGAGAGAGAGAAGGAGAAGGAAAAGAGTGAGGGTGATGATGAAGACGATGAAGATCTTGATGATGAGCTCGGTGAAGCCGCGCCTGTGGTAAGTTGACAATTTTATTTTTAATTAGTGACTTATACTTATATCGCATAGGTGTGTGTCCGGAACAAAATCTGTATTTGGTAATGAAACTTTCATTCTGTTATTTGGAAAATCGCAACAAATCTATTGCCTGGGTTATGGTCTATCTAACTAAGGTGTAACACGCTCATCTAGAAGAAGGAAAACAGGAGTGGAACAAGATCGGACTCCTTTTCCTTAGTAGCTGCTTCGGTCTACGCATTGGAATATGGACGAGCGAGGCTACTTGGTGATACGACTTAAGCCGATGTAGACTTTTACGACTGGATATCGTAGCAATATTCTTTAAGACCCGGGCTACAGGGCATACAAGAAACGTTTGCGCGATTTAGGATTACATACAGTAGCCCCATCTTTTGGTGGCAAGGCGAAACTTCGCGACTCTTCGTATTACCACCAAACGGTATTAGACTTCAAAAACTAAGTTCTAACCTGGGTTTTTTTTTTCTTTCCAGGAGGAGCACGACGAGTTGTAAGCTATGAGAGTGCAGACTGTGTGTATGCGCGTGTGTGTGTGTGTACGTGAACGATAAACACATGACAGGTAGCTGCGTGAATGTTGCCTCAATACAATCTCTTTCTATACTGAGCTGTGGTGCCCAAGTCAGTAGGCCAAACACACTTCATTTAACAACCTTAACCTTAAACAAGGAGTTTTTATTGCCTAACTGTAAGTCCAATTAGGCGCAAGTATAGTTAAAAAGCTAGTATTGCCGTAAGTGCATATTTACATTGATCCAGTGACGAGGCAATCCAATGCTGGAATGATACTGGCATAATATAAACTGATCTATAGCCATTCCAGCGCCAGTGCTGGAGTCAATATTCCTAATGGAATTTTACATTCCAGCACTGGATTGCATCGTCACTGGATCAATGTGAATCCGCTCTTAACATAATATTCTGTTCTGTACCATGATAGCATGATATCTGTACCTTGGATTAGTCAATTTTAATAAGTAAAAAATAATTGTCTGCTTGTTCAAGTATGAAATCAACTGTCCAATACGGCATCTAGTGTCTAACAAGTAGGGTTGTAATAATCCTTTGGTTTTTTTTTGTAACAGTCCATCACTAGTGTTTGGTACAATTCCACGTTCCGACGTTTATAAGAGTGTGCAATTTTATTTAATTACGTCGGCGACTGATTTTTGTATGTATGTTACAATTTATTATGTATAAATGGATGAGTAAGCCTGTTGAGGTAGAAATGCTACAGTTTACTTCAAATGTCACTTGTCAGAGATATGTCAATGTCAAAAGTGACAGCTTACTGACTATATCAGTTACGGAGTTGCAATAAAATTTGCCGTAATTTTTATTGCTTCCTTACGCATTGCTAAAATCGTTTCAAACGGTTTGATAGTACACTGTTGAACACTTGAAACTGGCCCAAATTGTCCTTTATTGCTGGCAGAAGGGCCATAACTAAGAAACTGAACTAGAAAAGGCTGTGATATTACGGCGGTCAATTTGTAAAAAGAATTTGACGTTTGAAAGCGATTGTAACTGTAATAGACGGTAGACCTGTAGTATTTTTCTCTGAACAGCAGTTTTAATATATTGTTTTACCTCGCACTGTGTGTGGGGTTGATGCGGATTAGTTGTATAATATTAGATGCGATAGAATATTGTATGAATACTGTGTACTAATATTATATAAGGAATCTGGCAGATTCTCATTTTGGTTTAAAATGAGTCTGATTAAATTAATACAAAATTATGTGTTTGTCTTATTATTTCTTCATCACAAATAATGATCGTCTTAAGTGCAAGACCTAACTCGTGCAGTTTATTTATAACAATTTAAAAATAAATAATTTTTTATCATTCCAATCACCAAAAACCACTACGATTTTTTGGTGCTTAGTGAGTTATGTATTTGTATACAAGATGTAACAGGCAAGCCCTTTTAATCCGAAAGGGGGTTGTTCTAGACGTCTAGGCAAATACCTTTTGTTCTACGACTTTTAAAAATTCGAATTTATTTTTTGAAAATTTTGAGATTATGTTTCACTGAAAAAACAGCTGTTTTGAAAATAACGGTAATTTAAGGTTTGATTGTAGTAGACCAAACTAAATGAGAGACAACATAAGGTCAATGACCTCGAACTCTAAGAAACAGCTGATCTTCAAGTAAACTTTACACTTAAAATTTTCGAAAAGTACTTCGAATTTCCAAAAGTCATAGAACAAAAGTTGTTCGCCTAGATGTCTAGAACAACCCCCTTTCGGCTTAAAAGGGCTTGCCCGTTACATCTTGTATATATGACAAAAAAAATCAACAAGCCAATTAATTCAAATTCATGACCGAAGAACTGCAAGAGTTAGTTTTTGCAATCTAAACTTTATAATACGGCTCCAGATTTAGGTATACACTTGTAACACATTTTAAACCTAGTTTACATTTCAACTCTAGTTGATCCTGATTATATGATATACTTTGTCCATACTCTATCTACTAAATAAAATTGAAAGTTGGTCTAATGATATAAATGTTGTCAAGAAAGTTCAACTTTTCCAAAAAAAATATGACGCGACCTCGGCTTTGACGACCTCTGTGGCGCGTCGGGCGAACGCCTGACTGCAATGCAGAAGGCTGCGGGTTCGATTCCCGCCGGGTGCAAATATTTATGCTTAAAAATAAATATTTGTATCTGGTCTGGATGTCTTTCTATGTATAATATGTATGTATTTACAAAAAAAAAAAAAGTATAATATGTAGTAAATCCGTTGTCTAGCACCCATAGTACAAGCTTAGTGCTTAGTTTGGGGCTAGATAGCGCTGTGTGTAATGTCGTGCAATATTTATTTATTTTATTTAAGTTTAAATAACTGGAATATTTTGGTGCAAATTAGTTTGACCGGTTGAACTATAGTTGAACTTAGTGGAATAGGTGAATCCTAATGGTACCTTCTGTACCTATGATTTGAAGATGGTATGGGCTAGAAATCTAAAGAATTTAAGTTTGAGGTTTTCAAAATCGGTTATTCGCTTTAGGACAGATTCATCATTCGATTTTTGACAGATTAGCTTTAGGACAAAATCGCTTTAAGGCAACATTCATTAAAGTCCAATGGACTGGAAAAAGAACTTTCTTACCACAAAAACACTTATTTCTTTCAGCGCGAGCCGCGAGTGCCTAAAATTAAAGCTAGGGATTTCCGAACGATTAGTTCGGAAATCCGAAAGAAGTCTTGAGTGAATTAAAAATGTCATGAACATATCATTATAAAATCAAACAAAATTAGATAATTAGTTTTGTAATGTGGGATGAGCGAGGATACGTCTACGTATTATTATTATTATTTAGCCATGAGATTAAGAGGTTGCTAAATGGTCCTGGGAAGTTCACTGCTGGGATTGTTGGTTGGCCGGCTGGCTGGCCATTATTTGGTTCCCCCGGTACCGGCATAGAAGACTCTGTTGTAGGCGAAGCTTCTAAAGACCCTGGAAGTTAAAAGTTACATAAAAATCTACATACACTTATATTTACTCTTACTATACTTAATATTTAATTAGGTACCTGCCCATATTATAATAGTACTAGAAGATATGGTTAAAAAATTACATAATTCCTTTAGCACTGAAACAAAATAAAGAAAATATTTTAAAAAATATATTTGAAATCCATAATTATATACTTTTATGTTTTCAAACCAATTCAACGTTGGTAACATGTATGTATGTGTATATTTGAAGTAATTTCCGAAACTACTAAACCGATTTCAAAAAATCTATATTCACCAATTGACAGCTACATTATCAAGGAGTAACATAGGCTACTTTTGAGCCCGATGTTCCCAAGGGATGGGGACTTGTGCGGATAAAACAGCGGGATGCAGCCTATGTGATATTCCAGGTCTCTAGCTTTCTATATTTCAAGTTTCATAGCAATCGGTTCCGTAGTTTTTGCATGAAACAGTAACAAAGTCACATACATACAAACTTTCGCGTTTATAATATACTAGCTGCGCTCCGCGGTTTCACCCGCGTAAGTCCCTTTCCCGCGGGAATATCGGGATAAAAGTAGCCTATGTGTTAATCCAGGTCCCCAGCTACCTATATTCCAAGTTTCATCGCAATCGGTTCAGTAGTTTTTGCGTGAAAGAGTAACAACCTCACATACATACATACAAACTTTCGCGTTTATAATATTAGTAAGTTAAGAATAAGATAAGATAAGAAGTAAGATTCACGGGCATGCAAAACTAAATATAGCACACATCATTTTTAAGAAAAAAATGCTCCTGGAGGCAATCAGAAAGCAAACAGTTCAATAAATGTTTTAATTGTATTGGTTAACAAAGCATTGCTAATCTATTTCACTTTTTCTGAACTCGAGAGGCCTTACATGTATCAATTTGCAACAACTTTTCCATCCTGCCATTTGTGTTTGTGGCTTCAACTTCCCTGACAGGCTCGCTGGTAGCTGGTCGTCTATATCTTCTGCCAAATAGGCAAGGATCAGGGGCAGGCTCAGCATTTACTACGAAAACAATTTGATATTTAATAAACTTAAGTGGGTACCTACCTACTTTATGGTAAGTACTTCATGTTTTCTCTCTGTCACATACCTTCTTGTCCGTGATAGATGATAAGGATTGCCTGTAAAAATAATGTTTTTGAATAAACAAATACCTACTATCTTGTTAATTTAATTAGATGAGCTACACTACTATACAAGATGTAACGGGCAAGTCTTTTTAATCCGAAAGGGGGTTGTTCTAGACGTCTAGCCGTAAACCTTTTGTTCTATGACTTTTGAAAATTCAAATTATATTTTTGAAAATTTTGAGATTATGTTTCACTGAAAAAACAGCTGTTTTTGAAAATAAAGGTAATTGAAGGTTTGATTGTAGTAGACCAAGCTTAAATGAAAGGACAACATAAGGTCAATGACCTCGAACTCTAAGAAACAGCTGATCTTCAAGTTAAACTTTACACTTAAATTTTTTTTAAAAGTACTTCGAATTTCCAAAAGTCATAGAACAAAAGTTATTCGCCTAGACGTCTAGAACAACCCCCTTTCGGCTTAAAAGGGCTTACCCGTTACATCTTGTGTATACTTAATAGAAGAATTGATGAAACGCCTTTTAAGACTTAGAAATATTTTTTAGCAAGGAAATATATTTCCAAAAAATCCCCATGACAGGATTCGAACCTGCGTCCTTTCGATAACCAGGCGACTGCTCTAACCACTGAGCTACCCAGGAATCACGTGTCATGTTATACAATTATTCGGCCATATCTCTCCTTGCTAATTGTTTACCGTCTTTAGGAACTAAGTTTTTTGTAATTTAGCCTTTAAATTAAATAGAAAATGAACCAAAGTGATTTGCCACGGTTACCATGCCACCATGGTTAATATTCTGATGTCAGAACACATATCTTCCTTATTCAGCGTATAGGTATAAGCACGAGTAACATAATTTATTCTTAGCTTTAGATGGTTTCGATAAAAATAATAACATTTGGTAAGTAAACAAATTAATTGAAAGTATAGATAGGTACTACCCACTCTGTATCATTTTCTTAACTTCATAACGATAGCCACAGTTTAAATATAAAATTCGTTGTGTAATATAAGGTAAAAGGGGAAAAAATCCAATTAAAAATACTCACCAAGACAATAAAACACCCTCCCAACCGGTACATTTTCACAAACCCGACCAAATGAACGCTACATTATTCAACCCAAGCTAAATACATTTTTGACACAAAGCTCTCGTCACGGGTGTTTTACGGAATTTTTCATGGAAATTCATTTTATTGTATTTTTAAGTGAAGTTTATTATTAGGTTTGAAATGGTAATGTTATACACTAACTGCGCCTTGCGGATTCACCTGCGTAAGTGTCGAACCCGCGGGATTATTACAGGAATAAAAATTAGCCTGTTTTAATCCAGATCCTCTACTACGTACTTACATATCAAATTTCATCAAAATCGATTGGTAAGATAAGTAAGTAAGTAACAAACACAATGTTTACCTATTGTTGGTAACTTAGATACTTAAGTACTCACACACAAAGCTTTAAACATAGGTAATATGATTTGAGGCATTATAAAGCACCTTTTTATAACTAAATCATGGACAAACGATAAGCACCTACCTACCTAGTCTAAGACGTAGCACGTTCATCTAAATTAGGAAGACGCGCGGTGGCATTTAGCTCTGTCTGACTGACTTCCTTAGCCTGACATAAAACGGTGTGGGGGCATAATAAATTAATTAATGAACTTATTAGTTAGATAAATATAATTAAGTAAGTAGGTAACAGAAATATTTTTTCACGGCGGGAATCGAACCCGCTCTAAGCGCCGCTGTGGTCGCCCTGTACCTTTTATAGTCTGAAAGTCGGGATAAGCCTGGATGTAGGTGTTAGAAATAAGCAGATTTCACCCCTGACATTCATTTACATTACCCACAAGCTTAAAACAAAACAGCTTTGTTTTTACAGCCATCCCCAATATTAGTTTACCACTTATCTATTTTTCTTTCCAAACACTTAAATTGTAAAGCAATAAGGTTGAAAATAGTGAAATTAGTGCTTGTGATATTGTGGTTTTGTTTCAACAGGGTGATAAAGAGTGACATTCTAGCGGTTGTTGTTGTATCCGGGTGAAATTCTTGATTGTGATTCCGAATGTATTTGAGGTGGAGATGGATGCTTCCATTTGAGGGTGAGTGTTGACTGATGGAAGAATTAAGGGTGATGGTAATCCTTAATGTTATAAATGTAGAAGTTTGGGTGCACGCAAGTAAAAGTGTATCTTTGTTACTCCTTCACGCAAAACTACTGTACCGTTTGCAATAAAACTTTTTGTGTAGATACCTGGAGATCTATAAAGATTCTTACATAGGCTTCTTTTTGATATAATATCGAACCCGCGCGTTCGGGACTTACACAGGTAAAATCCCGAGGCGCAGCTAGTGAAGATACCTATATATTACGAGTATAACCATTTCACACATAAAAACTTGGAAGATATACATATATATCTACCTATGTAGATATTCTGAAGCTGTTTTTCGGTATGTACAAAGCTGGAGATCTGGATTAACACATAGGCTATTTATTCCGTTATTTTCGCGAGATTGGCACTTATGCGGGTGAAACCAAGGGGTGCAACTAGTTAAAAATAAATTAGTTAAACCGAATCGATACAGTCAATTCACTCGATAGCCAATTTAACTCGATTAGGGTACATTCATCATGGTCTTGAGTGGGAATAACTTGCATCTGGGGAATCGACGCGACGGCCGTTTATCACAGGCGGAGGGTCGAAATGTCGATACGAAATGAGATATTAAATCGATATTTCATTGGCTTATAGGGTACGGGGGTCAAATCGGCTATTCTAACATGTTGAATGATGGGGCACTAGTGTTTACTTGAAGAGTAGTTGGTAAGAACTAATACATAAGCAACCCTGGCAGTGTTACTAATATCAGTAATATTTAATAGGTATTTAATAGGTACAGTTCTCCCCGCGCCGTGGCGGGTAAACTGCTTGGATTCCAAGGAGGGTTAATAATAATTAGTCAACCAACCAAATAAACTATTAAATTCACACGATTTGTTAACATAGTTACATTTTAACGGGTCCCCTCGCAACCAAGGTAGGTTAGGTAAGAAAACAAATAATAATTCGCGATTAAGACCCGGTAAAATGTAACTTAAGCAACAAAATACAGCCAAATCTATTTGCAAAGGCCACCTAGCCGTCGAAATTTAAAAAAAAAGTGTTAAAACATACTGCTATTAGCAATGGTAATGTTTTGATGTCCGTTTTACTTATAACTAATATTACAATGTCTTATAAGTTACAATGAGTGTTCTTGTTAAATTGTTCTTTCTTTTGTAACAATATATTCAAGGAACTACTAATGTCAGCAACATTATGTTCAATGAACTAGACTCATAAACTAAGTAAAACAACGGACCTTTTCTTCCCCTGTCCTTAAACAATAAAAATGTTATGACGCTTCAGTTTCTTACGATTACCAAAACACATTCAAATATTGATAGAGAGTAGACAAGGCAATAAATCTTTTGTGTTATGTTATGATTTTAATCCAAAATCTTCGGTGCTACGATTTTACTGCAAGATCTTTTGTGCTATGATTTCACTTCTAGATCTTATGTGCTACGATTTTACTCCAAGATCTTGTAACCCACTATTTAACTTCAAGATCTTATGTGCTAACATTTTACCACATGATCTTATGTGCTACGATTTTACTTCAAGATCTTATGTGCTACGATTTTACTCCAAGATCTTGTGTACTATAATTTTACTTCAAGATCTTGTATGCTACGATTTTACTTCAAGATTTTATGTGCTATGATTTTACTTCAAGATCTTGTTTGCTCCGATTATACTTCAAGATCGTGGGTGCTAACGGTTTTACTCATAAAAATGAAAATCTTGTATGCTGACTTCACTTCAAAATTTTTGGGTCATTAATGTAGGATGACAACCTTCACGAAATTTCTGTCAAACGGCCAAACTCTTCAGGGTTCAGATTCCATGGTCCTATTCAGGGCCACTCAGAACCCACACAAAAATACAGGAAGATAAAAAAAAAAAAAAAAAATCTAAGTTACACAATGTGTCTTTCTTAATATCCATTCTAGAGTTAGAAGTTTTATATAAACTAAACCCGATTTACTCGTCGTACTGTCTTATAATAAAAATGTCACATTTTATTGAGTAAACTTTTGTTTACGTGTTCATGTAAGGAGGGAAGATTTAGTGGTCTTTAAACCGTAATTAAAGAAAGCTATACACTTGTTTACGTTTGGATAACAAGACTAGGGTTTATTTATGTGCATCTCGTCAAACTTTACCCATTAAACTTCATTTATGTAAGAGAATATATCAAAATACTAGCAACGTCCCACAGTTTCTATACTCGCGCACATCACGATGCCGTGTATGTACACGTAGGTACCTATACTAGTAATAATTCTATCCTATTATTAAAGTTTGTACTAAAAGTTAGTATATGTACGTGTGTATGTTTATTGCTCGTTCATGCAAAAACTGCTAAACCGATTGTGATGAAACTCGGTATGTAATTAACTGGACACCTGGAATAACACAGCTACTCAATAACTATTTTAACCCAACATCAGAAGTTTTTTTGTAAGTGTATGTAAGACTTTGAGGAATAGATATACTTGCTTGAAGAAATTATGCTAGGTGTCTACTATTATCCTGATATTTGAGGATAAACCCGTCGGTAACGTAAAACTGCCTGTAAAATTATTCTACCTTTAGATTTATACAGCCATCTACAGGTACCTACTTACCTCCATTAAATAAGTTTGTATAGTTCGTCAAAGAGAAGCAGGCTCCGAGACGAAAGCATTTGTATCACATTCGCCACGCAATGAAGTCAAGGCCAGGGTCTCCAGACCGGCACAGAATAGATGTCAGTTAGTACGACTGCTGTGTTATTCATATGCACGCACATGTAGACTTGGTAACGATATAATACGTAGGTACCTACTGAAATAAGTACATGAATCAAAGTAATGTCGCGGTTATTAGTCACCTTTATGAAAACACATTTCGGCTAATTTCAATGAGGTTGATTTCCATTACTCTCTTTGTCCTAGGTGAAGGATAAAAGTGGCAATGTAACGCAATGCGATAGAGGGCCTACCTTTTAACTACAATCAGAAAAACTTCAATGGGTAAATTCAAATGCTCCGTTCCGTCGTGGGTAAAAAATAGACAAACAGTAAAAGTTGTAGATCGTACCTACATACCAGCAATAAAGTTTGTGCTCGCAAGGTCTACTGTTGGCAGAACCATATAATATATACTAGTATATTTTAGATTTAAAGAAGTTTCAATAATAGTTCAGTTGCAATTGAAAATGAAACACTGAAATGAAATTGTACACAATACTAATGCCTACGGCAATCAGGGTCCATCTAAATAATTAAAAAAAAACATTAAAAAGGTCAACATTCTAAAAATATCTGGTTACTAATCTAAATAAATTAAGACAATTCGAAATTATCATAACTTTACACACTCGTTTTTACAGTAGAATAAGTAGGTGGTTTTACTATAGGATTTAGAGAGATATTATGATAAATAAAACACTTTATTTATCGGGTTGAATCGCTTTTTATTCATGGTTTTAAACGAACCGAGCTTTCGCCAACTTTACAGTTGGCTTTTTCAAGGTTGACGGAGATGTAATTTGTCTATTTATTTTTATTGTGCAAAATCGCGAACACCGTAGAAGAAAATTAGGTATTATGATTTTCTATAGTAATTGCCGAATTTTGATTCAAAATCCAAAAGGTAGAGTATACACGACTTACATCACAAATTTCATAAAAAACTGTTTTGGAATCATTTTGGAACATCTGCAACTAAAGACAACTTTCCTCGTGCATGAACCGCGCTATAACTATCAGCCTGCTAGCTAGACTAAGCTCAGTCAAAGTGCAGTCCATGTTCAGCTAATGGCACCAATTACAGTATTAGCACCTGTATGTAGTAGGAAGTATCAAATTTAATATTGCATTAGGTAATTACTGAGATGCGGATCTCGAATGCGGTTGGAGTGTGCTTCGCCCGAACCGTGTCGGCGACCTCCAACTAGTGGAGTGGAAACAGTAGGTGAACTAAACATTGAAAAGTCTGTGTTGCTTAGAAAATGACATTAGCTGTCTCTATTTCTAAATTGACGTAGGTAAAGAATACGTGTGTAAACATTCGTATACGTATTACGTGAAATACGTAGATCCAGGAGCCTTATTTTTGAATCACTCGTTGCTCGTCAGGCGATTTAAATAATTCGATATCTACTAATTATCGTTCGATCTCTAACTCCTGCGGCGAGTGGTTGATACTACTTGTTGCGGTCGTGCGATTCACATAGAAAAATACAGAAAAGTAACGAAAATTAGCAGAAATACAAGTATATTCGCGCTACTTCGAGTGACTTTAAAAGTCACTCGAAGTAGCGCGAGCGATTCAAAAATAGAGACCCAGTGTGTATACTGATTACTTCATAAATGATTCCTTAATTAGCCACCTTAATTAGGTGGCTTACTGCTTTATCTTACTCTTGCAGGTAACAATCAACAACCAACCAACCTAGTTTGAAATAAGGGTATTTCTTAAAGAACAAGAGTTCAGTTTTAAAATGTCTCATCACCATCATCGTCATCCGAGCTCGATGTTCCCAGTTACATCCCTCTCGGAAGTCCGGGTATACAGTACCTGTAGGAATTCAAGAGAACATTTTAAAATAAAATTATTAACTATGGACCCTTCTAGGTGTACCTTTCTCTTCTACATTCGCTACTGCATTATGTTGACACTGTGTCAATACTGCAGCCTCCGTTCCACTGATCTATTGTTACCTGTCGCTATACATACGCAATGTGTTATATACACTGCGTGCTGGGTTGCTATGATATTCTATTAACCAATATTTTAGTATTAGTATTTAGCAAGCCAGGTCTAAAAAAATAAGACCTTTTTAGGCTGTTTGAACTAAGAAACGTTAAATTACACGGATAATACAAGAAAAGTGATCTGATGACAATATGGATAAAATATAATAAGTTTGTACCTATTTTTTTGTCAAGTATATAACTATTTTTTTTATATAAGCACATATGGGTCAGTTCCCCTAACTAGACCATTTTCTTAAATTGTTAACAAGCATTTTTAGCTTATATTTATGTATATTATTTTCAATACTAGATTCCTTTGTGTCCTAAACTTTAAATCATTGGGCCGCACTTTTCCGATCGCTACTGCAAGATAACTGATGACAAGCACATAAATAAACTATCCCCCTTACTAATTAGAATTCAAACCGTGCAATGTACCATGAAACTAAGTAAATGTCGTATCGCGGTGCGACCGTGGTACGAGGGCCGGCTGCCCCTCTCGCTACAGAGTAACGCCTCATGCCTCAGTCCTCCTCCGAACTCCGCACGAGAGCGTTTATCCGCGACACGTTAACTCTCTATTTCCACAATTCTTAACATTATCACACAAAAAACTGTGCTGTGTCACTTTTTCTCCATCAAAACCATTGGATTTTCCATCCTGTAAGTATTTGACAACATTTTCTCTTACATTTTCCACAGAAATTCGGAAAATTTAAGGCTCTAAGCTGAATCGAGCGCGGCCGGGCAAGTTCGTGGCCCATTAAATTCAGCCACGAAAGAAAAGTTGAAATATTTACAGAACAATGTGAATTGGTAGGTACATACTTACCTAACAATTATGATGTACAAATTATAGTAAAATTGAAGAGATAATTCGTAAGTGTTGCCACACGAAAGTAGGTTAATTAATTGTTGAATTGTTTTATGCTCAGGTAAGCAATAACTTAACTCAATGGAACTGATGTTTCTCAGCTGTGTTCTAATCTAGACAACAGGGGACTTGTAGATTGCAGGTTTGCAATTAACTCTGTTTTAGGTAAAATACCTATTCAAAACAAAATCTGACATCACTTGGTTTGAAAAAGTGATTTGATTACCTACATCCGTGTTATAGTGAATTTAATTAATTCGTGAACAACTCGGAAAATTCAATTTTAAAATGTAAATATTTTTGTTTATTTTGGTCCATATTATGCATGGGTATTTTTTTGCATACTCATTATTTATTTTTCCCCTAATGAATTTCGGGTTATTTATTGACATTACGTAAATGGTCAAAGTTTCCATCTAAAATAAATTAACATTGAAAATGTTTAACTTTTTTTTTCCATATATTCACAATTTTTTGTAATTTAACTGACTTCCAAACTTGGTTTGAATATATTATCATAAAAATTTGAACAACTTGGCCATCTTTTAATATATCAACGAGAATTGCATTTTGGTGTAAAATTACGTTATAGGTATATGTATCTTAGGATTAAAAACTGTGAGAGGCTTTGCTTGTATTTGAATCTGATCTTTAGGCATAGTTAATTAATAATAAGTCCCTGCCATTTGAGCGATGTTCATGGGTGCATCTCTCTTGGAAGTCCATACCACAGACTAGTAAGAAGATACTGTCCATACAAAACTTATTTTGACCATTTCTATTGAAAATAGATTTGGCAATGTTTTACGGCCGCCACCTGTCACCACTGTCACTGTCCCTCCTTTGAATCAAGCAGTTTTTTAATAATAATAATTATTATTATTATTTGCTATTTAAAAGTTACATAAAGTTATACATTTGTTGTGCGCACCTTGTAAATTAAATATTTACATTTACTTTCCCCGTCTATATGCAAAAGTTTTAAAATCTTTAGCTTTATTTCTTGCCCTTAAAAGTTTGAACTACTGGGAGCATCATTCAGCTTCTAGTAGAATCGCTCTCCAAAACGTTCCTAAGTTTAACTTTTAAGTTAAGAATGGCTTGTATCTTTTGAGCAACATCCAAGGTTAGTGAAAATGTAACAAAGCACGTACCTCAGCAAAATAACAACACAATTAAAAAACTACAATAAAAATATAATTAATTTAAATGATTTATTGTACAAATACCTCGTAACTTTGCGTAGGTAGGTATCTTTTCAGTTCGTTAACAATGAAATTTCCTTAAACATAAATATTCAAAAATGCAATTTGCAATAGTAGATACGTTACTTGCGACATTATGCACAAAAACTTACACAAATAAAAACGGCACAAAAAGCAAACAGTATGTAAACATTACGTACCTACCTATATGTTGTAAAACATAATTAACTTAATTAATAAAGATTACCTAGCTTAGTTAGCTCGTTTATTGTGACGCCTTACATGATGACAAATGTTTGTCACAATAAATCCTTATCAATCCTCACTAGAGCTATGCGGACGCAATTCAATGAAAAGACTCGGAATAACTTAATTTCTCCACCTTTGAGCAGACTAACTAACGATATTCTTGAAAGTTTTTCAAAATAGGACATTTTGCAAAACTTGTTTGTTATTTTTAAGTAAAATATAGTTTGGTTAGCACTAAAACCATTTCCGAATTATCAAAACGATTTGCCGGCAAGCAAAGTGGCCTTGTTTACAAGGATTGGGTTAGCTCTTTTCGATGAAAAAGTATTGAATCGCACTCTTTATCATTCATAATAATTATTTTAATTGGAATAGTTTAGTACTACCCAGTCATTAATTTCATAAAGTTATACAGAACATTGAAAATCATTGATATTGATTTTACAAATATGTGTCAAGTACCTACCTGCACCATGCCTACACCAAAAGGCTTTTATCAATTTTGCGTCGAAGCCACAAAGATAGGAAAACAAAGGTAGAACGAGTTGTAGAAAGGATCTTCTTCAGCCAACGACCATCCTAAAGTTACTGCAGATAAGGTTTGCAAAGACAGGTAGAATATCTCATTGTTTGCCAATTAGTTCGTTGACACAGACACAAGACTTCTATCCTATGGTAATGGCCGCACGGACATGGAATGCCAAGCAATCGGAAACACGAGGTGGTTACTCCACTACGTCATCGGACATAAGAAATTTACGAGCTATATCTAAATTGGTAATACAATAGTGTTATCTACTCTGTGTAATACTTTGCTAGATTTTAGTTATCTATTCTTGAAAATGCCAAAACTCTCCTCTATTATACTTTATCTTGTAGTATTTAATTTAAAAAATAGTACAAAAGTACACAAAAAACACAAAAACAAAAATACAAAAACAACAACAAAAATATTAATTTACAACAACATAACGTTTGAGTGTGATACATTTTATACCACATCAGATACGATATTGACCAAACGGTCATCTATCGTGGTTAAATAAAGAACATTATTAATTGTACAAGTACCTAGTACTTTGATTTCTAAATTTAATCTAACGATCCACCCCAATCGCTCCAAGGGCATATATAGATCAAGAACATTTGCAGCATTACCCTCTATGTCGAATGTCAATAACAATTTAGTCCGAGAACTAACTAGAGATGTGTATGTATCTTTAGTTGTTTCCTGATGCATACACTAAGGAGATTACCTAACCCACTAATAAAAGCAATCTCCTCTTTACCTGTTTGTTAGTTGCGTAAATAAATCCAGATAAATTCTAATGAACTCTACCCCACTTTCTTGAGGTATTGAAATAAGGGATAACTGTGGCTAAGTAGGTACCAGCTAACATTGTTAATAGTCTGTGATGTGACGTCTGTTTGTTTAGACTTGAATTCTGTTGTAAACAACTGAATTAGAACTCTAATAAGATGTTTGGATTGGATTAGTCTGGGTTTTGAGATAATTAGTCTTGTTTCATAAACATCGTCTACAAACGAAGCGGATATAGAGACTTTCGTTTGTTTTATTTTAAGTTTGACATTCTTTCTATAAAATGTATCATGGAAGCGCCCCAAACTAAACTGTAGATTTCTGGTTTCTCTAAAAACTCATAAAAATATATTTCTTTTCATATGATGATGACCGTGTAAGTCCAAATCAGGAAGAACCTTAGAAATATAATTTTATTCATTTAGATATACACACAGTAACCACCTAGTTGAGTAGAGAGACTATTAAAGACTTGATGTCACCCGGGAAGGTCTACTGCGCATATACATATCTTTATAAGAATATACTCATCATTATTTACTTCATCTGTATGCAACTAACAACACATTAAATGTTAAATAAAATACGCATCTTAGATATAAGAATATAAACCGATATTAAGGACTCTGTTTTTTATCCGACTTAAAAAAAAGGAGGTTGTGAATTCGCCGCGTATATATTTTTTATGTTTGTTCATCGACTGATTACTCGAAGATGGCTTGACCGTTTAATATGGTTATTTTTTTATTGATTGATCTAACCAGAAGGGACCTGTTTAAATAAGATTGTTTAAGGTAGATACTTTCTGAAATCATAAACTGAAAATTAGGCACTCTAAGATACTTTACTATAAGGCTTCACGCACTTTATAGAACATCTAGGCTAGTAGATAACTTCGATAATAAGATCATTGATCACTGACCAACAATGTACTTTTATAAATCTGACGATTCGGCAGACTAAGGTGAAACTATTCTTATAAATCGGTTTAGTATTATTTCGCAGGATATTTGAAGAATGACATATGAACAAATCGTCTTCAAGTAACTGAGTGCACATTTTATGATATAAGGATTTTCAGTTACATTCATAAAATATTTTCGTAGCTAGCTACTTATTTACGTAGTATAATCGCCACTTAGCCATACCTAGCTATCTTCTATTGAAACCGATTCGACTTAAAGTTTGCACAAGTGCATGCGAGACGATGACTCGCCGGGCTTGTCACCGACAACCACGAGTAGGTACAGTGATAAACGCAAGAAATTGACAATAATACTATGACAAATACGATAAAAGATGAGGATCTTTTATTGTTAGATAAGAAATAATGGGAAAAAGGTGAGCAAACAAGCTGAGCGGTAAGGTGTCCCTCAGGGGTCAAGTTGGGGCAGTTATTTTATTAGATTCATATTATATTGACGCGAAATGAAGAATAGTATATTAAAAAAACGTTTTTTGTTAAACCGATTTCAGTTTATATGTAGATAGGTAGGTACTAAGTACAAAGAAAAGAATGAGTATTGTAATAATCCCTAATTTTTTATTGATAAAGGTACGTTTGGTTGACCATTATCTCACCAGATGGTAATGACGTTGTGGTCGAAAATGAGTTATGATTGATGATATTAAGTACATGTGACTTGTTGGTCATTAACCGTAAATTCAATACAACATCATCTAAATTTAGACTTTTCTCAAGAATAGCGTTCGATTGATAGTACTGATTTCTTCTTATCATTTATATTCTTGATTTACTTACTTATTTCTTTTCCAAAAACTTATCTTCTTTACTTACCTTTCTTTCTCTTTCTTCATTACTTAACTTCTTAAAAACCAATTAGACTGACGGTTTCTTTTTTAATCCTTAAAAATGGATGCTTGTAGTTTTGAAATACGATAACTAAATTGAACCTACCTAACAAAATTCATGTGTTGTTCATGTAGGCCTGTGCGGGCACCGATCTTGATAGTTAATGTTTGCAGTAATGATCATACACTTGGAGCTCTTTTCGAAACACCCAGTGCTCTCGTTAGGTCACGCAACCGAGCATGAAGACGCCAGGGGCGCTTGTCCGTGAGTAACCATTGTATGAAAGAGTATCGTAATTGTTACGAATAATTTGGACAACACAACACTTTCATAATTAAAAAGGTAGGTAACTAGTTTGCAGACGACGTAGGAAGCCTATATTACCTACATTCTATGACTGTTCGACACGAAATAAAATAAATAACTTTCAAATGCGTACCTATTCCAGTAAAAAGCATTTATGTTTAGATAGATAGATAGCACTTGTTTACTTTAATAAATATATTTAGTAAATGTACTGATTATAAAAGGACTTCTTTTTTTATTAGAAAATACTTGAAATCGTAATTTTTCCATCCAAATGTACGCGTAATTAACAGCCAAATACTGAAACGCCACTTAAAATTTGAGGGTTACTTAAATAATTCAACAGCTTTTAAATATAAAATAATATTTTTGAGTACGTGAGCTGGTTAGTTGTTTAAGTAACCCTCAAATTTTGAGTAGCGTTTCGGTATTCGACCGCAAGTACCTATCTTAATTTCATTAAAATTTGTAAATGCATCTGTAAGTAGGTAAGTACTTAGGCACTTTATTGAACAGACAACAGTAACATTTCGCGGCGACTAGTTCGCCCACTCAGTGCACTTTCCTTATGAATGCTTTAGACTAAGACCTAACTATGGTTTATTATATTTGTTTAGCCTTAGGTGCCTAGCTGAAAGACATTGCGACCAATGGTATATTGGTAGGTTGTGTGTTATAGTCAGAACAAGCTTACAAACAGAATTATCTCAGCAGTATAGTTAAATTGTAATCTATACCTATAAAAAGAAATATATACGCGACGAATTGAGAACCTCCTCCTTTTTTTAAAGTAGGTTAAAAATGCTTTGTCCTGACCGACTGATCTATCAACGCAAAGCTTAAACCCCTAATAGTAGAGAGCTGAAATTTGGGTAGGTGTTCTTTATATGATTAAAGCATTTGATAAGAAAGGGTTTTTTAAAGACCCATGGGACCGGGACCTTCATGGGTGAAACCGCGGGATTAATTGATAAAAGGCATAAAAATACAAATCTTCATGAAACTCCAGTTTTATACATATATTAGGGGTTAAAGTATGAAATTGCCGATTTGTACTGAAAATCTTAATTGTTTATTTTTTAAATTTTTAACAAATTTATTTACTTAATCAAAATAGTTGCCATTATTATCTATACATTGCTGCCATCTAATGGGAAGGTTATTATTGCCTTTGCGATAGAACTCCGACGATCTAGACTGCACAAACTGTGTGAAAGCATTTTGTACTGCCTCCTGGGAAGAAAACTTCTTGTCACGTAGATAATTGTCCAAATCACAAAAAAATGGTAGTCCGTTGGAGCAAGGTCTGGTGAATACGGAGGATGACGAATGGTTTCTAAGTGCAGTTCCTGAAGGGTCAAAATGGTTTCTCGTGCTGTGTGAGGTCTCGCGTTGTCGTGGAGCAATAATGGTGAAGATCGATTCATGAGTCGGGGCTGTTTTACTGCTAGTTTTGTCAACATGGTTCGGAGTTCGTCACAATAGACATCTGCCGTAATTGCTTGACCAGATCGAAGAAAACTATAGTGAATAACACCATGCTGAGACCACCAAACAGTTACCATTACCTTTTTAATGGTAAGTTTTGCTTTAGGACACTGTTGTGGCATTTGACCTGGGGTCAGCCATTGCATTTTTCTTTTCCGGTTATCATAAAGAATCCACTTTTCATCACATGTTACAATTCGATCCAATATTCCTTCATTTCTGTACCGGTTCAACAAGGCAACACAAGTTTCAACACGCGTTTCTTTCTGCAGATCAGTCAAATCATGAGGCACCCATTTTTCGTATTTTTTTATTTTATTGATTTGACGCAAGTGAGTTAATAAAGTGGGTAAGGTAACGGTAAACCATGCCGCTAATTCCTGGGTAGTTTGACTAGGATCGGCTTCCACTATCTCTGTTAATTCATCGTTATTCACCTGTGTGGGCGGTCTTCCTCGTGGCTCGTTCTTTAAGTCGAAATTTCCATCACGAAAGCGTTTAAACCAAAATCGCACGGTGCGTTCATTAGTAGACCCCTCTCCAAACGCAGCATTGATATTGCGGGCTGTTACTGCCGCGTTAGTTCCGCGTCGGAACTCGTATTCAAAAATCACTTGAATTTTCGCAGTATCCATCTTTCTTGTCTAAATTGAATAACAAAAACCATTAAAAGTCGATATTCAAATGTTTCACATTTTTTTAAAAAAGAACATCACAGAAACGATTTGAAAAAAGTTTCATTCGAAAACCTCAAACCATGAAGATTCTATGTCGATTCAAAGAACCTATTGCAATAAAACGGCAATTTCATACTTTAACCCCTATTATAAAATAACGAGATCATTTTTCTTTTCGAATCAGAACAATCCCGACAGCAAAATCTCTAATTCACAAATTACTGTCTTTCCAACTCAATTTTATTTTTGTCTCAAAAAAGAAAGATTTTCGATTGATTAATCTAATCATTATATTTTGGATGATCTTACTTCTCTGTGAAAAAAATAAACCACTAGTGTCACACGCCGACATTTGAATATCAAAAACAAACAGCTCATGGTCGTATTGAAATGAGATTACTAAATGATTTGCCAATATCTCCCTGTGCTTTTGGACAATGACAACTTTCAAACTGCTTCCTAACTTTCTGCAGACACACGATTTAATTTCAAGTAATTTTTGTATTATAGAAAGAGTACTAGATGAAAAGTAATTAATTATATAATAAGTAATTATTATTATTTATTATAATATAATAATTATTATTAATTATTATATTATAATTGTATCTACATTTCTTCTTCCACTGTATTATGTACCTACGTATCATAAAGTTACATTTCTTTCACTGCTTTTTGTTAATCTTGTATGTGACTCTACCCTAACCTACGTTTTATGCGTTCCGGAAAGATTATGTGGGTTCAGAGAACTTTTTAAGAATCACAATGGGAAACATACAATGACAATAAAACACATACTTAGAGAGTAGTTGCAAAACACAGACTTCGTGAGAATCAGATCCATAAAGAAAACTTATTGCCATAATTTATGAAATCGATGTAGATTTTTTAACACTATATTATAATAATTATTTAGTACAGGCTTTATTATTGAAATTATCATGAACAAGCAAACGTGTCTTAAGAACCGGTTCTAAAATCAGGGAATACAAAAGCAAAGGTTCATTTCATATTAATATATTTACTGCAATTTAGAACAAACTAATAAAGCTAGTAAGCTGTTATTTCAGTCAAACCCTATTCAAATTTTACGTGAATGGGAAGAGTAGGTAAAGATAGTCAGTTGAGAACAAATTAATAAATAAAAAGTATAAAGGTATTCCTAAATTAAGTTTAAAAATCCCGTTTTGCAAGGCACGAAGAAGCTGAAATTAATGAGCGTAGTACAAAACCATTATTTAAAATTACTAAAAAAGAGAGTAATTACTCGTATAATTTTAAAACCATTCAATGAATGGTTTAAAAATGTATTTTCAAAATTTTAACTTTTGTCATTAAGTTAAACAAAAGAATTAAATGAAAATTAGAAGTTGCTGGAACAGCAGAAACACAAAACCAGCGACTTCGTTTTAACATTTACACTATATTTAGAGAAAGTTGTGACCGTTATATGCAATAGGATTGTGCATCTTGCCATAGAACAAGCTACATTCTAGTTTGTTAGTAAAGTTGTATGTAGTTAGTTCAGTTCAGGTTAAGCCACTCGGTGAGTCATCGCCAACTACACTATACATACATACCAATAGAGATTCTATATCTTACCATTATGAGTCAGCTGGTTGATTCAGGATCCGATCCTGGGAATGTTGTTGTTTTTTACATCTAGTACCAGCGTGCTACGAACATTTGCCAGACTGGTAAAGTTCAAATGATTTTCGCAACTGTTTTTAATGACTGTTGGTCCGAGATAAAAGATTATACATTGCTTTTAAATGTTAATTGTTTTTGCTTTGACACTTGATGCTATGCGACTAAAGATTGATGGACTAAGTATCTGTTGGTTTGTTTTATTCGCTTTTGTGGTTTCAAAAACTCCACTACTATGATACTACTATAATCGTCAGGTATCATTCGTTTTCTGTTGTTTCTCTCTCAAACTGTAGTATTATGTATTATATTATTATATTTATATGTAATTAATTATTTATAAATTATAAACAAAAACTTACAGCAACAAACAATTGAAATTAATTACTAGCTAGTGCTGCTTGTATATTTCAAAATAAGCTCAAAGTAATGGTGTATTAAGCTATTTGTCATATTTAGACATTTAGCTGCTATATCAAAGATGTTTTTTTGAACAAAATCGAGATGTAACCGGGAATTGTAATCGTCAAATACTCTCAAGAGTCTCAACTTTATAGAGGGGAAACAATAAAGTAGAACTGTAGAATGTCCTTACAGATGGGAGTCCTGCGTTTTATGTGGTTCTGCTGAAAGCATTCGTCAATCATCCATCGCTCTCTATCTCTTAAATTAAAAAATAAAGTCGCTTATTTCCTTGACTCTTGATATACTTACCTATACGGTATAGGTAAGTATATCAACAACCAAGAAATGTATAAGGTATAGGCTATACCTTATACGTACGGGAATACTGAAACAGTTTGATGTCAATGACGTTTATATTAGACTTAAACTAAGTACAGTATAAAATATTCATTCAATAAAATCTGCCTATTACAATTTCAACACATATATAATTACTACAGTTAGTAAAGTTAAAATTGTTATAAACAACAATTTGGTTCAAAAATAAGTATCTACTTAATGGAACATAATCTATTTAACGTTAATTTTTAAAATGTAGTCCATTTTATTACTCCATAATCGAGGGTATTTATAATATTAATCAAACTAATGCGAAAGCAGTGTAACCATCTGGCGCAGAGCACTTCCCCATCATCCTAAAATGTTCGCCCCTTAGCTGGTGTTGATTAAATAATTATGCCTGTCATGGGAGTGTCACTTAGTATCCTTGTTATTTTAGGTTAACACGCACGTCAGACCATTTTATGAAACGATGCTTTTTAACATTCGATGCTAAAAGAGAAGGTATTATACATTTGATCCTAAATATTGTCAGTTTTTCGTAATTTGATGTAACAAAAAGGCCACTTTTAAGAAAACATATATATAAACTATGAACTAATACATTTTTTTGCCATAAATATAGAAGTCACGATGTAGTGGCTATATAGAACATCATATAGGTATAAGATAAGATAAGATAAAACTTTATTGTACCAAAAGAGACATTTACAATAAAAGAATAAATATAAAAAAAAAACAAAATAAATAAATAAACATGACATTAAGAAACATAGGTATAGACAATTTGTAGAAACATAATTGGATGTGTGAGTGAAGAATGCGAAATATGTCTCCTTTAGATTGCTATCGGGAGCAGTTTTACAAATTGAATGATGTCATTGCGAATTAACAATAAAAAATGCGATAAGACTAAGGACGAATTAATTTGAACTTCCATAGATGATATAATTGTTTTTAGCGATGATTGTGAAGGACAAGGCATTCCTTTGTAAGTATGTAGGTACTGATACATAAGATTATAATAAAAGAGCCCTTTCAATTGTGTGAAACCAAAATGTTTCTAGAGGGGTGCTTTAGTTAATATATGACAACTGGATGACAACTTAGATACTTTATCTTGACAGCAAAACCCATTTTACCCTTTGTCTAATACTATCTCTATACTATGTATTCCATCTCAAGAGACGAAGGTACGGCTTTATTACGGCCTATAATGAGAAATAGGTCAAGTGCGAAGGGCGGTCATACGTGTCACTCGTCTATCAGCCTGCCCCTTGGGATATATTTGGCAATTTATTACCTATATGTTTAGTAAATTGCCTGATAAAGTATGTTGTTAGGTATGAATGGCAGTAGGTATGAGAGGAATTTTCAATTATTTTAAAGTACCTAAAGTTAAGGGAATCGGTACCACCAGTGTTGAACAATATTCATGATCTTTTGGCTAAAAAGCCATGGTTTGATATTGGTGATATTACGTAGGTGCTTAGGTACAACATAAAACCATTATTTCTTTAACGTTATCGTGCCATTGAGAGAGGTTGAAGATCGCAAAATAAGGTCCTTGTGAAGGTTGTAGTAACAATAAACAAAATACACTTGCGATGTGGTTAGGTTTCCATATTTTCCTTAATTTATTCATGCCATTATTGTAGATGATAAAACTTAGAAACTGATATCTTAACTATTAACTTGGATTGTTTTAGTAGTGAAAAATGACAATAAGCTTGACCTTTTGAAACTGTAAACCATTGTGAATTGATTGCGTATGTAGTAACAGTAGTCTGACATGGGCTCGGTCTCTAGCTCTGATTTCTGTCGTCTATACGATATCTCTTTGGGTGTCGGGTGTCGTCCTCGCTTCGTAATCTCCTTTTCTAATTCAATTTACTTTTATTTTTCATAAAAATATAACACCTTTTCTACTTTGAATAAAATATGAGTTTGGACGTGTACATATAGCCAATACCTATTACCATATTGCTCAACGTCACTGAATATAAGTTAAATTTTTACCTACCTATTTAACTATAAAAATTAACTCCTACTTTTAATCCCGAAATTCCTAAGGGATCTTTATCAGTAGTTTTTCATGTTTACATTTTCACAGTTACTTGTATTAATTATTAAGATTTTGACATTATGAACCTACAAAATTTGCCAGGTCATCATATTAGAAGACTGGACTTGTTGTGTGTCCCATCTATAAAATAACTTATTTATCGGCACAGACAGCGCTGCGCTACTCTGCTGATGCCCGGGCCTCACCATTTTGCAAAATATGTGAACAATGTGAAAACATCTGTGGCTGGGTTTTAGTTAACTATGATAGTTTCTAACTAATGTGCAGAAATGAGATACATTTTACCTATGATTTTACTTGAAGACTAGTTCCAATAGGCGTCGTTAGTAATTAATATCTGTACCAAAAGAATAAGAACTCACATTTTTTCCGTCGTGTTAGCCTAATATGTAGTTTGTCGAAACCCTATTGAGACAGTCCATTTGCGGACATAATTCTATTTATATGTTACAACGAATTTAATTGTTCATAGCTAAGCTTACCAACTGTTCAATAAATGAAAGTGTTCTACCTATTGAGAACATTTAGGTTTTATCACAATGGATACTAAGTATCTACCTACTACAAGAGAATAGAAAGCTAAACTCGGAAACCTAGCCTGGCTACAATGAAACAGAACATTGATTTTTGGTTACGATAACACTTGGTCGCAGCACGATTTACAAAATTAAATGAATTAATGGACCGCTACTTATATTTGATTGTCAAGTAGATGCCTACTTTTAAAAGATAAATCTCTTATAGCATTTAACCTTTAAGTGTTGTCAAAATTGGTACCTAGTACTACAAAATTAAATAGTCCATGTACGTAAAGTCTAGCCTAGGATGTAACTACAAAATCCATGTGAAGTTCCTTAGGGACCTTTTTTAAAAAAAAAAACTTTTTTAGAACTTTTTTAGAAATCCTTAAGTTTTTGTTTAAGGCGGCGATAGATGATAATTAACGGTCCTTGTCCGATTGCATATAAATGAGCGAGATGGAATTGCGTAAAAAATCTACAATTTCTCGTAAAATCAATCATTAACGAAGATTAAAATAATATTTTTATAAAATGCGATGAAGAGGTTCTAGGTATTGTATTGTATTGTATAAGAAAATATAGCGATTAAGGATTTAGAAGAAAAATTGATTTATTTTGTAAAACAGGGGTAACTTTGCCCGTATAATAGTGGTATTTAAAGTTATTTTTTATTGTTTTTGAAATGAAGGGGACACTTCTTGTATCATGTACAATAACATAATACATTGTTTAAAGATCTATTTGATACCGGTTATGAAGAAAACTATTTAATCGGAAAGGATTTCACATGAGTCGCGTCCTTAATAAAAACCAGATGTTTCTTTAATACAAATACCAGGATCCAATACACACTTCATTATCCAAATAGGACAAGCCCTAATCTATCTCTATTTACGTAGGTATGCGTAGGTACACCTACTAATACCAAGCAATCATTTCTATTTTGGTTGTGCTCTTAGCATTCCACCCGGTGTTTGCTATTTACCATTGTGAATTTATGGTCTACGTCCAGCCCGCCTGAAATAGCAGAGTCAATTAACTTCTGAACAACGTTTGTCGTCAAGTTGTTGCATTTTTTGTTAATTGTTATTTTCATTAACGGAAAATGGGGAAAAGTTTGAAGTGTCTGCGACTGTCTGTGGAATCGTAGCTTGCGAATGGATGGAGAGATTTTAATATAGCGTTTTTTTGTTTCAGTTTTTGAATTAATCGTCGAGTTTCAGATGCAGCTTTGTAAGTTTTTGTTTTGTTTATTAGCATCACTGAACTGAGCATTTACCGTGACGATGACGACGTCGTGCAGTGTTCTGTTAATATAAGTGTTTTCGGTTAATAATTTCTCGCCCTCGATATTTTTTTTTCGTAGAAATATGAGGTTGAATTAGCGAAAATTAGTAGTAGGTACTGAAATTGTTATAAATGATGTAATTAATTAGAAAAGTCTGTTGAACCGAAACGGTATAGTTTTTAGAACAATGCAATGTACCAATGCAGAGCAATCGGAAATAGACCAACAAAAATAAAATAGAAAATATAAAGCCAGCCATTTTTGTGCCAAAGCGGAGAACAAAGATTCTCTGTGTGTGAAGGAGCAACACTTTACGCAAAAACCGAACCGAAGCTGAACCAATTGAGATAAAATTCAATATCTGGTGATAGTTGGTGACATGTAATAAATAACACGCAGGCTACGTTTTACCTTGATATTCCTGGCGGATCGGCACTAGTGGAGTGTTTGTTAGTGAAATAGTAGTTAATAAAGTACCCAACTTATTAAACTAACTTGTCAAATAAAGTACCTAATTTTGTAGAGCCGTAGATGTGTAAATACTCTACGTATTGAAATACATGAGGTGCTGGAGATTTCCTTTTAAGTTTTGTATTTATAATATTGCCTATTCATTAACTAAACTATATAAGTATATACTTAATATTATGTTAAATAGAAAAGTGCATTGTTTGACACGATAAATGATAATAGATAGCTGCACCTAAGCCTTTGAATCTTTTAATAAAATCAAACAAAATGTTATTCTATTTCGAGTGACTAAATAGATTTACATCACAAACCTGAAGGCAATAAGACTGGTTTTCCTTGATAGCTTGTGGCAAAGTTCATTTGCTCACTGCACAATAGATAAGTAGGTATAACGTGAGATTGGTGTACAAAAGAATATGTACCTACCTAACTATTATAGCTAGGTATTTTCCTTAATGAAAAAGTTAGTATAATTTATACCAAGTCTGCCAATTTGCAGAAAACTCTATGGCTAGGTTAGGTTATGTTTATTATAAACTGCTCCAGGCCCAGATGGGATCCCGGGCAGAGTTGTAGCGTTATCCCTCTAAGCCTTAGGTCCTCGCTTCCTTCGACTCCTCAGCGCGTGTATGGAGAACGGCCAATTTCCAGAGGTTTGAAAACAGGTAAACTCGTTCTCCTGAAGAAGGGTGGACGTCCGGCTGACTCGCCATCTGCGTACCGCCCTATTGTGTTACTTGATGAGACGTGCAAGCTCTTCGAACGAATTGTAGCTGCACGTCTTGTAGCACACCTAGGGAGAGAAGGTCTGATCCAGAACCAGATCTGGCCGAAAACCAGTTTGGCTTCCGTAGAAACCGCTCCACGATTCATGCGATCCTGAAGGTTAAGACGTTAGTGGAGGAGGCGGTTACCCAGAGGGAGGTTGTGTTGGCGGTGTCCCTGGATATCGCTAACGCATTTAACTCCATTCCCTGGAGTGTCATTAGAGAGGCACTTAACTACCATCGAGTGCCGCTCTACCTCCGCCGCGTCGTGGAGTACCATACCTCGGTGATCGCTACGTCGTGTACCCGAGTCGTGGGGGGATTGGACGTCGAGGCATGTCGTGTGGTGTTCCACAGGGGTCGGTCCTTGGGCCGCTCTTGTGGAACATCGGCTACGACTGGGCACTAAGAGGTCACAACATCTCGGGCGTGTGCGTAGTGTGCTATGCAGATGACACTCTGGTCACCGCCCGGGGCAGATCCTTTGCTGAAGCGTCTGCTCTTGCTTCGACTGGAGTAGCGAATGTGGTGGCCCGCATCAGGAGGCTCGGCCTACGTGTAGCCTTGAACAAGTCTGAGGCCCTTCTTTTCAGAGGACCTCGTCAGACTCTGCCACGTGGAGCCCATATAGTGGTGGACGGTGAGCGCATTACCGTCGGAATGACAATGAAATATCTCGGTCTCGTTCTAGACGGTCGTCTCACCTTCGACGCCCACTTTGAACAGTTGGCTCCTAGGTTGAAGCAAGCTGCTTCAGCCTTAGGTGGGCTACTGCCCAACATAGGTGGTCCGTTATCTTTTTGTCGCAGGCTATATCTGGGGATCATCAAATCCATGGCCCTTTACGGGGCACCAGTGTGGGCGAACACACTTACACGTCGCAGTATCACCCTCTTGTGTCAGTCACAGAGGATACTGGCTGTAAGAGTGATACGCGGGTACCGCACGGTGTCTGTGGAGGCTGCGTGTGTCTTAGCAGGCAGCGTGCCGTGGGACCTAGAGGCGAGAACCCTTGCGCTGATGTTTAGTTGGCGGGAGGAGGCGTTTGAGCGGGGTCACCGACCGGCTCTCCGAGAGGTGAATGCTCGTCGTTTGGAGCTCCAACAGGTCTCACTGGCGAGATGGGCTGAGCGGCTTGAGGACCCAAAGTATGGCCGAATCACAGTGGAGGCTGTTCGCCCAGTGCTTAGGGAGTGGACGGAGAGGAACCACGGTTCCCTGACGTTCCATTTGACACAGATGCTTACGGGCCATGGATGCTTTGGTAAGTATCTGTGTCAAATTGCGAGACGAGAGCCTGACACGCGATGTCATCATTGCACATGCAATGTGGATACGGCGAGCCACACTTTGCAGGAGTGCCCTGCCTAGGACGCCCCACGGGAGGCTCTCATGGCGGTTGTAGGGAGGGACATGTCGCTGTCACGAGTCGTGAGCGGCATGGTGGAGAGCGATAGTGCCTGGAAAGCCGTCCTTCGCTTCTGCGAGACGGTGATGGGCACTAAGGAGGCAGCTGAAAGGGATCGAGAGGCAACTAGTACTCTCCCTTGTCGCTCTCGGAGGGCTCGGCGGAGAAGGCCGCGCCGCATAGGCAACGACCTAATGCCTCCCTAATAGGGTCTACAGACGGCATACTCGGGGGGGTCTGTCATCGTGAAGGGCCCGAGTGGGGCGCACTGTAGTTCCGGTGTGCCAAGAGCTCAAACTTTGAGAGGCGGAGGTCTGCGGAGACTGGTGCTGTTGGGAGACACAGAAGAATACTCACATGCGCCTGTGTCCCCAACATAAAGCACGGGAGGAACTCGTTAGGTTTTTAGTGGGTATGCCGTGGTGCTTCACGCCCGGAGAGCCCCACATACAGCACATAGATGCAATTCAATGCATTTTCCTAACGTAAAAAAAAAAAAAAAAGGTTATGTTTATTATGAAATTATAGTAATAAAATTCATTATTATTAATTTAGCGGTTTAGGCTAAGCGAATATATGTTATGTATGATACTAGTTACGATACACATGCCTCAACCTGCACCCGTGTTATCTATTATAGTTGATAACTCAGTTTCATAGACACTTTATAGGTAGTATATTGCTGCTTTTAGCTGCCATCCTTTCCCGTTCTCAACGGACGTTCGCTCAACGGACGTAAGCAGCGAATGATCGCAGTGAGCCCACACCACTGCAAGCTCGAGGCATGCTTGACAAACCATTCGTAGCACATGCCTCGCGATGTCTGTTTGTTTAAATTATTTTGCATCACAATGATTAAGATAACATGAAGTTCGAGTTGAGGACGACCTCTGTGGCGCGTCGGGCGAACGCTTGGCTGCAATGCAGAAGGATGCGCGTTCGACTCCCGCTGGGTGCAAATATTTATGCTTAAAAATAAATATTTGTATCTAGTCTGGTTGTATTTCTATGTATAATATGTATGTATTTACAAAAGAAAAGTAAATATAAGTAGTATATCCGTTGTCTAGTCACCGTAACACAAGCTTAGCAGCTTACCATGGGGCTAGATGGCGCTGTGTGTTGGTCACAGAATTTATTTATTTATTTGTTATTTTAAGTTCACTTTATCTGTTTGTAGATTTCTTGATTGTTTTACCAAGAGATAAATCAGTGCAATATCTATGTTAATAAAACTATTACAGGTGAATTTAATTGTATAGCGTGCTGTAGGTTCTAAGTAATTTTTAATTGGAAAAATCTATTTTTCTTTGTTAATTAAACTAAGATTAAATGTATTCTATAAAATGCAATTTTTCACAGCGTCCTTAATCTACTTACTTAAGTTAAAAACGTATTTGTAAAATACTTATTCCATAGACGTTGAACCAGTGAGCTGTGAACAAAGCAGAGCAAGTAAAAGTCTCAGAATTCAAGGCTAAACGGTCTTTATTGTCGATTCGCAAAAAAGTAGCGTGTGTGTCATCGCACCAAATTTAAACACATAAATAATAAGGTTTCTTCGAAGTGTTTTGCACTCGGCTCCATAATAAAGAAAACATTGAGTAAAAGAGGTAGTCCGTAAATAAGTTGTTTTGGCCAAAATGGGTGGATATGTAGACGTAGAAGAACAAACGTGCTATGAGCAGGCATTAGTGTTGTGCGTCGATTCTTCTGCGTTCAACACCTGACAATTTTAAAGGGTCAAGCCAAAACTCGGGAAAGCGTGAGCGTTATGATAATGTGTTACCAGTCACCATGCAACCAATTGTTTCAAGCTTCTTTTCACCAAGTGACGTAGACGACGGGGGTTTGTAGCGTGACATATACCTCGTGTGCGCTGACATTTAGATGTAGGTAGGTAGATGAAAACAAGACGGAGCTGAAATTTGTTCGATTCAAATCGAGTTAGTCTTATCCAATAAACGCGACTTTTTATTTGCTACAAATCCTACCATATGTAAAGAAGTAGGTACCTAGTAAACATAAAAAAAATGACAATATGTCAAAACTGAGGTTCGAACATAAAAATTAAAGTGCCAATTAATTAGGCAAGGCTGAACAAACAATTAAAAAGTCCGCAACTTAATTACCTACTCACATTATGAAATCTCGGCAAAACCGCAACTATTGTTCTGATAAAAATTAATTTAATTTAAGAATATGTGTATAGTTTGTTAGGACGTATAATTAATTGGTGTATAAACTAGTCAAAATCAAAAGAAAATGAAAGGCACAATTCTTGTTATATTTATTTATTTACAGCGTAGAGGAGAATACATTAGAAATGGCTTACGCGTTGGAGTAGTGACATGTAACCTTCTTAGATCAAATTGAATGAATTTTATTTTACCTAGGAGTTAGGCAAGAGATACGTGGATAGAGACGAAAGGATTACACTTCATCTGCTCCCTCCTAGTCATTTATCAATATCAATCACCGTCTTCTTCCGTTGCCTTATCTCACTTCTTGGACTTTTTTTACTTTTGGATCGTCCACCATTCATATAGATGCAGCTCATCCACGCTTCCTCTTTGACGTCGGGATTTTTGGGGTTTACGTAACCATGTAGTTTTCAGGATAACGTTGTACGCGACGTATTATTAATTACGAACTCATCTAGACGCAAGTATTATACTTGCATCTATGATCTACAGCTACTACCGTAGTATGACACAATTATAATATACTATTACATTTAACCTTTTTTAAATTCTAAAGGTTAACATTTTCGGTTAATTTAGTATCGAACCTCCAATTTATTCTTCAGTATATTTTGTAAAGATATTTAATTTGCGTTCATGAATCACGTCCACAAGTCACCGGTCGTGTTACGTGCTAAATCATAGTAAATAGTTGTACTGTCGCAATACTGAATTAAACTTATCAAGTTGTAGGTATTGTAGAAATAGTAAACAATGCGAAAAATACTAGGTACGTATAGATAGGTTATTGTTTCGTTTTCGAGCTGGATAAAAAACTGACCTACATTCATAGCCCCGGGTCTGTTTTGAGATTAAATTTCAAAATGCTCAGTGAATCGTTTAAATTTGGCTTCGGTAGGCATCACCTAAAGTGAAAGACAATGCAGTCTTCCCAATTACTTACACATTCTCTTTGCAATCACTTTCTAATTCAGTCCCGGCCTCCAGGTAACAATGTAAATTAGTTATGTAACTGACGGGATCAGGTGAACTTTCGACGTAATGTCTTACAAATGGACCAAACCAATATATACTCTAAAGCGGGTACCAAACATCGAGCCTTGAGGTACACCTAAACAAAACAATAGAAATACTTACTCTTATTAGATTCTTAGTCCAATATTCCGTTTTGGACCTTAATCTTTTTAAAATAGAGATTAAAAAACTAAAGTTTTTTAAGTTAAAACTAAGTGAGGTCGGAGGAAAAAGTAGGGCGTCGCGGTCACGAGCTTAAGTAAGATCGTTTTATTTGTTCATATCGTGACGGCTGGGCGAAGGCAGAAGTTCAGCTACGGTAATTGTAACTATTATATAAAATTACAGTTTTCCATTGAAATCGACTAAATCTAAGATTAGGTTTAGATCTTTACAGGTAATTAAAAAGCAAGAATAAATATGTAATTGTATTGTTGTCTATAGTTTTTAGGTTTACGTAGAAATGCTATTTTAACCTTGTTTCTCTGTTATTTATCTACTATTTATAAGGATACCTACAGCACAATATTAAATCTGTACTTGAACACAAATAAAAAAGCAGGAGAAGCAAAAGAATAAATAAATTAATATTTTTTTTCAGGTAGCTTACTTAAAAATAAGTACAGACCAATATCTATTAAATATTGCATTTTTACTCGCGCATGTACAGAGTACAAACCCGGTTAAGGCATTGACATAAATGTGTGAAGAGATACCAAACAGGCAAATTTAAGTAATTGATGAAAAATATCAGATATACAAAACATTTCGAAATAATGAATAATTTGAAACGGAAATTAAAATGCAAATAGCACAATATATCTATTCGTTAAAATGATCTGACCTTCTGAATCGGCTACCCTAAGTCTAGATAGAACAAAAGGTCATACCTTCTACGTAGACGTAATAACGATAATTGAGATGCTATTGAAGATAAACGCAACAACATCGAACTTCAAAGTTAAAAATATCCAAGTTACTTTCATTTTGAAAAAACATGCTATTTTATTGTAATCAACAGTTTTAGACACGAAAAACAAGAATAACTTATTTCCCGACTACGGCAAAATAAAAGTAACTTTAACCTACTCTTGATGTAACAGACATACATAACTATATTTATTTATGGGTTTAATCATTTCTTATATTCGTTAACGGAGGATTAAGAACTCCACGAGATAATTAGTGAGACCAAAAGTACCTCACCTGCCCTGTGTACATCTTTGTAACTTTTATATTTGTGTGACATTACTTCCAATTTATTTTGTAATTCTAGCGATAGTATATCATTATTAATTGTAACGTATCTAATCAACGAACTTAACCCAATAGCACAAAATTAATAATAATACTACCTTAATGTTAGTTGATAATTTAAAAGGTGAGTTTATGGATAAAAATACCTGTTTAAATATAAAATAATCTCATTAAATCTCAATTAAGATTCACTAAACACAGTGGTTATAAATAACTAATTACTTTAACGATACATTTACAGGCATGTTAGTGAATATTCTCTAATTCCACGGATTAAATTGAATGTCTCAGGCGCCATATTATTAACCAAAATTGGTACCCACTATGAGTACTGAATAATAACTATACTTATTCGTTACAGCTAAGGGCTAAACTTTCGCCGTAAAAAATCATAATTGCTAGTTATTCGGTTTTAGTAGTCATGTACCTAGTCATATTGAGAACATATGTGATTGAAAGATTGATTTGTGCGTTGATAATATAATTATAGCTAAACGTTTGTACCAGTAACTGATACATGACTAATTTTATGTTACTAGCATTATGTTAAGTTGGTGCTGCAGTGTAAGGAAATGCAAAAAGCCTCCCTCGAAAAGAATCATGACGCAAAAAGCTTTTATTCATTTTCTTTTCAACGTTTTCAACGCGCGATTCATTTCATTTTACCTGTCTTTTTCGTGAAATCAAAGTTATGGTTCGTCTTAAAAATTGTCTTCCGTGTATAGTTATAAAAATTTAATCTTATTGTTAGGTATTCTATATTTACTTTGGTCAGTTTTAAATAAAAATTTTAGCAGTAGATGAATATGCAATTTTTATTCTAAGTGTTTAGTGTTTCAGGGTTTTGTTTACCTATCTTTTTTTGTCTTTTTTTCGTCAAATTTTAGTAGTTTTAGTACAAAAATGAAACTAAGGTATGTATTGTACAAACCTATGCCTCTTTACTTTCGTCAATTATATTTTTAGCAGTCTAATATGCAATTTCTATTCTAGAAGGATCTGTAAGACAAAGAGGTTCTTTATGAATGGAAGCGCCTTCCGGCGTCTATATGTATCTATATACGTATATATCGAGCATAATCCCAACCATTGTATACCGGCCTTGCCTTTCACTGCTTCGCTTCACAAATTACGAATCGAATAACACACAAAAATTTATTGAAGTTGTTGGTATATGTGCATTAATAACTGTATAGGTTTTTTATACTTAATAGGCTAGCATTTGACCTCATCTCACCTAATGGGAAGCGACGATGAGGTCGATGATGTAGCAGGCATAACTAGAAGATACCTATTCACTCTAGACTTGAATACTCCAAGGTTGTAGTTTGGGGTAAACAGCGGAGCGGGCAGCGAATTCCAATTTTTGGCAGTGCGAACCAGAAAGGTAGAGGCGTGACGCTTTGTTAGGTGGCTTTGTTAAGAAAAAATGTGGTTTAAAGCGAGAATTCTTTTTAGGGTGTTGTAGTCAACCGGAAACCCTTATTTGTAAACAATTTTGGAAATACAATGTATACCTAAGTGTCGAGAATAACGTACCAAAATGTATAGGGATTGGGAATCGAAACGACACATATTTGTGAAATGTCACATATTTCACATATATTGGCATTAAAAATATATTCAAACTGGATGTGAGAAGCCAATAAAAATAGATCTAGGTAGCGTGCAATTGGAGTGGCCTATTGTCCAGCAGTGGACTGCAACAGGCTGATGATGATAATGATGAAAAATATATTATATAGCAATTAATTGAATTTAAAAAAAACATCTTCAATCTATACCAAAATAAATTAGAATCTTTAAAAATAATTTAACTTAACACAACAGAATGAAAAACTAAGTTAAGAAGACTAAAATTAATATATTTTTAATGAATGAATGAAATAAACACAAGTTTAATTGTCTGTTGTAAGTTACTAACAAAAGTGTTAAAGTTGTTGAACTAACAACAGTTATTTGTTTTTTATTTTCAGATCCATGTTGATTCACGGGCACAGGAGAATTGTCAAAGACTGAAGTGTAAATTAATGTTCCTTCTTCATCCTTGGTAAGCACCTTAATAATATATATCACTCGACTTAAAAAATATGAAGGCGCATCTCACATTGTATTGTCCAATTTATTAGCTTCCAATAACGATTATAAGGTATCAGATACAAACGTTTTATCTGCACAAAATCTAAACGCTTCAACATCCCGAAAACATAAACATTTATCAAAGCTTATAAAGTTAATTATTTGTTGCAATAAAACACATTTCCATCTTCATTTACTTATACTTTTAGTTAAAAAATAATACAAACAACGCATTAATAAAACAAATTGCCAAACGTTGGCTCATTAGTCCCTAAGACGATTGATATTTACGAGGGCAAGTCATGTACGTGTTATATATTATATTCATGGTTTTATTTTACTGGGTCTTAATCGCGTATTTATTTGATATTCATCCTCTTACCTCGACGTTTCAACCATATTATAATAATCTTGGTTGCGAGGGGAGCGTTATATTCATGTCTTGGGTACCAACCTACCTATTTCTGTGACTCCTATACTGCAACACGATTTAGGTAGACATTTTGAGTTATAATAAGTTCAACTGTAGGTGAAACCATTAATTAACCTTAAATTCTTCAAGTCTAGATTGAAAAAGTGTCTTATAAGCAAGCATTATACATCGATGTTTACCATCTGACAGGCGATGCGAGTGCAAGCTTATCTAGATAATATGTATATGAAATTCAAAGTAGGATTTGATAAGTACCAGGTTAAAAATATTCTTTATGTTATTTAAATATTCCAGATATTTACAAGCCGTATTTCATCACAATTGGTTTAGCGGTTTTAAAGGGAAAGAGTGATAAATATATTCTCATACTTAAATATACTACTCACAAACTCTGTACGTTTAGATATTAGCTTACTCGAAAGCCAGATTATGTCAGCGACCACGTCACAACTGGATTCAAGCAGCTGCAAGATAAGAGCAAAAACGATCATCATGTTGTACCAGTTTTCGATTTTATTTTTGGCACGATTTCTTTTTGCTTCCCTTGCAACCAACTTAATTGGATGATTCTCATCAATTTGGTGGATTTTTAACAATTTTGCTCAAATTTTAACAGTGTTATGTAGTGTAGTAGGTATTATAATTGCCTTTGATTGCCACAATTAAGATTCCTTTTGTTTTTTGGATAATGCGACCAATGTTGACAAGGTTTTACATCTAAAATTTCAATGACTGTATTTATATAACGGGTGAATAGGGGTTATTTTGTACATACTTTTCTATCGTGTACATCAACCTCAGTGTTCCTAACCAGCCATTTTTTCCGTCTACAAAATACAAATTGCACAATTAGTCAATTTTCCTTTCCACTAAGTTCGTATTGAACTTGACGGCTAAGGTTTCCCTTAAAAAAGTAAAGTGACGTTATTTTTTCAAGCGTATTTCCTTTATCGTGAAGGTAAAGGTTGATTGAAGTAATTTTTCATCACAATTGCTACATCGCACTCTGCCGACCGTAAACAATGATGAACTTTTTGCACGAACAAGGATTCTGTCTTATAATGTTGTTAGGTACGGAGAATTAAAAAAAAAACAATCACCAAACTAATCTAAAATCATTTGCAGTAAGTCACGTTCAAGTAATAAAAACTAGATTTAGTACTAAAAAGTGATGGTAGGTAAAAATATACACATACAAATGTTAAGTATATTTACTTGTACGTAATTTCCGATGAAAATTGTTAGGGTTTCTTGTTGGCTACCGACGAAACCCTAAAAAGACTATCAAAACTGATTCGTTTTTCCGAACCCTCTAACTTTTTGTTGGGAATCCAATCGCATATGAACTTTACTGCACTACCTATAACTATGCTTACCCAAAGCCCTACCCGTCAATACATAAAAAAATGAAAACAATAAGATTGTGTTTCAAGTGTTGTTTTTTAACGGAAACTGCGGAAAATTTTCTTGCATCGATCTATTTACTTCTACGTGTAACAAAAGACATCGCACATCTATATTTTGGATGTTTTTATGACTCGAACGATTAATTTTGAAACAGGTAAAGTAAGCTAAAGTCGATATCTAGCAACATTAGAGTTCGGTGATTAAATCACAGACAATTGACTTGTTTCCTTATTTAGGCAGTGAAGTATGCTTTTTGTTTATAGTATTCAAACTTTGAAGATACGAGATAATATTGATGTCATCAAACCCATCGGTTTTTAAGGTTCCGAACATCAAATGGTAAAAATTACCCTTAGTTACCTTTATGATTACATTTTTTCCATCTGTTTACGTAAAACTTTGCCAGGAATATCATTATTTATCATTGACCAACCAGCCAACAGGAATTTTAAAGGCTATGGCTATACGCGCACTGATAAGTCGCGGCAAAGGCGCGTCGCCGTAGCGTCGTCGCAAAGAGATTTTGTGACGCTATAAGTACAAAGACGTTATTCCGCTGCGACTTCAGTGTGCGTATAGCCTACGATTTCATGAAAACTAAAACACCATCACTATTTTAGGTAGGTACGTTGACATATTCAATTAGGTACTCTTAAATATAACAGTTAAAATAAGCTCTACCCTACCTATAATATTAATTTTTTATTAGCGGGCCATCAAAATCAATGTACTTCGGCTTCGCAAGTAATATTTTGTGGCAAAATTTCGATTTCCCAGTCATAGTCAGACATTTAAGGTTTAGATGATGAAATGGAAGAATCTTTTTCATTTTTCTGCTATAATAAATAATAATAATAGGTATTAATTTATGTTTGTTATTTTATAAATCCTCATACAAGCATTTTGCATTCTTTGTCCATAATAAATAACAAAGAAAAACTAATGAGTAGCACATATCAGATTACGCAATTACCTACCTACTTTTGTTCTTTTATCGACTAAAGTATTTGATGTGAAAAATACTTTGTTACTCCATTCGCTAGACGGAGTAAAAAATAAAGAATGTTTATGAGTTGTTCCGGTAGTAGTAAGATGGAAAACATTTAAAAAATGTACTGGATTGAAGCCCGTATATCCAAACATAACAGAAATATAAAAGGAGTTACCTACATCCGTCTTCTAGTACCCAAAGTACAAGTCTAGTGATAAGTTTGGGGCTAGTTTGAGCTGTGTATCATATGTCGTGCAATATTTTTTTATTTATTTTTAATTTTGTATTATTTTTGTACATCATCTGTGGTAGGTACAGACTGAACCACAGATGATGTTTTTGGGGCTAAGCGCCTTAACCTAGTGTTCAGTACGTGCTTCTAAACTGTTACGGAACTAACCTTGAAAATTACTAAAGTGGACCAGATTCACGACATCATATTTTAATGACATTTTAGGATAATGGTCCAACGCGAGGACATCTAATACGTATATTATCAAAGTACCTAATCATTGTCATGGCATATTGTGAAGCTCGTGAATGATTATACATAATACACACTGAAGTAATTATGAAATTGACCTTTTAAGCGCACGATTTCAAGGAAACATTTTTGGAGTCACAAAGTTAGGATAAACGTGTGGCTCTTCTCTGATTTGATGCACTTTCACAGATTATATAATAGTATAAGGTATACTGAAGTATCCTTTAGAATAAAACCAACATCTAATAATTCAGTACCATTATTTACAAAAATCTCGTAACTCGTATCGTAAGACAACAAATTATTTTTGTTTAGGTAGATTTTTCATCGGTTTTCGTACCAACATCACCATGTTGGTATGAAAAAAACTGGACAACTTGAGTTCTATGACCCTATACATAGATGCTTCATAGTATTTTTAAAAGGAAAGTACTAAAAACTAAACTAGTAAAAAAAGTCAAAAAGTTAGTCCTTATTATCAAATGAAAATTATAGTATCTGAGTAGTATGGAATTAAAAGTGTTAGGTATTTAGTATATGTATTTGTACATATAAAACAGCCATTTGTGACCACAATAGAAAGTGAATGCTGAACCAATGGCCTAATGGTTTGTCCATAGAAAACCGACGAACATCGTGTTCAAACCACAGCTTGGAGAAAAACTAGGAAAAGCTATATGTTTTGTGAACTTTCTCATGTTTCTATACAAAAAAGTGTCTATTTCAAATTTATATTGGTACTACTCTTACTTACTCATCTGGTGAGAACTTCATGAAATAAAGGATCAAAGCTTTTCCTTCGTTACGTGAAGGAGTGTGTCCCACCTAGTGTTAGAGTTTATTGACACCCTAACTTGATCTAACTGCTGCTATCACAGATAACAACCGGTACTAACAGCTACGTTAAGCCTCTTGAATCCCGAAAGAGTTTGTGAATATGTTTTCGCCACATACATAACATTATCGTTCACCCATCTAAGGTATAACCGTGCCAGGCGTTGCTATACAAGATCGACCGATGGATTAGGACGTATTCCTCAACGGTTAATCACTGAAACGGTCAGCGAAACTTGTATATGAACGTAAAAGTTTAAAGAACAATGAATTTATTTATATTTTTCTTTTGGGTCAAATTAATCAGAAATATCTATTATTTATGTATATTATCCGACAACAAAATGTTCAATCCATTATAACGGTTTCGCAATATATTTCAAAACATCGTAGAAATATAGACCAGAATGCCACGGCCAACCAAATGATATCATTTGATCTATACCTACAATTCTACATGTAGATTACGAGAAGGAAGTCCCGTGTGAAAGGACGTATTTACCTTGACTTCAATTTAGGGAAAATCATTTTTATACAAACAGGGAGTTCATACTATTTGTTTTTGCAATTCGAAAGTGGGTCTAAAATCTTTGCGAAAAACCGTCCACTGCCAACTAAACTAAGTTTAGTCGACTATTAGAAGCTAAGCTAAACTAACTTAGTTTTAGTTCGAGGTAGACGTTCGGCTTTCTTTTACGATTCTTGAAAATGCTTATACTTGTAGTAAAATAAACTCTTAAAACTTCAGACTTAAGCAATACCTACGTACCTATTTACTTAATTCTAACTTCAGACTAAGTTTTGTAACTGAATGTCCATTACCCTAAGTATCTTGATCAACATTTACAGTGAAAAAAAAAACTATGATGAGAAGATGTAGAAATATTATCGTTGTTAAGTAGGTACGTTCTAAGAAACTAAAGATTGGTTTGTCTCGCTCTTATATGTATATATACAATATCAGCGAAAATTGGACAATACGTTCCTAAATTAAAGTTTCAGATGAGACGGTCGTTAGATACTACTACTATTAGCCTCTCTGTATGAGTATTTAGTCCTCAGTAGAAACATGAAAGAGTTGACGATCATATTTCTACTAAAGTTAAAAATTAACGAGGGTTATTCTTGTACAAGAATTGTATAATTAAAAGTAGTTTTATCTCGTTGCATAGAGAGTGAATATTCAAATAAAATAATCAATTAAATTGTGACCATTTATGTTGTTGTTTTATGTAAATGCTACAACATCAATTTCGAACAGAGTACCGTGTCAACAATCCGAATAGATACTTACCTCATCGTGTCAGATTACACGTTTCTGCGATTAGTTTCGCATATCATATCCGAATGTGAATTCAGCCTAGTGTGCTGTAATGGGATATTTACACAAGCAGCGGCGTAGTTATCGAAATGACAACTAAGAATATAGCGCAATCCATCTTTCTCTGAATTTTGTCGTGTTCAATAATAAGCTGGACCATTTTTTAAAATTGTAAAGGAATTCAAAAAACTGAAATTTGAGCTACCGTCAAATTTTCTCAAACACGATGAAGACGGATATTCTTCTAAAATTATTCTTCTTAGTTATTAGCTTAGTTATTCTATATAGTTATTAGTTATTGGCATCTGCTCGCTATAAATCTGCCAATTATATACGATATACATCAAATTTGACCAAGCGAAGTATCTACTTGACCTACCAATTTCTTGACATTACATGGCATTATTTATAACCCAATTAGATTCAAAGAAGCCACAGAATGAATGATGTGATTGTTGTTATAAAAAACAAAACGTAAGAAAAAAAAACCTTTTGTCCCTTTTGAACGATTTGTGATGCGAATCTCAATAATTAGACGACATTAATGTTGCGACGGTCGCAAGGTCATGTCAATTTAGTACAAAATTATCGCATTGATTGCAAATAGAATTATATTAGAACGGTAACTGAGACTTGCATGAGACAATTCAACCGCAAGTAGTTTGCAGAATATACTCCATATGCTCCACAGCTTCAACGTAGCTACGCCGCTGTAAACTGGTGTAAATCGATCTTTATGTCAAGCTGTAATGATGACAGTGAAAATAGCTTATATCTACCTATCTGTCTATCTATTTACTTCATCAGATTTCTTGTTAACTTTCACTATAGTATTAACAGTTTTTGCCGTATTTAGTTTAATGGACAGTTATAGATTTGATAAGTGATTTTATGTTTGGAGCTGTTGGAAAGTTAAAGATTTACTTGAAAAGACGTGATATTGGTGGTTTTACATTTGTAGCTAGGAAAGTAAGTACAAAATAGGTTTGCCAATCAAAAGTTACGGAAGGATTTCTCACAGACAGATTTCTCATTTACCACTTGTAGTATTCTAGCTAGGATAGCTGAACTAAAACTTAGTTTTGGTTTTTAAAAACGTTGAAATTTAATTCATAAACTAAGTTATTTTTGATTTAGATTTTTTTGGTTTTGATTTAGAAACGAAATTAATTCTTTAATAATTTGTATGTAATTTTCTTTGTTTTATTTCCTTTAATATTTGTTGAATGACTAAGTAGCAAAAAACGATAATTTTATACAGACATTTATTCACCATTCCGCTAAATAGCGGAAAATAACTCTAAAACTTACCAAACTCAATCCTGATCTAAACGTTTTATATAGGACTTAGGACTAAGCACAAAAACGAATCATCAGTAAAAAACTAAAATCCTAATGCTAATACTGAAGTAAAAAGATACTATTTAAATATTATAGGAACCAATGATTGTTTTTATCTTTGGTGAAATATTGCAAAAATATATTATAATTTATATTGCAATGATAAATGTGATATTTGTCCTGAACAACCGCAACTGTTTTTCTTGAAGCTATTAAAACTCTTGTATTTAGAAAAAAAGCTGTTTGTTCCAAAATGTAATGTTATGTAATGTTAGCTGTGGGATTTATAAACCCACCACCTAATTGAATAAAAGTCAAAAACAAAAAGAGTAGTTTTTAATTTAATAAGCAACTCTATAAATATTTAGCTACCTACATTTATCTGTTAACAACTAATACATTTAGATGTGTATTATTGTGTATGTCATACATACATGCATAAGATAAATTAAAGTAGTAACAAAAACTACATTTATTGTTAAGTTACAAGCACCTACCTAAGATAATCTAAGCATATAACTTGTGATTTTTGTTACCATCACCATCACGAGGAAGTGGATACATTCGGACAAAGAGCTATCCTATCACATCCGGACTGCGATGATTGATTGACTTGAGCTTAAGTACCTGGTTCAAACCTTGTATCAATGATGATAAGACTTAATTTAACTTAGCTTGTAAAATGCGTCATTATTTTGAATGTTTCAGCAGTTTTGAAACCTATTTCGTGTGGTGTAAAGTTGGTAATTGAACAAAAAATAGGTATAAAGAATGAAGTCATTATGCAATCAGTAATTGAAGATGTAAACACAATTTTGATTGCTTGATATTTCAATAAAATTGTTGTTCCTCGTTTTGATTAAACCAATTAAGCGGTTAAATTTAATTTTCCACATAATTGGGGTTTGGAAAACTTTATTGATTTTCTAGATAAGTATCAAAATTTACAGACATACAGGCCCTCAGCATAATCTCCTTATAGCAGGACCTAAATTGGGCCTAAGTCAGGGAAGTTTTAATTTATTTTTTACTAGTTGCGCCCCACGGTTTCACCTGCGTAAATCCCGTTACTGCCGGAATATTGAAATAGCCTATGTGTTATTCCCGGTATCCAGCTCCACGTTTCATCGCAATCGGTTCAATAGTTTTTGCTTGAAAGAGTAACAAAGTCAACAAACTTTCGCGTTTATAATGTTAGTAAGATTTTTTTAACGACAAATGAAGGATAAAACAACAAGAAACGATCATGGTACGGCAGATAGCCTACCTATGAAGCTAGCTAGTACATGATTTCTCTTATTTAAGACATAAAAAGGTTTTTGAACTCGAAGATTAATATTTCCATTGTTCACAAATTGTACACAATAGATAATATAACCATTATTCTTTACATTTCCTGGCTTTTATAAATACCATTTAAAACTAATAATTAAAACCAATTTAATACGTCATTCAATCACTGGAGCCAATATGTATTTACAAATTATTAGGTGGGTACCTACGGTACTCACTACATTCAGTTATTCTTATTTTCGTGTAGTAATGTGGCTCACCTGTTGTTAGAGTTAATTATGAGGTCGCCCGCCCTAGGGCCTCTAACTTGAGCTAACGACTGTTATCACAGATAATAACCGGGAATAACTGCTTAACGTGCCTTCAACAACTGGGAATAACTGCTTAACGTGCCTTCCGATGCACGAAAGAGTTGCGTTCTTTCACAGGTATAGAAACTCGGTATATTAATTGAGGTAAAATGGTTTTTTTTGACAATGATATTACAGAATATCACCTTTTCTATGTACCTATCGCCCATTCCATCGTTTTGTTAAAGAGAATGACGACGACGCACCTCCATATCGACTAATCGGTAGCTACACGTATAGCCATAATTGTTACTCATAGTTTGATCTTACTGTTAAATGTTAAGAAATAAATAAATAAAGAAATAATCCTGTGACGAACACACCATCTAGCCCCATGGTAGACTGCTAAGCTTGTGTTACGGTGACTAGACAACGGATATACTATTTATATTTATTTACACCCGGGATTCGAACCCGCAACCCTTTGTATTGCAGCCAAGCGTTCGCCCGACGCGCCACAGAGGTCGTCGAGAAATATGTAAACGTTTTTTAGGGACCTCCCCTACATGTACAATGGGGAATGACATTTTATTTCTTGTTTACCCAATGTGGGGTATCGTTAGATTGCTCAAAGAATGGTTTTTGAACTATAAGTACGTGGTAAACTGGAGTCATGAAATAAAACGCAAATTACAACACACGATTTGTCACGGGATCCGGAATTTACGGGAAATCACGGGTCTCATATAATAACAAAATTAAAAACTTTGCAATTAAGACAAAACAATGCAGTTTTCTTCGCGCGTTGAAGTCTTTTACAAGGCAATCAACTAGCGTATCGCCTGGTTACTTATGATAAAATATTCATTAAAAATCGTGATTTATTGGCAATTATGGGCTAAATTCTTGAAAAGAAGTAGTTTATATATTAATATTCAATCATATTGTTCGAATGACATCGCGACCACTTATAAATTAATTAGATATTAGGTAGTAGGTGCTCAGTATACTCATTCATAGAGAAACATAGAGAAAGTTTATTGTGAACATGGTACAAATGAACAGGGCTGTTTAGGTCACGCGTCTAGGTCCTGCTATAATCCATCATGGTCACTACAAATCCAGTGCAACTACTGAATTGGATTCGAACTCCTACATTGAAGACTCCATTTGCATGAGCCAATTAAGTTTAAGATTTGCCCCTGACAGTCCTTCTCAAAAATTCACCAGAATACTCCTCGGTAGCGTCTACGTGTTTTGAATACATAATGTATCAATATTGTTTATGCCAAGTGAGCCGGAAGTGACCAAGACCGACGACCTTCGACGCGTCTTAAGGAAAGAAAGTGATGTGATGATCGCTAGAGTAACGTACTTGTGCATAAGTGGAGAGCAATTTGATTATCTCGTGCATAGGTGTCTATACGAGCAAGCTTTTAGGAACGCCCACCAACAAACGGTCTATATTTTCTTACAAATAGCGTTTTCCCCTTTTTTTATCAGTCTGCTAGATGACTTTGTCATCAAAAAACTTGGTACCAGATTGCTAAATGACTTTGTCATCTAGCAATCTGGTGCCACGTTTTTGCATCTTATCTAATATCTGTGATGTTGCCTCATCAGTAGAGAGAAATTAACAATTTATCGTCTAAAAATTATTTTTTTGTTGGATGACTTATCTTTCTTCTTATAATATATAAAAATAAATCCCTATTTCCCTTGGTCACGGCATCCCGCATGAACGGCTGAACCGATTTTGATAATTCTTACGCGGGTGAAACCGCGGGGCGGATCTAGTTTTAGGGGTTAAAGTATGAAATTGCCGATTTGTACTGAAAATCTTAATTGTTTATTTTTTAAATTTTTTACAAATTTATTTAATCAAAATAGTTGCCATTATTATCTATACATTGCTGCCATCTAATGGGAAGGTTATTAATGCCTTTGCGATAGAACTCCGACGATCTAGACTGCACAAACTGTGTGAAATCATTTTGTACTGCCTCCTGGGAAGAAAACTTCTTGTCACGTAGATAATTGTCCAAATCACGAAAAAAATGGTAGTCCGTTGGAGCAAGGTCTGGTGAATACGGAGGATGACGAATGGTTTCTAAGTGCAGTTCCTGAAGGGTCAAAATGGTTTCTCGTGCTGTGTGAGGTCTCGCGTTGTCGTGGAGCAATAATGGTGAAGATCGATTCATGAGTCGGGGCTGTTTTACTGCTAGTTTTATCAACATGGTTCGGAGTTCGGCACAATAGACATCTGCCGTAATTGCTTGACCAGATCGAAGAAAACTATAGTGAATAACACCATGCTGAGACCACCAAACAGTTACCATTACCTTTTTATTGGTAAGTTTTGCTTTAGGACACTGTTGTGGCATTTGACCTGGGGTCAGCCATTGCATTTTTCTTTTCCGGTTATCATAAAGAATCCACTTTTCATCACATGTTACAATTCGATCCAATATTCCTTCATTTCTGTACCGGTTCAACAAGGCAACACAAGTTTCAACACGCGTTTCTTTCTGCAGATCAGTCAAATCATGAGGCACCCATTTTTCGTATTTTTTTATTTTATTGATTTGACGCAAGTGAGTCAATAAAGTGGGTAAGGTAACGTTAAACCATGCCGCTAATTCCTGGGTAGTTTGACTAGGATCGGCTTCCACTATCTCTCTTAATTCATCGTTATTCACCTGTGTGGGCGGTCTTCCTCGTGGCTCGTTCTTTAAGTCGAAATTTCCATCACGAAAGCGTTTAAACCAAAATCGCACGGTGCGTTCATTAGTAGACCCCTCTCCAAACGCAGCATTGATATTGCGGGCTGTTTCTGCCGCGTTAGTTCCGCGTCGGAACTCGTATTCAAAAATCACTCGAATTTTCGCAGTATCCATCTTTCTTGTCTAAATTGAATAACAAAAACAATTGAAAGTCGATATTCAAATGTTTCACATTTTTTAAAAATAGAACATCACAGAAACCATTTGAAAAAAGTTTCATTCGAAACCTCAAACCATGAAGATTCTATGTCAATTCAAAGAACCTATTGCAATAAAACGGCAATTTCATACTTTAACCCCTATTATAATATATAAAAATGAATCCCTTTTTCCCTTGGTCATGGCATCACGCATGAACGGCTGGACCGATTTCGATAATTCTTTTTTTGTTGTCTTCGTTATGATCAGGAGAAGGTTCTAATGAAAGAAAAAATGCTAAATCGATTTTGGTAAATCTTACGCGGGCGAAACCGCGGGGTACAGCTAGTGCTTATAAAAAAAATCAATATTTATTACGAATACTAAATTTTTATTTATTTATTACAAATTGAGCTTCGCAGTTTTACTCGTGTATTCAGATTTTGCAATTTGTACTCTGTCTTTACCTACCTAATAAAATATTTTTTAAATTGTTTAGAGACGTTAGAGGTTAGATGTTAAAGGATGATTAAAGTGACATTGTTTCGTAGCATTGGCTGACGTAGTCCTAAGGTTTTACAGCCGTAATAAATATACTTAGTTAAGTGTCGTTAGATAAATTACGATAATCTTAAAGTATGTGATAAAATCTTGGCAGGTTATAACAGTATTAACGGTTACATCATAAAAATTCTCTGATTACCTATATAAGAGTTATACAGCTTAGAATCAAAGCTGATTAGTAGTACTTAAAAACCTTTAGGTACCTATTATGCCTTTGATGATTATGCGTAAAACTTTGATATAAATATTACATATTCATTATTTAGGTATTATCTCTGTGCAAGAAGAACTCTAGATTCGCCAGTCTTCCCCAAATTTCTCAGTCGTCTTTTATTTACTACACCCTTGGGAAGATATGCCGAGGCTACCCAGCCAAGCTCATATTGAAGAATATTGTTCGTCTAAAATATTACTCAGTCGAGCATTCGTTCGAAAAGAAAAATCGTGTAACCCTCAGTATAATGAAAAGAAAGAATTGTCTACGAAATCTTTAAACACATACTAGATACCAAAGCTAGATACCTACCTAGATACTTTATTTTAAGAAATAGACTACATATTAAAAATTCAGAAAACGAAACAAACATCAATAAAAAATCTTTGAAAAAAAAATACAACGCTACATGCGTAGACTAGCCATAGATATCATCGTCTTACTATATATTATATGCGGAAGGTTTGTATGTATGTATGCAAATTTGTTACTCTTTCACACAAAAAAGTACTGAACCGATTGTGATGAATCTGGGAATAAGACAAAAGAGGTTAAATGCTCTAAGCGTCTGTACCTACATGTATATTGACTTAGCGTGATGGCTGATCGCATCTTAAAGGGTAACACAATGAACGCGTTTCACACGCATTAATCTATATTGCTATCTTAAAAGATATGTTTTTGCACATCGCTTATCGTAGATAAATATTAACTGTACCCTCTGTAGTTTGAGTAGATGCCGCAAGTGTATGTATATATGTATCTTGCGTAGCTAATACAGACTCAATTCAAAATAATTTGTTATGATTTGAGTTTGTTAAAGTCACTCTGCTTCCGATTGTAACGATTAATCGATGTACCGATCAAACTACATCGAACAAATCGGCTTGAGCAAGCTACAAACCAATGTGTATGCGTGTAGTGTAGGTAAAGCTAAGAACTGCACAGTTGAAGTTTGAACTGACAATCTAATCGAAATATCGTTAGATAAAACTATACAGTTAAAATTAAGCAGTTAGACTAAAAGGTTTATCTATAGACTGCTTTAGTGAATAGTTTTTGCGCATTATGTAGAAACAGTAGAAATTAACACTTGTAATGTCATGTGACAGTGATATATATCATACAATATGTTGAGAGAAAATTAGAGAGTTAACAAACATAAATCGAATCATAGAATAAAGAACTCACTTCCCATTCAAAACTGAATTTGAATGACAGTAGGAACCTATTAAGTAATTCAATTCAAAGTTCATATTATAGGTACTATAGCACTATTATACATATGTTTATAAGTTAAATTTCTTAACACCCACAGAGCATTCTCAAACTCGAGGTCCACTGTTGTATGAAATTCGTCTAAGTAATTATTTGTGAAGTCATTCTTAATTTAAATGGACAAAAAATACCGTTATGTTAACTGTGACAATTGTTGTTCCATTTTTTCTTTAATTTAAAGTCATTGGTTAGTCGAACTTGTGCTTTAAAATCAAATGTACCTACCTACAGACCTACATAACTTACTGTAATTTGTACTTATCTACTTAAGTATTGAAACTGAAGTCATTTTTCGGTTTTATTCGCGTTGCTTCTGTTATGTTGGTCATTTTTTAACGCCCAACGTTTCAAGGATTTTCCAATTTTCTGTTCGTAAGTCTAAACTCATATCAGTATTGCGAAAACCGAATAAAACCATCTACTTACATTTTACTCTAATAGAGTCATATTTAGTAACATTTTCAAATAGACTTAAAAGACTATACTTAAAGAAATGCTTCTCCAAAAATTTCGCACCCGACAGGACTTGAACCTGCAAGCAAGCATTTCAAGAAAGCATTTCTTTAAGTATAGAGTCATCCAAGTGTACGAAACACTTTAAAATGTATTAAAAACAGACATAAAAGAGTCAAACTTTTTTATGAATATCTATTTAAGTAGTAGATTAAAAACCCACGTGTGTACCTATTCTGATCAAACGAGTGAATCGTTTAGCGGATGTTGCGGAAATGTGCCCCATATCTGGTTAGTTTAATTAACTGGGTCAACTGAAGGATATAAGCAAAAATCAAGATAAAAATCAAAACTTTTAACAGCAGTGTAGATCGCCAAAGTTATGAGTAATTATAATATTAAATTTATCTTCTGACTATCATCGATGCATGTAAACCATAAATTAAATAGATAGATACGCCTAATTTAATTAGGTACATTATCAAGTCCCGGTCTAAAATAAAATTAACATCTATAGTGTTAGGCAATTTTCAAGGCAATGAATTTGTTAAAAAATATTTAAAAATGCTAATTTAGTAGCTATAGCATCCATTGTTATTCTATTCACATTATTAGATAATTAGTTAAATTTATGAATTTATTTACAAAATTCGACAACAATTAAATGAAATAGGTGAACAATTAAATTTTATTAAAATCATAATATCTGTTTTGCTATTTTTTATTGTTGTAATCCTACTAATATTATAAACCTGAAAGTTTGTGGGTATGTGTTTATGTGTGTTTGTTACTCAATCACGCAAAAACGGCTAAACGGATTTGGATGAAATTTGGAATGTAGGTAACTGGGGACCTGGAATAACACATTTTTATCCCGAATTCCAGCGGGAACGGGACTTACGCGGGTAAAACCGCGGGGGCGCAGCTAGTTAAGTATATATCAGATAATATTTACAGATTAGTACATTTTTAAAAGATTCACTCGTCAGTATTTTCGTATATTTCTAGATAAACTTTTATCGATTTTATAGTATTTTACGAGCAACACCGCGGGCACAGTTCCTAAAAATTTAATTGCACATGAACTTTGAGAAAGGCATTCTCAAAGTTCATGTGTTACCACGGGGCGTCTTAATTGTAGAAGGAACCTAACTTATCAAAGTTTCGTCTACATCCTGAACCTATAATAGCTTCCCCCAATAGAATCTACACCACATTGTCAACTGACAAATGTTCACGAAACCTTGGCTTGCACAACCAATGAACAAAGTTAAGTAACACTTTATTATATTATCCAACCCGTGCCGTGGGAAATCCGTACACACTTGCACTTTGTTTATTCTATTAACCTCAGTTTTATGTCTTTTAACTAGGTATTGAGGCGGTAGTTTTGGGATTTCTGGCCTCTGAATGTTTGCCTTGGTGGTTCTGACGGAAAGTAGTTGAAACGTGCAGTTATTTGTCGTTTGAGGGATCGCGTATATGTACCCTACATAACGTGAAAACAACAGCACTTTGTTGCCGACAAAATTAAATGTTCGTACTTTACCTATAGAAAAACCTCTTTTATTCATTCTTATCAAAGCCGATTAACTCTCTAAAGCCAAAGTCAGGCCATTTTGGGGTCTACGAGAATAACTTGTAGTTTTTTATCATATTCTTTGTCAGAATAAAAATATTAGGAACTACACTGCGCTGCATTTGAGGAACTCCTTGGAGGAAAATGACACAGTATTGCTTAAGTCAATAACGATCTATATTTCCTAATTACATACTATAAAATCAATGTCATCACCTACTAAGCATCACCTATGCAGTTTATGTACAAATTCTTCATAGCTAAGTACTAAAGTACCTACACTACATACTTAAGTCCTTTAATGGGTTAAATCGTAATAGCGAGAGAATTTTCATTAATTCAATCTGTAACGAGTACAAAACGGAATATAAATGCGTATCACGCAACATCCTGTGCGTAACTAACAACAGCCAACATTATTGTCATTCTCGTGTAATTATTTGTATACTATTAGGTACCTGTCAGGGCTAATTAAACTGCAAGGACAATAACTAATATTACTTACCTGTCTAATTAAATATGACTCTGAAAAATCCATCAACTGGTTTGAAAGTGGCGCAAAAACTTGCAGTCGGGTAAAAAATGTATGTGAAATTACTTTTTTACAGTAAGTAGGTATTACTTTGAATATACTAATTTTTACCCGAGTTTACCTATTCGCGTATTGGTCTTGGTAGGTCTATAGGCTATACGAGAATTCAAAGTCAAATGGTGGGGGTAATATAAAAAATAACAATACTCGAATAAGAATATAAATAGGATAATATAAGTACCAATCGGTTGAGTTGAAAAAGTTTTTTACATTGAAACTTCAATTAACATTATGCCGGCTCATCAAATAAATAGATATAATTAAAGGAAAATGTATGAGAAAACAAAAGTAATTGCAGCAGCAGCAATATGTAGTTTTAAGAAGCGTGTATCAAGTAGTGCGGGACGATGTATCTGCTGATGTAGAAACGCCTTGTGCGCGAATTTAGTAATTTGAACACGATGATTGATAATTTCTTCTATGGTTTTCGCGATTTTGCATAATAAAACACTGAATAAAAACGCGATAAAACCGGATAAATAAAGTGTTTTATTACGATGATTGATGTTATTCTTTACTAATCCGTTAAAAGTTAAAATATATTATATTTAACATTCAATTTCCTGACTGGCTAAATTACTGTATATATAAACACAGAGCACAGACTGCTGGTCCTGGACACATGGAATTTGGAGAGTGTTTTTTTGTAGTATGTAGGTATCCACTAAGGAAACATTCTTTGAAATACCACGGGATCCGGGACTTACGCGAGTGAAACAGCGGGATTCTCCTAGTTATAATATAGAAAATAGATGATGAAAAGGGTAATTTGATTTGAATTTAATTATAAACCTATATATCCATAGGTAGTTTTCCGGAATCCATTTAACGAGATCTTGATGACGCAAGTAGGTACCTCCCTACCAAAAACGACTCTACTTTTTGTGACCTTTGATAATCAATTAAATTACTAAATTTATTATATTTGTACTTAGCTAGAGCACTGATCACAATTACTCTAAAGTTACGAATTGTTACATGAAAGTAATGTAGTGAATTTACAAATCCATTAGTTTCGTAAACGTCGTCGTGACACTTACGTCAATGTATCGTGTCGCCTTTACAAAACAATAACATAGCATAGGTACCTAACAAGATCTACCCACATCTGTACAAATACGTATATGACAATGGCAGACATTTTAATAGTCCTCGATATTCATAAAACAACAGCTTTTGTCTGAAAAAAAAAATGTATGTAACATGTATTCTTTCTGCGCGCAATCGTTTGAATCTACTAGGAAAACGCGTAGGAGACAAAGCCCGCGTATGTGCAAAGCTAAACTTCATTTTTAAATTTGATTAGCTCACTTCTCACCTAAAAATCTTTACAATGGTTGATTACATTGGAAAACAATGGAAGATCGATACAGAAACAAAAGCCGATCCGTTTAATTTAAAAGCTCATCAATAATCCCTTTTCCCTGCGGATTCACTCAGAAGCCATCATTTTAAATTATACCATAACACTGTAAAGAATCACTGACCCAGTTAGCAAGGGCTCTCATAATAATTTACTAAGTATGTCAGCTACGTACTCAATCGCTAAATGCCCAGCTACTATCTCAATTGTCTGTGTGTAAGCTACTTAATGAAATGATTGCTGACAATTTGGTAATTTTTAATTACCTCTAAGTATAAATAAAACAACAACAAATTTGTTTTGCTGACTCTTCTTTAATTGTTGCTTTAGACGTAATTAAAAGAGTTAATGTTCTCTAATTGTTAGCTTTGAGAAACAGCCTTTTGTCGTTGAAATTTTACAATTCCAACTTAGATTATCTATCATACATAGTGGGTATTCGAACAAAAACGTTCGAATTTCGCACCGATGTTTCTAAAGCTGCTTGAGTACTTTCCTAAACAATTTGACTCTGAAATAGATGAAGCTCAGACGTCAAAGCCGAGGCTGAAATGCTTAATTGTCAAGTCATCTTCTAGTCTCTTAGATAGGACCTGTCTATATTCTTTTAATTCAAACAAATGATTTGTTTTGTCAAAATCTTTTTACTCGAACTAAAACGTATGGAAGCTAATAACGAAATCAAAATAAATCACAAAGGTGTTGTGGGAGTAACGAGTATGGATAGGTATAATAAAGTCGTAGTTGCTCTCCATAAATATCATTGAGAGATTAACTGCCAAACCATGTAACGATTTATGATATGAGTTTGTAAATGTAGGTACTCTGTTTAATCTAATGTGGTTACGATTTGAAAGAATTATGTACCTCTACATTAGCTAATGCTGCCAATACTACATCGTGTTATACATTTTTAGGTAGCTAGTATTTTTATAAACTTCATCTTTGCTTGCGTCAATTAAAAAGATAACATTTTAAGTCCATAAAGTCTATTACATTATTATTACCTAATATATTTTCTTATAAACTCTATCTATAGTTTGAGTCACATTAGATACCTAGATGTAAACATTTCTTAAGAATGTTGTTAATCGAAAGCACAGTTTGTAACAGACGAATAAACAAGTATACCATTAAACTCCGTTAACAAATAGATCGGTACAACACAGAGGTTGCACGCCAGTTTATCTTTCCGCCTTAAAAGAACTTTTAAAAGTTTTTCTTGAGTAAGTTATAGCTGTAAAGTACGGGAAGTCGTTACTGCACTCACTGACAGCAAGTTACGGTTACGGTAGACAGACCGCGGTGGGCTCTACTGCATTGTATGCAACGTAGCCGTCTAATAACTATACGCCGCCTTACAAAAACAGTCCGATGCATACCTACCTACTCTCCGAGACAACACTCACGTTCTCTATGATTTATTAGTTTTCACACTAGAAAGGAGAGGATGACTATTGTCTCACAATATTCGCACGAGTTTCCAATACTGGCAAAAATGTCGAGTCGGACAGCACCGACGGAGACAATCGTCACGCGTAACTTATCATTACCATCTTAATCACGAGCCCCGCACGCGATATCATCGACAAAACATTACTCAATGAATCCGTTTTCGATTTCAGATCTCACGATGTGGTGTCTCTGATCCAGTAAGGGCGACTGCAGCCATGACTTCGGAACGAGCGATTCCCCATCTGCGGGACATCTTCGGTCTCAATCAACAGTACGATGCGAAGAACATCGACGATGACGACAAAAACAAGAAGTCGAAGAAGAAAAAGGACGACTACCGTTCGTACGGCAACGGAGACGTAAAGACGTTAGAACGACATCTCAGTATGAAGAAAACTATTAGAAAAAAAATCATGCGCGATCTCCAGCAAGCGTTCGTTGAAGACCCTAACGAGTTTAAGGTCGAGAACACGAGCCCTGAGAAGCTGAAGGCAGAACTGAGCGCGGAAGCTGTCAAAATCGAGAAGAACGTTAGGAAAAACGACCCTACATTCCTTGACATGCTGCGAGGGGAGACGCGAGGTGAGGAGGCGCGCGAGGAACAGCCGCCGGCCGAGAAGACCAGCTTCTGGCGACGTCTCACAATGAAGAATAAGAACAAGAGATAAGAGTGAGGCTGGTGCCGGAGCGCACGCGCAACATCGCTTCATCTCACCAACCAATAGACAAACATAGCAACAATGTGGTATTATAACAAGTAGTGCTCATTCTTGAGTAAAACATGCAATGGTACGGGTAGCAAATGGTGAAACAACTAATAATGGAGGACTATAAACTCCACTGCCGATCTCAGCCGAACGCATACCTACGTCCCATTGCTTGATTTAAGAAGGGGCATTACCAAATTACCACACATAAACAAGTTAGTTAGGTACCTACATATACAATAACTTACAATAATATGTCAATTAATAAATTGCATTTAGCTAGTTCGGTACTGACTACCTACTAATGTATCTATCTACCATATATGATCCAGAAATCATTATTGCTCGCTTTCTAATAAAATTTTGAAACCATTTACATACTCTTTATAAAATTAAATCGATGTATTCTACAGTTTACTATAGATAATTATTGAAATATTTGTATGGACAAGGCTTTTATAGTGTGGCAGAAAATGAAAGTAACTGGATATAATATGGAGCCTGAATTTGAACAGTATTTGAGCACCCTCTTTCATAAGTCCCTTGTCATACTGTCATAGATAACTAGGTACTTATACAATATCGTATTTGATAAAACATTTAATATACATGAGGAAAGTCTCACAACAAAAGCGTATATCCATCGATAGAGTATAGTAAAAGTGATAATTTTAAGTATCGTTCCGTAATTATCTTAAACCGCCGTCGGTTTATCAATTCACTGTGTCACAGGGACCATAGATGTTACCATCGGGTTGAAATACGATGGTAATCCACTTTTGTTGTCAACAATTTACTTTTTATTGTAAGAAATTTACTTGTGGATGTATCCTGCAGACTAGGTCAATCAGTATAATAAGCCTAGTCTGTATTATATCAATTTACCTATCTGTGCATCATTTATACAGTTTTATAATTTTAAGTACATATACTTAAAGAAACGTACCTACGATACGATTTAAGTACATATTCAAAGAAATATTATATTATGGAATTATTAATTATATGGAATTTGTAAGTTTGTATGTACTTATAATAATAATCATAATCTCGAAGGCAGCTAAAATGGTCCACAAAGCCGACGCAATTTCTTTTGAAATTACTGATTTAATTAAGTAATCAAATATATTATACATGCTAATACAATGTTAGTTTAGCATTGTATTAGCATGTATAATATTTTATTTTCTATTAGCATGTATAAGAACAATTTTGAGCAAATTTGAGCCAAAACTTTTGAACCCAATGTGTTGAAAATCTGTATAGAGTTTTAGTACTTGATTGAACCTCTGCAGTGCAGCGGTAGAAATTTTGTCGAATTTTCGTCTCGTTTGAATGCTAAGGCTAAAATACATAGTCCGTACCTTGACTTTGCTCAACAAAATTTTTGACTTAAGACAATTTTTGGTATTTGTGGGTAAAGCGATCTTTGCAACTATCCAAAATTTTTGCTTAGTAAAGTCGAAGAATGTAAATCAATCAAAAATATTGACCTAAACTTTGCTTCTCTGCTGTGACTATGAAGTTCTTTTATTTTATTCGTCTAATTACAAAATGAATTTCCATACTAAATTCCATTTCAAAGTTTATGCATAGTTTTTGCTAAGCTCAGTCTGAGCAAAGTCAAAGTACGCAATATGACGCACACTGAGACGAGTAGCTCTCTACAAACTTTATAAACTGTAGAGCACTGCGCTCGATCTCTAAGAATCTTTCGAAATAGGAATAATACAAGATTTATGTCGTGCACCTAAATTTGAGGCGGTCTCGGTGTAGCTAGGCTCGTATTTTATTAATCGTAAGTATAAAATCTAAGTCGACTCTCACAAGAGGTAGGTATGTGCATGCATGGAGAACCATGGAAATGTATTCTCCAGTTTTCTTCAATTGTATTGCATGTATTTTGAAAAATATTTACCTTTTTTATTAATAGGTTTCATTTCGTCTACTTTTTGAAATACAAGCCTGACTGCTTCAAATTTAGGTACACAGTGAAGCTTACAAACGTTGAGTGATTCAGAAATAGGATCTAGGATCTGTGATTTGATCCCAAGTAAACTGGCATAATAATTATTGTTCATAATTCTCAGCTGTCCCCCCGGGGGACAGGGTTAGAGGGGACAACTGGGAATAATCGACTAAGCTAAGCTTCATTATCGGCCGAAAAAAGAAACTGCCCCACTCAATGGCTACCTAAACTTCAAGGGCTCCTTAAACAATTAAGCAGTTCCTAAACTAAGCCTAAACTCTAAAATATGTATGCTAATTCCGAATTTAGGAGGTGCTTAATTATTTGAGTACTTTCCAAATTTTGAGTAGCGTTTCAGCTTTCAGCCGCAAAGCTCCTAAAACTGAACTCTGTAAGTTGGTAAGAAGAAGCAATGTGTTTAATCGGCCATTGTTACTTATGTTAAAATAAAATATCTCGTTCTACATGTGATGTAACGTTAAGTCGACTAAGTTACTTAAGTTATAAGTAAGTAAGTAATAGTTAAAGATGTAGATCGTATTTCTTAAGGCGGTAATCTAAGTTAGTTCAGTGACAATTCCTGTTGTGACAATTTTATTATCATAATACCTATACTTATTATTATTAAATAATTTTACACATTTGTTATTGTATTTATTTGGCAGATACTTTCGTACGTACCTGTATTATAATTATATAGTACAAAATTATATTATATTTTCAAAAGTTGTAGAACAAAAGTTGTTCGCCTCGTCGTCTAGAACAACACACTTTCGGTGGTCATCGTCGAAACACGCTGTATAACGATAGTAGGGTTTCTCAACTTAGCAGTCACTAAGTATACTACAGTCAGCTTCCTTATTTCAAAAGCAGCATAAATTATCCAGAAACAAACAGTAATATGAAACAAGAATAGCTGGACAGTATTCTGTGGTAATTATGACGATATTGCGCGAATCAGGCCGTAACTGATGCGCTTGGGCTTTGTACAGTACAACTATTTTAAAGTAATTATTTACATTTGCAAACGTGACTTTTTAGTCATTCATTATTTAGTCATAGTCATTGATGGCCTATGTGGCGCATCGGTTGAACCCCTGTCTGCAACGCCGAATGATTGCTGGTTCGAATCGCGTCGGGAACAAGTATTTATGTTGACCATATAAATGACCATAATACATACAAGATGTAACGGGTAAGTCCTTTTAATCCGAAAGGGGGTTGTTCTAGACGTCTAGGCGAACACGTTTTGTTCTACGACTTTTGAAAATTCGAACTTTTTTTTGAAAATTTTGAGATTATGTTTCACTGAAAAAACAGCTGTTTTTACCCGACTGCGCGACGCAAAGGAGGGTAATGTGTTTATGAGTCTATGTATGTATGTATGTATGTATGTATGTATGTATGTATGTATGTATGTATGTATGTATGTATGTATGGATGTTTCTATGTGGCGTTCTAGAGGCCAAACGCGTGGACCGATTTTGATGATTCTTACGTCAATCGATTCGTCTTAATCTGGCGAGTGTGACTAAAGACATGACAGTAATCCAAAGTAACTTTTGTCACCACCAGACGCCATATTGTCAAAATTAAAAATCCAAAATCGTCAACGTATCTCAATATGGGTATCGTTGAATAGGTTTTTAAAAATAAATATTAGGTTTCTTTTACCATTTTTCATTTTATAGAACTGTTTAGGAAATATAACGGTTTAAAGTTAATTTACAATTAGGTATTCTTGCTTTTTATTACTAACGAACAAGTTTTTATTTTTGTTACGTAGTTACGCTTGGAACTATCAATGTATAAGCCGTGATGATGGTACAGGTGACAGGAATTTATTGATATACCTATACTAAAAAAATATTTACATAAATTGTACCTACCTACTGAATAAAAGCCTAATAACACTTAGGTACCTAAAAACGTTAAAAGAATAATAATAAATTTAAACAATAAATAACTAAACCCTAACTGAAATAGAATCTTACTAATATTATAAACGCGAAAGTTTGTATGTAAGTATGTATGTATGTGAGGTTGTTACTCTTTCACGCAAAAACTACTGAACCGATTGCGATGAAACTTGGAATATAGGTAGCTGGGGGACCTGGATTAACACATAGGCTACTTTTTATTCCCGCGGGAACGGAACTTACGCGGGTGAAACCGCGGGGCGCAGCTAGTACATTATAAACCCCTAATGAAATGAATAGATTACGAGACTTACCTGCCATCAATAAATGAAAATAACTAAAAAGCGTAAAATAAAAAAAATAATTTATAAAAAAACAAAAAACCCGACTGCGTAAAAAACTTGATTAAAAAATAAGCATAGAAACAACAAAAAAACCAAAAAGAAAAAAACAAGCCCAGTAACTTGAAATTACGCTAAGTAATAATAGTTTTGTAATCGATACACACAGAACACATAAATAAAGGAGTAAAAAATTATTCACAGTCGGGACCCATTGGAAAAATTAGATTGGTAAAATGAATGGGTCCCGACTGTGAGTAATTTTTTACTCCTTTATTTTTGAAAATAAAGGTAATTGAAGGTTTCATTGTAGTAGACCAAACTAAATAAAAGGACAACATAAGGTCAATATCTTCGAACTCTAAGAAACAGCTGATCTTCAAGTAAGCTTTACACTTAAAATTTTCAAAAAGTACTTCGAATTTCCAAAAGTCATAGAACAAAAGTTGTTCGCCTAACGTTTAGAACAACCCCCTTTCGGATTAAAAGGACTTACCCGTTACATATTGTATAAATATAAAATATTTATTGTGATGTGGTATGTAATATGGACTGTTTGTCTGAAATAATTGAATTTATTAATATTATTATTATTTATTAAACAAGAAACAAAACAATAAAAAATGTTAAAAGCTAAAATTAAAACTAAATATAAAACTAAAATTAAAATTTATTATTATATCTGTTAGAAGCGTCCAGTATCAAGGGGCTATGGCGCCCCGTACCTTTGGAAGGCGTGCGTGGAGCAGAAGCCAACACGCCCTTTTCAATAATAAACAACATCGGCTATAGTGATCTAGGTGGTAGTGGATCGGCTACTGGGGGAACTATGGTGATAATCGCATTTACTGTAACAATGTCCAACAAAAACGTAAAAATGGCAGACGGATCTCGCCGAACGAACTACTAAACCTAAAGAAGCTGAGCAAATTACAAGCGAGCAACAGGGACGTGAGGATGGAGATAGAAACCTCCCTAGATTTTAAGTCATCACTGTTATGCCAGTGAGCGGGTTAACTCGTCACTGATGTGAGGTGTCCACTGTCCATTCTCCGAGTATTTCTGCTTTCGAGACTCCACTCTGACCGGCCTTTTTAGGTAAGGGTTATTACTTTATTACAATGCAAAATCGCGAAAACAGAAGAAAAAGTATTAAAACAATGACAAATTACATCTCAGTCTACTCCGAGAAAGACGTCTGCAAAGGCCTCGCAAAGTCCAACGGTACGGCATTGCAACAAGTGTATTGAAGATGTAGCTTATGTGTGGAGACAGCAATGGCAGACTGGAATAATCACGACTTGTTATCCACACTGTTGTCTATTGTTTTTAAGACCCGGGAAAAATATAAATAAGCCTATGTCTATAATCTAAGCAATGTGCTGCACCATTTTGCGGTGAACTAAAATACAGGCGCCATTTTGTCAGATTTGATTTAAACCATAGATAAATTATTAGGGTTATAGATTGCTAACGTCCATAAAAACTGGCGTCCAGCCGTAAACAGTGTCAAAAGATGGCGTTAGCTGTATCCAACCTCGAAATAACGCAAACTTTCTTCTGTCGAAAATCGCCATCTCTTGGATAATTACGATTAGTATATAAATGACGACTTCATTAGTTCTCCTTTCTTGCATAGATGTCACCACAGTAGATAGGTAGGCAAAGACACATACAAAATAGTTCAAGAAATCATATTCCACACATTTAGGTAGGTAACCCGCGTGGCGGCCGGCGCTGAGCCACAGTGTAAAGGAAATATCACAGGAAGGCTACTAATCAACTAACAGTAAAGAATGTCTCGCAATATGACTACTTATTTAAAATATTTGTAGAGGTATTACCTACAGTTTCATGCTCGCATTTGAGATTGTTGTAGGTACAAAATAGGAAATAAGTATAAAAAGTAGGAAGTAATTTCAACGTAGCACATGATGAATTATTATTAGATGTAGTTTCGCAAAATATAGTTATTTTATTACGGGTTGCTTTCCAAGGAAACACGGGATGTTGTGTTCTTAATAGGATTTTATCTACGATATTACAAAAACCTTAATTCTAACACCTAAAACTACGTATTTCTGGTCTTCAAGTCAAGTCTGGACGCCAGGAGGATTGTTCCGGGAATCCTACCACCACGTTCATCGTACCCCTATCTGCACATTTCACAATAATTACTCATATAAAATACAGTCACAAAAAAGGATTTCGGAATCTCAGTTGTTACTTGTATGTCGATGGTCCATGCGAATTACATCACGGTGCGATCCCAAATGTCCTTCTATTCTATATTTAAATAGTGGAGTGAGTTATAAAATAAATTTCTTCCAACAAAAAGATGCCCATCAGTATTGAGGATCGATACCGCATACTGCGGCGTGCAAAGCAACGCTTGCAGCCGCTAGGCTGAATTTTCCATAATTGTAGTGCCGAAATTAATGAAGACATGAGAATTTTTAAAAAAATGTACACACACTTGAAAATATCATGTTTTTTTTAAAGTCGTTATTTTAATGTTTTATTTGGCATGCATATGACGTTTATTTAGGGCGACTTGTATAACAAAGTTTAAAAACATATTTAACTAAATCAATTTAAAAATAATTTATGGGAAATCGAACATTGGACTCTATTTCATTAAGTGGACGATTGATAATATGTTGCCACACATTGACAGTTTGACATATTTTAAATACGATTAACAGCTTAAACATGTTTAGGAACCGTTATGCAAGCCGGCCTAAATGTTCTTTATGGTAATATTAAAAAATAAAGGAATCAAAATGAATTTAATGCTAAAATTATAAAAACTAAATGGAAAGTATCGAAAAATTACTTCACTTGTGTGACTATATTTAGTGGTTGTAAAAGTAATAAAATATTAAATATATTAAATAAGCTTGAAATTGTTTATTGAATTTCTAGGAAATAATCTCTTTTATGAAAAAAAGATAAATTACTACAAATTTTTCTTATGTAAACATACTTAAAAAACAAATAAATCATCTATTGTGTGACTTTGGGTTCTCTAGCCTTACTAAATATTTAAATTATCAATAAAATATAGTCATACTTTAGAAGAAAACACTACAATAATAACAATAAGGCATACATTACAATTTGGGAAAAACTATTTTTAAGGTAAAAATAAAACAACTAAATGAATAAAAATCCTTTTTAGTTCAAAATTTTTAGGGGACAGTCACAAATCATAAGGATGCGGTTACATGGCGCATTAGAATAATACTTAATTAAGCTGGTTTTACCTAATCAACCCTCAGACATTAAAATAGTTTCGTATTTTAGCGAAATAAATTGCGCGTGAAGAAAAATCTTAGCCAATATATTTCGACGAGGGCTAGACGTCTTTTATTCTACGACTTTTCAAATTCAAGCTTTATTTGTGTAGTCATTAAAGTTTACAAGATGAAATATTCCTTAAGATCGACGCCGCGGGTAGAGCCATGTAAACCGCTCTTTACGTGTTCAGGCATGTTGTGACTTTTGGTTCCGTTTATACAATTTGTAACGGGTAAGTCCTTTTAATCCGAAAGGGGGTTGTTCTAGACATCTAGGCGAAAAACTTTTGTTCTACGACTTTTGAAAATTCAAACTTTTTTTTTTTAAACGTTTAAGATTAAGTTTCACTGAAAAAAAGCTGCTTTTGAAAATAAAGATAATTGAAGATTTAATTGTAAATTATCAAACTAAATAAAAAAACAACATAAGGTCAATGACCTCGAACTCTCAGAAACAGCTGATTTTCAAGTAAACTTTACACCAAAATTTTTTGAAAAGTACTTCAAATTTCCTAAACTCGTAGAACAAAAGTTGTTCGCCTAGACGTCTTGAAGAACCCCCTATCGGATTAAAAGGGTTCACCTTTACTTACACCTTGTTTAACCAACAAGATAACCCATCTAATTTACTAAATACGGTGACATAAATAGCTTAAAAAACGTCAAACTATGGTCACATATTTAAATAAAAATACGTGGTCCAATCTCGTCGCCAAACACAATTTCCTTTTCTGAGCAATATTTAAACACTGACCAAATAAAAGATCACTCACTAAGAAGTTTCCAGCATGGTGATGCCAGTATTGGAGAAATAAATCTTCGGTACATTAATTTAAATTGAAAAATTAGGTCACACATCTGAATGTTCCGGAAGGTCCCAAAATTTAGGTTTTTAGTTTTACTTCAATTTTGAAATAAATTTGTTTATAATGATATAATATATTTTAAAACACTTTTCTTGTTTTTTTATGAAAGTTTTCTGTTCATTGCGTTCATAAATTTTCAAATCAAATCGCAGTTGCAAGATTCCGCCCGGACCGACAAATAAATAAACAAACAAGATTAATAATTGTGAGTGTATAAAAACGTGGAAAAAAAATGAAAATTTAGCAAAAACACATCTCCTCAACTCGTTGCCGCCAAAACTCCAGTGGGACATTGACAACATGATGGACAAAAATACATAAACCAAAAAAAAACTGACTAAAGCGCCATCTTTTGTTCATTTAATTTTTTTCGATTAACAAGAGTCTATTAACAACTTTTGAAAGTTCATAACATAGATGGTGTTGTAATAAAATAAAATAAATGCTTTTGGAGTAATTTTTTTGTTGAATTTAAAAGTTTTTCTTCAGTTAAAAATTATTATTTTCCTTTTTTAATTTTTGAGACGTGATCTGAATATTATTTATTGCCTTAAAAATAAAATACAACTGATTTTTCATATGAGGTGTAGCGCCAGGTAACGCCATCTAGCCACGAGGTGTATTTTGAGCATTTATTTGATGGACGAAAATTTGTTCGCGTTTGACAGTCTATAAGATTAATGGTCTTTGATTTAAACGGATCCACAGCTTTGGGAAATTCACTAATAGCTTTATATTTGTTTATAATTTCTCTTGCAAAATTATCGATACTTGGCATTATTATTTTTTCATATAGTATGTAGGTATGTCTTGGATTTTAGATATAAGTAGGTACACAAAATTTAAAATTTTTGAATAAGAGCCATTGCTCAAATAGTACCTAGCTATCGATTTAAAGTTCATTAAATATATAGAGTCGATCAAATATTTTCAAGATCAAACTAGGTAGTTGACTGTTTAATACTCTACCATTTCTTTAAACGAGTAGGTAGGGACATATTTCCTAATTAGTTACATAGGTACTTACCAAATACTTACATTTTTAAATTGGTCAGAAGAGAGTGGTGAGTCGAAATAATACCTACTCAGTTCACTCGGCCTCATCGGTTGCCAAAATTCCAACTACCTATACAAGATGTAACAGGTAAGCCCTTTTAATCCGAATGGGGGTTGTTCTAGACCTCTAGGCGAACACCTTTTGTTCTACGACTTTTGAAAATTCGACCTTTTTTATTGAAAATTTTGAGATTATGTTTCACTGGAAAAACAGCTGTTTTTGAAAATAAAGGTAATTGAAGGTTTGATTGTAGTAGACCAAACTAAATGAAAGAACAACATAAGGTCAATGACCTCGAACTCTCAGAAACAGCTGATTTTCAAGTAAACTTTACACCTAAATTTTTCGAAAAGTACTTCGAATTTTCAAAAGTCGTAGAACAAAAGTTGTTCGCCTAAACGTCTAGAACAACCCCCTTTCGGATTAAAAGGGCTTACCTGTTACATCTTGTATATAGTCCTCGACTGTTTTCGATTCGTTTGTGCTGTGCACATCTATTTATACCATTTTACAGAAACCAAAAACTTAGATAAAAAAATTAAAAATATACGTGACGAATTGATAACCACTTCCTTTGTTTGAAGTCGGTTAAAAATGTAAACAAAGAACTGTCCATGATCTAAGTCATGCATGTCATATTCAATCAAACATAATAATGAGTTTTTTTGTTTACGTTTTTGATATAGGTTGCTGTAAAAGGGTATAAGGTACACCCGTATTTTCTACCTAGTTGTTAACTGAATTTGATAAATACTTCGCAGTACATTGCTGCTTTGATGTAAAGTGCTAATCACAAATGATTAGGTACCTCAAAGTAGCAATTAGCTGCTTGGTGCCTATGAAACTGAGTTATCTATCATCTAATACTCGTAGGTAGTTACAAGGGTGCAGGGGTTGCGAATAGACAAGATTACGATCCTCAGACACCGCTCTCCAAACAACAAAGTGAAACCAATTTCAATAATACTAAATACATGAGTAATACGGTTTCCGCTTTCAGTAAACAACGAGCTGTTACTCGTGTCATTCTGCTACTATTTGTTTTTTTATGCTATTTTGTAACCTAGAGACATATGACACGAGTAAAAACAACAGCTGGTTGCTTACTCATATTGGTACCTACTTACTCATACATTTAGTATTAGGTATTACTGAAATTAGCTTCACTTTGTTGTTTGGAGCGCGGGGTCTGGAAATTGTTATAGAGTCTGATGTACTGCCTTATTTAAAGAGTAACCTATACAATTTGTAACGGGTAAGCCCTTTTAATCCGAAAGGGGGTTGTTCTAAACGTCTAGTTTTGTTCTACGACTTTTGAAAATTCGAACTTTTTTTTGAAATTTGATTGTAGTACATCAAACTAAATGAAAGGACAACATAAGGTTAATGACCTCGAACTCTCAGAAACAGCTGATTTTCAAGTAAACTTTACACTTAACATTTTCGAAAAGTACTTCAAATTTCCAAAAGTCGTAGAACAAAAGTTGTTTGCGTAGACGTCTAGAACAACCCCCTTTCGGCTTAAAAGGGCATACCCGTTACACCTTGTATTGTATTATGGTCCTCGGCTAAAGAATCATTGTCTGCCTCGCTTTTGCGAGTGAGATTAATAATATAGGTATTTAACTTTATGGAAAATATGGACGAAGCATTCTTTAGCTAAAGGTGCTCCCTCACCGCTAGCATTCGCGTGTAATGTAACGTTACAGAATCGAGCATTATATACAGCGCGCACCTTGTAATGATAGGTAAAATGTGTAAAATCTTGATAATACTTGTAACATCAATGCGCTTCACTTGTAACAAAATGTTACATTACTCGTTAATGCTCGTTAGTTAGGCAAGTAATATTGTACTGTAATGCTTAAAGTCGAATCTATAATGCCGTTACAAGTGAATGCTCGTGTCAGGGAGCACCTTAAAGTCTGAGTATTGTCCTACTTTTGGTAACTTTCGAGTCAACAGCAAAAGCTCTTTTTTAATTACAAACAAGAAAATCGGCATAAATATAATATGGCAGTAAAAACACAACCACCAAAGTTAGGTTTTATTAAACTTGTGCTTTTGATGATGATCTCACAGGATTTGGGTGTAAGGAAATCAAACGACAGAGTAGGTGGAAATAATAATTTATTTGTTGGTTTTGATTATTTAATGTACAATTTGTTGTTTTATCATTATCAAGTTTTCTTCGGCGTTTATTACATTTTATTCAAATAAATAGGTATATCTACTTTTGGTGAGCAGGATGGATTTTATTGGAATGTTCTAAAAAGGACGTTTGTTTATTAATAACTATTATATATAAGAACGCAGTACTGTAGTAAGTATATGTTATAAAAACAGATAATGGAAATCTAACCATATCGAACAGTTTAAAATGCTCTCATGCATAAATAAAGTGTTAATAAAAAGTCTTTAATATTATTTTTCATTGGACATAATGATTAATTAAAAAAAACAATCAATATGAATTTAAATAATGTGAATTTAAAAATAATTTAACTCATTAAGTATTTAATTTATAGTCATTCATTATTGATTTTATACAAAGCATGAAAAAATATTAACAGTTTTATATTTTAATTTATAATATTATTAGATAAATATTAGTATTATAGATTATTTTTCCTTTACTAATAAAAATATTTATCCCGGCAATTAGGTTTGGTTTTAAATTATTTAAAGAAAAACTACCACCGATTCATAACCTACACACTGCTGAGAAGAATCGGCAAGAAACTCAGCAGACGATTTAATTTTGAGATAAGACAAAATATTGCTTTTTTTAAATTAAATTTTGGAGATCCTTGCCTGCTCACATTTCAAGTCTTTTTAGTTTTTAAAAAAAAAACATTAATAGATAATTCCACCAAAATTCATGTTTTTTTGTTAGCCCTTTGTAATTTTTTTTAAATCGTATTTACAAATAAATATTACCACTATTCCATGCTTTTAGACACTTTTAAAAACACACCTTTCCTACTTGTACTACTAAAGTAGGTGACAACTAAGTACTTTGTGAATTTGCGAAACGTATATATGTTAAATGAAAAACATGACTGTGCTTTCGACTCAACTCATTTTAGGAAATAAACAACCAAACTAAAGGTCGGTTTCATGACCAAAGCAGGACATATCTAAGTTAAATGAATCACAAACACCTTATAATAAAGACCAAATTAGTAGGATCAATGTAAAGCTTGTTTACTTGGCGTACAATATTGTTGTAGTCTAGCAGATCGCAACATCTTCGAAAAAACTAAAATATCTAAGCACAAATTCACATGACATTGAACAAGTAGCGTATTTTGCCAATTAGCAACATGACACCCATTCAGACCAAAATGCTCGTGAAATTATAAGCGGTCAAGCTCAAAAACGGTTGAATTTTAAGGTCAACTAAATAATATATGCAACTTTAACCAAATGAATGTAGCCTAAGTTTTTAAGTGAAAAAGTAGGATTTAGTAAAAGCTTAATTGTGGTGTCATAAATATTTAACTAGGTATGTGTTTTTATAAATATAATAAAACAAACCCGTGTGTTGATCTTGATGGTGTTATCAATGTCTAATTACCGCGAGTTTCTTCAACTGATATAGTAAAAGTCAAAGTAACAGTTAAGATGACATATTCGAACAAAATTTCAGAAAATTAGCTGTGACGTCACTTTATGCACCTAACATCAAATGTAAATTTGTAATATAGCCTATATTAATGTGATTTGATATTTGAACTTTCAGCTATAACGTAGGTACTTTCATTTTTACCTACTATCGGTAGAGAAACTCGTCAGAATTATCTAATAAGTCTAAATTTCATACTGTTTATAATTTGAAGGTGTTGTGTGAAAGAAAAAAAAAATATTAAAGTAAGTATAAATAAAGTTACTATTTTGAGATTTTTATGAAAAATATGATTAAATACAGGTTAAGTATCAAGGATAATTTATTCCGACACGATACACTAAAGTTAATTAGGTAGTCAAGACTCCGGTCAGTTAACGAAATAAAGCTAAATAATGATGTTAATCATTCATTACCCATGCAGTATTTAATCCTATTTTTTTACCTTGTTTTCATTAATAAATTTTAGTTACTAGACCTTCACGTAATGAGGGCAAAAATAATGAATTCGTTTCGTAAATGTAATCTCATAATTTATTTCCTATAAAAATAATGACAAATACACCAGAAGTGTACCTTTGTTTAAAATAAATACATTAATACATAATAATGTGCAACAAAATAATACTTATAAATGTTAAAACGTAATAGAAAGGGGGACAGCGAATCTTCGTATAGACCTAAATAGAGTTCCTAGAGCTTTAGTTGAATATTTTATTGATGTTAAAAAAGGCCGAAGCAATGACTTTAGTCTACAAATATATACATAGATAAATTATAAATGCAATACAAAGACTCCTACTGAGTTAAAGAACATGACATACTAAATTCATAAGTAACACCTCGCCTGACCGTGAGTACTATTAGACCTGCCAACGACTTAGGCTTCTTCCAGATCCATTTTTATGGAGTCGTTATGACATCCCGAATCTACGGTTTACCTCCTCTATCAGGGGTCTGACTTACAATTTTAGCCTAATCTATAATTTATCTTACTAATATCGAAAACAACATCTATTATCCATACGCAAATCTTAGGTACAAAAATATTCGACCTCATGAGATGCTCTTCTAATAGGTACCTAATGTTACCCTTACAGTTACTCACAATACGTACAATGATGCCTGTTACTATTTTAAAGTCGTCTTACTCTAAATAAACTTAGAAATTATACCTAATGAAACTATAATACTCAAACTCGTAATTTATATTACGTAAGTACCTAACATAATCGTCATCGCCCGGTTTTCCTAACTGTAGAAAGCTCTAAGTAAGTCTACTTTTCGGAACTCTAATGATTTTATGCATTTTGGTGTACGAAGAGTTAAAAACGAAGAAATAACAAAATCGTTTTTAAGAAAAATAAATAACGTTACAAGCAAATTAAACTTAAAGATCTTTCTGTTCCCCTTACGCTAAAAGCTCATGTTTATTCGATCAGTGATCTTATTATTACAAAAGTAAAAATATAAAAATGCAGATTAACAGTAGGTACTTTAATATTCTATTGTCTAAAACGTTGTTGTCTAACCCAAAGGGTCTAATCATAGTCCTATATCGGTTGTTTATCATACTGCCTTTTGTCTTTAGTTTTGTCTGGGTTTAAGGACTAATGCTGAATACGTTCCGTGGTTTTTAAGCCTGCCTGCCTGCCTGCCTGACGTTCGCCAACATTACAACACAACATCTGAAAATCAATTAACTTAGTGCAATTACATGATAACCACGAGGTATAACCTTTTCGGGCTATACGGATAAATGAAGAATCAAAACATATGTTTTAGCAATGTTTAAAAAATGGAATATGTTATTGTTTTTGAATATTTTTACGGTAATTTAAAAGTCTGTAAGAATCAGACCATACCAAAGTTGATGTTTAAAATATCCTTCCATAAAATATCAATCAGCGTCAAAAAGCTACGATTCCAGAAATCATAAACTCTAAAACTTTTGACCGTATTGATTTTGAAATCTTTAGACTTTTAAGAATTAACGTGCAAATAACTAAATCTTTTGTTTTTAAAAGTTAATGGTTTTGTTTAAAAAATAATACCTGATTAAAAACCGTTTAATAATAAACGTAGGCATTGCGGTGATGTGCCTTAAGTTATCCGGGTATCGAGGTTAAGGGATGCGTGATTTTGCGCATATCAATTGCAGACCGGCCATTGTGGTATATACGATACATTCTGTAGAACAAAGCGATGATTATGACATTAGATCAAGTGCAAATAGTTCCTGAAATGAAAATATGTTGAAAAATGATTAGATTAAATCTTTTTTAACATTATCATTCAAATAGGGGATAAAATAAATAATCTTCTTTGACTTTTGGTACTATACTGAACATTTTACGATTACTTAAAATACGACAAAGGTAGGTATACTATACATAATGCCCTATTATTTTAATAAGGGGAACAGTTTTTATTCAATTAAACTTTTTTTATTGGATATATATTTTTAGTTTGTATTAAGGCGTCAATACTTTTAATATATGCGCTTTACGATAGCCTTGTTTTACTATATCCTGTATATGTTATAGCCAAGTAGTACCATTTTGATAGTTTAAAATACCAATCTCACTATCGTATATTTTAATTGTTTCTATTGTGTGTATTTCTTGTGTCCAATTTGGGTCCTACTATTTAGATGTTTAAATTACTATTCAAATATCCTACTTAACATTAACGTTATTGTGCATACCTAAGCACCTTTTCATCAATCATCATCTCGTCTCTTAAAGTATTTGTAATCATTTTGTTATTACCATTTCGTTTTACTAAAATCTATTTTTATTTATAGATCAAATGTTTCTTTGTTTCCAATATCTTAAGATTGTCACACTCCTCTAACTTTTGTTTACGGATCTATATTTTAAATCATTTTAAGAATAAATATCTTAATTTATTTGTCTGCCATTATATAAAAAAGTAATTTCTGATACTAATTAATATAACATACCTAATCATCCTAAGATATTTTTCATATATCCTTTCATAAGTATTACTAATTTTAAATATAAGTACCGCTTATGCTTACCAGTACCTAAGTTAGAACTAATTCTCAAAATAAATATAATTACTTATACTAAATCAGATTAATTAAGCTGATCAACTTTGTTTAACTTCTCCGTGATATTTGTTCTTAAAATTTATTTGAAGTCATACGTTTTGATTGACACATTTTACTATAATCCTTATACAATAGTCCTACCTAGGTGGCATTGTAAATTATCCTAGTTTATGTGCTGGTTTGTTGAGAGACATTGTTGTAACATAAAATGTAGGTAGGTAGATAGCTATCTAGTATTAAACTTTTGAGTTGTATATATTTATAATCTTGGTATTTCAAGTGACTATGTATTAATATTTTATCATCTTAATTATAATTTAACATGATCAGGAATATAACCATCAATTACTCATAATTTATTATATATTATAATATTATTTTTATATTATGTATAACTACTCTATTTTCTAAATGTCGTTTTTGATACTTTTCATCTTAGTTAAATTCTTACTCTAATTTTCTCCGTTACTATTTAGATAACTATATCAGGTACTTATTTCATTCAATATGTTGTTATTATGAAGGTATATACCTAAATTTGTCCTCATGTACGTTTTTAGATCTTAATTTAAATACCTATCTTAAATAGAAAAACTTTCTTATCAATTTATATATTAAGTATGTAGGTACGTATGATATTCCCATCATATTCAATATTAATGTTTTTATATCATCCTAATACTTTATTACGTATAGTCCAATATCACGTATAACTAGATAATTATTTTATTGTTATTCATAAAATCCTTAATGCAATATTTACATATTAAAAGGCACTTTTGGTAAAAATATACTGTACTTATTCCATTATAAATATCTTTAAAGTAGTTACAAATCTAACAAAGCAAAAAGTGTATAATTCACTGTTTCTTTATACCTTTTAGAAATTCTGATACCCAGTATTTGTTCTTAGTTCTTACTATCTGATTCTAACGATTCCGCCTATAGACTTATAATTGAAACCCATATTTTGAAATTGACAAGTTCACACTATTGTGTGATTTTGTGAATTAAAATTATTTATAATTGTCAAAATCTTCTTAATCTTCGTGACTTATTTGTCATATAAGTTATATTTTCTTTTTGATAATTACGTCTTTTATTTTTACGCATACTCTTATTTATTACTTAAACGTCGTAAGCATCGTTTACGAATTGCATTTGCAAGTGATTCTATGAACACATTTTAATCTACGTACGTCATCTTCTTTTGTATTTATCAGTTAATATTCTTACTTAAATTCTATAACGAACACTTTGTAATTGACTAAAGTAAGTAATTATTTGGCGACTCATTTTTTTAATTTATTTTAATGCACCGAAAGCCACTTCAATCATTTATTGATTGACACTTCTACTTTTATGTAGTATTTAAACCTTTTTTAATTATTATAATATACGAACGGTATTTTTATGATATTTCACATTAACACCAACAATTTGTGTACTAAGTTATTGGTTAATACGGCTACTTTTAGGCATATACGACTAATTACGAACCGTTTATGATTGTATACGAATGACTTGTTACTTATTTATTTACTTCTTATTTATCTATATCTTCACTTATTTTTAGTATCGTTGTATCTTATACTTGCATACGAATAGTCTTTTCGTCTCTATGGACATATTAATCATACCTGCGTCACCTATTTATGTATTTAATTTATCCCTAGATGGCACCTATCATTATTTAGTATAAAATATTAAGCTTTAGCATTTTTTATTACCTATGGTATTGCTTTTTATCATAATTTCGCAATAGTTAATAGTTTACTACGTCTACCAAAATATATATATGCAAACTAATTCTCATTTCATACAGTGAAATACAATCACGTGATATATTATCATTTTCTGTTTTTGTTTTAAACTTTCGAGCTTAGTTTTATAAATAATAAAGTAAGTATTTCTCAGTGTTACACAACATTGGTAAATTATTACACTTATATTGTACTCTTCCTGTGAATCATATAGTATTTCTCATTGTCTATTTCACAATATTTCACAAAATAATGTTAAAAATATTGTACAACTCTTTTTAATAGTTAACAAAGTACCTACCTACCTACTTTTCTGTCATACGTCTTATTTTAATTCAATATTTAATTTATTGTAAGCACAGTGATGGATTGCTCACCGAGTTCATTCAAACGAAAAAGACATTTATGTTAAATCATGTATTCTTCCTTTTTTTTTTTTTTTTTTTTTTTTTAACGTCAGGAAATCGCCCTAAGACCTTCAGGCCGCTCTCGGGGGGGAGCGGCCCGGTGTGTGGGGGTCCCCTCTGACCTGGGATGGTGGGCGGCCAGAGGTATACCCACTAAAACCTGACGGTGCCTTACACGCCGCAAGTACCAGAGCTCGCCGGAACCTTGCGGAGTACATCCGCGAGCTCTGGCGGCGGGTAGTCCTGTGGGACCTCTATCTCCAAAAATCCCATTTCTGGGTAAACCCTCTCGAGAGGCGGCGCTGGCACGCGCCGCCGCCATCTCGGGCCCTGTTAAATGGCGACGGACCCCCTCCGAGTCCGCCGCCATGGGCTAATCTATGGTGGCTGCAGGTCGTCGCCGACCCTCCGCCTGGAGCGCCTGGGGCGATGAGTGCGCCCTTGGAGCTCCCGCTCCCTCTCTGCATCCTCTTTGGAGGTCATGACAGCCTCACAAAAGAGGCGCATCGCTTCCCAGGACTCGTCACTCTCGATCATAGAAGACACTACGGCCGGAAGCGACAAGTCCTGTCCGACAACTGTCGTTAAAGCGCTCCGCTGGTCACTCCAGGCGGGGCACACCTCCAAAGTGTGTTGAGCGGTGTCTGAACTGCAGTGGCAGTGGTGACACCGCTCATCGCTCTCCCGACCAATTCGGCATAAGTAACGGCCGAAACAGCCGTGGCCAGACAAGATCTGGGTCAAGCGGAAGCTTAGCCCACCGTGGCCTCTGGCCAACCACCCCTCAAGGACCGGTCTGACGGCCACAATGGTCCAGAGACCCGATCGCGGCTCCTGCAGCCGCGTACGCCACACCTCCACCTGGGACCGGTGGAGTTCCTCCCGACACTCCTCTATCTCCCTGAGCGCCGGGCGGTCGCCTTGGCTCCGAGCCTCCTCACGCCACTGGTATAGCGACGCAAGGGCTCTCGCCTCAAGGTCCCAGGGAAGTGAACCAGCAAGAACCACGGCTGCCTCGCTAGATACGGTGCGGTAGGCCCGCGTAACCCTTACGGCCATCAGCCTCTGGACTTGCAGAAGTTTACTGATAACGCCGGCAGGGACGCTGTCGGCCCATACCGGTGCTCCGTAGAGCGCCATCGATCGTACGACGCCCATGTAGAGCCGTCTCGTTGACTGACACGGCCCTCGAATGTTGGGTAGGAGGCGGGCAAGCGCCCCAGCCGCTCCCACCAGCCTCGGTAGTAGTTGCCCAAAGTGGGCATTAAATTGCCATCTGGAATCCAAGACCAACCCCAGATATTTTAGGGTTGGTCCTATAGTGATCCGGACCCCTCCCACTACCATGTGGTAGTCTGGCGGTAAGCGAACCCGAGGACCATGGAAGATCATAGCCTCGGTTTTTCCCAAGGCAACCTCCAGGCCTAGCCGCCGTATACGGTCCACCACATGGGCGACCCCTGCCGTAGCCAGAATGGCTGCCTCGCGATGCGTTCTTCCCCTGGCCGTAACCAACGTGTCGTCGGCATAACACGTTATGGCCAGGTTTGGAAGAAGGGCACCGCGAAGCACCCAATCATACCCGATGTTCCACAGGATCGGTCCGAGGACTGAGCCCTGTGGAACACCGCAGGTCATACGCCACCGCCACCTCCCATCCTGCGTCTCGTAGGCGACCGACCGGTCGGACAGGTACGCCTCGAGAGTGAGCCGCAGGTACTCGGGAACGCGGTGGTAACGTAGCGCTTCCCTCACACAGCTCCATGGGAGCGTATTAAACGCATTGGCGATGTCTAAAGACACCGCCAACAGTACCGCCCCTCCCGCTACAGCCTCCGCCGCGAGCGTTTTAACGCGCAAGATTGCGCCGACGGTAGATCGCTCCCTTCGAAACCCGAACTGGTGCGCCGATAAATCCGGTCCAGTCCGAGTAAGATGGCTGGATAGGCGGGCAGCGATGATCCGTTCAAAGAGTTTGCCGGCCTCATCCAGCAGAACGATCGGCCGGTAGGCCGACGGAGAATCCTCTGGCCTGCCTTCCTTGCGCAAGAGAACGAGACTGCCTTCCTTCCACCGAGCTGGAAACTCCCCACGCTCGAAAACGAAAAAGACATTTATGTTAAATCATGTATTCTTCCTAAACTTCATTGATTTTCTCTCTTTCTTTTAAGAAATATATACCCTTATGTTGTAAGTCAAACCTTTTGTATTTGGACATTAATTGTCTTTTTATCACGATTAATACACTATAGAACTTATTAATAAACACCTTTGTAAAGTATTTTCCCTACAGCCTTTATCAAATAATACGAATAACCCTGTGCAATATGTAAAGCCACTAATAATTATAACAGATGATCTTTTAATCCGGATTAGCACTGCATAATACTTCACCACTTATTATTTAATTTATCTTTCAAAACTACCCGACTATATATTTATTAATCAATTTGCTTAGCAAGATATAAGCCGCTATCTATTCTCACCCAAGTTATAAATGGCTACGTTATAAAATTTATGGCAGTCGATTTATCTAGCTTCAAGTATGTAGTGTAAGTTCTTAATTAGGCGGTTTGTTAAATAAATACAGGCCCTTAAGCCGTAAGAGCAGTGGATTTTGTTAAATTGACATAATAAATAATAGTATTTGAACCCTGTTATACCTACTTATCTATCACGGATGATTTTTGAAATGCAATACATCACTAAATTACGCCACTTGGCCACTTGGTCACCTACAGTATTTATCAATTAATACGCCTACTCTTATGTAAAATCTGAAACTGTCCTTTAAACACCTTTCACAATTAAACAGATAATCTTTTTATTACATTTAATTAATACGCCTACGGTTGTATAGTATCTAAAACAGGTTATAATTATTTAACACGGATGATCTTCATTACAATACTACACCACTTAGGTATATACCTTCCTAAACTACATCACCTACGGTATTTATCATTTAATACGTCCAGGTCCACCCTTCTTTGATACCATTTCAAATTTAACTTGGATGATCTTTTTATTACGATTGACACATTACAAAACTACATTACTAATATACCTTCCGAAACTACGTCACCGACAGTATTTATCAATTTATACGTCTGCTTTTATTTAAAAACTGTTATAATTTAACATGAATAATCGTTTTCTCACGTTTGATACATTACAAAACTACGCCACTTATATACCTTCCTAAACTACTTCATCTACGGTATTTATCATTTAATACGTCCACCCTTCTTTGATACCATTTCAAATTTAACTTGGATGATCTTTTTATTACGATTGACACATTACAAAACTACATTACTAATATACCTTCCGAAACTACGTCACCTACTGCATTTATCAAATAATACGCCTACGCTTATACAGTATCTAAAACCAGTTATAATTATTTAACACGGATGATCTTTGTCACAATTGAGACATTAGAAAACTACGCCACCTAAATACCTTCCGAAACTACGTCACCTATAGTATTTATCAATTTATACGTCTACTCTTACTTGAAAACTGATACACTTTAACATGAATGATATTTTTCTTACGTTTGATACATTACAAAATTACACCACTTATATACCTACCTAAACTACATAACCTAAGGTATTTATCATTTAAAACGCCCACTATTCTTTAATACCGTTCCAAATTTAACTTGTATGATCTTTTTATTACGATTGACACATTACAAAACTACACCACTCATATACCGAAACTACGTCACCTACCGCATTTACTAATTAATACGCCTACAGTTATATAGTATCTAAAACCAGTTATAATTATTTAACACGGATGATCTTCACCACAATTGATACATTACAAAACTACACCACTTAAATACCTTCCGAAACTATGTCACCTGCAGTATTGTACGTCTATTTTTATTTGAAATTTGTTATAATTTGACAGGAATAATCGTTTTCTCACGCTTGATAACATAATAAAACTACGCCATTTATATTCCTTCCTAAACTACATCACCCACGGTATTTATCATTTAATACGTCCACCCTTTTTTGATACAATTTCAAATTTAACTTGGATGATCTTCTTATTACGATTGACACATTACAAAACTACACTACTCATAATATACCGAAACTACGTCACCTACAGCATTTATCAAATAATACGCCACCGCTTATACAGTATCTAAAACCGGTTATAATTATTTAACACGCATGATCTTTGTCACAATTGAGACATTACAAAACTACGCCACCTAAATACCTTACGAAACTACGCCACCTACAGTACCTATTTATCAATTTATACGTTTACTCTTATTTGAAAACTGTAATAATTTAATATGAATGACATTTTTCTTACGTTTGATACATTACAAAATTACACCACTTATATACCTACCTAAACTACATCACCTAAGGTATTTATCATTTAATACGCACACTCTTCTTTAATACCATTTCAAATTTAACTTGGATGATCTTTTTTTTACGATTGACACATTACAAAACTACACTACTCATATACCGAAACTACGTCACCTACCGCATATACCAACTAATACGCCTACAGTTTAGTATCTAAAACCAGTTATAATTATTTAACACGGATGATCTTTATCACGATTGATACACTTAAATACTTAAATAAACCACTTAAACGCCACTTGAATACCTTTCGAAACTACGTCACCTACAGTACCTATTTATCAATTTATACGTCTACTCTTATTTGAAAACTGTTATTATTTAATATGAATGACCTTTTTTCACGTTTGATAGGTACATTACAAAACTACGCCACTTATATACCTTCCTAAACTACATCATCCACGGTATTTGTAATTTAATACGTCCAGTGTCCACCCTTCTTTGATACCTTTTTAAATTTAACTTAGATGATCTTTATATTACGACTGACACATTACAAAACTACACTACTTATATACCTTCCGAAACGAAGTCACCTACAGCATTTACCAATTAATAAGCCTACGCTTATATAGTATCTAAAACCGGTTATAATTATTTAACACGGATGATCTTCATCACGATTGATACATTACAAAACTACGCCACATATATACCTTCCGAAATTACGTCACCTACAGTATCTATTAATACGTCTACTTTTATTTAAAAACTGTTATAATTTAATACGAATGATCTTTTTCTCACGTTTGATACATTACAAAACTACGCCACTTATATACCTTCCTAAACTACATCACCCACGGTATTTATCATTTAATACGTCCACCCTTCTTTGATACCTTTTCAAATTTAACTGAGATGATCTGTATATTACGACTGACACATTACAAAACTACACTACTAATATACCTTCCGAAACTATGTCACCTACAGCATTTACCAATTAATAAGCCTACGCTTATATAGTATCTAAAACCGGTTATAATTATTTAACACGGATGATCTTTATCACGATTGATACATTACAAAACTACGCCACTTAAATACCTTCCGAACCTACGTCACCTACAGTATTTTATCTATTTATACGTCTACTCTTATTTGGAAACTGTTATCATTTAATACAAATAATCTTTATCTCACGTTTAATACATTACAAAACTACGCCACTTACATACCTTCCTATCACTTGAAGAATTTTTCAATTAATATGTCTACTTTTATGCATATAGTTTCTAAAACCTGTATTATTTAAATGACTCATTTCAAAACTACACCATTTTCCGAAATAACGTCACCTACAGTACTTGTCAATAAATACGCCTATCCGTATATAGTATCTAAAACCTGATATAATTTAACACGGATGATTTTAACTGACTATTTTTTTACGATTGACACATTATAAAACTACACCACTACCGGAACTACATCATTTACAGCATTGATCAAGTAATACCCCTACCTAAATATTTATCACTATCGACACAATTGAAAACTATATAATTTATTCATTAACACGTCTATTATATAATAATATAGGTATGCATTTTATCAGGACGCTTTTGAAGATTTCTTAACTACGTCGCCTATTATTTCCTTACATAATATTTCGATGCATAATAATGATTATGCATTATGTACGATCTTGGAATGTATATTATATTTTCATCGATCTTCGTTATTTGCCCCCTTCGAGATTTTGTATACACAATTTGTGAAATACACAGTATGTGAAAACTACTTTATGTACGTAAACATGAAATAACTCAGTTCATAATTCAGTTTCAAGATAAAATATTTCCGTATGGTTATTTTTTCGGGTTTTTCGAAAATTAGGAGTCTTGTTTTATTTCATTTCTGTATGTTACACAACATTGGTATTATTATCCTTTATTTAAACGCTTCCTATGAATCATATATTATTCATTTCATTGACTGTTTCACAATATTACACAAAAATGACTGAGTGTTACACAACTCTTTTAAACCTTTTATGTGTCAATTAAAATCAAGTACCTACCTACTTGCTGTATTTCACAATGTTTAAGTAGTAAACGTCATCGAGGTTCAATTAATTTGAAATTTGTTGTACAAAACCTATAAATGCAAAATAGTTATTTTAAATAAAAATTCGTCGATTCAATCAAATATCCTGTTCGTTTTATTAAAATCTTCGATTTTTGTTGTTTTTGATTATCTTTCTCAATTCTCTGTTTAATATGTCATATCGTCTTTAGTTCATCTTAGTTTCTATCCTATTTTCGGTGATTTCATTCCGTAACAATTATTAGATTTCCTAACCAATTAAAAATACTGTACCCTCTAATATTATGATATTTGAAATCTTACCCTTACATATAAGTATACTTAGTCATCGTTTACTTTTTCTTAACAGACTGAGAAAGCAGCTTACCTACGTGTATGTTTTCCTTGGAAGCACGCAGTTTGAATTTCAACTACAGTAAGTAGATACCTACCTATTCTGACTTAGCCTAGAGGCAAGGTTTAGAAACCTAGTGCCAATTACTTAATTAAACGCTTCGATGAATTCTAATTTCGATTTTTCAATAACTGAATAAACTTTCTATTTGCTATAATTTCTCGTACTACGCTTAAATTACAAAATCATATTCAATATCTACCTAGTCAACCTACCTTAATAAAATCCTACCCAAATATTATTCTCCAATTTTCTCGAATTTTTCTCAAATTCATGGGGGAATCTAGACTTAAATCAGAAATTAAAGAATTAAGTGTTAATTTATTTCTTAATGGAACCAGTGACAGAGTTTTTATTAAACACTTCACAACACGTCAATTTGGAAACCGCAAAACAAAACCACTAAAATTAAGTACAAACTCCACTTCACCATCATACGTCACGTTAGATACGTTAATCACAACACAAATAGGAAGTTGGGTCTCAATATATTTTTTTGATTTTGTTCTACAGATATTTCACTTAAACAAACTGATTTATTAGGTAGTATCATAATTATGTCACCATTTTTACTTTCGACCTTTATTTTCTTACACTCTACTGTAAAAATTGGCACGGCTGTTCAAATATAAGTTTTGAATATTTGGAATATTATAAGTATTTAATGTTGAGTACGTTGATGTCTTTTTCATGTAGTATTAACAAAAATAATTAGATTTGTTATTTTAGGTAGGTTCGGTTAATTGTTTAACTTAATATTTATATGACGATATATGAAAGTTAATATTTCAGGTTTTGATGTTTGAGTCATCTACGTAGGACCTACGTAATATCATTAAACATTTTGATTAGAAATCAAAAATAACACGTGGCTTATAAAAACAAAAGATTCTTAGTGTTAAGAGGTTTAGAACAAAATATAAAAGAAGATATATGCGGTTAGATTCTACGCATTCAACCAAAATAATCCATATAAAATAGTCACAATAAAACAAAAGCATGGGAAATACGTTTAAAACAAAAAAAAAACCAAACTAATACACCCAAGTTTTAAACTTGATTAACAATAAACTTATCCAAAATGCCTCTTTCGAATAACATTTATTCGTCGTTAATAATATAACGTTGAGTGAAGATTGGAACCAGTTTTACGTTTTCAGGTTTCACAGTTTTTCTTAAACACTAACCTCCTTTATTTATCCGTTTGTTTTTATTAACGTTATGTTTTTCTCAATATACTTAGTTATCTCTTTCTTCTCTTTCTATCTCTTAAGTTATAATTTTTTCCCACTAGCAACTATTTTCAACACTTCATTTATCATTAATTATTTTTTAGTGTCATATCAATGTTATCATTATTCATTTGCAAGTTTAATATCTTATTCACAACCAATACTTTGCCTACATTGTGTTTCAAATGTTTCATCCATCTACAATTTCTAATTGGATATAAATATATTTAACTTTTCTTAATTTTGTGCCGCTTACTCCTTTAATCGAACTCCTCAAACACCAAAATCATATTAATCAAAAACATTAATTAGAACTATTTAGTATCACAGTATCATCAAAGTATTTGAGTAATAATATTAATTATCTTCAACTTCTTCAATCCTGCGAAGTTTGTGAACTAAACTTCGATCTCAATTTACCAAGTGCTACTCAGTATCAAATAAACTAATAATCAAACCTTAGTAAATTCATAACAATGAAACTCTATAATTTCAAAGAAAATAATTATGATTTATACAATCATTATAATGACAATATTATTCTTATCCGTCATCAGTAATTGTATTCTTATTTTCAACTCATTTTTACTCGTTTTCTGGGTCATATCAGTTTATTGTTAATTTATTATTAAGTTCCTATATTTTTAGGTAAAAACATTTTGTCAGAAACTGGAGAAATACATAGTTTTGTTTCCACCATCATCTTTGTTTTTTTAATTTAATTTTCGTTTGGTTACCTTTTGACTCTACCACACCAATCAATAATCCTGTATCTTCGCTAATCTCTTTAATATCCGATCTTTTCCTATTTGTTCATTCTTTAATATTTTATTTTCTTTTAATATTAAATTTAAATAAGTCACATACTAACTGTAAATTCTTCCAGGTCTATGGATTATATAACTTGTCTTTCATTCCAAGTTATTAAGTTTTATTAAGTTGTTTCTCGCTCTCCACATTGTTTTAAAATTATAATCAAAACAATTTATCATAATTTTTCTATCAGATTTTAATTAAGACACGCATATTCATATTCTTATTGAATCATCATTTTATTTCATTTAATTTTAGCAACCGCAAACAATTCCTGTTATTTTTAAAATGTTGAATACAATTCTGGTTTATAACATTAGCTTGCCTTTATAGACCTTTGAGTTTGTCAACGTCGATAATACTGCAGCTTTTATTAATCATATTTTTTGTTTTATTTTGTACATAAATGTATACTAAAGATCATAAAACATGATATTTATTCAGACCTGTTATCCAGTTACTTTCAGAAACTCAATTAACTTCAAGGTCTATATTTTTGCGCATTTGTTAAACAACTGATGAGATTTTAAGCTGTAAATAGGTAGGTAAGACTACATCTTGAAACTTATTTTATTGTTTTACAGCTATTCTATAGTCTGATGTTAATGCTCTTGTCTTTAATCGTTTGTCTTAACATTATCGTCTCGCGAATTTCAATAGCTTACAATGAACTGTCCGATTCAGCTACTTAATAAAAATATGTGGGTAATTTACTAATTACATAGGTATCATCTGAAATATTTTCCTTCTTATTTCTTCCTTCTCAGTTATATATAATGAATGATCCTCAGCAATATTCCTCTAATTACTTTGATTAGATACTTTTTTCTAAATAATTTTGATATAAGTAAGTACATAAAATTGATCTTTCTCATTTACTTTCCTTTCGTGACAAAATACGTACTGAAACTGAAAAAGCACAAACCAAAACAGAAGAAAATAGATCAAAAATAAAGAAACCGAAGTAAAAAGACCTCACACTCATACAAATACAAACAGTAAACCAAATAGAACCTCAAAAAACACTTTTTCATAAAACTGCAAACAGTAATTTAGCTCAAGCCCATTTTGGAACTTTAATCACAAAACCACACACAAATAAGAAATAAAAAGTTAAAGGTTTTAAACCTCGTTTTACTGTTAAACTTTACACGGGTGTAGGTTATCCCGACTGCTAGAGGATTGTGTTATTTTAACCTTTTTTGCTAAAAGAATCATTCGTAGGTATTAGTTTTTGAATGCTTTATTTATCTTTCGATTTTCTTTATACAAAATTCAACCTTCTTTGCTCCTGCTAAAACAAAAGTAACCCCTTTTTTTTAGTTTTTAATAAGTGTACCTTTTTCAAAGTCGGTTAAAAACAATTTGCCTACCTACCTATCTACTATCTTAAACATACTTATTTTACAAAATATTAAAGAAAAGCCACGCGTTAATTTTCAATTGATGTTAATTTACCTATTTGTTTAAAAAATACCTTCCTACCTCATACCTACCTACTTTAGTATCTCTTATAACGTCATCTCCTAAAACACTTAGCTGTGTATAAATTATACAGCTTTATTTATTTTATTTAACAAGAATAGGTACCTACGTACATATCATTGTGAATTTAGTAAACAACTACCTACTCGGAATTTTCCACTGTTTATAAAGCACTATCAATACCCATTTGGGCCAGACAAGATGGCGCTTCTAACTCACAGGCTGAATTTTTCTCACTTTCAATACGTGTGCTTATTTAGTTTTCTTTTGATAGTCTAGTTAGTTAATTATATGTAGAACAGTATTAATCCTTAATTACTACTAAATATAATACGAAAATGGTAGTATATATATTTATCGCAGCAACGGTGTTCACCTGAGTCCCAATCTGCGCAGGGGAACACCGCTACTAAAATGTCTTCCCAAAAAACCAGCACAAATCCTAAACTCCCTTACATGTAAAATCTTTAAAATATAAACATAATTGAAATACTACGTACCTTTCCTTTAAAACTCCTTAGAATGTCCTTTCTGACCTCACAATATTAAATTTTAAGGTTCTACGCAGAATTAACCGGGCGATGTATCCGCCATTTTTAATTTAATTACAGGACTTGCCACCTCTTTGATTTTTGCGTCTTCATTTGCGATAAGTACATCTTTTATATTGTATGTGACTATTTATGTTTGACGTAGCCCTACATTTTAGGATTAAATCCAAATTTCTTATTTCTAACTACATAGTAATTCGACAGAACCTCACTACAAGAGATGCAAAACGATTCTCAGCGAAACCGGTCTTGTTCTGTATTTATATCCATTGCCAAACAAATACGCGCAATGTCAGTTAATTATAACCTCGATAGATAAGGATGTAGCCGTTTGAGTACCCATCCAAACAGGAAACTTACCGCACATTTTGATTTGGTCGTATAACATTTCTAGAATGATCTAAAACTGCAAAAGTGAGACAGCGCTACAAGATCGATAAGAACAAAACATAAAATAACAGAACATTCTGGAAAATCGGCAAACGTCATGCGTCGTTAAACGATAGAGAGGGTAATGTTAGAGAAGAGCAGATATAGCATAATAGAAACTTCTCGAATAGGTCGATGATACCAGCGCATTACTAGAAACACCAATAAAACTTTACTTAGTATCAATACCAATCATCATTTTTCTTAGAGACATAAGTCTTACTTCTTACTAATATTATAAACGCGAAAGTTTGTATGTATGTATGTGAGGTTGTTACTCTTTCATGCAAAAACTACTGAACCGATTGCGATGAAACTTGGAATATAGGTAGCTGGGGACCTGAATTAACACATAGGCTACTTTTTATCCCGATATTCCCGCGGGAACGGGACTTACGCGGTTACGCGGGTGAAACCGCGGGGCGCAGCTAGTATTATCTAAAATGTCTTAAAAATGCCTCAGCTTTGTAATTGCGAAGTTTTAGTTGTAAAATACGTGCACTAATCAAATCTCTTAAAATATTTAAAAGTACCCACAAGTTGTGGAAATTTGAAATTAATCATTTTAGACTTTGTACCAATGTAAGTATTTACCTATCTATCTTATTTAAAGGCCTTAGGGCGGGCGACCTGAACAACTCTAACACAAGGTGAGCTGAGCCACACAGCTATAAGAAAACAAGAAGATGTATTTACATCATATAATATGCACCATAGTAAGAACAAAATTTAATTTTAATCCATGAACAAATTACCTAAATTAAATTAGTTTTCGTGTATAATTTGGTTTTTATAATATTCTTATTTATTTTAGCGCCTCAATATTTAAAAATATAAAATCTAAGTTAAAATCTCACTGCTTGAAAACCTTGTAGATTTTTAGTAGAAAAGCATATTGTTTTGGGTGCGGGCCGGCCCGACCGGAATGCGCTTTTACTCGCCTACTGTCGACTGCGTCTACTATCCTTCTTACACACATTTGTATAGTATATCCGATGTCTAGTACTCATAGTACAAGCCTAGTGCTTAGTTTGGAGCGCTGTGTGTAATGTCGTGCAATATTTATTTATTTATTTATTGATCCGATCATATATACCATCTTTATATTGTTCCAACTATGCATGTAGTCTTCGAACCATAAGTTTAGTACTTTGGTTCGAAGACTGCGCACTAGACAAATCTCGTGCTTTTTGGTGTGTTATTTGTTAATTGATGTTTTGTAAGTTTTTTATTGTTATAAAATAAATAGATAAAAGTGTTTTAGGTAATTTTAAAACGTTTAAAAAATATTTATCTAAATACGTCATAGATATAATTAACGTATCTACTCATTTCGATTTGACCCTAAAAACTCACATACCCCTTTGATCCCCTCCTTAGCATCTCTAAGTACGTAAAAGAGTAGCAATAGTAAAAATATATTGTTTTATTACATAGATGAAAAAGACATTATTATTCTAAACAAAATCTTTCTCTCTAAAGTGTGGGAAAATTTGTAACTTGGTATCACATTATCTTTATGTTCTTCCCTATTGGTCGAGAAAAATACGACTCTAGAACATTCTACCCTTCTCGGGTTTTGATTGGGTGTAAGCTGACCTTTCCAGAACGTTCTTGATTGTTATTGGTCATGTCGGGAGGGGTATAAATGCCGACGGTAAACGCGGCAAGGCATTCAGTATTTGAAAACACAAACAAGTGGAAAGAAGTAAAGAAGAGTGGTGAAATCACCAAACAAGCGAGTAAAAACTACAAATCAGTATATTTTCTCAGTAAAATTTACTATACCACAAGTTAAATAAAATAAAATAAACAAGAAAAATGCCAGCTATCGGAATTGATCTTGGAACTACTTACTCCTGCGTTGGAGTATGGCAACATGGAAACGTGGAAATCATTGCCAACGACCAGGGCAACCGAACGACACCATCTTATGTCGCATTTACCGACACAGAACGACTGATCGGAGATGCAGCCAAGAACCAGGTCGCCCTCAACCCTAACAACACAGTGTTTGACGCCAAACGACTCATTGGACGTAAATTCAACGACTCGAAGATCCAACAAGACATGCAACACTGGCCCTTTAAAGTGGTAAATGACTACGACAAACCGAAGATCCAGGTCGAATTCAAGGGTGAAACCAAACGGTTCGCGCCGGAAGAAATCAGCAGCATGGTTTTAACAAAAATGAAGGAAACGGCGGAGGCGTACCTGGGTACTACCATTAGGGATGCAGTCATCACAGTCCCAGCTTACTTCAATGACTCACAGCGTCAAGCCACTAAGGATGCCGGCGCCATAGCGGGTCTTAACGTCCTAAGGATAATCAACGAACCAACAGCTGCCGCTCTCGCCTACGGTCTAGATAAGAATTTGAAGGGTGAAAGAAACGTCTTGATATTTGATCTCGGAGGTGGAACTTTCGACGTTTCTATTCTGACCATCGACGAGGGATCACTCTTCGAAGTGAGAGCGACCGCAGGCGATACTCACCTGGGCGGCGAAGACTTCGACAATCGACTCGTCGATCACTTGGCGAACGAGTTCAAACGGAAGTACAAGAAAGATATTAAAAGTAACGCCCGCGCATTGCGACGACTGCGTACAGCGGCAGAACGAGCCAAGCGCACACTTTCATCCAGCACAGAGGCTACCATCGAGATCGACGCGCTGCATGAGGGTCTCGACTTCTATACGCGAGTTTCACGCGCGCGCTTCGAAGAACTCTGCTCTGACTTGTTCCGTGGAACCCTAGACCCTGTTGAGAAGGCGCTCAAGGATGCCAAGTTAGACAAGAGCTCGATTCACGACGTCGTGCTCGTCGGCGGCTCCACACGCATTCCAAAAATTCAGAATATGCTCCAGAACTTCTTCTGCGGTAAACAGCTTAATCTGTCCATCAACCCTGATGAAGCCGTCGCCTACGGCGCCGCAGTACAAGCAGCCATCCTGAGCGGGGAACAACACAGCAAAATCCAAGACGTGCTTCTCGTTGACGTAGCACCTCTATCTTTGGGTATCGAGACCGCCGGAGGTGTCATGGCCAAGATCATCGAGCGAAATGCCAAGATTCCCTGCAAGCAGTCTCAAACGTTTACCACGTACTCAGACAACCAACCGGCCGTAACCATTCAAGTATACGAAGGCGAACGAGCGATGACGAAGGACAACAACCTCCTCGGTCGGTTCGATTTGACTGGTATACCACCAGCACCAAGAGGCGTCCCAAAAGTAGACGTCACCTTCGACTTAGACGCGAACGGAATCCTGAACGTTTCAGCTAAAGAGAACAGCACTGGGCGCAGTAAGAACATCGTCATCAAGAATGACAGGGGACGGCTTTCCCAGGCCGAAATCGATCGGATGGTCTCGGAAGCGGAGAAATATAAGGAGGAGGATAACAGGCAAAGGGACCGAGTGGCAGCGCGTAATCAACTTGAGGCGTATGTGTTTAGCGTGAAGCAGGCGTTGGACGATGCCGGTGACAAGCTGAGTGAGCAGGACAAAGAGAGTACGAAGCGCGAGTGCGAGGAGGCGCTCCGATGGATAGATAATAACACGCTAGCCGAGAAGGAGGAGTATGAGCAGAAACTAAAAGATTTGCAGCGTGTCTGCTCGCCGGTTATGAGCAAAATGCATGGAGCAGCACCGGGAGGAGCTGGTGGAGCTGGTGCCAATCAACAGCAGTACGCACAAAATGGCGCGAGCCCAGGCTATTCCGGACCAACCGTCGAAGAAGTCGACTAAAGATTTACCTTAGTTAATTATTATCCTGATCTCTAGTCTTACTCATTTTGTGCATGAGTAATTAATTATAGTTTTGTTCTTATCAATGTAAATAATGTTTAGTTTGTGTAAGCATTCCCACCAAAGTAACAGATGATCTTAGTTGAACAATATATTTATGATAGTAAATATTTTGTTTTCTTTCTATTCTATAATTTAAGTTAGGTTAATCCCTTATTTGTAAATGTTTAATAATATATAATTTAATATTGTAAATAATAGTTTATTTAACACACTAATTTATAATGTAAGAAAACTGTAATACTTAGCACCCTCAAGTTTCGAAATATATCTATCCTTCCTCAGAAGAAGTTTCATCGAAATCGGTTCAGTAGTTTTTGCGTGAAAGATTAACAAAGTCACATACATAAATACAAGCTTTGGTACTTGCAAGCATTTACCTACGTTTAAAATATAATAATAGGATTTACGCCTTCATAGCAATTCAGAACAAATGGTGAACGCTTAGGTCCTCGTAGTTTTTAAAGTTGACCTCGAACTCGTAGGTCTGGAGTCGCGTAGCGCAGAAGTTCGTAGCTACACGACTTTTTAATCTAGATATCAAAACTTATTTATCGTAACTTAGTGGTGTATGTTTTTGAAAGATATTTTGAAAAAACTATTTTTAGGGGTATGTTCTAATGTAACAGACCTCATTTCCGTGTATAACATTTAGTCTGTTTGTCCGTTTGTCTGTGCGTTTGTGCGCGCTAATCTCGGAAATGGGTGGACCGATTTCAATTAAATTTGGTATAGCTTAGGACTGCGATTAACAAATAGGCTACTTTTTATCTGATATCAAGTCCAGATATCCGGATAAAAGCTAAACAATGCGTTATTTCGTTGTTTTTTAACCATCGTCATCCATCGTCATTATCACTTACTGAAATAGAAATTTTGCCTTACTTCACCTACCTAAAGGTGGTAGGTAGGTATGTGTAAGAATAACGCAGGATCGTGACTTGCGCGGGTAAAACCGCAGGCCCAGCTAGTAATAAATAAGTACCTAAATAACACTCAACAATCTAAATTTATGGCATACTCGTAGCCTCTTAGTTTATTATTCGTAGACTTGTAGTAGGACTCGTAGCGAACGGTAGATGCTATTATAGTTTTATACAACGAATATTGCCCATACTTAGCTTATTAATCCAGTAAGGAATGTATGGAATCGTATGCGTGAAACCCGTAGCTGTGATTTTTTGCAGGCTTGTCTAAGATGTTGGCCTAATGAATAGTCCAAGTTTGTCAATAATCAATATCGATCGCAAAAATATCGACCATTTTTCAAGGTTTTGCAATTATAACCCTTAAGACCCAGTGGTTTTCGTTTTTAAAAACTTTGATATTTTAGTAGTATTATAGGCATCACTCGAATAACTCCAGCGGCGGGATAAAGTTCCAACCACGGTGGCTGCTGTGCTTACAGACTGGTGAGCGTTCAATCCTGCCTTCCTCCTACCTGCTTGCGTTTCCACGGGTTGTTTGGTGGATGTCATCATATTCGATTTTAGTCTTTATCTGCTTTTAGTCATGTTCCATTTTACAACCTTTCATGCAACCGAAGAAATCATCCGCAAGAGGTGTAGTGGGGCGTTTCAGCTCAGAATGCCAACTTCGCGAAATGCCAACCAATGCAAATAGCCAACTCCTCTGGGGCTGCGTCTCTGGTCATCATTTTGGGATTCAAGTAATTGGAACCGTGATAGGAACTTTATACACGCATTTGAACTAAGTTTCACAAAAATGAAAATTTAGCAACACATTTTCTCAACGCATTCCCGCCAAAACTCGAAGGTAACAATCAAAAACTATTCCTTGTAAGGTAGTACCATAGATAAATTATTAGGGTAGTACTTATATTTTGTTAGTACCACCATGGTACCACCATGTACTAATAACGTAGTGATTTCCAACCTCAATGGTACCAAGACAACTACGAAGCTGATAAGTGGATAAGTTACATTTTTTATCTCGTCAGGCGGGGCAAGACTTACGTTTAGTGTTTTCATACTTTATTACTTTATTTATTTACTTACGTTACATCTAGTTTGGGGCTAGATTGCGCTGCGTGTAATGTCGTGCAATATTCATTTATTTATTTTTATTTCTATTTCTAAAAGATGCTGAAAATAGAAGAAAATGTAAGTTAAGACTATATAGTTTGAAATTATTTAGGTCTTCTCTTTATCTAGAATGACCAGATAACCGTCAACTGTCACTGTCATCCATGCGTCAACTGTCTCATCATGTCAGTTTGTCAGTCAATCGCACAGTCGTCAATCGGTGTTGCGCGTGGTTGCGCGTTGTTGGCGAACTAAAATTTATTGAAAATTTGATTAAAATTTTAATTAAATCACAGCGATGAAGTAAATGAGTGGTCGTGATAGTGTCTCCGATTAATATTTAAATCATTACTTGCATTTACAACATATATAATATTTAGTAAATTCGAGAAAATGGCTCCGAATTTTAGTAAATTAACTGAACGAAACGATGTGAGGATTGCGTTAGCTGCCGCTGCTGCTCTTAGTGCTTGGACATTACGGAACTCTTTCAAGTCAAGGTTAGTAACGCGAATTATTCCACTATGAGTACTTATTGATCGTTATTCGATTTAGAAAATGGGCGCGAGAACTGGATTTCCAATTAAGTGGAGACTAGTGTATCACTGGCTCAAATGTCCATAATGAAAAAAACGCGTGACAATAGAAATATCTAACTAGTTTTGCGTTGTTTCTACTGTGATTATTTTTCTTTTTGAATTATTTCCTTGTAGAGTTGTAGACATAAATGAATACATCAAATATACATTATGTACCTATATCATAAATATTTTCAAATCCAAATAATTACAAGACTATATTTAAAACATTAGGATGCTAATATGTTAATATTTACAGTAAATCAACAACAATTGCAAAAAAGCCAGCCCGCTTGTCACCAGAAGAACAAATACAGTATATGATAAAAGAAAGGGACAAGAAAAGCCCTAAGGCCCATGTTGATGCAAAATTCATATCGGAATTCAAAGTGCTATGGAAAATAATGGTGCCAGGAGTGTGGACGAAGGAAAGTGGGTTTATGGTGCTGATCGCACTGTCTCTGATCTCAAGATCCATGTGCGATTTGTGGCTGATCCAGCACACTACTTTAGTTGAAGGGTTTGTATTGATTTTTTGGTTAAAATACTTTGCTATGTATGTAAATATGGGAAATTTGTAGTTCTCTTTTTAATTCTTATTTATATATAAACTGAAAACGTACATGATGAGTTTTTATGGTTAAAGGTGTCAGTAGTTATAAATCATAGCAATTGTATAACAACTGTTTTTGTAAGATTGATAGAAACTTTCTTTTTATTACTGCAGGATTCTTAGTTGTTTTTCTGATTAATAGTATAAATACTATTGGGTAAATTTGTTATTAATATGGGTAACCAGCCCATAGATAGGAATTTAGGTAGTTGATATTTCTAACCTCCTAACCCTAATAACTGCATTTTAATATAATTAAGCATAGACACTGGGGCTTAAGAGTATATGGTTATTGAATGAGATAAAACTTAATACTTTTACCATAAATCCATATCAACCATGGTCACATCCTTTGGAATCCAATAAGGAAACATGGGACTATGTTTTTATGGAAAAATTGTCTCCTTTCTGTGTTCATTACCTAATTTTTATTTTACAGGTCAATTATTTCAATGAACTTTAAGGAGTTTAGAAGATTACTGTTACAGTTTTTCACAGCAATGCCCTTGGTGAGTTTTAACAATCTACTACTAAAACAAAATAAGGAACACCATTTTTTTTGCTATATCATGAAAACAGTATAATTAATAGATTGTTCAACAAAACTACGAAATACATAATTAAATTGTACTTGTAGTAAATTATAGTATAACAATTGTTTAAAACAATGGTTAAAATATTTTATGTTTGTCATACTTCAAAAGATAAAGAAAGGAAGTTTTATAAGATCATTCACTTTTCTGTCTGTCTATCAATTTTAAACTTCATGTTCTCTCTCTCTCTAGTGGGTACAAAATTTACCATTAATTAACATAGTTCAGTTTTGAATTTAAATATAAAAAAGCCGAAAATCAATCTAGGTGGTGTGCAATTGGAGAGGCCTCTGTCCAACATAGGACTGCAACAGGCTGATGATGATGATGATAAATTAGGTGTGTTCCTTGTTTTGTTTTGAGTTGTAAAGTCAATATTATAAATATTTATCTTATTGTTAAAAAACTGTCATTATAAATGTTTTTTTCTAAATCACCAAATTATGTATTTTTTCTTAACTTATTTCTGTTTTGATTTCAGATCTCTCTGGTGAATAATGTACTAAAATGGAGTATAGGTGAAATGAAACTAAGACTACGGACGAATCTATCACTTTTCTTGTATCATCAGTATTTAAAGTAAGTACTCAATTTGTAACTTATGTAGATTATAACGTGGTAATGGGGTTAATATAGGTTAATTCATTACTGAATTAAATAAATACGGTACTGAAGAGCTATCAAATAACTAACCCATATTGACCAATATTGATTAAAAATAGTAAATTTATTTATTTTTATTGAGTATGAATGTAAAATAATTAATAATTAAATGCACAGTTCATTAACAAAACAATGAACCATTTACATTCAAAATGAAAATTGAAAGAAGACATGCTCCTGCTTTTAACTCTGTATAAGATATTAACATAGTTTTCAAACTTACATATATTATTGTCCCTAATATTTTTCTGTGTAAAGGTGCCACACCTTAGCAACTGCCACTTTGCACAATCTCAGCTTCTTTTACCCTACAGAAAAATACAAGACAAAATGTTCGTTGTCTGCTCTATTAACTACATATATGTATCTGATTTGATTAAATGAGTAGACTATTTCAAACTAGGTATTTTTCCAATCAGTTTCAACAAATAATGCTAGTAGCTTCTGTTGCTAACCTAAATTTTAAATATTGTCGTTAGTATTGCACATATGACTAATAAGATTTTGCACGTTTACCGCCTTTTAGTGACCAACTGATAATCAAATCAAGAATTTTTTACCCGTACCCAAAGGGTAAAACGGGACCAATTACTAAGACTCCACTGTCCGTCTCTCTGTTTGTCTATCACCAGGCTGTATCTCGTAAACCGTGATAGCTACACTGTTAATTTTTTTACTGATGATGTATTTTTGTTATACACAGTTAGATTATATTACAATCAGTTCAGCCGTTCTGGAGTAGACAATAGTCGCAAAAATTTGTAACGCTATGCCATGGTCATTGAAACAAACGAGCATCACAATAAATGCTTGATTATTTGACATCATTGCAAAGATTATTTTGCGATAACCCGCTAATTCGAAACTTTTATCGTCGACTCGATTACATACACGTCGATTAATAGAATTCACGTGATCTATATATACCCGTCGATTTGATACTTATGAATATTTAACATTATCATATCACCTATACACAATATAACAAATAATATAATGATAGGAAAAGATAATCTTGTAAATAAAATAGGTTTCATTTATAGAAATATATCAACCTATACATAAAAGGTAGCTTAGTCTGTCAGCATAGAAATTACGACTTCCGCTATCCACATTTAATCGCAATCGGTTAAGTAGTTGTTGATGACGTGATATATACCAACACATAACCATTAATACGTACTTATTTATAATATTTATCGGATTAGTAAAATAGGTGCAGTCGTACATAAAAAAAAACATAGCTACATTTATTTAACTTATTAAAATAATAATTTAAGTTAGGAAATAAATTAATAATAATAATTTATTACCAAACAGTTACAAATGCAGTAATAAATATACAAGTCTACCACACTAGACAGTTCTTGTGATTCTTCTTCTTATTGTGGGAAGTATCTTTCGACTTATAGTCCTCTTAACAATACAACAGATTTTGATATTTTTATTGAAACCGCCAAATGTTTCTGCCACCCAAGTCATAATTATATAAGACAGACTAATAATACCTTTCATTTTCCTTACGTAGTAGGTGAAAAATAAATATATAAATGCTGTCTAGAGTCTAGACGGTGATGTGTGCTCACTGCGATTATTCGCCGCATACGTTCGTTGCGAACACTCACGGGATTGCCGTACATATTCCTCACGCACGCGGGATTGACCAAGGCAATCCCGCGTTGCGTGAGAAAATCTGCATGACACTTAAATTGCCTTCAATGCGAGGCGGCTTTTTGTGCATGGCTTGAGCATTTCTTTCAGCATGTCTTTCAGGCTTTCAATCAATCAATCAATCATTTATTGCTTGCTTGCTTTCAGGACGCATACAGTAATGTACCATTGTTTGCCCCAGGTGTGAGTCATGCTCATGTGTAGTGTGGGGCGAGGCATTATCGATGCACGCCTCGCGATGTCTGTTCGCACCTTAAGATTACTAGGAAACACGGCAAAATGAACAACCGAACCAGAAAGTCAACTTTCAATTTCGTTTAAATGCTTGCCTTCGATATTTTTAAGTTGAAAGTAAACGTCACATGGATTCATAACTAATTCTACCTTTTACATGTTCGGTAATAGCCAAAGCGCAAAGTCCAGTCGATAAAGGCAATTGTGCAGCGGTCTTTTAAAAACTATAAACCCAATTGATTGTATTAGGCGTTACTTTTCGGAACTCCATATCAACTATATTAAAAAATAATATTTAATTTTTAGTCCCGATACCTGACTAGTATCACTACGTATCATGCGGTCTGCCGCGTGCAAAGAACACCTCCCTCCTCCCGCTCCTTGCATGCGGCAGAAATAAGATATTATGTTAAAATTAGGTATTATGTTAGTATTAGTGACACCAATCATCAACCGTGAAATCGACGCGTTTCGGCTTTAAAAAGCCATCATCAGGAACGTAGACTCCGACCGAACTGTGTGGGCGACAAAAATTAGTAACGACGCCGTTCACCCGACGCTGTTGACTCGCCGACAGCTGGAACAAGAGACTCTTGACTCTTGACTCTTGTTCTCTTGGGTGAACGGCGTCGTTACTAATTTTTGTCGCCCATACAGTTCGGTCGGAGTCTACGTTCCTGATGATGGCTTTTTAAAACCGAAACGCGTCGATTTCACGGTTGATGATTGGTGTCACTAATACTAACATAATACCTAATTTTAACATAATATCTAATTTCTGCCGCATGCAAGGAGCGGGAGGAGGGAGGTGTTCTTTGCACGCGGCAGACCGCATGATACGTAGTGATACTAGTCAGGTATCGGGACTAAAAACTAAATATTATTTTTTAATATAGTTAACTATAAACCCGTTTGATTACGTTTCTTACATACATTATGGTCATTAACCAATGTTTATTTTGATCTCGTCTCTCCATACATTGCTCATGTTTACACACACAGTTATCATAAGTGCGCACATTAAAGCTTGCAAAGATAACTTACAATTGTGTTTAGTGCATAAATTGTAATAGCGACGCGACAGTGTTGGTATTTTTATAGCTTGAACGAATTGAAAATATTTCGTTTAAACTGTTGATAACTCTTATCATTGGTCATCTTACGATTGGTGTTAAAATAGAGTTGGTACCTACGTAGATATGGACTTTGGATCTATGTTTATCATCAACTTAGTCACCAAGGCAGGTGTTTATATTACCAACAACAAATACATGATGTTTTAGTCTTCTAGTCTAGACCATAGAATTCCTAACACACTAAAATCGCACCTAACCACCCCTAAGACATAGCCAAATGATCATGTACATTTATTGTTGTACAAGAATCAAAAGAAAATTTTGACTTTGACTTACCACCATATACAAACCAGCAGATTCTTATACTATATACGAGCTTGTCCATATATAGAAATATGATGTAGATACAGAATGCTTATCTTATTTGTTTGTAATGATGACCGGCTAATAAATAAGATTCTTACCTACCTGTGATATGGCAATACCAGCAGAACGTCCCGCATTTTTATCCCCGTTATTTACGATCCCGTTGAATTTCGAAAAACCCTTTCCTAGAGGAAAACTGCACATTACAAACAACACACCCTCTAAATTTCATATCTTAGTGATGGTCTTAGAGATATGAAATTTAGAGGCAAAATCTTGAGCAAACGCACAGTCTAACTGTTAGACTGTGCGTTTGCTCAAGATTTTGATGTAGATATGAAACTAATTTAACTTTTTCCTTAAACCTTCTGATTAACACAAGTATGGAATTTTCCGAACGTATCTATATTAAGAAAAGTATAATCATTTGCAAAAATATAGTTTACTTAAACACTTATCTATCTCCGCGTAGCATCAGCGTAAAGGTCGCTGGAGTAGATTAACATTCAATGATAACAGTTGGATTATCTTTGTAATTAATATTATTATGTGTTTATATTAATATAATTGCTTTACTAATAATTAATTTTAAGTTTTTTTTACTACTTTTTAGATTGTGGTAGAAAAGTATCTCATTCATTGAGGGCATAAGGATTAAATAGTTATGAATTACGTGGTTAGTTATAGGTATAATAATTTACTAATGCACACATATTTTAAGTATATTTAATTTTACTATACAATTTGTAACGGGTAAGTCCTTTTAATTCGAAAGAGGGTTGTTCTATACGTCTAGGAGAACAACTTTTGAAAATTCAAACTTTCTTTTGAAAATTTTGAGATTATGTTTCACTGAAAAAACAGCTGCTTTTGAAAATAAAGATAATTGAAGTTTTGATTGTAAACCATCAAACTAAATAAAAGGACACCATAAGGTCAATGACCTCGAACTCTCAGAAACAGCTGATTTTCAAGTAAACTTTACACCTAAATTTTTAGAATAGAATAGAATAGAAAACATTTAACATTTTTTTTCGAAAAGTACTTCAAATTTCCAAAAGTCGTAGAACAAAAGTTGTTTGCCTAGACGTCTAGAACAACCCCCTTTCGGATTAAAAGGGCTTACCCGTTACACCTTGTATAGCAATATTAGGGGTTAAAGTATGAAATTGCCGATTTGTACTGAAAATCTTAATTGTTTATTTTTTAAATTTTTAACAAATTTATTTAATCAAAATAGTTGCCATTATTATCTATACATTGCTGCCATCTAATGGGAAGGGTATTAATGCCTTTGCGATAGAACTCCGACGATCTAGACTGCACAAACTGTGTGAAAGCATTTTGTACTGCCTCCTGGGAAGAAAACTTCTTGTCACGTAGATAATTGTCCAAATCACGAAAGAAATGGTAGTCCGTTAGAGCAAGGTCTGGTGAATACGGAGGATGACGAATGGTTTCTAAGTGCAGTTCCTGAAGGGTCAAAATGGTTTCTCGTGCTGTGTGAGGTCTCGCGTTGTCGTGGAGCAATAATGGTGAAGATCGATTCATGAGTCGGGGCTGTTTTACTGCTAGTTTTGTCAACATGGTTCGGAGTTCGGCACAATAGACATCTGCCGTAATTGCTTGACCAGATCGAAGAAAACTATAGTGAATAACACCATGCTGAGACCACCAAACAGTTACCATTACCTTTTTATTGGTAAGTTTTGCTTTAGGACACTGTTGTGGCATTTGACCTGGGGTCAGCCATTGCATTTTTCTTTTCCGGTTATCATAAAGAATCCACTTTTCATCACATGTTACAATTCGATCCAATATTCCTTCATTTCTGTACCGGTTCAACAAGGCAACACAAGTTTCAACACGCGTTTCTTTCTGCAGATCAGTCAAATCATGAGGCACCCATTTTTCGTATTTTTTTATTTTATTGATTTGACGCAAGTGAGTCAATAAAGTGGGTAAGGTAACGTTAAACCATGCCGCTAATTCCTGGGTAGTTTGACTAGGATCGGCTTCCACTATCTCTCTTAATTCATCGTTATTCACCTGTGTGGGCGGTCTTCCTCGTGGCTCGTTCTTTAAGTCGAAATTTCCATCACGAAAGCGTTTAAACCAAAATCGCACGGTGCGTTCATTAGTAGACCCCTCTCCAAACGCAGCATTGATATTGCGGGCTGTTTCTGCCGCGTTAGTTCCGCGTCGGAACTCGTATTCAAAAATCACTCGAATTTTCGCAGTATCCATCTTTCTTGTCTTAATTGAATAACAAAAACAATTGAAAGTCGATATTCAAATGTTTCACATTTTAAAAAAAAAGAACATCACAGAAACCATTTGAAAAAAGTTTCATTCGAAAACCTCAAACCATGAAGATTCTATGTCAATTCAAAGAACCTATTGCAATAAAACGGCAATTTCATACTTTAACCCCTATTATTTATAAACTAAAGTAGTTTTCAATTGTACCGACGACATTGAAGCGGTCGCGGGGAGTCGTTGGATGGAGGTAGTTCGCGATCGCAATTTGTGGTGTCTTATCGGGGAGGCCTATGTTCCCCCCTATACGAGCAGTGGACGGATAAGGGATGAGAAGACTGATAAGTTGTCAATTATAACAAAGTTATTAAAATCTATAATAGGCTTTGTCCTAACTAACTGACTGATCAACGCACAGCCAAAACGCCTTGTAGTTTAGATGGCTGTTTGGAAAGTGTGTTCTTTATATGACGTATTTATTTATTTAATCGTATGACAAAACAAATACAAATCATAAATATAAATCATCCATAACAAGCACTACAAGTTCAATTGGCGTCTGAGGGTAGGGTTGCCAACCGTACTATATTATATTGTATTGTACTATATTTCAGGTCGACGAACTATATACTTTTAAAAAAATATATAGTACGCATAAATACTATATTTTTAACCTACAAATTTTTTCAAAGTTATTTTTGATATTCTGGCTTTGTGTGAACGCATCTTGATTACACTCTAATAAAAATATGTGTATTGGAGAGAAGCAAACATCAATTTATGAAAAATGAGCTGCTTATTACTATAAAATTAAATATAGGATAGCATTAGAAACATTTAAGTAATAGAAGAAAAGAAGCTACCTACTTATTAAAAAGTGCCAGAAGTGGATAGATACCACCAAATATAGTTTTTATGGAAATAAGTAGGTTTAATACAAAACGTTTGACGGGTTTTCTTTGACTTAATCTACACAAACAACAATTAATTCTTGTATTTTTGTGTTTTGCAATCAGTCGGCAAAAATACTATATTTTTTCTGGATGTACTTTATTTTTTAGCCGCAAATACTATATTTTTGGAAAAAAGTGTTGGCAACCCTATCTGAGGGCTCTATATCACGTAGAAGACATTCGATAGGAATCGGTTTTTCGAAATTACCACGGGATGAGGACCTAATAGACGCGAGTTAACCCGCGGGACACATCTAGAATCTAATAAGTCTAATAACACAGTAAAGACTGAGATACGAATTTTAACAAGTTTAAAATACTAGTAGGTAATAAATCGTTGTGGACAATCTATGCGCCCGCTGGGTAACCGGTAACCGACCAAGTCAATCTACATATTAAAATATTATAGAAGTACTATCAAAGGCTTATCTTACTTCTTATTTCTTACTAATATTATAGACGCGAAAGTTTGTATGTAATATGTATGTATGTGAGTTTGTTATTCTTTCAAAAACTACTTAACCGATTGCGATGAAACTTGGAATATAGGTAGCTGGATACCGGAAATACAACATAGGCTACTTTTTATCCCAATATTCCCCGCAGGAACGGGTCTTATGGGGGCGCAGCTAGTAAGTATTATAATTTGAACTTTGTAAGGTGACTTGTAAAATTGTAGCGGTCGCGGGGAGTCATCGGATGAAGGTGGCTCACGATCGCTCATATGTAGTATATCCGTTGTCTAGCACCCATAGAACAAGCCTAGTGCTTAGTTTGGGGCTAGATAACGCTGTGTGAAATGTCGTGCAATATTTATTTATTTGTGGCGACCTATGTTCAGCAGTCGACGGATAATGGCTGAGATGATGATGATGATCATGGTGACTTGTCGTTTAGAAAGTACAATAGGTACTTATGATATACATGGTATGTACGAACCATGCATGTGGCAATGGCTTGTTGTTAACATGTGTGTATGTAAAGTCTAATTGTACGTAGGTAATAGTTAAATCTAGCTAAATAAGTTAACTGTTAAAAAAATTGTTCCCAAGACGTATTTAATGGAGATTATTTCTATAAATAATACATTTTATTCCGTTTTACGCAGCTGGTTAATTTAAATAATTAACCAATTTAATAGACTCCATGATATTAATAATACAACCAATGGTAAATTTTAATAAGGTATTTTTAGTTATAATTGAATACTCGTATACATAGACAGAAACTAACTTACAATAACATTCCTTTACTGCCAATAACTCAATGACACATTCAATAATTCCATTGTGTACCTCATTCAGTTTCATCTGTTTCAGTTGCACTATTTGCACCCTAAAACCTAATTTTAGTCTATATAATATTATATTGTTATGTGTACCTATGTTAGTCTGTAAGGTATAAATTTACAATTTGAATTATTATCAAATGTTTTATACATTATTGTAATAGTATCTCAGTTCCTGCAATACAAGCTTGTGATTAGTGTAGAGCCGATTTCTAATGTAATTTGATAAATGTTTGGTAAGATTCATATTAATAAATAAATTAATTCATTCATTTCACATCCGCAGGTAAAACATAACCTTTTTCCTTGCAGCCGGGTAAAAATAGATAATGATGTTGGTGTGCATTTTTAATCGCGTTAAGATTCGTAATCTTGAACCGGTTCAAATTCCAACACTATTGTTGAAAAAGTTCAAAGTACAAGTGACTTAAATTTTTAGCATTGTTGTCTATTAGTGTAACCGCCCCGCGCCGAAATGATTTCATTTGCGACATTCACATAGTTATTATCGAATTGATTTTATTTTGATAGGATGTACATACTACGAATCTATCTATAGGAAGTACAGTCAACATCAAAAGTCGATGACCACATTCAGATTTTCAAAATCGCTATACATCTTAATATACCGAAATCGCTTGACATAACAAGCGCCAAAATAGAATGAACATCACTTAAGTTCAAAAATTTCTGAACACTACAATGTCAAAGATCTCTCAACACCATTTTGTCCAAAAATTGCGGATCATTATAATTTGCAAATTTATCTTAACATCAAGCTTTACGAAAGTTTCTGATCAATTATTGATTTTATAGCAAATGCTTTTTTCGGCCGGTTATCTAGAGCCGTCACAGTAACAACCGAAAATAACCCTGTTTTTTTTAAATTTGTTCCCTCTTTACGGTCAAACGGCTCGATTTGGATGAAAATTTGCATAGGGATAGTTTAAATGACGAAAATTAACTTTTAAAGGTTTTTGGTCCCGAAAACCCTGCGGGGTCGGGACTAACGCGAGTGATAACTATTTATGAATAAAAATCGACACAGGGGTAGGGTAAGTGATGTAGAGTGGCATCATGGTCATCGTCATTGATCGTCATCCGTCGTCATTGATCGTCATCCATCGTCATTCATCGTCAACGATCGTGGGGCGCAGCTAGTTAAATATACTTTATTCACCTAGGTGAACAAAGTCGAATAAATCAAAACCAAAATCACAATACAACAGTAGAACCGTAGCACAGTAGAAACATTCGTTAACACGTAAATCTTTTTCCAAATACCCACAACATTTTACGCCTGCACAATATTAATTTTATCCACAGCAAAAATAAGGTCATATTTCAGATTGGCATATGAATGGTTAAAAATGTTAGCATTGTTAACATTTGGTTGTTGTACAGGTTGTTTAACATTTGATGTTAAAAAGTAAGGACATAGCATGCGGAATGCCGGCGGCGTGCAGGAGATGTACGTTAATTCGTATTCTGTAAACTGTTCTGTAATACTTTCAAAAATCGACTTCTGCATTGCTCATGCTTCCCGCCTGTTTGTCGCATGCTATGTTTTTAGAGAATCAGGGCCCAGATATATGAACTTGTTACCACACAATAGTTTTATTTAAAGTACAGGTGACCTGCAGCTCGACCCAGTTCTATGCATTTTAATTATTCGTAAACAACCGATGTTTATTCGGGTATTTGACCGATTAATCTATAGGTCTTTTCATAAAGAACAACAAAATGTATTTTTTTTAATTAAAAATCTAGAATAATGGAAGACATATATAAAAGATGTACATCACAATATTACCTAACCTTTACGTTTAATTCTGTAGTAACATATTAAACAATTAAAACTCTTTGAATAACACCAAAATTATTAAAACAATATTACACCATAATTTACATATTCAAAAAGTCTGACTGCGATGAAACGCTCATATATTCTGTTAATATTCATTTTAAATACAAAATGACGGAACTGCAAGAGTCTTGTTGATTACAAAACCTAAGAAATGGCCTTATGAAATGTATTTGTTAAGATGCTAGCTCTGTACCTACCTACCTAGCTAGCTAGTTTTAGCTTCATCTTCAAACGTTGACTATTGTGTAGTAATAAATGTTCTACATCGCCTTGAGAACTATTTTGATCATTTAAACTACATCTAAATAGCTTCAACATAGTTAATACGTTCTTAACACCAAAAATCACGAAGATTGAATTGTCTGGAATTATACTTAAGAGTTAAATATTTCCTAACTTTGTCTACTTTTTTTTCCAGAGGTTTCACATACTACAAGGTGACGAATCTCGACAATCGGATTTCGAACGCCGACCAGCTGCTCACGACTGACATAGACAAATTCTGCGACACCGTGGTGGATCTATACAGCAATACGAGTAAACCATTGCTGGATATCGGCATCTATTTGTACAGGCTCACTGTGAATTTGGGGGCTTCTGTAAGTACTTTCTTACGTTTGTTCTACTGCTAAAATATAGTACCTATACTAGCTGCGCCCCGCGGTTTCACCCGCGTAAGTCCCGATCCCGCGGAATAAAAAGTAGCCTATGTGTTATTCCAGGTGCCCAGTTACCTACATTCCAAATTTCATCCAAATCCGTTCAGCCGTTTTTGCGTATTGAGTAACAAACATCCAAACACACACACTTTCACGTTTATAATATTAGTAGGATAAAAAGTAGCCTATGTGTTATTCCAGGTGCCCAGTTACCTACATTCCAAATTTCATCTAAATCCGATATTTTTCTTTCATAAGAACCTTTTCCTGATCATAACAACAAAAAAAGAATGAGCAAAATCGTTTCAGCCGTTCACGCGTGATGCCGTGACCACGCAAAATAGGGATACATTTTTATATTTGAGAAGATTAGCTGTGCCCCGCCGTTTCACTGCGTGAGTCCGGGTCCCGCGGGAATATCGGGATAAAAAGTAGCCTATGTTACTCCTCGATAATGTACCTTTTTATTGGTGAAAGATTTTTTGAATCCGTCCAGTAATTTCGGTGCCTATATCCATTACAAACAAACATATAAAAAAATAAAAAATAAAATGTTTCCTCTTTATATTATTAGTACAGGCTAGCTGTGACTTGCGGGTTTACTAGCTTATTTCCTGTTTACCTGCTTCGAAATACCCGATCCTAATTTATAGTTATTAATAGCTGAATAGTTTTGAAAATAACTGAAGCAACCTTTGAGTAATACTCAGGTACCTAATCACAAAGAGACCTATATTTCATCGTAAATTTCTAATTGTGTCTTAATAAATACCTCCACAACAGTTAATTAAACTAAAGGAAATTGCTTGGGAATTGCAATGAAATGATGTCATTTCATTGCAATTCGCAACCAATTTCCTTTAGTTTAATTTAATCACCTCTTTAGTATGTAATAAAGAGGTAATTTATGTATGTTGTTAGCCACTTCCTTACTCATATTTTTATGCAAAGATTAATATGCCTATCATACTAAAATTATAGCATGAATTAGTATAATTAGGATATATGTATTTGGTTTGGTAAATAAGTGCCGTTTTTTATCCTTCTCTGCCTCTGCGTACTTTGAAATTAATGTTATTTTCCTTAATTATTACTAGCGACTCGCTTTGCACGTGTTGTATTACTATAGATAGATAGATAATACTTTATTTGATCAATCATAAAAATATTACAAAAACAACACATTTAAAAATAACATTTAAAACTAAATAAATGTTGAACAAATAGGCGGCCTTATCGCTTAAAGCGATTTCTTCCAGGCAACCTGGAACTATATTATATTGTATACTATACTATATTGTTAGACTTTTCGGAAGACACTGGATAGTTACGTAGGGATGAAATGTCTTGCCTTGGCGCCTTTGCTTATGATCACGGCAGATTGGGTAGACCTTAGTGCTGGCTTGGTATCGTAAATACACCAAAAAAATGCGAAGTTGTTGTCCAAAAGTAGGAAAGCGGACTCCGTTTCCGAGAGAAATGCAATCTGGAACATCACTATAATGCTACGAGTGACAACGAGTTCGTTGCTATGATGATTATAAAACTTTTTGAAAATAATTATTTAAAAGATAGATAAAGAAGAAGTAGTTATCAGCTAAACAGCCGTGACACAGTAAGCTATTTGTTTGTATTTGCAAAATCTCCAACCTAATATTATAAAGGTGAAAGTTTGTGTGTGGGTTTGTTGCTTCTTAAAGCAAAAACCGCTGAAACGAAAACGATAGCTGGAGCCCTGAAATAACATATTATACTACTTTTTATTCCAATAATCCTACGTGATTAGGACTTACGCGGGTAAAACAGTGGGGCACTGCTGTTTTTAATAATTTTAGGTTCAAAACCATAAACAATAATTTATTGAAGAATCTAGATTCAATTCCGATATCGTTTCAAATTACCCTTGAACTTTATCAAGTTTAAAGTACTTCTATCAACTTATCAACTTTTTTTGTTCTGTTTCAGACACCTGGTATTATGATGGCTTATCTACTTGTTTCTGGAGTTTTCCTTACTTATTTGAGAAGGCCTACAGGTACGTAAAAACATCATCATAAAAAGCAAGTCACACCAGTAACGTTGTCTCCCTTACACTGTATACAGCAGAAAGAGATATGCAGTCACGCATCTTTCTTGTTATTATACTATGTTCTAAGAAATTAATTTATTGCAACCAGGAACTATTGTTTATTAGATACTTTAATCATTTATTTCGATTTTTTAGCACGAATGACCGTACAAGAACAGAAATTGGAAGGCGAATTTAGATATGTCAATTCAAGACTTATTACAAATTCAGAAGAAATTGCTTTCTACCAGGTAAGTTCTATTTATGTGTGATACACAGCAGACATTTCCCACAGATAAAAAAATGTTTAACATAACAGTTTAGTTGAATGCAGGTCGAAATTAGCGATTTTAAACGCATTATCGTAATTGGCCTTTTTCATCTAATTTTTAAATGATTTAATATGCAATAAATAAGCAACTTTCAATTAAATTCATGATTTTATGGTGCTGTAGTGCCCGGGACATTGTTGTTAGGTGGAGTAGTTTACCCAACACAACCTAAAAATGTTCTACAAACTATCTATCCCAGAGCCTAGTCAGCCAAGCCCAGAGGAAAGAACTGATCACTACGTCTGGAGCTAACTAAGCCGTGGGTTTTCTCGCGATGCTACTTCTGGAACGCTTTATAGAGGGGGTCTATGAAACATTATAGAAGATATAATGTTGTATTGTTACAGGGTAATAACAGAGAACAGCTGACAATCCTAGCCAGTTTCTACAAGTTGACACGACATTTGAGGAACTTCCTTAACTTCAGAGTGGGCATGGGATTCATAGACAATATTATTGCCAAGTGTAAGTTAATTATTTTGCATTTAAACTTTTTAAAGTTATAGGTACAATTTTTACTCATAATATCATTTTCCCCGGGATTTCCCCGGATTTTTACCTCGATGTTTTGACTAGTTTGCAATAGTCTTGTGTACAAAGGCCAATGTAACTTGCCCTAATGACGAAACAATCAAACTTACCTTACATTTACCTAGTGCCTAGAAGAAAACTGATCGCTCGTGAATTAAAGGTCAACGGATCGTATTCCGACCCTAGACAACATTCTTATCGAACAACGAAATTGCCAATCGACAGATTCTTTTGTATGGAATTGACATATAAGTTCGCGAAAAGTCACGTGATTTTTCGCAAACTGATGTCAATTTCATACAAAAAAATATGTCGATTGCGATTTCGTTAATCGATAACAATGTTGTCTAGGCCTACTGTATTCTTTAGTGACTGCACTGGCCTACGTATCGGAATATAGACGAGTGCATTTGTCGAACAACTTTAGCAGGCAGGGCGACATTACTTATGAAGCAAAATTGTAAAGTATTGAATGATGTTAATATGTTTATTTTTTTTTCTTGTAGACGTCGCCATCACAGTCGGCTTCTACGCGGTGTCACGGCCTTTCTTCGCCAAAGATCACAATCTACTCACGACTGGAAGTGAAAACGATAGGTTTAAGGTAAGAAATTAGTATTTACACCTTTTTATATACTTACCGTTTTATTTAGTTATACGTCTACGTCTTATTGCCTAACCCCTTTAAGAGGACGGACGCCCTTGCCCTGCAGTAGGATCAAATTAACGGGCTAATTATGTTTCATTTAGTTATTAGTGGACTTCACAGCGTTCAAGCGGACCCCGGGTTCCCGAGAGGGATGCAACCGGGAACATGGCTCGGATAATGATGATTAGTGGACTTCACAAAACTGTTTTCGCGAACGATCAAAGGATTCATTGAGACGCTTCGCCTTGAATCGCGACATGCCCTCGGCTATAGCACGCTGGGTACTGTTCCAAAGTTTAAAAACGAGTGAATTGTGTTTTTAAGGTCGATCCCAACGGAAAACACGAAGATTAGAGAATTACCCTCTTAAAACTGAAAAAATGAGGTTATTATTATTATTTCTTATCAGTTGGTAACCGATTATGGCCATTTGAAAAGTAGCCAGTTTCAAGTATTATTAACTTTTGCAAGTTATTTGCATCAAAACAGTCAAGTCGTCGTAGTAAATGTCGCTCTTTACAATGACGGTTCACGCGAGCTTTGGGGACAACGCTAAAGTCCATGCTTTGCACCGACTTTCACTTTCATTACACTTGTACACCTTCACGAAACTAAATTGATTAATATGCCCCCGAAATTAAACAATTTACACGCATTTGAACTAGGTTTCGCGAAAATGAAAATTTAGAACCGCATCTTCTCCACGCGTTCCCGCCAAAACTCAAATGAGGTTATTTTATTTATTTCTTATCGGTTGTAAACCGATTCTGGCCATTTGGAAATTAGCCAGTGTCAAGTATTATTAATATATAGATGCAAGTTATTTGCATTGAAACAGTCAAGTCGTTGTAGTTAAAGTCAAGTCTAGGAAATTATTTGTAAACACGGTTAATTTTGACATTTTGTATACGTTTCCAGCACTACTACACATACGGTCGTATGTTAGTGAAGATGGCGGAAGGCATCGGCCGGCTCGTGCTGTCGGGCCGCGAGCTCAGCAAGCTGGCCGGGCTCACCGCACGCGTCACGCAACTCAGGGTCGTTCTAGATGACATCAACAAGGGGAACTACTCGAGGACCATGGTCGATAGGCCTATCGCTAATGGTACTAACGGTAAGTGCACTATACATAATATAGAACTAGCAGTGTCTCGCGGTTTCTCCGTGTAAGATCCCGCGGAATTTTCCAATTGTAGAGATTTTAAACTTACAAGGTTGTTTTCGCTACAAAAATTATTGGGAGGTGAGGGCTCCGGGTTTATTATTTTTATCGAGCTCCGTGTTAAAACAAAATTAAACATGATAAATACCCCTTTATTCAATAATATTTCCTAAATTCATTTTTTAAATACCTACTAGTGATAGAGCAAGACCCCGTAATATTATTTTGTAAAAGCTGAAAGTTTGTCAGCGCATGCTCCTAACCCAGGTAAGACCGATGGACTATTATGAAGTTTGGGTTATGAATTGGATTGGCAGATTAACGGTAAAAAAAATCATCACATAATAATTGATGTGATTTTAATAAGGTAGTAAAAGGTAACCTTCAGAATATTATTAGAAACCACGTCAGTCGTTGCCAGACGCTTAACATTGTGGCAAACCTTTGCCAGCTTAATGTGGGTAACATTGTGTGATGTCTCCGGGGACTCCTGTCGCTCGACATTTGTCCCCTAATGGGTGCAAGGCTTTACTTACCCGGCTTTGTCCCTTGTCCCCAGGAACCCCTCAACTAGCGCTGACCCCGGGCGCGGGCCGCATCATCTACCAGGACAAGATCATCAAGTTCGACAAGGTACCGCTAGTCACGCCCAACGGAGATATCCTCATCAAGGAACTTACCTTTGAAGTCAAGTAAGTTATAAAGACAAGCTAATTCATATTATCATCATGTCCTTTCCTCTTTAATAATGAAAGTCCAAAGAAGAAATGTTCAGACAATCAGGGTGGTACAACCTCTATAAGAGTTGCCCAAAGTTTCTTTGAAGATTGACTGCAATGGTATTGAAATTTTAATGCGCGAACTGTCGAGATCAAACATTAAAAAGGTACAATACAGATATCAAAATGCTGTGTTTCAGTTCGAAAAAGAAGATCGGAAGAGAATCTGTATTTTTCTCAGTGCGATTCAATAACACAATGCATTCATATCAAGTCGATCATCGACATCAGTAAAAATTTACTTAAGTAAATGTACTAATGTGCAAGTACCAAATGGTTGTCTGCACTTTTTTCCGCGTGATATTGTCTAAAACCGTCTAAACGTTAGCAGAATGTCTTTAAGAAATTAAAATGAAAATGTACCTTACCATATTTGTCACAGATCGGGTATAAACGTGTTAGTATGCGGCCCCAATGGCTGCGGCAAGTCGTCCATGTTCCGACAGTTGGGCGAACTGTGGCCCATATTTGGTGGAACGCTCACTAAGCCGCCTAAAGGGAAACTCTTCTATGTACCGCAGAGGCCTTACATGACGCTTGGCACGCTTAGGGATCAGGTTTGTTTGTTTGTTTTTAAATACCCTTAGCCTTAGTAATAAACGTGGAGTAAGGTCGGAGTAGGGAAAACATGCTTAGTCTTTTTCCGTGACAAGAACTTTCAAATTTGACAGGCAGAAATAAACGAGTGGTAAAATTACTCGGACCTTTACTTCACTTTTATTAATATGGCTATCTCGCAACAGCTGACATTGACATCTTCATTATCATCATTAGCAAGTAACATTCACTTGACTTAATGTAAAAAAGGAACCCTTGTAAGAAAACTTTGTTGTCCGTTTGTCTGTCTGTCCGTCCATCTGTCAAGACTCTTTATTTATTTATCACTATACATTGTATAGTGATCAAAAGTAAGTAATTCAGATACAACATCCTTCAACAAACATAATATCGTACACTATAGTCCCCTCGTTCACCTCCCCCCAGATAATCTACCCGCAGACGCACGCGGAGATGTCCCGGCGCGGGCGCTCGGACGCGCAGCTCGCGCAGTACTTGGAACGAGTTCAGCTGTCGTACCTCACGCTGCGGGACGGCGGATGGGACGCGGTGGAAGACTGGATGGACGTGCTGTCCGGCGGGGAGAAGCAAAGGATTGCTGTGAGTGTCACCGAGCTCGACCTATTCTGACTTTCAGTAGTGCTAGTGTCACGGAGCTCGATCTAACCTGACTTTCAGTAGTGCTATTGTCACGGAGCTCGACCTAACCATACTTTCAGTAGTGCTAATGTCACGGAGCTCGACCTAACCTGACTTTCAGAAGTACTAGTGTCACGGAGCTCGTCCTATCCTGACTTTCAGTAGTGTTAGTGTTACGGAACTCGACCTATCCTGACTTTCAGTAGTGCTATTGTCACGGAGCTCGACCTAACCATACTTTCAGTAGTGCTAATGTCACGGAGCTCGACCTAACCTGACTTTCAGTAGAGCTAGTTTCACGTGACCATACGGAGCTGACCTAGCTGTACCTGTCGATCTTGAATAATTGTGCATGCTAAGCAAACCTTGGCGCGGTCATTACTTGGATGAGTGACCGATAACTTGAGTGGAAAAAAAAACATTTTCTCGAGCAACTCCGTGCTCTGGAAGGCACCTTAAGCAGTTGGTCTCGGTTGTTTTATCTCTGATAGCAGTCGTTAGATTAAGTTAGGGGCCTTAGGGCAACCTGACAACTCTAATACTAGGTAAGCCACACCACTATACGAAAAAAACAAGACGCGGGCACGAAGATATCAAATACTAGTGTTTAGAGACACGATCTGTTTATAATCTCCGAAACCACTGGACCGATCTTTATGACATTTTTTTTGAAGATACATTGCATCTTTGGAAGTAACATGAGCCACGTTTTATTATATAAATAGATGATATGTGCTAATCAATTCATTTGTCCTGTGTTAATTCCAGATGGCGCGTCTGTTCTACCACGAGCCTCAGTTCGCGATACTGGATGAGTGTACCAGCGCGGTGTCCGTAGATGTTGAAGGGCAGATGTATCAATACTGTAGAGAGGTGAGATTATTGAACACACACAGTTATACTAGTCTACATTGCTATTAGGAGGAAATGATAAATGATAACCTACTCGTTCTCCATACAAACGTAATCGATTGTTTCCTTCCTGTACCTATACAAGGTGTAACGGGTAAGCCCTTTTAATCCGAAAGGGGGTTGTTCTAGACGTTTAAGCAAACAACTTTTGTTCTACGACTTTTGGAAATTCGAAGTACTTTTCGAAAAAATTAGGTCTAAAGTTTACTTGAAAATCAGCTGTTTCTGAGAGTTCGAGGTCATTGACCTTACGTTGTCCTTTCATTTCGTTTGATGTACTACAATCAAAACTTCAATTACCTTTATTTTCAGAAGCAGCTGTTTTTTCAGTGAAACATAATCTCAAAATTTTCAAAAAAAAGTTAGAATTTTCAAAAGTCGTAGAACAGAAGGTGTTCGCCTAGACGTCTAGAACAACCCCCTTTCGGATTAAAAGGGCATACCTGTTACAAATTGTATACATAAGAGTACAATGCCACGTTTTGATATATTATATTGATATGTTCTATAATTTATTATAAAAAAATAATCGCGAAAGCCACAGAAAAATCTTCTGATGTGATATTAAACTCGACTAATTCATAGGAATTTCATTAATTCTGGAAAGATCCGACAGAGAAAAATTTTCTGGGGTTGAAAAATGCTTTTAATATAATAAAAGCTAACTCCCATACTTATAAAATATTATTTACACATGACTAAGTTATGTGACGTTTGCCTCTGTCTGTCAACTTTGAAACTTCATGTGACAGTAAAAGACAAACGACGCATAGTTATGCAGTGCATTAATAAGCGTTAATAAGTAAGGGGGTAAGTGATTAAAACCGAAGAATGAGTTTAATTTCAATAAGTGTTTATTATCATTTTTTTCTTTAAAATTTCAGATGGGAATATCTCTGTTCACGGTGTCACATCGTAAGTCTCTGTGGAAGCACCACGATCACTATCTTCAAATGGACGGTCGAGGCGGGTACGTTTTCGGTGAAATCGACAACGAAACGTTAGAGTTTGGATCCTGAAGGGTTTCTGGCGCTAGGTGGCGCTGTCGGTGAATTCCATAGTTATTTTTTTAATCAAGATCGATGGGAAAAGATCAGTGGTCCCGTCAAATTAGGTAAAAATAAAATATCAATAGAATTTACAAATTTAATAATATGAAGAGGTAAAGTTTGATTGGATGTCTGTTGGGAACATTGAACTACTAACCCGACTTTGATGATTCTTGCTTACAGATAAATTTATTAATATGTTTCAATTAGACAATTTATTAAGTAATTTGAACTTTAAAGTTCTTAATTTTATATGCGATGTTACTTTGAATGTAACAATGAATATTTCAGACGAACGTGCATATCATCACTTACCAGCTGTGGTATTATGTAATTAGCATCCACCGTTACTAGTGGCTAAGTTGCAGTACATTGCTGCTTTGACGTGTACAATACAAAATATGCTTTTTGACAGCAAATAGCAACTGAAAGCGGTGGATGCTAATTAGATGATACCACAGCTGGTGGGATAGTGGCCCAACGCACATCATTCTATTTAAAAAAAACTATATTGATTGGACTATTATGGATAAAACCGACACCCTTTACAATGAAAGTAGGGGCCAAATTGTGTCAAAAATTATATTAGATTTAATCTAAAACTCACAAACAAAAAAACACTTCTCGGTGTCACAAGTAGGTACATAATATACTTACTTACTGTTATATTTACAATATATTAGTTTTGGTCATATAATATATGACTGTATTTTATTATCTGTTTATATTTATTATGTTCGTTTTTATATGCATTTTTTCCCTAAAATGAAGGTTTTATTTTCTTTAATTTAAAGTGATCATAAATTAAATTATATTGTATATTTTAGATTAAAAACGTTTATTTTTCTTCTATTGCTCATGTGGAATTTGATCGCTAAAATCGGTGTAATGCATCTTTTTAGGGTTTCGTAATCGACGAGAAACCCTTACTCTTAGTTTAGTCATATCCGCCTGTCTGTCTGTCCAAGGCTTATAATAATATCAGCGATGCTTTCGCGAATCTGTATTATTTCATGAGTATACAAAGTACGATCAAAAAGTTTTTAATCATTTGTAGGGTACCTCCCCCGCGTAAAATGTGTGATTTTTTCTCGTTTACCCCATCGCATGGGGTATCGTTAGATAGCTCTTTTAAAATCATCGTGTGGTTTCGAAAACCATTTTTTTTTTCATTCATATTAATTTCCGTTTTCGAAATATTGAGGTTTAAAAAGCTGGTTTTTAGAGTTATGTGTACCTCCTCCTTTGGCTCTAAAAGCCAAATAGCTATACTTGGACACGTCATAATTATGTATTTATGATAGTAGATACATATAATAAAGTTTAACAGAAAATTATCGAATTACGAATAATCAAAAAAAAATAAAAAGTAAAATTTTGAACAAATTCCGTAGAATATTTTTGAAAACTACGAAACCCTACACTGCGCATGGCCTGACAAGGCACGCACTTGCCCAATTTTTATATGTAATATTTTGAAAATAATATTATAAAATATACTTATACATGTTTGTTAAAATGTCTACGTTTTTTTTCTCTATTTTATAACGGCAATAATGTCCATATCTTATTGTGATATTTAAATAAATAATAATTGAAAAAGAAACGTTATATTTGTGTTACCAATATACTCATACAATTTATTTAGATTTTTTATAGTTGACATGGTTTGACAATTGACATTTTATATTTTAATTTACATAATAATTGAACTATACTTAAATGTTAAAAATATTTTCAAGAAAAAATGGATCATTCTAAATATTCTCGCGCGACTGGTTTCGAACCCGTGCCTGTCGCTTGCCGAGCGAGTGCGCCACCACTACGCATGTTTAATAATAATGCATTTTCACATGAAAATATTTCTGGTATAATGCCCAGAGCAATAAAAATTATTCTACTAATATTTCAACGTGAAAGTTTGTGTATGTGTGTGTTATTGTTGCTCTTTCGCGCAAAAACAACTGAACCGATTGCTATTAAACTCGGTTTGTATAACTGAAGACTCTAAAAACGCATAGGCTTTATATCCCGAAATTCCCGGCCGAAACGGATTCGGTAAATGAATGTTGGAAACAGTAACTTTTTAGGAAAGCATGTATAAAATGAAAAATGTATGATTAAAATAATATTGTAATTGGAAAATATTTTTTTATTATAAATTATGATAAATCATTTTTAATTAGGTGTTTATTATAAGTATTTTTACTGAGACGCTGCTAAAGATGTATACGGATGTTTTCAAAACATGGAGCCATTCAGAACGAATAATACTCTGTCGTTATTTGTGCACCTGACCCATGACCCCCATTACATGGTAAAGATATATCAACTCCGTTGAGTTATAGGTACGCATAGTACAGTATTTTTTTTAATTCAATTTTAGTAGGAAAACTGTACTGTGCCAATAAATTGGTGGAGTGCTAACAGTTGGTATCTAAACCTTCCTTTCGAACATATTTACTACCTATTTAAAAGTAAAATACTAATTCAATAATGCAATAAAGAATATTTTATCCTAATTTAAAACCTTGCGCATTTTGGTTATAGAATAATATTTTAAAATAATAATGATATTGAAAGTTAAAACTGGGTTCAGATTCACAAATATAACAATATTGATCGTCTGTTGCTACACATTCTTGTCGCTAATTGACTATTGCGATCTAAGACACCTTTAGAGCCCACTTATTGCAGTGTTTAGAAGTAAGAAGTTAGTATTTATTTTAGTTGGTCATTGTGAACAAAACTTTACTTTTTCTAGTAGATACCTACCTACCTTAACTTATTATAAAGTATTGTGTTAAGTTTGTCTGGATGTACTCCATTGAATTAACCTACACAGGTTGGTTTTAGGATGACAATTAAAGGCGAAAGGGAGTTTTTCTAGACGTCTAGGCGAACAACTTTTGTTCTACAACTTAGAAATTTGAACTTTTTATTGAAAAGTTTGAAGAAAGGTTATGTTTCACTAAAAACCAGCTGTATTTAAAAATAAGTCATAAAGTTTTGATTGCAGTAGACCAAACTAAATGAATGGAGACCTTAAAGTCAATGACCTATAACTCTAAGAAACAGCAGATTTTCAAGTAAACCTAAACTTAAATTGCGATTTATCAAAAGTTGTAGAACAAAAGTTGTTCGTCTAGACGTCTAGAACAACCCATTTTTGGCTTAAATAGGCATTGTCGAAACCCCTGTATAGTAAGATTAACTGAGGGAAATGCGGCATTTGGGGAAAATTTGTCTAAAATTGACAATCATGGTGATAAAATCGCCAATCATGATAGAAGACATTAGTTTCCGATGAGTTGATGATCGCCGCATTTTCCCCAAAGCCGCGCTTCCCCCAGTTGACTTTACTCAAAGTTCTGGATTATTGCGGTCTATCCGCTAAGATACTTAGTTTTTAAGATGCTACTTGAAAATCATAATGGTGTAAATGGGGTGCCAACTTCACCAACTTACATACTCCGCAAATATGCATTTGCAGACCCTGAAATATCAGTAAAAAAATCAAACAAGAACTTTAGAAAACGTCTGCAAATATGGAGCCGAATGTATCTACTGTATATTCGCCTCGTGAAATGTGGTGTAACGATAGCTTGATTGGTAATAAATACTTTGATGTCCTGTCTACATTAAAATTTGTATAAAATTTCTGTGAATGATGCTGTGATAGTTGTTAACATGATGTTGGGTGCTGGGTTAATAAAGAGGTTGAGGATGTTTACTTGTTTGTATTTTATTTCTTTGTTTTAAATTTGAAATCAAAATCTAGATTATCTATAAGTTTTGATTATCATTAGGGTACCTAATGCAGCCTAATGATAATCAAATCGACGTTAAATTATAAGCCATAGACAATTTCTGCCCGCTCCATGCGCGGTAGCTTTTTACCCGACTGCGCGACGCAAAGGAGGGTAATGTGTTTATCGGTCTATGTATGTATGTATGGGTGTTTCTATGTGGCGTTCTAGAGGCCAAACGCATGGACCGATTTTGATGATTCTTACGTCAATCGATTCGTCTTAATCTGGCGAGTGTGGTTAAAGACATGACAGTAACCCAAATTAACTTTTGTCACAACCAGACGCCATATTGTCAAAATTAAAAAATCCAAAATCGTCAAAATATGTCAAGATGGGTATCGTTGAATAGATTTTTAAAAATAAATAATAGGGTTCTTTCACCATTTTTCATTTTAAAGAACCGTTTAGGAAAAATACGGTTTAAAGTTAATTTACAATTAGGTATTCTTGCTTTTTATTACCAACGAACAAGTTTTTATTATTTTTGTTACGTAGTTACGCTTGGAACTATCAAAGTATAAGACGTGATGGTACAGGTGACAGGAATGTATTGATATAAACTAAAAAAAAATCTTATCTTACTAATATTATAAACGCGAAAGTTTGTATGTATGTATGCGAGGTTGTTACTCTTTCACACAAAAACTACTGAACCGATTGCGATGAAACTTGGAATATAGGTAGCTGGGGACCTGGATTAACACATAGGCTACTTTTTATCCCGATATTCCCGCGGGAACGGGACTTACGCGGGTGAAACCGCGGGGCGCAGCTAGTATTTACACAAATTGTACCTACCTACTGAATAAAAGCCTAATAACACTTAGGTACTTACTTACCTAAAAACGTTAAAAGAATAATAATAAATTTAAACAATAAATAACTAAACCCTTACTGAAATAGAATAATATAAATAAATAAAGTTGGAACATTAAGTACCTACTTTCCTACTTAATTATAATATTAGTTATCTACTGAATAATGCACAGTATACATTATAACCCCCTAATGAAATGAATAGATTACGAGACTTACCTACCATCAATAAATGAAAATAACTAAAAAGCGTAAAATATTTTTTTTTTAACCGCGTTATCGAAAGCATCGTATTTCCAATCGAGTTGAATTCGACGGGAGTTACGCGGTAGAGGGGCTGTTTTGTTAACCCCTTTTTATAATATGTGACTATTCAACTAGTAGTTGGCGCCTCCGTGCTTCTTTCTTCTAGGCTGTACTATAACCGACTACCTCACTATGCGTCAGGTTCTTAGCATGACCACCCTAGAAGTTTGAAAAACGGCAAACGTCAGTGAAGCGAGTTGGTGTATTCCTTAGTGGTTGCAAAGGTTTATTTATCGCAACACAAACGAGTATGTTCATCAATGCGAATAGTCAATGAAGCCTACCTACTGAGCTATTACCTAAGAAATTGTGGTTGGGAAGCTGTAGGCCTCTGAAAGATTTCTCGTAACCACAGCGCGAGCGGTTCTAGGACCTCCCTTTATTGAAAACAATACTTAAACAATACCTAAACTTGATATGAAAACAAACGCTCAACAACGTTTAGGTTTAGCGTACAAAGAATGATGACGTAATTTTACACCGATGACTAGTCGATGACGTAGTAGGTAGTCGCATAGCAATGTTTTGAAATTCCCGCACAAACGCTAGTGGGCGTCGCATGACGTCATGTGACGTATATTTCGTTTTTTTACAACTTCGTTTCATTTAACGCAAAAAAAATATGAATAACAATTCAATAAAATATAATTTGAAAATAATTGAACCTATAGCAACTTTCAAAAAGTTACATTACATCAGTGAGTGTTAGTATCAAAATATTTTTTTTATTACTGCTACTAGAAAAGATTCCCTTTTGATTTCTTTAAAAGAAATAGTGAAATGAAACGTAATTTGTTAAGTGCTTCAGCGCTTCACATCAGCTGTTGTAAAAAAAAAATAACGGGATATCGCGAATGGTCACACTGACTGACGGCCACATCAAAAAACTGGGGGTCTGGCGTGACCCTGTTATTTCTATCCTTAGATAAAATAGCTTTGTAATATTAGATAGGTCATCCTCAGTTTGTAGTTTACTATCGAAAAATCGCAGTGTATTTTATGAACAAACCATGGAGCGTGCTACAGGAACTGAAGTGTACGGGTGTGGCTCGTCCGAATCCACGGACATAACGCTGAATATACAAACGACCACGGGTGGCAGTTTCTCCATCAGTGTGAACGGTAAAAATACCGTGGAACACCTCAAGAAACTCGTATCCAAGAAGCTAAAGGTATCAAAGGACAGAATATGTTTGCTGCATCGTGAAAGGTAAGCAATAATGATGAGGACGCTATGTTTCTATTGTCAAACATATCACGAAAATATGTCGATACGATGACGCATTAGCATTATTTAGTAGAATATTGACACTCGTTTTTATCTGTGCAGACAACTGAGGGACGGCACACTCGAAGATAACGGGTTGTTGGACGGTTCCAGGGTGATACTACTACCGAGCGTCGAGACTGGCCTTCTGGTAAGTGAAGTGAACCTTGCCCATGCTTACCCATGCGATATCACACGTTTCACAATGCTGTGAAATCAATCACAACTCCTTATCTAGATCATTATCATTTGAACACATGTTTAACAATGATTTTCACTATTTCAGAGTCAAAGGCCTGAAAACTCTGTGATGCAGGCACTAGAATCTCTCAACGATGCACAAGTGAATGATTTTTTGAGTGGCAAATCACCTCTCAACTTAACAATGAGGTTAGGGGACCACATGATGCTGATACAATTACAGTTGTCAACACTAAACTCAGGTTCCTCGAGCTCTCGGTCATTAAGAACTTCAACTCCAACAAAGAGCTCAACCTCAACTGTGCGGACAAAGTGTGACGGCAGGGAAACGCCTAGCCCTCAGGGCACTCCACAAAAAACTACACAAACTGAGGAAACTATCACAGACAACAAAAACGAAACACAAACACACATCCTCCAGAAACAGGATTTGGAAATACTACAAAATGCATTTGATTTATACCGTTCAATGGCAGAGGAAAAGTATGTAGAAAAATCTGAAACTTGTGAAGACAAAGATGAATCAATAGATACTACAAATTGCAGTCTGTCAGATTTGTCAGTGACTTCACTTGAAAGTGACCAGTCCCCTATCAAATCTTTATCTAACTTGGTGTCTAGCCCAATAGATACTACCACTGCTGAGAGAGAAGCGGCTATAGTTAATTCTGTTAAAAACAACTTGATTGATTTCTTATCACAGAATAAGTTGACTGATGATGTGATACCCTCGACTAGTGCCACAAGCAAGCCTTGCACCTCCACATCTACATTCAACCCTGACAGTTCACTCAGTGATGACAGTGGAGACCACTTCACAGACCAGAGTTCATTCCTTGCTGAGAGCACCATAGACGAATACCCCATGGAGAACCTATTCAATAGTGCCGTTGATAAAGGTTTATTTGAGGATCAGGAGGACACGATGATGGACAGGGAAATATCTAACTTGGCCACTACAAGTCATGGCAGCCAAGAGCTCAATGCCGGCGGCACATTACCATCTTTCCAAAGCATAAATGAACCACTAAAGAATAAACGATTCCAGTACCTACTTCACAAGACTTCAAAGTTCAAACATCCTATAGGACAGAATAAGCAGAAAGCTTTCATGCAGTCTGTTGTCAATAAACATAAGAAAAGAATGCAGAATCGCCAAGACAACTTGGCACAACCGTCTACCTCGAGAACAGAGCCTTACATTACAAATTCCAGGAAGTTAATTCTTCAGCCTAGCAGTAGCCAGACTGAGGACATTGCTATTCCTTCTACATCCAAACAGGTGCCTTTCAAAGCTCCCGAAGCTCCCAAGAAACCTCAACGGGCTTCTCCCACACCAGTAGTGGACACAAGAGCCCTCATAGAGGCATCTAAAAATTTGACACAGAAGTTGAAAAAGTTGTCAAAAGAAGTGTTAACAAATAAAATAGATCTCAGAGCCACTGAGGAAGCTGTGCGATCTAAAATCGGTTCTGGAGCTGTGATAGAATCCATGAAGCATCATGGCAAAGGAATATATTCAGGAACCTTTTCAGGCACACTGAACCCAGCATTGCAAGATAGGTGAGCTAGTTTTATAATACTTTAAACACCTAATACAAACAATCCTGTGAAAAATTCTGAAATAAATAACAGCCTAAGTAGTAATTAGGTTTTGGCAACCTATGTGGTGCGTTGAGTGAATACACAACTGCAATGCAGAATATTGAGGGTTTGATTCTCCAATTTGATAGAGTTCATTTATTAGATCTTATGACAGATGCTCTTAGTGTATATAACATGTATGTCTATTTACAAAAAATAAGTAGCCATAGATGGCGCTGTGTGATCTTCACAATTTTTTTTAAATTTGAGCTGTTGTTATAAGTTTCATCAGAATAAACTAAGTTGTTATTAATCATGTGCGCACATTTATAAATTATTACCAGGATATTTTTTCTTAGTAAAACCTACAAAAAATATTACAATGAGATTAAAATACTTAAGATTATTTGAATTGTAAATAACTTATGTTACGTAGGCAGTAGATGTGTGAAACTTGACTTCTTATCTACAGGAAATTATGATGATTGAATTTTGGTTTTTATTTTGATATTCTGTTACAGATATGGCCGACCAAAGAGAGATATTTCAACCATTATTCACATACTGAATGACTTATTATGTGCCGCCCCACCAATAACAATGTCACAGGTAAATATTGCCACTTACCGTTCAATGTCTGAAAATTATGTTGAACATTTTATAGATTGATCTAGACTACTAAATACTTATCTTACTTACTATTTGCATTATGAAAACAATGCGATTCTCATTTATTTATTCACTAGCAGCGCCCCGCGGTTTCACCCCCGTAGTTCCGGTTCCCGTGGGAATACCGGAATAAAAACTGAGGATATTAAAGCTTGTGTTAATTCGGATCCAGCCATCTGCTTACCATAATATAGCGTATTAGTTTCATTGCAATCATTTCAGTAGGTTTTGCGTGAAACAGTGGGATTTGGCATGGACAAAATTGAAATTCTATATGTTAGTTACATTTTATTCTGCTTGTCACAGTAGGTACAGTTTGATGCCTGCTTGGTAGATGGCACCTTACCTATAGAATAATCTAATTTCGCCTGCTGACTAATCGATTATCCTATTCAGTTTTGTGATCCTTATAGTTACACTTACCAAGCATAACCTAATTGAAGGAGTAAGAAATAAGTATGACAAAACAGTTGCAACTCCTATAACATTGGTACCATACCAGTACCGAACATTGTTTAAGAACAATGTGTTATTTATTTCCAGAGAGAGTCAAAACATTCATGCATCGCAAACACAAGTTCTGCAGAAGACATGAAGTGTGTAGGATGCAGTCAGATGTCGTGTGAAAGCGGGTCGTGTGACGGGCACGCGGCCTCGACCAGCAAGCCGTGCGCCTGCGACCGCAAGGAGTGCGCCTGCGTCGCACAGAGACTCGACCCCGACTCCTGCCCGATTTGCACAGAAAAAACGACCTCAGGAGAAATGTGCAAAAAATGCGACACAGCCAAAATGTTAGCCCTCGAAAATTCCAAGACAAAATGCAAACTTGAGCAGCTCCGACTCGTAATGCAACAGAAAAAACAGAGGCGCGAAGCCAGAAAACTTAAAACTTTGCCTTACGCGAACTCGCCGCCTAAAACGATACCGACCGATCAGACTTCGATGCAAGAAGAGATCGAGACCGTTGCTTAACATCACGTAATTTATTAACGCTTTCAGATTTGTAACGCCCAGCCTTTTTGTCATGCTTTTGTAAAGAAATATATCAGCATTTGACATTGTGCGTCGTTCGGTGACGGTGTACAGTAGATTTTTTTTACGTCAGTCTTATACCGTCACTATACACACATAAATAAAAGCTTTCTCTCGAGTCTTTGGAAAAGTGTAGGTATTGTGAACAAATGTTTCATAATTCATAATTCGAAATGAGGGTTTATGCAAATATGGCATTGTTGAAGAGAGACCACTCTCATACTAATTTCACATGGGGCAAATTCAGTTGATCAACGGTAATTAATTGCTCAGCAAGTTTAAAACGTAATTTGAATGAACATTCAAATAATTACTAACATTTTGTGACAAAACTATGTTCAAACATAGACTAAATGATAAACTTTTATTGAAGGAATCGCTTATTTTAGGGTTTTAATCATCTTGCTTTTATTATTAATTTTATGCTTCTATATTAAAAGCAAAATGATCAAACCAAAAAAATGAGATAAACTTTATACGAAAATTAAATTTTATTGGAGTTTCAAATAAGATAGTTCGGTGTACAGTATCACTTATATTGAGTGCTGCTAATTATAATACAAAAAATTGAAGCCGAGAGAATGACAGGTCTACAGGTATCTTCTTTGTCTCACAATCTCTGGAATAAGGGATTGTGAGAACACTCCAATTATGTATAGAAAAAAGAATGACGCACTACCAATATAAATTGTAGTTTTCATGTTATTCTAAATTATATTTTTTAAACTAAGTTGGGTTTAAAATGAGGAAAAGGCAAAACCACTAAGTCCATTACGTATCGATAAAAATGTTTCCAATGTCAATTCTTGTATTTCACATTGTTACAATGTCGATAACTTGATAGGTATTGACATTGTTACAACGTTAAGCTAGTAAAATTTATGAGAAAAACATTGATTAGTTCGGTTTTGAAACCATACAACAAAAATATAATAAGAATAACATTTATCTTAAATTAATATGCCATCTTTTAAAAGATATGAAACGGGTGATTAAAAAAATAAAAACAGTTATGACTTTTCCTCATTGTACGAGTATTAATAAGTGCTGTTAATATTTACGCATGTACAAATGACACAAGATTGAATTAGCTAAATCATCTAGTTTTAGACTAGTAATTTAGGACCTGCTCTTATCGAGCCGTGGCTCCCAAATTGATTTTTTTTTTGTTGATATTTTTTTAGATTATATTTTATTATTATATTGGTTTCAGTCATCTTTTAGACGCGTGTATCTTTATAGTATAATTTTAAAAAATAACTGTTGATGTTGATGGGATTTAGGAGGGTTAACATTTAGGGCATTTCAATGCGAACCTTGTGTGAAATAATATGTAAATTAGTTATTATTATCCCACTTTTAGTTAATAATTGGCACTGTTATTCCTAGTTATTTTTTTGTTTCTTTTTCTCCTTACGCAGATGTTGTTAACTTAATAAATTTGTTCTTGATTGACCTATATGTTTTTTAGATTTATTTTGTATTTTTATATTTATTAGTTGAATGGACAGACTAAACTATTAACAAATAGTAATGTGATGAACTTAGGATCGCAATAATTAACATATAAAGAGATGAATGAATAGGATACTAGGATAGACTAGCTTTGTACATAAATTTATGCAAAAAAACTAATAGCAATTCACTGCTTTACAAGTATATATAAATACTTTGATTTTATAAGTAGGTACCGTACCTATATAATATTTTGACGTCGATTTAATAGAAAATTATGGACTGTCAATAATTTAACACTAGAGAAGTACTGGAGACGATCACGATAGTATCTAATTCAGTATAATATGTATTTTGTGCTATGAAGCCCCCTACTGAAAATTACTTATATAACTTATCTATTTTTTTATTTACGTTATGTTTATGTAGTAGAATTAATAATTTCTTATTTTCTGCCGTGAAAAGGAATATAAAACGCAACGTGCTTTTGTAAATAATAGATTTGTCACGTGCGTACTGCGTACACGTAGGTAGGTATGATTCAAACGGAGAATTTCTCAATATCTTGAATTTAGTTTGTCGTGCAATATTTAGTCCTAGACCTAGATATTTAACATGTAGGTAGACACATCTACCTCGAATAGTGCCCGACTTTAGATTTCAGAGTACCTACTTACCTATCCGTTTTTAAAACGCTAACGCAAAATTTTGGCTAAATGTTCGGGTTTTTATGCACCATGATAAGCGTAGGATAGCCTATACGTGTCAACTCACTTTTAACTTAAAGTTTGCCTATAGTACAATTTTTCACTAGTTGCACACCGTGGTTAAAACAGAGCAGTACCGAGAGTATTTCGCTCTTTCTCCCACTTATAGGTCTTATGGGCGGGCGCAATGCTACGCATATTGCTTTTGAGAAGCGCTATTGATGTTGCCTTGCTGTGATTTATAAAATGACATGACCCGGTGTGCATCGAGTGAAAAATGATGGTAAATGCACTGTTCTATTTTCGCATAATTTACTGTTCTATTTTCTCAGCTACATTACATTTCAGTAGTTTTCAGTTAAGGGCGAGAATTGCAGTCTTCCTTTGACAGATTATTTTGATATATTTATCTTCCACCCTTTGTTGGTAAGGGACCAAGTTTGAGGTTTTGATTCAGCCAATATATAAGGAAACTTCTATATTTTACTCTACGGAAGTGGTTTTTTAGTCTTGGTTGGTGAAAAAGGAACAAACATACTTTCTTTTTACTGATAAACATATTAGCTAATCGGCCTTTGCGTCGCGTAGTCGCACAGAAATCTATATAATTTAAATCGTGTCTTTAGTTATCTTTATTTTGTAAAAGTATAATGTTTCGAAAGATTTTAAAGCATAAAGTAAGAGGACAAATTAGACGATCTCAGGCGACTGAACTGAAAATATAATGCTCAGAAAAAGATGCAACGCGCATTGATAAGTCGCAGTTATTTTCTATTTTGTGGGCGTCGTTCCTAAAGTTTTACCGTTGAAGAGACAAGTTTAATTTGCAAATTTCCTAGATTGACTTTTCGACACTGCGAAAATAGGTGTAAATACTCGACTGACAATCAATCGGCCGAGTCGTCCTCGTATACGCGAACACCTGCACATCCTCCGTTTTTTGTGGGTTAAAAATGTCCAAAAATCCAAACCAACTGATCAGAAGCCGCTTCCAAGTGCCTACTACTGTAAAGGGTACATTAAAGTGCCATAATTGTATCTAATTGCGTTGTGACATCTCCCAAGATCTCTTACCATGTTCCTAGATCTCGACAATCTGTATATTTGTATCTATGTAAATTGCTATAGTTCAATTCAGAGCCGGTTTTTATTATTTGTTCTGTACATAAATTTGTTACCAATATTTAGTCGTATTTTGTTAAGGTTTGAGGGTATTTGTGAGGGTTTTTTTCTTGTATTTGCATGTGTAGTGAGGAGAATAAAGTTATAATTACAACACAAACTTTGTACAGTTTTATTGGTATCCCGATTTTGATCCTAGTTTAAAGTTCGTTCCAATTTAATATAAAAAATAATAATAGAAACATCTGCAATTTGTATCTAAAATCTTTAATTTACTGTCATGTGAAAAACCTACAAACTACCACATCTGAAACACACACTTGACAATACAACAGAGCTATCTATTTTACAAAAAAATAACTAATAGTAATAACTTAAAATTAATTTTGTAGGTAAGTAACTCTTAAGGCGCATTATTACGCCAACGAAGTTGTGTAGTTGGCGTAAGGCTAAATTGTTAATTGAAAATAAGGTCAAATTGTACGAATACAACCACTTAGCTCTTCACACTAATTAATTACACAAAGTAATAGACAACTAACCGGCGGCGCAGGAATATAAAAAAGCGGACTGTACTTGTGAATTATTTTATTATAAAGTTCATTTTAATATAAATAGCACATAACCCACTCACGCACACGACACTGGCGTCTGGCCACCGCAGACGTAACAATATCCTGGCGATACTAGACCAATACACGTACAAAGTTAAGAAAACAATAACAACTCTGTCAAATAATTCACTACAATATACCAAAGTATTTAAGACGAAACAAATTCAACCGAGTTTTAAAATACTGGTCTGGTATCGCTGTCTTTAGATAACTACGATTAGAAGAGTAGCGTGCTCATACCGCCCATTTCGGCTTGTTCTTTGACGAATATTTCGAAGTATTGGTATATGATGGTGACGGCCAGTAGGATACCGGTGCCGGAGCCGATGGCGCCGAGGAAGTCTGCTAACACCGAGAGAGCGCCGATACAGAGTCCACCGAAGGCGGCGGCTGTGGGGATGTATCGGTTCAACTCGTGGATCATCGAGTTGTCTCTGTGACCGCGCATTACCATCTGTTGTTCTTTCAACTGTTTCGCGACCTGGGAACAAACACGACCGACAAATATGAGATTCTGCATATACTGCTTCCAGTGGGATTCGAAGTTCACACTACCGCGTCAACAATTGCGTCACAGAAGCTCAATAAACATATGAACCACATTGTAAATGTTCGTTTTAAGTCCTTGAGCCTTTTGTATTTGCCAGCTAGTCAAGACAAGTTATTTAACGAGAACGTATCGATTGCCGCAGCATTGGTCAAAATACATTGATAGACGATGTCCATAGATAAGATAATGCAATCAATCAAATGATGTGATAAAATTCTATTTTAGGTAAGCATGCTACATCTTAGACTAGATCATCACTTACCACCAACTGACCACTAAAACGATGCCCAAATTCTAACCAATAAACAATCTTAAAATAAGTGCCTTTGACGTATGTCACCGACGCCGGTGGACCAATTGGTTAAATCGTTACTCCCAGATTGAGTTGGAGTTGTTCGAGCGCCCAGCGTCGACCGTGCGTTGTTTTTGTGAATGTTTTTTCCTTAAAAAAATTCTAAGCCCCCAGTGGAGGCTTAAGTACCTACTTAAAATAAAACGGAATCTTAAAAATAACTTACATCCTTAGCAGAAGAGCCGGACACGTCGATCCAAGTCTTGGAGAAGAACGCGCAAGAGCCCAGCATGAAGAAGATGTAGAGCACAGCGTGCACGGGATCGTGCGCGATGTGTGTGAGAGACTCCGGCGGACTGAAGTAGTAGCACAGGCCGCCCACCGGGTAGGCGCGCGCGGGGCCGCCGCCGCCCACATCCGCCCACACGCCCAGCAGGTTCACGAGGAAGTTACCGCTGAACTTTACTGCTAACATCTGTTGGGAGAGGGTTTGTCTCATGTTTGTTCATGTTGTATCAAAATTACCTATTATTTATTTATCACCTTATACAAGATGTAACGGGTAAGTCCTTTTAATCCGAAAGGGGGTTGTTCTAGACGTCTAGGCGAACACCTTTTGTTCTACGACTTTTGAAAATTCAAACTTTTTTTTTGAAAATTTTGAGATTATGTTTCACTGAAAAAACAGCTGTTTTTGAAAAAATAAAGGTAATTGAAGGTTTGATTGTAGTAGACCAAGCTAAATGAAAGGACAACATAAGGTCAATGACCTCGAACTCTCAGAATCAGCTGATTTTCAAGTAAACTTTACACTTAAAATTATCGAAAAGTACTTCGAATTTCCAAAAGTTGTTCGCCTAGACGTCTAGAACAACCCCTTTTCGGCTTAAAAGGGCTTACCCGTTACATCTTGTATAGTATTATGTTCGAAGGAAATGAGTTTGGTATTTGTACGTTTATCAAGGAAACGTGGGTCGTCATAAGACTCTTAACTCATTTTTCGGTTTTCAATGACGTGTTTATTATTTTTTGCATTTCTTCATTACTATAATAGAAGACATATTTAGGGTTTCGCATTATGTTTTTCAAGAATTTACGTGCTAAAAGACTTCTGATATTTTGCTCAATGGAGTACTGCTAGACTGACATTATAAATGGCAAATATGTGCGCAGTACAGCAAAAATATTATTAATACTAAACTCCTAATTAAGTCTACAATCTAGCTAGATCATTAAATTAAAGAAAAATCACAAATGTCAAAAATCATGACAGGTAGTTTTATGAAAATTATTAGGTGCCCATTTTGAACAATCAAGATACTTATTGCCTTGGATTTATATCGGAGGCAGGGAATTAAAAAACTCGTTGCTAACTTTGTGTAACCTACAAAAAAACAATACTCAACACCAAGCCCTAAAACAAACTCATTAGTTTCGCCAACAACGCAAACTAGTTGTCATAATAATGCGCCTTAACAAACTGTATCAATATCTTACCTGTGAAATGACATACAAGTTTGAGACGAGAGCTGATTGTAGAATGATAGGAATGTTTGAGGTGTAGAACAGTTTGATGGGGTACGACGAGTACTGGCCGCGGTACCGTGCCGACTTGATGGGCAGGTCCACACGGAAACCCTGAGGGAAAAAATATCATTATAAATACTAAGGAAAAAAAGTACATAATAATAGCAAATAGTGCTCCTTACATTATGTAATTTTGCCTAGTGCTGGGTTACGCAAATCATGAAAATAATTAGTTATGCAGTTGGTGGGAAGGTTTCGGCCTCAGTTCATCTACCAAAGATCACCCGATTAAAGAGGTCTAGTTGCTCAAAGTCATAGAACCAAAGGGACTCGTCATCGTTACGATACGCAGGCCAGTATAGCCATTAAGTAAAAATAAATATTTATAAATCAACGTTCGCTGACTAATCACCATGACCATGATGAGTTTTACTTGACCAAAACATTTCAAAACTCCAATAAAGCATGGTATTTTTACCCGGTTGCAAGGAAAGGCTTTATTTTCCTAAATAATCCTAGTACACAATAACAAACAGTACTCACTTGGAAGTATATGACTATAGCAAAGACGAGGACAGTGGCGAGCAGGTTCATCAGGTTGGGCAGGTTCTGTCGGTAGAAAGCCTCCCGCAGCGCGCGCACCTTGTCGGGTCGCGTCGCCAGCAGGTGGAACAGGGCTATCACGGCGCCTTCGAACTCTGTGCCGCGACCTAAGGACGAACAGAATAACAAAAGTTAAAATGTGGGAGAGGTGATTGTGATGTCTGTCTGTGTGTGTGTTTGTTGCTCAGAAGCTCTCTAGACCTTCAATTATTATAAAATAAAATACCTAATAAGGTTTGTGTGCTAATTAAGTCGAAGTCTAGTAGACTATAAACATCACAATATCTAATGTTATTTAAAACCTAGACTTATAGACGAATGATGTATGATTTTTTTGGTATTTTTAAAAATACAGAACTAGCTGATATTACACACAATGCCGTCGGAATACGTAATCAAAAGTAGCCTACATGTAACTCTAGATTTTCAGCTAACTGCAGACAGCGTTTCATGACACTCGGTTCTGTAGTTTTTGCATGAAGGACTAATAAACATACTCGTTAACTTACTTACCTACACATTTAAAAAATTAATAGTTAATTTAAATACAAGATGTGATTTAGTTTAATACTGGCGGGCGGTTCACCTGTAACAAATATATGAACATAATGTTCGAACAAATATTTAACAATGTGTTCAAATATTTGCACACAGATGAAGCTCTACTTTTTTGTCGTGTGAATAATTTCTGGAAAGCAGCCAGTAACTGACTATTGTAACTTACTTAATAATGATATGCTATACAACGCGGCAATTCTGCCAGTGTTATGGGTTCCTTTGCGCCGGGTACGATTCGGGGTGATTTGTTTATTTAGTTTAAATGTTTACTTTGTTTATATTAGGTTATATTATTTAGATTACATATGTAGGTATTTATAGGTTATGTTTAGTTTTAATTTAAGCTTTCTGTTATTTATTCAATAAATAATGATAAAACTTACCAGTATTGACAGTAGCCGGAGAGAATGCCTTCCAAACGATAGTTTCACAGATATTTGTGGCAATGAAGAGGGAAATACCGGAACCAAGACCATATCCTGTTTAAACAATAGAAAAATATTTTATTAAAAATACTTAAACATCAAATAAATAACTATACTATTCTTCATTTAATTTTCAAACAAAAGTTTACAACTATGATATATAATATTAGTTATATTATAAATCTACACAATCAATGAAACCTTCATCATTCATTATGAAATGTTTCATAATGAATGATGAAGCTAGTGTGCTTTATCTTAGACCACTACATCTTAAATAATCAGGTAATCTTACCTAACATAGGGAAGATTAAAGGTTTACCTTCCTAGGAGCTGTGCCCTTCGCTTGCACCCCTTAGTTCCAGTTTCCGTAGGAATACCAATATAAAATGTTAATCCAGGTTGCGCCAAATCTGTTCAGCCGTTTTTGCGTGATTGGGCACATAAACATCAAAATTCCCTCATTTAATAATATTACAGGGCTATCCCTGTAAAGTTGTGACTAGTTGTGGCCAAACTAGTCAGCTATTAAAATAAAGTTTTACCTTTCTGAAGCAACTCATCAAGCAGCAACACAATGAGGCCAGCAACAAACAGCTGTATGATGATGAGGAGACACACTCCAGCACCAATCTCACTGGGCTCTCCGTACATGCCAGTCATTACGTACACAATGGCTTGACCAACCGTGATCACCATACCGAACACTGGAAGGAAGAGGTAGTTTGTAGTGAAATGTCAAGGTCATACTTTGTGCCATTGTGATTGACTTCTAGAAAATTGTGGATTTCATTTGACCTTGAACTTTTTTTTTGAGATGTGAGTTCATCTGTAGTTGTTGTTAGTAAGATTCTTTGATTTTTTTGAGGTAGTTAAATAGACTTATTAGGCCCCATTGCACAATTAGTTATTTAACTCAGCAAGAGAATAGTATGTTGCAACAAGTCCCACTAGGAACATTAAATTTTGGAAGTAAAAGCCTTTTTTTTTTTCAAAATACAGAATTGATAGAACAAAATAAACTGCCCACGTTGACATGACAAAGTTATGGAATTGTAGAATTGTAGTCAAAATTACTTACTTTTTATCAGTTTTTTTTTCATACTTTGATTTGTCTCCTTGAAACAGTAGTGATTATACTAAAATACTATTTAATTATCTAGTGTAGTTAATATCTACTGTGTTTCAATGATATATGAATATGTATGTATTTCTAATAATTTGTATCATAACAAGAATAAAACTAACAGCATAAACAAGTGTACAACTGTAAGGTGTATGCTCATTGTCTATTTTAAAACTGTAACTTTCACTTACATTTCTGTGCTCCGTTAAACAAGGCTCTGTCTTTAGGAGTATCACCAACTTCGATAATCTTGGCGCCGGCTAAGAGTTGCATGATGAGGCCTGATGTGACAATGGGTGAGATACCGAGCTCCATGAGTGTGCCTCGATTTGACGCGAGGATAACACGGATCCAGTAGAAGGGGTCGGCACTGTCTGATGACATTATACCGAAGAGAGGTATCTGTGGACCAATTTCTGAATGAAGCAATGTTTATTTGTAACTTAGCTTTGGCATACGAGTGGCTGTTTTAAAATGCTTACAAACTCACAGGTTGTATTCTTCATAATCTGTGGGGCCATACTCTCAACTCTAAATTGCAAGCTATCAGCAGTTCTTAGCTTTAGTTTAATTTTCATTTAACAAAATAATTAAATTACATTTCAAACAATAATGATCAGTAAAAAATGTAGGAGTTATTATAATGAACCATGAACAATTTCAACAAGCTAAACAATTCAAATGCAGAACCTAATTAATCAGTCCTGCTTATGAATAGTTATTTAGGGCTGGGAGTAAGGCCCCTGAACACATTTTCATTGAAGTCTATAATGAAGGACTAGAGTAGAAACAAAAAATTGAATAAATTTTCAAATGAATAATAAGTAGGGATTAAGATGTGGTCTTGTAACAAATCAAATTTTCTGCATTTGCAATATCATTATTTTGCAGTTCATTAACAAATGTGAAAGTAACTCTGTATGCCTATCAGTTATGTTGAATTAACACATGCCAATTTTGGTTTAGTTAGATTTGGAAAACCATTGGCTTCTTCTAATTTATCCTAATCCTGATTATGTTATCCAGCCAGCAGTAGTAGCATACCAACACGAGATACAATTTGTACATCAATAAAAATATTCCTTCTCATTTTTTTCAAACGAGGAGAATCATGAAGAAAATTGACAATTTCTTTTTTAAGTTTGTATGCTACCGCTAGATATTTTATGAGGCTTTAATGAGTTTAAAGATATTTTAGTTTCTTGTTTTTCATATCCATACACAACATGTCTTATGATTGATTCTCCAGAGAATTATTGAAATTGATTTGATTTAAATAATTCCAAAAAACAAATTAACATAAATATGTTATATGTTATCAATGTTATATGTATTTATGCAATAATTATGGTGGTATTTAGGAAAACCTGTTTTGTCTACTGACAAAATACTGCTTTCAAAGAAGAATTAATCATTTCAACTAATATAACTTAGTTAATTACAAAATTCTTTCTCTTTAGCTAATGATCTGCTAAGTACAGCGAATGTATAGGGACTAACCCAGATTAACTAGACCTTTGATATACATGGGCAACTCCTAGCTTCACAGGAATAATGGATAAAACATATGAGGTATCCAGACACACAGCTGTCTACTTTGTGGTTTAAATTTTAATTTGCTCAGTAGTTTCTATGTGAAGGAGTCACAAACATGCATACAATTGTTCAGATTTAGAATATTTTTCCTTAGATGTTTAATAGATTTATACTATGTAATGTATGATACCTATATACTATTGCTATAAATATTTAAAAAACACTCACCTGACAGCATACTAAGAAAATAAATAGGGTGATTGCTGTCCATAGTACTTTCTCACGGAATTGGATCTGAAAAGCAATATGTTTTGTTAGAAAATGAAACAAATCATGTAAATGTGTGGCCTATTTGAAGTACAGTTACTTTATTTGGGGTTAGGTTTGAACTTTCACTTCGAAGTTTGACGTGGAATTTTCAATTCGAAATCGGTACTAATGTTTATTTAGAAGGTTTATAATAGTAAACAATACATATTCTAATAAATAGATTATGTGCAATCATATAGAATCATGTTCGTACTTACCTTTCGTTCTGGTTTCGCGATTTCTGGCAATATACTGCAGAACGGCTTTATTACTTCGAGGAATTTGACTGCAAGGATACAGATGTAACATTAGGGACCAAATTTAACACACAGAAATGATTATTTTACGGAAAAATCACTAAAATTCAATCTGATACGTGTACACAAAAATCACAGTTTTATATAAATTTTATGAAGGATACTCACTTCCCATTTTGATTTATTGCTTTATAACTATCCTAACTAATAAATTAACACGATAATTCGACCAAAACCATTCAACTTTTGTTCATTAGTAACACTCCAATAGGGCTTTTCGTGAGAAAGAGCCTGCGCAACGCCGCCAACGAGCCGTCCGCGAATGACACGTCCACAACGTCATGTCACGTGACCTGTGATGTTGGCGTGTAGGATGTTGCTAGCTTGTAGAAAAAAATACTAAATTGGAAATAATAGGAAAACTCCTTAAAGGCTGATTTACATTAATCCAGTGACGAGGCAATCCAGCGCTGGAATGATACTAGATCTGGACCTAATGGATGATTAATATTCGCCATGGAATTCGCGCGAATACAGACAACAAAACCCTAGTTTTTCGATTATGGTGAACTTGAATATATGTGGGACATTAGTTCCAATATTACTGAAACAAAGAAATGCGCATACATTTTATTATCTAAAGCCGTTTATTTTTAGATAAGAAAGGATTATTTTTAGACACTTCTTTTAACAACTCCGTCAACATTTCTAAAAGCTAATAGGAACATTTCTTCAACAAATTATTCAAATCCATCTCTGACGGTTCCCCCAAATTTATTTTTCCTCACTGAATTCAAAAACGTGCGGTCACCCATTGCGGTCACTCTGAAAACATTACCACAACTACTGTCTACATGTAAACAGTGTCAACCAGTACCCGGGGAGTTTTGGCGGGAACGTGTTGAGGAGTGTGGTGCTTTTCATTTTTGTGAAACCTAGTTCAAATGCGTGCAAATTGTTTAATGTCAGGGGCATATTAATCAATTTAGTTTGAAGTAAAAAGTAGTAAAATAACCAGTACCCGGCACCTGTGCTGGATTCGATACTGGATCAATGTAAGTCAGCCTTCATTTGTTTGCTGAAGAATAGATAGTTGATGGCCAATATTATGGTTCAAATTGTATAGCAATTGTTACATGACCCAGCATGCAAGCTTCCATTGTTCACACCTACCTACAGCACACATCGAAACGAAATGTCGAAGAGTAAGTACACCACGGTCTTCAGATATTTATATGTGCTTTATCTATGAGTGAACTATTTTAATAAAAGTTAATACCTATTTCTTTTTGTTTTTATTGCTCAAGGCATTATAAACATAGAAATATATTTAGCAAGGAAATATATTTCCAAAAAATCCCCATGACAGTGTATGTGTAGCTCAGTGGTTAGAGCATTCGCCTGGTTAGCGAAAGGACGCAGGTTCGAATCCTGTCATGGGGATTTTTTGGAAATATATTTCCTTGCTAAAAATATTTCTATGTTAATAAAAGTTATTAAAAAAACCTTTTCTTTGAAAAGGAAAAGGGCGAAGAAAGTAAATGAGGTTATTGTTGTAATATTTCAGTTTCGTTTATGATTGTAAATAAAATAATATAATTATATATATAAATGCGATCCGCCTCTTGTGGATATATAATTTATGTTGTTTTTAGTCACAGTTTTTAGTAGTGTATCGAACTAAAAGCGTGGCAGCACTAATTAGAAAAATAATTTCGGTATTTTTGATGTTCTCACCCGTGTTTGTATTTTTTACGGCCGTCAATGTCACCTTAGTAACTAGTAACACCGTTCAAAGTCAGCATGATTTGTGACAGTGAAGTTTATATTACTTTTCTTTCCAATCAATAATTCTTTCCGCTATGTTCGCCATGTGCTAATTTGTAAATAATTGGTGTTATTTGTGAAAATGCAGCAAGCTCATCGTCCTGGAAACCTAAAGCAGAGCAATAAAGCTCATAAATCTCGGCATCGCTCCAAGCGAGGAATATCAGCCGCAGTTAAAGGTTAGTTTCATCAAGTTGAAAATTAATTGTCGCACATTTCTATTTTCTTCAGTTTTTAATCCAATTTCTACTTCTACAACGTAAATAACTATGCTGCGGGCTTAACTAACATTAAAACAATATCATTATTATTTATTTTTGTCGAGATTCCTGATATATCATATTTAAAATTTCAGGTAAAGTTAACATCAAAGAATTTGTTCGTCGGAACCGTCATGTCCTGAAAAAAGACGAACGACGTCACCAGGCCTTACAGATCCGTAAGAACAAGCGCGAGGAGGTGTTGTCGAAGAAGCGTGCGCTTGGAGGCAACAGGAACCCGCCTTTTTTGGTGTGTGTAGTACCACTGAATGCCCAGTTAGATGTGCAGTCGGCATTAGCGATACTGAAGACTTGCTCCGAAGGAGCTGTGGTTACGGAGTCTAGTAATGGCATCCTACATCTTGCGTAAGTACCTAGTTTATTTTATTTAATACAGAAATAACTGGGAAGAACTGAAATTAAATGAAAAAAACTCTTTCAGGCTACCTAACTTCAAGCAGCGTTTTTCTTTTATATGCCCAGAAGTAGACAATGATTTTGCTCTACTAGATGCTCTAAAAATAGCAGACACAGCCCTCTTCATTAGCTCGGCTTTAGAAGAACCAGTTGATGAATGGGGTGAAAGAGTCTTGGCATTTTCTATGGCCCAAGGAATGCCTACTCCAGTGGTAGTAGCCATGGACATAGAAGGAGTTCACCCAAAAAAACGTACAACAGAAAAACAAAATGTACAGAAGTTAGTATCGAAATGGTTACCCGATGAGAAAGTACTGCAGTTAGACAAGACTTCCGATGGCCTTAACCTCTTACGAAGAATCGGTAATCAGAAAAGAAATGTTTTACATCACAGAGAAAAGAGACCTTATTTGTTAGCAGAAGAGGTTGAATATGTTTCTGATGATAATGAAAATGGTACATTGAAAATCAGTGGATATCTAAGAGGTATGCCATTAAATGTTAATGGCTTAGTTCATATAAGTGGTCTGGGAGACTTTCAGATGTCTCAAATAGATGGTTTAGATGACCCTCACCCATTAAACCTTGGTAAAGAGAATTCTAAGCCTGATAATATGGAAGCTGAAGTAACAAAGGTAACAGTGTTACAAGTAGCGGATCCAGCAAAGCAAGAGAGTCTTGTTTCGGAAAATGTTCCTGATCCAATGGAAGCTGAACAGACATGGCCCACGGAGGAGGAAATACGGCAGTCTAACCTAGAGGTAAATATTATGTACTTTTCACTAGGTAAAATTTCACTATGTGCACTTAATCTCCCGAGTAAAAATAATAAAAAGTATGTGCCCTAGTGTTTTCCACAACTCCAGCTAAATATATACATTTCAATTTCTTTGCGTAATAGGTTCAGTAGTTTTTGTAACAAGGATAAACACACTTTGACATGATTTACTGTTCCAGTGTGAATACTGAGATAAAATAATATCCTATCTTTATATTTATGCTAAAAAATAGATTAAATCTATCCAAATCTACTTTTTAAACCAGTTTCAACCAAATTTTGTGTGATTGACACAAACACAAACAAACATCTCAACTTTTGCATTTATTACATTAGTAAGATTAAGGGAACTTAATTAATGTATGTCAGTTTATTCAATAAACATAGATTGCTCTAAATTCTGATGTGTAAGTTGTTGTATTTTTCTTTGTTTGTTCTAGACAAGGAAGAAAAAAACAACCAAGAAAGTGCCCAAAGGTTGGTCTGACTACCAAGCTGCATGGATTGTGGACTCAGATGCAGAAGGAGACAACTCTGAGGACAGTGAAAGTGCAGAAGATGATGATGATGAGTTCATGTCATGTGAGGAAGATGAATCAGATCTGGTATGGTATAAATTCTATAATTAGATAGTATATTAGAAGTTGATCAAAAGCAAGTGGGGACAAATGTTTAGTCTTAAAAATAAATATTTGTATCTGATCTGGGTGTATTTCTGTGTAAAATATAGGAACATAATAATTACAAAAGAAAATCAATATTTATAGTTATATATCCATTGTAATATCCATATAATAGTTTTATATCCATTGTTTATTCACCATAACACAAGCTTATTAGCTTGTGATATTGCCATCATCACCATATTTCTAGCAAACCACACCATATACAGCATTTCCGTAGCAGTATATTGATGCAAATGCTAATGAATAAATAGCTGATTCTATAATAATTTTCTACAGGAAGCTGCAAACGAAGATAACGACTTTGAATCAGTAACAGAATCAGAAATGGGTCCAACTGACGAGAAATACGACGCCACAATCGATGCTCACGAAGAACACGAAATGCTAAAGAAACTTGCAGAAGCTAGAGAAGATCAACAATTTCCAGATGAAGTGGACACTCCCCAAGATGTGCCTGCAAGGGAACGATTCATGAGATATCGAGGGCTTGAGTCATTCAGAACTTCTTCATGGGACCCTAAGGAAAACTTGCCAGAGGATTATGCGAGGATTTTCCAGTTTGAAAACTATGATCGGACTAGAAGAAGGGTTTTTAAGGAGTTGGAAGATAGTCTTGTGAATATGGTAAGTTATAACAACTAAAGTTGTTACATAGAAATATTTTTAACAAGGAAATATTTCTATGTTTAAAATGCCTTGAGCAATAAAAACAAAAAAGAAATATTAACTAAAGTTGTTTTTAAATCATCCAACTTCTGAGTTTCTAGGGTTTTTCTGAGGTGGTTAGAGATGATGTAGTCTTAGATGTAGCATGTTCAAATAGTTTTTATAGCAATGGCAGTGGCATGTGGCAATAGTTTTACTTGTCATCTATAATCAAAGTTACCTCTGACCTTTTCTTCCTAATTTTAGATGATTTATACAACACAAGCAACTTCTAATCCATGCTATTAGGTTAGGAGATATATATATGTGCTGGGCATGTCTACTCCACCGAACAATGTTCTGGGCACTACAGCGCCATAATCAAAGCTACAATCTATCGCCACATCAGTATTCATTACATACATTTTGTATTTTCAGTATGGTTTCTACATAACAATCCATGTCAAAAATGTACGTCAGGATCTTTGGAAAGCGTTCCACACTTCCAACCCTAAGGCACCATTGTCCATCTTCGGTTTACTGCCTCATGAACAAAAGATGTCTCTAATGAATGTCGCCCTGAAACGGACAGGAGCAAGTGACGAACCAATCAAGAGTAAAGAGAGGCTGATCTTCCAAGTTGGTTATAGAAGGTTCATTGTCAATCCTATATTCAGTCAACATTCAAATGGGAGTAAACATAAGGTAAGGGTGTAATAGATCTCTCCTTCGTACATAATAAATGTTTTACAGCTACACCATGATTTGAATATGCCAACCATTATAGAAAACACAGTACAAACTTTATTAAGTCATATAAAATCAGAATCTTGAATCACTCAAACCAACTTACATTATGAGTGTAGATTGTCCATTCAAAGGTTAATAAGGAAAGCTCTGCAAGACCTATTGCCATGACTTGAAACATTAAATAGCAATGGATGAATCAATAGACTCACGCCTTGCAAGCCTTTACTAATCTCTTACCTAAGCCTGAAATCTATAGTGCGTACTTCGACTTTGCTCAGACAAACTCTTTTTGTAATATACAAATAAAATAAAAAGAACAGAGAAGCAAAGTTTAGATCATTATTTTTGATTGGTTTACTATTCTATTCTAAATTTGAAAAACTTCGATTTCACTAAGCAATAACTTTGGATAGAGGCGAAGATTACTCAAATACCACAAAAGTTGTCATAAGTCAAAGTTTTTTAAGTACGGATTTCAGTCTAAATGTTTTAAGAAAGACAGACTGCAGTAAAAATACAATAATGTTTAATATTAAAAGTAGCTTGAGCATTGACAATTTATTATAGATGATGATGTCTTGAATACATTCCATGTTCCTCTTAAGCGAAATAAATATAAAGTCGTCGCTGCGCTAAAAATATTGTTACGTCTATCATATAAATAAAATGACAAACTGCGAGGTGTAAGATGTATACCAAAAGTATCATTGAAATTGCGGTAGCTTTACTTCAGTGGCTTATTTCGATGGCTCTATGAGTCAAACATTATTTTTTGTATGTTTTATGTTTGTATGTTTGTTATTTCAGTATGAAAGGTTCTTCCAGCCTGCTTCGACATGTGTGGCCACTTTCTATGCTCCAATTCAGTTTAGTCCATCATCGGTTCTTTGTTTTAAAGTAAGCAAACAATATTTATTATTTTACTTTGTACATATTAATGGTATCTTAAATTGACCTCTCCGCCCCGCGGTTTCACCCGCGTATATCCCGATCCCGCGGGAATAACGGGATAAAAAGTAGCCTATGTGTTTATCAAGGTCCCCAGCTACCTATATTCCAAGTTTCATCGCAATCGATTCAGTAGTTTTTGCGTGAAAAAGTTTATATTAGTAAGATAGAGTAAGATTTAGTCAGAACTTTGAATTTTATTTGTATAGTATCTAAGTATTTATAAAAGAAAAAAGTAATAGGGGTTAAAGTATGAAATTGCCGTTTTATTGCAATAGGTTCTTTGAATTGACAAAGAATCTTCATGGTTTGAGGTTTTCGAATGAAACTTTTTTCAAATGGTTTCTGTGATGTTCTTTTTTTAAAAAATGTGAAACATTTGAATATCGACTTTCAATTGTTTTTGTTATTCAATTTAGACAAGAAAGATGGATACTGCGAAAATTCGAGTGATTTTTGAATACGAGTTCCGACGCGGAACTAACGCGGCAGAAACAGCCCGCAATATCAATGCTGCGTTTGGAGAGGGGTCTACTAATGAACGCACCGTGCGATTTTGGTTTAAACGCTTTCGTGATGGAAATTTCGACTTAAAGAACGAGCCACGAGGAAGACCGCCCACACAGGTGAATAACGATGAATTAAGAGAGATAGTGGAAGCCGATCCTAGTCAAACTA